>OU426978.1:8580514-9780514 GCA_911387785.2 Aelia acuminata | reverse complement strand
CTGTTATCTTTTCGTGTAAACACCTGTCCACATTTACCACAGACCAAATCAAACTTTTTATCAAAATCATCTACTCGAGACAGGTGTTTACACGAATGTTCATGTCTTAAGCGATGATTTCCTATTAAAAGATTTCCCGCAATATGAGCAAATAAAATTTATATCGTGGGAAAATTCTTGCGTTTGTGAGGAATCCCCACAAACAGCCTCGTGTCGCAAACGATTACAAGATTTTGTGAATGCTTTGCCACATTTACCACAGACGCACGAGGCTGCTGGTGTGAATTCCTGACTATAAAAGCAGGTTAATTCGTGCGCCATACATTCACGGTGACTGGCAAACACCATCCTACAATTTGCGCATTGACGTGAAGAAGATTCCATTTTTTTTTGGTATTAAAGTAATTCACTTTAAATAAATTTAAATTTAAGAAAAATATAAACAAAAAGTAACTTATCTAAAAAAAAAGAATACTTTGAAAAACTTTTAATTAAACAAAAATTAACTTTATAGAATGAAAACAAAATTTAAATAATTATATAAAAAAAAATAATCTCAAAGAACTTTAATTAAACTAAAATTTACTCGAAAAATATCTACGAACGAATACTATCTATAAACGAAAAGTAACTTGTATGAACAAAAAAGAAACAACTTTGAATTAAACGAAAATTAACTCTAATGAAAAAAATTTAAACAATTATAAGAACAGAAAACACTTCAAATTAAACTAAAATTTACTTCAACTATACAAACGAAAAGTAACACTTCAAGAAAAAAATTAAAACAAAAATACCTTCTTGATAAACAAAAAACTTAGGTGTATAAAACTTGAAAAACAAAATAACTGAATAACTATAATTTATATATGCAAATTAAACAAAAATTAACCTGCTTTTGAAAAACACAAACTCAAATATAATTTACAAAACAAAACAAATACAATTTTCAAAAAAAAAAATAAACTTACCTTCAAATTCTTAAAAAAAAATAAATAACTAAGAAAAATAATAACTGATTTAAGAAAAATAATAAGAACAAGAACACAAGGGAAAATTCTAGAGAGCGATTTCGAGGAGCGCAGATGTTGCCTCTGTGAAAGCTGGAGCTAGAATGAGAGTGGAGGGGGTACACACGTCAGGGACTCGATGAGAATCCTCGAAGCTGATTGGCTGCTACTCTCCCCCACCACTCTCCGAGCTCCCCACTACTACTAACTCGTCCGAATAGGTCGTGCGCAGGTCTAAACAAGTTCCTTCCTGTCAAAACCTGCATGTTTTGGCCCTCTATACATATATTGTAACGATACGAGCGTCGATCATATGGTTTCTGAGGATGCTGATTCCGAATTTAGTATCAGACATTCGATTGCGCATGCGCGATTCGATTTACTGTTACTTTTTACTTTTTATTCGTTATATTAATCAATCATATGGTTTCTGAGGAGGCTGATTCCGAATTTGACATCAGATTTTCGATTGCGCATACGCGATTCGATTTACTGTTACTTTTTACTTTTTATTCGTTATAATTATCAATCATATGGTTTCTGAGGAGGCTGATTCCGAATTTGACATCAGATTTTCGATTGCGCATGCGCGATTCGAATTACTGTTACTGTTTAATTTTTATTCGTTATATTAATCAATCACATGGTTTCTGAGGATGCTGATTCCGAATTTGACATCAGATTTTCGATTGCGCATGTGCGATTCAATTTACTGTTACTGTTTAATTTTCATTCGTTATATTAATCAATCATATGGTTTCTGAGGATGCTGATTCCGACTTTGAAAATCAGATTTTCGATCGCGCATGCGCGATTTGATTTACAGTTACTTTTTACTTTTTATTCGTTATATAAGCCCATTATATGGTTTCTGAGGAGGCTGATTCCGAATTTGATATCAGATTTTCGATCGCGTATGCGCCATTCGATTCACTACTCGTTTGTAATTTTGATTCCTTATATTAATCAATCATATGGTTTCTGAGTATGCTGATACTGAATTTGATATCAGATTTTGGTTCTATGTATTGATAATTTTAAAATTTTCGATCACATCAATTTTAAGATCAAATTACGTGTTACAAAAGTTATAAATTTTGAATATGGTATCGATCTATAGATCGATCTTTCGATTTACAAAACTTGAATTGGATTCACTTACGCGCAATTTGAGATTTGAAATCAGAAACGGTACTAGTCATAAAAATCATAGCCGATTTCATCGCGAAAAACCTAATGAAATAATGAAAAACTTAATGTTATATATATTTCGAAAAATTATCAAGATGGCAGTATTTATTCGAAAATATATTTCGATAAATTATTAAGATGGCAGTAACTATTCGAAAATATATTACGATCATAAGGTAACAGCTGATGTGGTTATCATGTAAGGTTATGTCGATCATCTGTTATATATTTCGAGGTATATAATTCGAAAAATTATATAGATGGCGGTAACTATTCGAAAATATTTCGATAAATTATATAGATGGCAGTGCTTATTCGAAAATATATTACGATCATAAGGTAACAGCTGATGTGGTTATCATGTAAGGTTATGTCGATCATCTGTTATTTATTTCGAGGTATATAATTCGAAAAATTATATAGATGGCGGTAACTATTCGAAAATATTTCGATAAATTATATAGATGGCAGTGCTTATTCGAAAATATATTACGATCATAAGGTAACAGCTGATGTGGTTATCATGTAAGGTTATGTCGATCATCTGTTATATATTTCGAGGTATATAATTCGAAAAATTATTAAGATGGCAGTAACTATTCGAAAATATATTTCGATAAATTATATAGATGGCAGTGCTTATTCGAAAATATATTTCGATAAATTATATAGATGGCAGTGCTTATTCGAAAAATTATCAAGATGGTTGTGGCATTTGAATATTTAGATAAAATAAAAATGTTCGACAAGTTCCGACATGCACTCGACAAGTCCAAACATGTCCGAAAAAGTTTAAAAATAATATATTTTAGGGATTAGGGATTAATTAGGGATTAGGGATTAATTAGGGGATTAAGGATTAATTAGGGGATTAGGGATTAAGACCACGTGGTGGTTAAGGTTGGTTTGCCCCTGGACCACGTGGTGGTTAAGGCTGGGGCAAGCCCAGGGTCCAAAGTCCAATTTGACTCCCCAAATTGAGGGACCAGAACCGGCAATTCCTCCCTACTAATATTCCATAACTTCCCGTGACCTTTCCGCGTCTAAACTCTAAGATCACGCCTTAAGCCTTAACCATTCCTTTGATGTTGATAAAAACCTCTATCCTCGCTACAGTTCCTAACCATCAAAAAATACTTATATCCGAATCCATATACATTCATCTCGAACCAAACCCTGTCAACCACAAGATAGACAAGAATTGTATCTCACTTACTTACAGACACATTTTAAACATAATCAAACAACAATAACCTATAATATCCCTCCGTTACCACCTTCAAACTACCGCCCTCCCAGTATCTCCTATTCTATTTACAAAATTTCCATCCCCGCCACCACTTCTTTACACAAAACATGGTACTGGTGACAACCCACGACAATAACGAATAAGATAAAAAACAATCAGATTCCATCAGAAGAACATAGGTATATGTTACAATTTTCATTCTATCAGTCAGATATCACAGATAATGTTTACATCTAAAAAAAGAGGCCACAAATCGGGTATGGCTTTGAATATGCAGTGACAAGAAGTTGAAGAGAGTTCGTGTTTATACTCGGTGGAGTGAGGACGTGCGTTTAGTGCTCCTGAGGATTAAGGAGACAAACAGTGATAAGTCACCTTTATTTAACCATTTCAAATTATTTTTTTTTTTTTTCTAGTTAGAAATTATTATTTTTTGTTCTTCAGAGAAGGTTCTTTAATTTATTTTTATATTTTATTTCATTGATAAAGTTTCTTTTGGTTTATAATTTTCATTAGATGAAATGGCGGAATCACCGCCTTTAAAAAGGAAAAAAGGGAGATTTAGAGCATCAAATTCAATTAGCGAAGGATGAACATCCAAAAACATAGCATAGTTTTTCATTATAAAACGAATTGAAACAGACGAGGAAGGTAACGCGTTAGATTTCAAAAACGTTTCACCGTTTTTTATTAATAAAAGTCTAAAGAGTGCAATCGGCGAACCAAAAACAATAAAGAAATTAAGGGAACTCTTTTAGTTGAAACACTAACTGAAATTCAATCGGAAAATCCTTTAAAATGTAAAAACTTCCTAAATAACCTCCCCGTTATCGTTGAGCCACATGGCTAGTTGTACTCAAGCAAAGGGATAATATGGTGTCCAGACCTAAATAATTGTGCGATGGACGAAATAAAAGAAGAGTTGAAAATCCAAAATATCGCAGACGTGAAAAGAATGACCTATTTCAAAAATAACGAAAAGCAAAACAGCGATAATTATCTACTTACATTCAATAGTCCCACCATACCGAACGAAATTAAAATAGTTTTTTACAATATCAATGTGAGGCAATTTTAACAGACCCTACCCGCTGCTATATATGTTTAAAATTCGGACATACCAAAACTGTATGCAAAAAAGAACCTCTGTGTAGGTACTGTGGTAAAAATAAACATGAAGGATTAGAGTGTGTTAGCCCCGTAAAATGCGTCAATTGTGGCGATCAACACGATTCCTTCTCTAAAAAGTGATCGGTATTTCAAAAGGAAAAAGAAATTAAAGGCATTCAGGAGGCCGAAAAAATAACATACTTTGCGGCGAAAAACAAATATGAATCGTTACACCCGTTATCAACACGTATGACATTTTCTAATGTAGTTAAACATACGAAAACAGTTAGTGTTCAAACAGACAACATAAATGAATATATTAACATTTTTAAGACAACGTTAGTGCCAACTGCTACAAGTGCATCTTTATTTACCAATCGCTCGTATACCATTGACTCATCCCGGGCCCCCATTCCTTCCCATCCCCACCAGCCCCCTCCTCTTGCTCCCTCTATCCCAGCTGGACATTCCATTCCGCCTGTGGCTACGTCCCAGGCTTCACCCCCAGCGGAGCATAACCTCCCCACTCTCCCTACTTTACCTTCCCAACCGATTCCTTCCGTGGTTCGAGAACCGGCCAAAATTCGGAAGCCGAGTCCATAACTCCCGAGCTTCCCGCCGAACACGTAGTTTTATCTTCGGATAAAACTATTTCCGATTAAATCACCTTAAGTCGGGATAACCCAGGTGACTGGACAACAGTTCGAGACAGAAGATCAAGCATCAGACCGCGAAACAAATCACAAACCCGAAAGCAAAGCAAAGAAAAATGGAAAAAAACTAAATAAAACATTTAAAACTAATTATTTATTATATGTTTGGTTTAGGTTTATTTTCATAGTTCAAGCATTTAAACAAATAATTTCATCTATATGTTACCTTTAGTAATTTCAGTATTTATTTATTTTTTACTTTACTTGGTCATATAAATTTATTTACATTTACTCAAAACATATGACTCCTACAACCAATATAATTCAATGGAATTGTAATGGTATAACAGGAAAAATTGAAGAATTGAAATTAATAATAAATAAATACCAACCAATAGCAATATGCCTACAAGAAAGTAAGTTGCTCCCCAATAAAAAATTTAACCTTAAGGAATATAATATCTACCGACAGGATTTCGAAAACAGTAGTATAGCCTGTGGAGGTGTGCTAACCGCGGTACACAAAAACGTTGTATCCGAGCTGGTTTTAACGGAAACTTCTCTCCAGGCTTGTTTGTTAAAGTTTTCCTCAAATTCCCAGTTTATCTCTGTAATATATATCTCCCTCCTCATAATATTTCGGAAAACAGTATAACTAATCTTTTGAACAACTTACCATCTCCATATATCTGTTTAAGCGACGCCAACGCGCACCACTGTTCCTGGGGCTCCTCTCATTGTTCGACACGGGGAAATTTTATTAAACGAATAATCTATTCCACTGACTCAGTTGTCTTGAATTCAGGAGACCCAACCTACTTAAGCCCGGCTTACAACACCTTTTCTTCCATGGACTTATCATGGTGCACGTCAAGCATTTTTCCGCATTTGTGTTGGCAGGCTGCCCAGGACCAGCATTTCAGCGATCACTTCCCAATAGTCATCTCCCTCCCTAACGGAAACCCCAGTAAGTCAAAACATCCTAGGTGGATCATAGAAAAATCGGATTGGTCGGTCTTTCAAAGTAATTTACATATAACAAACTCAGTCGTAATATCATCCAACAGTAGCGACGAGATAAACCATAAAATAACAACAGCGATTCTTGAAGCAGCGAGTCTTTCAATTCCAAAAACCTCAAACGAAACGAGACCTCACAAATGCGTACCATGGTATGACGAAGAATGCAAAGCCGTAATAAAAAGAAGAAGAAAAGCTCTCAAAACTTTTCAAAAGGAACCGTCTCTAAGCAACCTAATAGAATACAAAAAGAGCCGTTCACTTTCCAGGAGAATAATAAAAAGCAAAAAGAGAACATCCTGGGAAAAAATCAGTTGCATTTCTAAACTGCTGGAAAAAATGGTGTACAAACGACTAGCGTGGATTTTGGAAGAAAAAAAGTTAATAGCGAAGGAACAAAGTGGCTTGAACTGTTTTGCAAATAAAAAAGAGTGCATAGGCATTTTCTTTGACATCGAAAAAGCTTACGACAATCTAAACCCGATGCTCGTTTTGCAACAGTTAAAGGAATGGGGATTCGAGGGCCACATTCTCACAATGATAAGAAACTTTCTTCGGCACCGCACGTTTCAAGTGAGGATAGGAGACTACTTATCTTCAGTCAAACCAATGTCAAAAGGAATACCTCAAGGAAGCGTCCTAAGTTGTGCCCTTTTCGCTATCGCCATCAACAAAATTACTCAAATTATTCCCAAACCCATTAGTTTCATTTATGCCTCAGCCAGTCCCGAATTGCTCACCATCTTAGACTCAGTTCTCCATGCAGGAATCCGTCTCGCGACTGGTGCCTTTAGAACTAGCCCAGTAACCAGTCTATGTGTTGAAGCCGGTATAGCTCCACTGACCGTTAGAAGACACCAACTTGCGTGCGGGTATATAGCAAAACTAAAATTTAACGAAGGAAATCCAGCGTGGAAACCAGTTTTTCAACCCAGCACCAGAGGATTTAGCGAAAACCAAAGGCTACCAACCCCACTCGGAATAAGAGCAGGAAGGCATATAGAAGAAATCAGACACCTTCAAACTTCAACCTATGAATATAACTACCCACCATGGACTCTCAAATTACCTTCAATAGACCTAACGCTTAGCAAGTTCAAAAAGAGTAACACCCCGGATTCTAAATACTTAACAGAATTTCAAAAAGTGAAAGACAAATACAGCAGTAGTTGTTATCTCTATACAGACGGCTCCAAAACAAACTCCAATGTAGGATGCTATTATCTCAGGCAAAAACACAATTAAATATAAGCTTCCCTCCACCTCAAGCAACTTCACCGCGGAGTGATATGCTATCAGTGCAGCACTTTACCACATCATGCAAAGTAATGAGGAAAATCATCTAATCTTCACTGACTCCCTTTCCGCAATTATGGAATTGAGCAATATATATACCGAAAATTCAATAATTAAAAAAGCGCAACGGTACTCAACGATGATAAAAAGTCTCAACAAAAATATAAAAATCGCTTGGATACCGTACCATGTAGGAATCAAAGGTAACGAGGCAGCATATCTAGCAGCGAAGGAAGCAGCCATGTCAGCATTGGATGAAATAAGCATCTACACTCTATCAGATCTTAGCAACAACCTGAAAGGCCAAGCAAAGAAGACGCGGGACCAGCTTTGGGAAAGTATAGAAGATGTTAATAAACTAAAAGGCATTAAAAAGAAAACCTCAGCCTGGGAAACCTCCAAACGTGTTAACAGAAGGGAAGAAGTAGTACTAGCACGACTAAGGATAGGCCACACCCGCCTTACACACGGACACCTCATAAAGAAAGAAGCTCCACCAAAATGCACAACCTGCAAAGTACAAATGACCGTCGTTCATATTTTAGAGGATTGCCCACGTTACGCTGGCTACTTTCAAAAATTTAAAATTGAAAGAAAACTCCACAAGCTATTGGGAAATAATGTTTCTAGTGCAAATACTCTCATCGAATTTCTAAAAAAATTTAATCTCTACAACAAAATATAAAAATAAATCATTGAGCAAAAGGACACGAATGACCTTCAAAGCTGAGTGTCCGTAAACAACAAAACTTAACCAAGAAGTTGCCCATAGTTTGAGAATCACCTATATATATGTGTGGTGACCAGTGGCGGATCCGGGGGAGGGGCGCACACCCCCCCCCCACCGAAAGGTGAGGATACCAATTCACTATTACTGTTTCTGTATAAAAAGGGTTATCCTTAGTGATTTTTTAAACTCATTAAATGAAAAATAGATTGTATATAAATATTGAATAGAAATTCACATCGTAAATATGCACTAATATATTAAAATAGGTCCTTCATGACACATACAAATTTTAAATTTTGTCGGGGTTGCCTTTGGAATAGTGGTTAGCATGGCAAAGTACAATACTAAAGGTCGCAGGTTCGCGCATAGCTGTGGCCCTAGGATATATTTGGGAGTAAAGAACCCTTAGACATGCCGTGCCTCGGATAGGACGTAAAATGGAGGTCTCGAGCCAGTACGATGTCAGGTACTCGTTATAGATCCCTATCTTAATTATACCTGGATAAGCAAAATTTAGGACTCCCACTGTAGCATCGTCCGATTAGCCTTAGTGGCATAAAGTGACGTTAAACAAACAAACAAATTTTAAAAATAAAAAGTGTACCCCCCTCGGAAAATTTCTGGATCCGTTACTGGTGGTGACTATGACCATTATCAGTTGTCAATAAAAGTAGGTCCCTATGGTCTTCCTTCGACTTTTAGGGGATTAACTTCCTCCTTCTCTCTAAGAGCGAAAACATTAATACTAATATGATTACGTTGTTCAAACTTTTTCATCTCGTGGATAGGGGTAGGAAAGGAAATACAACTACAGTCGTACCTGCGTTCAAGATTTTTACATTTGCTTTGGCTGTCTGGGTGCATTTCCACGAGGGGAAAAAAACGGAATACATAAAATAACGGTCATCGTTGTTCTTTACATTAATTATGGATTTCCTATTGGCTATCATTAAGGGTAAAGGGATGAAACGAGGACCCCTTTTCGTTTTTGGCCCTCTTTTCCGTGGTGGGTATTTCATAACCGCAGCGACGGACAAGGCAATGAGCGTCTTTTTTTATGTAAACTTTTCATCGCATGTTGAGCATTTACGCTGTTGCTCACGTGCCTGACATATGGCTAAATGCCTACCACTAACATCACGATCTCGACTAAACGCTTTTCCAAAAAATTTGTATCCTTGATTAAAAAAAAAAATATTTTTAAGCTCACGAAATATTGAATTAAATATACTAAAAAATTAATAATTAAAAAAAATTTAAATATGTTTAATGATTAAAGTTTAAATAAACCGTGATTATAATTAAATAGAAGAAGATTGAAATAAAATAACTTTCGAGGATATTAAAACAAGGAAAAAAAAATACAAATTACTTGCAAAAACCAAGATAAAAGCAACCGCTAATATATAATTTGAATCTACACCAGAAAAAAAAATTAATATAGTAAAGTGAAAAAAGAAAAAACAGTGATAAGAAAAAATAATTTAACTTTAACAAAAAGAAATAGAATAAACGATTTTTACATTCCGTTTAGGGGACTGTCGATGTTCACTCTAGCACAGTACTTAACAGAATGAGAACGAGTCAGATCGCGCTCTCCTCATGTAGTCTTAGAGAGGCCAAAAACAAAATGGCAGCTAAGGAAAGAATAAATGGTGGTAAAATAACTTATTATTAGGTAGGTGGGAGAGGGATAACCATGAGAATAGATATTCAGCTAAAATACGGCGAGATAACAATATTCTTAAGTTAGGTATCTGATCCTCCACTAAGGAAGGGGGGGGTGGGTCAAAATGGTGAAGGTCTTCGAACTAGATGATTGAGGTATAGTAGAACCCAACAAGAGGCGTGGTCACGTGACTAAATTTATAGTATACGAGGAATGGTAAACGTGGTACTTACGGAGCAGACGGGGGCGCAAAACTGTTTTCCAGAACCCCCAAAATTTATAGGCCCCATTATATAATCTAGAAAACATTAGTTTAATAATCATTTAATAATTTCAGCTAGAATTTAAAAAGGATTTTATAAAATTGTTGATTTGATTTTCAGAACCCTGTTCAGTTTACTATGGATTGTGATAGTCTCTACTACTTTACCTAAGAAATGGATTCCGTTTAAAAATGACGGTAAGAGTATTATTAAAAATAAAAATAAAATATTTTACATAAAAACAATATTAATTAATATTTTTTAATTTATTTATTGGCTTATAAGACAGCGTAGCCATGGAGACTGGCCCAATTAAAGTTAGAGTTAGGTAACATGTTAGAATAAAATTAAACAAATAAATCAATGAGCACTGTATAAGAAGAAGATATGAGAGAAAGAAAGAAATTAATTTAACTATTACTAACTTAAGCAGGTTCAAACTAAATTTAACTGTAGTTCTAGGGTACTAAAATATGCACTTAATTTATATGAAACCCAAGCATAGGAATAATAACAGATTACTTTATAGTTATGAGTTCGCAAGTAAATTACCAGAGTTAAAACTAATAAATGATGACATAAGAAAGTAAAACGCATTGTCGTAGTGTTTTAGGCTTTTAATGTCTAGAACCCTCATCAGTGATAAGTCATCCGAGCCCGCATTGATATTTTTGTCGAGATATCTCGTTCTATAGGCCTCAACAAATAAACACTCTAGGACCAAATGGTTTAGAGGGTAGTGATCAGGAGGCAGCACCACTTACAGACTTCTGCAGCCTTTAAAAGATGAGCAATATTCCAATGGTATAGTGCACCGTGAGGCAAACTAGGAAAAAACCCAAAATCCAATGTTTATATCTGGAGTTAATTTTTATTGTATTTCATTCTTGAATAGTCAACAGAGAAAAAACTTAACTAAAATTAATACGAATAGAATTTATTTTTTTGTAAACATACACTAAATGAGGGCTCATACGGGTATGGATTTGGTGAATAGTATCAATTTTAAAATTTGATGCAGCTAGGGACGATTTCTTCGGGAAGAGCGTTTAAGATAATGGGGGATCAGATTTCGAAAATAGTTACAATTTTAAAATTTGGTGTGGGGTTACTATGCTATTTTTTTGAGATATGAATTAAAACATTCCTATCTAAAATGGAGACGCTATAAGTCAAAAAGAATCAGGAACAGTTTATTTGAGATAATAAAATGCAATTCACAAACCATTTAAATTTTTTTTGTAATAAATTAAATTATATGGAAAAACATTTATACTATGTTATATTTTAATAATTTATTCAACTTTTTATCTTTGTGACTTAGGAAACTTTTTAACTTAAAAATGACTTGGGAATCTTTGTCATTGTTGTATAGGAAATACGCATAGGCTGGTAACAACAAGAAGTAACAAAATAATGGAAAACAAATCAAACTGATGCTGTGTTAGCATGACATGGGTACTTTATAAAGATAATAATAATATAATAACAAAGGCTTACCGAACCCAAAGGTTCGATGCCGACACCACCACTCGCTCCCTGCACTCCTCGATCCATCGACCGTCTTTCACATGCAACTTCGATAGATCCGCCCTCATGCCATCCTCCCACCTTCGTCTCGGCCTGCCCCTCGGACGTTTCCCATTCGGCACCGCGCTTATTAATCTTTTCGGAATTCGTTCACAGCCAAGTTTCGAAATTTTACACGCCCATTTTATTCGTTTTGCTGCAATCACGTCAATTATATTTACTGGTTCAAAGTTCATTCAGTTCGGCGTTGATTAAGCGTCTAAATTCTCTGGTTAGTTCAACCCTCTTCAGTACAAATATTCTACGCAGTACTTTATTTTCAAAAACTCTAAACCGTTTCTCATCCCTCAATGTCAGCGGCCAAGTTTCGCATCCGTAAAGGACCGTTGGAAGAATAATAGTTTTGTAAATCCTAATTTTTAAGTTTTGGGACAGAAGGCGGGAGCTAAAAAATTTCGCGACCGAAAAGTAGCAAGCATTACCGGCTTTTATTCTAGCCTTAATTTCCTCATCGATATCGTTTTTTCTAGTTACCAGGGCCCCTAGATATCTAAATTTCTCTACGTGTTCAAACGTATTCCCCCCATCATTGATATCAGCGAAATCCTCCCCACTTCTACGACTAACCATATATTTTGCCTTATCCGTATTCATTTCCAGTCCAAGTTCTTGTCTGGCTTTCATCAACGTTTTTGTGTTCATTTCTATGGTTTCCACGTCCTCCCCAAGCAATACCTAATCATCGGCATATCCGAGCACGGGTATATTCAAAACCCTCCCGAATTCAAACCCTTTCCGATATGTGTCACCTATCTAATGGCATATTCCAGCGCTAAATTAAATAAAACAGGTGAGAGAGAATCTCCTTGTTTCAAACCAGAGCGGACCTCGAACTTCTCAGAAAAATAATTACCGATTCTAACTTTATTGAACGTTTTAGTCATACACATTTTTACTAAGTTTACTATTTTTTTTGGTATTCCCTGCTCGACTAGAGTGTTATCCACCTTTTGCGGTTAATAGAGTCATATGCCTTTTTGAAATCGATAAAAAGCTGATGTACAATTCCGTTATATTCTAATTTTTTCTCTAATATTTGGTGGAGAGAGAATATTTGGTCTATGGTTGATCGGTTTTTGCCTGAAATCACATTGATATTCTCCGATAATTTCCTCGGCGTATTCAGTGATTCGACTAGTTAGAATTAACGTAAATATTTTATAGCAAACCGGAAGGAGTGATATTCCGCGATAGTTATTGCAATCCGTTTTTGATCCCTTTTTGTGAATCGGAAAGAGAATAGATTCTTTCCACTCTTCGGGTATCTTTTCTTCATCTGTTCCCAGATCTTTTTAACCAAAAGAAATATTTTTGATATCCCAGCTTCCCCGCATGCCCTGATTAGTTTGCTAGGGGTATTATCTGTTCCCACTGCTCTACTACTAACGGTTCAGCACTCTGGTATTCCGAAAAAGAAGATAGATTATTATTTTCCATATTTAAAATTCTATCAAAATAATCCTTGAACCGTCTTAAGATGTCTACCGGATCGGCCAAGGTATTGTTATTTTCATCCCTAATACCAGTTGTTACCGGGCCCGACCGTTTTCGAATTCTGTTTATACCTTCGTTCATGGGTTTAACTTTATTCTCGATTTTGTTACTTTCGATCGCTATTATTTTATTTTTGAGATATTCTCGCTTTTTAAATTTTAGCAGTTTAGTAGTTTCTTTTCTTGATGCTCGAAAGTTAGCAGGATTGATTTCGTTAGGAATATTTAACGCTTCTAATTTAGCAGTTTTTCTTTTGTCGCACATGTTAATACATTCTTCATCGAACCTAGGTTTATTATTATTTTCCCTTTTTCCAAAACACGAGTTACCGACCTCTTTAATATTATCCCTGATACCTTCCCACAATCTATCAATGTCTTCGTTATCCTCATCAGACGATTCCAACGCCCCAAACCTATTTCTGACTTCCAGTTCAAATTGTTTTCTAACCGTCGGAATTTTTAACTTCTCCACATTATAATTATCATAATTAAAACCAGCCTCATTTTTCCTATGTATTATAAGTCTCTGGCGAATTTTCGCGATTACTAGTTCATGATCCGACCCGCATTCGGCCTCACAACATGATCGAATATTAATTACGCTATTTTGCCACCTACTTTGAACCAAGACGTGATCAATTTTATTACGGGTTTGCGAATCCGGCGACGTCCGAGTATATTTATGTATATCATTATGTTTAAACTTAGAATTTTTTGTTATTAGGTTTTTCGAGGTGGCAAAATTTATTAGTCGTATTCCGTTATCATTATTATATTCATGTAAACTTTCTCTACCGATCGTAGGATAATATACTTGTTCCCTCCCTACCTTTGCATTTGCGTCTCCCAGAATAATTTTTATGTAGCTTTGCGGTAGTTTGTCATAAATCGATTCAAGTTTTTCATAAAATTCACATTTAACTTCATCGTCACTATCTTCAGTAGGTGCGTGTATATTGATCAACGCGATTTTAAAACACCGACCCTGAAATATAGCTACCGATAACCTATCTCCGTAAAATCGAATGTCCTTCAACGAGGAAAGTAAGCTATTTCTAATCAGAAATCCGGTGCCTAAACAATAGTTTCCGCTCCCACCGTACCACAAATTGTACTTCCCTTCCCTTAACGAGCCCTCCCCTGGCCAGCGGACCTCTTGCAGCGCCACGATATCTAATCTATACCCTATCACCTCATTCGCGACCGATTTTAACCTACCCGCTGTATTTAAACTTCTTACGTTCGTCGTCCCTATGCTTGGATCTATATTTTTCAACTTGCCGCATGAATCCTCTAAAGCAGTCCCCACCCGGAGACCCCAACGGGGGACTAGTTTACCTCCGGATAATGAGCGTTTTACTACAGGGAAATCCATGACTTTTTTTTTGTGGTGTTTGGGTGAACTAATAAAATGTGAGTAGGGCTCATTGTTGGTCAGCGAGTCCTACGGACATAGCCGAGAGGAACTTCCTAGGAATTTCCACCGTCCATTCCCACATCCGCCACCCGAGGGACGCTCCCCATACGCGGTAATGAGACCCGCGCGAGGACTTTGTAAAGATAATCAAATAAAAGATAGTGAAATTAAAAATAAATATATCTCAATTCAATTCAGGAAAAAAAAAAAAATCCTGTTTTCATTTCTGAGTAAAGAGTATTGCAGAGACTAGGGCAAAATTATGAGGGTTGAGGTAGGAGAGGTTAATTTGCCGACTTCAAAGGGCTTACTGCGGGGAAACCCAACCCTTTTGAAGTTAAAGGGTACACAACGACCAGGTGTAAAATTAAGATTAGGAATTGTTAAACTAGCAATATACAATAGATAGTAAATTGTTCATATCTGGACTCAATAATAAGATAAAAGTGAGAGTACACACACCTGGCCATTATTTAAATGATTCCGGTTTTTGATATTTCATAATAAAATATGGCAGAATGAAAATTTTTACATTAAATCTACTCTAAGAAGTACTTATAAACTATAAACAGTTTAAACGTAAATTCTAGAAAAATCTGGCGAATCAATAAAAACTTAATTTATATTAATATAACCATAATTGTGGGTAACCACATATTTTTTAAATTATTTAAATTTATTATTATTTTAAATTTATTTTTTAAATTATATAAATTTATTATTTATTTTTTAAATTATTTAAATGTATTAAATTTATTACCCACAATGATGGTTAAATTAATATAAAATAATTATAAAATTTGACGAACGTCAAGAGTAGCCCAAAATTGGACAAAAATTGTCCATCTCCCGTAACTACTCGCAAAACTTGCGAGATCGTGGGAGAGGTGTCATTGAAGAGGAAGGATTTGACACCGTTTGGAAGCGACTCCGTGGTGTAATGGTTAGCATACCGCGCAAGTCACGCGGAAGACCCGGGTTCGATTCCCGGTGGAGCCAAATCTTTTCTCTTCAAAAATAAATTATTTAAAATAAAAAATTAACTTTTAAAAGGTGACTTCAATACTACAAAGAATTTGTTTAAAACATTGCATTTATATATTCACATTGACTAATCAATGATCACAAAGGAAGTTATTTTGGGACAAAAAAAAAATACTTGGACTGGACAATTACTCCTGGTCATCCCAAGAAATAGTGCTTGGTAGTATGCATTTCGATAGTAATAATTATTTTTGCTAAATGTGAGTGTTAGGCCCCTAAAAATAATTTCTTAGAACATTTACAAATGCTCATAAATAACAATTAAATGGAAAAATAAGGCAAACGTTCACCTGGATCGGAACGATTTTTAACTTATAAACAGCGTTTATCGTTTATTAAACGCGTCTGGCGGGTATTAGTAAGAATTTTTAACCAACCAGACGACCTAATGTCGTGTTTAGGAACCTTTTTGAATAAACTGGCACAATAATGAATCGTATGTTTTATGGGTGAGTTTTTGTGATTCTCGGGCGCGTCTGGCTGGCACTAGTAAGAGTTTTATCGCTGCCAGACGATTTTCCCTTTCTATAGAAATAAAAACCTAACGATTAAGCCATATTCCATCCTTATGTTTTATGGGTGAATTTTTATGAAAAAAATAATTATTCAAATTAATTTTTATAGCATTAGTAAGAATTTTATCGCTGCCAGACGGTTGGTTTCGCACTTAACTCTGTGGTTTCTAACTATGCTGAAATTTTTAGGTGTATGTTCTATGGGTGAGATTTTTTGCATCTGGCTCCTGTACTATAACCATTCCTTTCATTTTGAGAACCCCTCCGTATTAGCTACTGTACCTAATCATGATAAAAGACTCCTCTCAAAATTCATATTCATCCATCTGGGAAAAAATATTACTGTAATCTATGACGTAGATAAAGGGATAATTTCATCTACTTACTCTAACATCTTCCGCATCCTCAAATCCTAGTTTTGATTTCATAGGTATCCGCTACTATCGATGTACCTCTATATTATTTATAGAGTTTTTTACATACTTCTTTTTTAAATACTTTTTTTCATTTTTTATATACATGCTACCTTGTATGTACTCTCAGTTTTATCGTGTTATTGGGTCCAGATATAAACAACTTTGCTGTATCATCTATATTGTTAATTTTACAATTCCTTATTTATTTCTATTTTAGACTTTGTCGTTGTGTAACCTTTCACTTTAAAAGCGTTGGGTTTCCCCGTAATAAACCTTTTGAAGTCAAACTAACCCCTCCCTCCTCTCACACAAATTTTCCCTCAGTTTGTGCATTACTGTGGACTTAACAAGGTAAATATCAGATTTTATTTTGTCATTCTAACTAGCTACTTATTCCAATATTCACGTATAATTTTTATTCATATCAACATATGATCAGTTGGATTAGCTTTCCATTATTTTGTTACTTTTCGTTTTTACTAACTAAATTAATAATTACATGATTAAAATTTTATCATCATCTTCTTCATAGTCCGGGAGTTGAGGGCCAAAAAAAGTTTCAGATTTGAAGAAAGTTTTTGATCATATAGGCTGAAAGTACTCACTTCGTAGACAACAAATGTAAACGTCCGCCACTTCACATCGGTTGCCATCAAATTTTATATACAAACTAAATCGAAATTTTTGAACTTCTTTCAATTTTCTCTCATAACTAGAAAAAAATTCATCGCAGAGAAATATGAAATATGTCATTACAAAAGCTGAATTAACCATATTAATTTTTTTTAGTGACGCTGACAAGGAATTGTCAGTGTGTCATAGATTTCTCGAAATCAAAGATGTTTTTTTAACAATACAATAAACCGATGCCATCCTCTGCTCCTGTAGAGAGGCTTTTTTCTAGTGTCCGACCGAAACCAAAATATTAGCCGAAACCGAATTTCGGCCATAGACTTATTTAAACCGAAACTTATTTACGTGTCTACATATAGTACAAATAAGTGTGTAATATGTCTAGTTTAGCAATAATATCAATGAGAGCTTATAAAATAACAGTAATTTAACTCAATTATTCATTTAATAAGTGAGCTGGCATACAAGAGTGGTAAAACAGGTGTATTAGTTAAGTTATAGGGTCGAATCCGTGCCCCCTATCAAGTAGGGCTGGTCCCCGTGGGATGTTGGACCATATCCCCTTAACTAGTACAGCCCTAAAAATTGAAATAAATAATATAAACAAATGTATAAATAATATACTAAATATTTCCATAATAAAGCCGATAGAATACAAAATGATGGCCTATTGAATACGTAAAACTGTATGTCAGAAGCTATTTAATCTGCTGAGTTAGTTTGGGTCTCAAACGTTAGTGGATTTAATCTAGTTTGAAAATTTATAGAATAGTTTTTGGTCGAAAACGTGCTTCTTCCTGGTAAAAATTGAGACAAGTTTTTGGGATGCTATGGGTGAACCGCTGGGGGAAAGGGGGCTTCCAAGGTTGAAAAATTGGTTTTGCATCTGATTCCCATTCCATACAAGACAAAAGACCAAAACCTACTACCACCATTTGATGTAACTTTTAATGACAAGGTTACTTACTAAAATTTTTTTTTTCAATTTTGAATAGAATCTTTGGACATGTCGACTAATTTAAGTTTAAGTATTTAGAGAAAACAAATTTCATTATTAATGATGAGATGATTAACAGCACAAAAAGGTTCTTTAATAAATACTATTCTTTACACTTAACGTAAAGAATTCTGTATGAAGAGCATGCTTTCATTACATGTTAAGACTTGATGTGATTTACGGGGACATTTCTGTTTGTCAATCTCAAATTTTTGTCCCCCCACCCAACTTAAAGTTTTCTATCAAGTAAAGATACCAACAGAATGAGAAAAATCTATGTTCTACCGAAATACAATACAAGTGTAATTAACTAAAATAACAGATACTTCCCACTATTAAATTCAAGAGTGTTTTGTTTGTGTAAAAATTTATTATATGCAAACAACGTAGTATAATAAAAGTTGATGTGCAAGTAATGTACTTTTTGAAAAAAAAATTCCCAGGATATTTATACTCCTATATGCAATAAGTATCACTTCCTTTCCTAGACTGAAATGAGAAAAGGTTAAATTTACGGATGAATAGGCACCGCCAATGAATATATGGCATTTTCAAGTCAAATACATGTTCGCCCGGAAGAGACTATTGAATTATAGATATAGTTATAAATAATTAAATCTATTAATATTTATTTTATAGGGGACTCCAATTTTATGTTATGGGGACCCAATTTTAACTATACGGGATTCCAATTTTATGTTATAGGGGACGAGGTTATTGAAAAACATCTTCATTTTGTATTTTGGTGTGTTGGGGGGGGGGGGCATTGTAGAAAAGTTAGAACTTCGGATTTCTTTTACATAGGGGTCCAATTTTATTTTTTATTTATACTGTGCTACATAACATGATATTAGACCCTGATATGAAAGAAATCTAAAAAGATATTTATGATCAAAAGTATTAGTAACTAAAAACTAATACTAAAAAAGTAAATATAAACTAATACTATTATAGTATTAGTAACTATAAACTAATACTAAAAAAGTATTGGTGCCCCCCCCCCCTCTCCACCGCTATTAAAATACAAAATAAATATTTTTTTCAAAAACAACACCCCCGATAGCATAATATAGGACCTCTGTGTGAAAGAACTCCGAAAATCTAACTTCTTTATAGTGCGCCCCCCCCCCCCTCACCACCGCTATTAAAATACAACATACATATTTTTTTCAAAAACAACGTCCCTGATAACATAAAATTTGATCCCCGTGTGAAAGAAATCCAAAATTCTAACTTTTCATAGTTCGCCCCTCCCCCTCACTAAAATACAAAATAAATATTTTTTTCAAAAATACTGCCCATAACATAGTAATGGACACCCGTTTAAAAGAAATTCGAAAATGTTACCGTTCTCATTAATGTTAATGGATACCTGGCAATGATATAATATGCTTAGGTAAACATGAAGAAGAATTTGACTTTCCAAATTCAAAGAATAATTCCGGAAAGTCTAAGACTAAATAATTTTTATCATATTATTGACATTGTTTTGAAAATAAAAAGACGAATATTTAAATTTTTCATATTGCGCCCCTCCCATTTAAATGCAAATGGAATATTTTTTTAAAACTTTTTTCTCGATAACATAATATTGGACCCATGTGTGAAAGAAATCCGAAAATGAAACTGTTTATAGTGTACCCCCCCCTGAAATACAAAATGATATTATTTTCAAAAACACATTCTCCGATAACATAAAATTGGACCTCCGTTTGAAAGAAATCCGAATTTAGCAAATTAAATTTTTTTAACTTGTCTCAATGCTGCAGCCTCCTATCCTAAGAACTTCTATGACTAAGGATTTTCTTGATGCGATAATGTATTTCGTCTTCGCTGCATCAATCATGACCCCTCGTGTCATTAGAACTTAACCTAACTGTCAAGTTAAATAACTTATTGAAATATTTATTAAGAAATAAAACTTTTATTAACTTTGATCAACAATTATATCGCTTCAAATTAATCGTTTGTGAGTGTCTAAAACATTAATATCATAAACATATGTTATCATCTTCCCTTTTTAAAAGGTTAAATGCCAAATCGGTCTGGTCTTATAGCCTGACGGGTGGACCTTCTCAGCGGTGGGATCCCATCGTTTCGAGGATTGGATTTTCATGGTTTGCTTTCCTCTTGATCCTGCCAGGACTTCTTTTTCAGGAACCAGGAGTTCCTCCTATATACGTGACCATCCTGAGAGGTTATGATATATGATCGAGATTGTGGTCCAACTTGGGTGACCGTAGCTGGGTGCCAGTTCCTGGGACCTCTCCTGTAGAGCACCACCTCACCGAACTGGAATGTGGGTAATGGCCGCTTTTTTCTGTTGCAAAATCGCTTCTTGTACCTTGTTTCCTGGAGAGGTTCCGGTAAACCATTAACTACTTTCGCCATCAGATTTTGCTCGGTGGATGGCAGCAGTGTTCTCCTTCTTCTGCTCATCAGCCGCTGAGCGGGAGAACCGAGTGCACCGCGGTGAATGTTTCTTTGATGAAGAAGCGCAAGATAAGGATCTGATTTTTCGTGGAGACACTTTTTAAGAAGCTGTTCAGCTTCTTGGGTATAACGTTAAGCTAATCCATTGACCTTGAAAAGTGCGGACTGGAGATCCTCTGGTTTATGTTCCATTCGTTCTGAATCTTTTAAACTCCTGCGAGTTAAATTGGTTGACCCACCTGATAGCAGAGTTTCCGGAATCCCATGTACAGAGTACCGTTTTTAAAATTCCAATATTATACTCGAAGATGTGGATGATTTAATTTCTACAAAGTCATAGAATCCTGAATAAGAGTCGAATATCACTAAGTAGTCTTTTCCTAACAAGTGACATATGTCTGTACCCACCTCTTTCCATGGTCTATTCGGTACAGATGTAGCGAGTAACGTCTCTTCGCACTTTTTTTTATTTTTTATTTATTTCTTTATTTATTGTTGTCCCTCTGCAACTGGGAATAAGTTCTGCAGTTACGGACGTAGTTTGTGATGTCATTTTAGGCCAATATACAAGTTCCCTAGCTAGCTGCAAGGACACCTGTACACCTCCTGTACATGTCCAAGATGGATGTGCTGTAAGGTGAGGTTTCTAAGTTGCGTAGGGACGACAAGCTGTTGAAGACGATCCTCATAGACCGCCAGTTCGTCGCGGTACCATTATTTTTTCAGGAAGTCCGGCAGCTCACACTTCTCATCCAGCCAGCAGTTCATGATTGTCTCTCGAAGCATTCTCAGCACGTCATCTTCGTCGGTGAGTCTCCTTGCTAGGAGGATTCGTTCCTGGGAGAAGACGATCACAAGGTCCACAGAGAACTTCAACTCTTCTTCGGGAGCAGGAGCATTTTGACAGTTTCGGCTCAATGTGTCTGCTATGAAGAGCTCCTTACCTCGCCGGTATACTATCTTCGGATTGTAAGGTATAATCTCCATCATAATTCTCTTGAGTCTGGGCGGAGCGTCGTGGAGGGGCTTCTGAAATATAGCTTCAAGTGGCTTATGATAGGATTCTATCGTCAAATTGACAGAACCTCAAATGTACTCGTGGAAACGTTTACATGCCAACGAAATAGCTAGAGCTTCCTTTTCTAACTGACTATAACCTTTCTGAGTTTCATTGAGGGACTTGGAGGCATAGGCATCAGGCTGGGAATCTTGCAGAAGTACAGCTCCAGCCGCATGAGAGCTCGAATCCAAAGAGAGGACGATAGGGAGATCGGAATTATAGGATCTCATTAGTGGGAGCGGTGAGAGCTTTCCTTTCAATTGTTCAAAGGATTTTTGCTGCTCGAAATCCCAGGTCCATGCCAAATCCTTATGTTATCTCATATGGTCACAAGCTCTAAGTTTCTAGTTAAGAGCTTTCTCAAGGGTTGTGTCAAATCTGATAAATTTGGAATGAACTTCCCCAGATATGTGACCATTCCTAAGAACCTCTGCAGTTCTGTGATGTTTGTGGGTGGTTTTAAGTTTTGAAGAGGTTCAATATTAGAGGGATCGCACAGTGGGACGAATCGCCAATCTAGGGGGAAATAGTTTACATCAACGAAATGAAAAAATCTTGTCGGTCTCTTGAAAACAATAGTCTAGCTAAGGCATTTACAAATTATTAATCACTTTAAGCAAGTATTAACAGAATAATGGGGGTTTGAATACGGTAGTTCCCTCATAATGCTTAGTCAGCTTATTTCCAAATTATATTGTAAAATCGATAGAATCATAGAATGGATCGTGTTTTTTTGAAAAAAAATTATGCTAGGCAATAGAAGACGATTCAGAAATTAAGTTTATATAAGTTCTTGGTTCTTTAAATGTGGATATAGTATAGAGTACCCTCCTTTCTTTTCAATAGTCGATAAGCTATATTTTTTTCTTATAAACAAAGGGGTTACTAAAAATCTACACCGATCTACACCGAGATATTTATACAGAATATAGTCCACACTATATAGAAATAACGTATTCATTATGGACTGCTAATACCTGCTAATAAAGGTGTGCGCTTTTTTTAAAGGTATAAATCTCTCATTGTTGAGAGCCTGTATTTTTAATATTTTGAGGCAATACGGAGGTGCTAATGAAATTTATAGATATATAGTAAACCAGTTTCATTGAAATACACTACGGCAATCTCCGAAGCTATGAAAAAACGAGATTCGATGACCATAAGTACAACAATTAAAAGCAAATAGCAAGATTTTTTCCTTTCTAGGAATAAGAAAGAAATAAAGCATGAAAACAGTATACCTTAGGTATCTAAAAACACATAATCTCTTAAAACAAATACCAACGGAATAAAAAAAGAATAAACACGCCACATTCGTCGCAATAAGTCAGTTAAATTGAACATCTTAATGATAAAGCGGCAACATAGATCAGCGAATTTCATATTGTTTTGGAAAAAAAATTTATACCACGGTATGGAAGACGAGTCGGCAAGTAAGTTTATCTGTATTTGGCTTTTTAAGTGTGATGCACCCTTCTTTTTTTCCAGTAGTCAACTTAGTAAGCTACTTAATTTAAACTACTACTTATTTAATTATTGTTAGTAAAAATGCGATAAATAAAAATCTATAACGACTTAGATAAATAGACATATATTTTCACAGAATACAATCAACATTATATAATAACAAATTTTTCATTACGCATTTCTTATTCCTGCTAATGTGTGGTACGGTGTTTTTTTTTTCCAGGTGTAAACGTGTCATTATTGAGATCCGATATTTTTAATATGTGGGACCGGCACGGTGGTATAGATGAAATGTATATTTCAGGTTTTTTACTTTCTCTCCTAGCTAATTACCTCTCGCATAGGTAAATATTCAAAAAGTCTTTATTTTGTGGTGTAGTGGTGGGGGAACGATATCAGTAAGGAAAGATTGGGTACAATTACTCGACTCGAAACGAACAATAAAAAGGTTCAGGGAACTTACCAGTTTTAAAACCGTATATGAACATGAATACCGTAAGATACCGTATATGAATACCGTAAGATACCGTATATGAATACCGTAAGATACCGTATATGAATACCGTAAAATACCGGAAGATTATTCCGGTACGTCTGGAAGCATCCTTTTCTTCACTATTTCCCGAATATCTGGGTCAATTCCAAGGACTAGGGAGCATCTGAAGGTACAAATTTTAAGGGGTTCAATTTGATTTAGGATGGCAACGAGATTAGATGTAAGGCATTCTACCATGTCGTCAATTGATTCATAGGAATAGATGGGTCCTATACAACGGGATAGTAGATTAAGGGATAGATTTATTTCATCTGCTGTCAGGTAATCTAGGTTTTTCCAAGATATATATTTTAGAAATAAAGTAGGATTCGAAAGATCATTGGAAATACGTATTAAGTCGTGGCTAAGTCGTCCTCACAGACTTTATGAGTATGATACTAGTTGTTGACAAAAGTCCTCGAAAATATGATCGATATCAGTAAGGAGAATTGGATAGAATATTTGTATTGAAGTCGCCGGATGTATGCATTCAGATGGATGGATTCTGATCCATCAGATTCAGATGATTCGGAATGAAGAACATTTTTTTTTTACATTTCGATATTAGAATTTAATATATAATTTTTTAAAAATGTATTTGACGTTATTTCATATTTAATATGTTTTTTTTTCTTTTTTAAAAATTGAAAATTGAATAAAGAAATATAAATAGAATTACTCCATTATTTACAATTTATCTAAATAATTTAATATTGGTTTTGAATTTTTTTTTTTTTTTTTTTTTTTTTTTTTTTTTTTTTTTTTTTTTTTTTTTTTTTTTTTTAATGACCATTGCCAAAAACCACTATTTTGACTTTTATTTATTAATTCATGCTTAAATGCAATTTTCTACAAACATTAACATAAAATAAGTCGCTTGCAGAATTATTTCCCCCTAGATTGGCGATTCGTCCCACTGTGGATCGGGCAGGATTCCTCTATCGGTGACCAAGACATGTTATCTTTGTTTGATTAAAGCTGCATTTATCTTTATTTAACTTAAGCCCGGCTTCATTCAGCCTTTCAAGGACCTCCTGAGTTCTTTCTTCTAGTTGTTCGCTTGTAGCACCGTGGATAAAAATATCGTCCATTGAGATTTCGAACCCTTCCAGACCTCTTAGCGTGAAGCTCATTCACTCCTGGAATACTTCAGGAGCCGATGCAATCCCGAACGGAAGACGCAAGTAGGAATAGCGACCCCAGGGTGTTGCGAAAGTCAAGTACTTGGACGTGCGTTCTGATACTTTAATCTGCCAGAAACCTTTCTTACAATCAAGCAGCGTGAAAAATTTATAATGACTTAGTCTTGTTGAAATTTCGTCAAAGATTTGAAGGGGGTGATGCCTACGCTTGATGTTCTTGTTGAGGTCCGTAGGATCTAGACATATCCTGACATTATCCTTCTGCCTGACCACCACCATCGGAGAGACACAAGGGGTAGGCTCAGTCACCGGGTTGATAATGCCGAGATCGACCATCGAGCCTTGCGATATCGCGTAAGGCATAGGGGACACGTCTAGCGGGAAATATTTTTAAAGGTGGATTTTTCCACCAGATCGATTTTGTATTCGTAATATTTCAAACAACCTATCCCTGTGAATAAATTGTCTTCGGGCAATGTGGGATTTATTTCATCAATCCGTTGAATTAATGAAAGTTGTTCACAGCTTTCGCGACCAAGAATAGCCGGGTAGTCATTATTCACAACAATGAATTTAAGAGTACGATTAAAATCTTTCCTGGTTGTTACTGTGGCAACGCATTCCTCCAAAATGGGTATCTTATTGTTAGTATATGATATCAGGCATGCCACTTCAGATTTTGTTATATTTAGACCGCTCCTAGTGGCTACAGCTTTGCTGATAACATTACACTGGGCTCTTGTATCTAACCTGAATGGAACCCTGTTACCTTCGGTTAAGGTTATGTTCTCTATCCAAACTTTCTTAGAAGTACATAAATTACTTAGAGAACTGATATGTAGCCATTGGTCGGCGGGACGAGCGAGAGTTGCCACCTCGTCCTGGCGGGAGCCAGCCATCAGGGACTTGACCTTCTTACTTACCTGTCTACGACACACCTTCTGTAGGTGACCCATCTTGCCGCAGGAGGCACACCTCAGCTTAAAAGCTGGACAGGACTTCTTAAGGTGACGTGTACCGCAGCGCCAGCATTGAAAGGTGTCCTCCTGGAGACTGTTGACGGAATTTTCGCCCAGGGACATGCTGGACAGCTGTTTACTTACCTCCTCTGACGACTTACACATGTTCTTGGTTTTCTCTAGAGTTAGTGCCACCTCAAGGAAGAGTTGCTTGAGTTTGGCGTTCCTGATCCCACACACCAACCTATCACGGATTAGAATGTCCTTCATCGGGCCATACGAACATTTATTGGCTTGTAAGGAAGTCTTTAAACGATTCTTGCTCTGTTTGGACCAATTTATTAAAAAGAAACCGTTCATTTATAACATTTTCTTTGTTAATAAAGTATTTAATGAATTTTTCGATTAGACAGCATAGGTCAGACTCTCCGTCATTGTCGAAAGATTCATAAATGTAAGTAGCGTCCTCGCCTGTGACTGCCATAAAAGTGGCGATCTGTTTTTCGCTACTTTTATTATATAATTTGGTTGCTACAGCGTACCATTTAAATTCTTTAAGCAATAATTTCCATCGATTGGCCATATCAAAACCATTGTTAATAACGAGAGTTTAGGGGGCTTCAGACTTACCGAGCCATGGTAAGCAGCTACTTGAATAGTATTCTTTCCATTCAAAGGCTGAGCTGCTGTTTCTTCAGCTATCGGTGACTTCTGACGCCTATTACGAATAGGTTTCGGCACCATGTCAAGTTAAATAAATTATTGAAATATTTGTTAAGAAAAAAACAATTTTATTAACTTTATCAACAATTATATCGCTTCTAATTAATCATTTGTGAGTGTCTAAAACATTAATATCATAAACATATGTTGTCACTAACTAATAATTCCGTCTAATAAAAAAATGTCTTTTTCTTTAAAAAAAATTTTTCATCCAAATTTTATTATTAGGTAACTCTATAACTATATTTTGTTATAGTTTTTCATCATATATGGGACTGCTTTAGCTTAAAAAGGAATTTAGCCACTTTGTTCAACACCAACACCAGATGCAAAACACTGATGAGCTTAGAGGGGCTTCGAGTTTTAAGTCAATGTGCGATTTTGTGGAGTCATTTTCTGATTTTTGAAGTGACAAGAAATAACCCAATTTTGAACATGTTCTCTACTTTAGAGGTAAGTAACTATTCATTGCCTGTTACTTTTATAGCAATCAATTGCTATGAGGATCGATTCAGGTAGGTAATGCCATATTTATTGATATTTATATGCAGCTACAATATGGGTACTAAAAAATTAATTTATTTCATTTTTACTATAATATTTTTAGCAATTTTCTTTTTCAAATTTACTATATTTGTAAACCTACGAAAAATTCTCCTATATTATCCATTAACGATATTCCACCATCTTCTGTTTACTGTTCACAGTTTTAAAAAGTTTGCGTTTGCAGGTGTTAACCGCCTCGATGATTTAGGTTTACTAAATCTTAATGGAGTTTGGCATCTCCTTTTATAACCAGCTAGATTTCGGTGGAGACTATCTCTGGTAAAATCATTCCCCATTTTTCTTTAATTATAATAATCTCTATAATTATAGCAACTGTTTTCCTCCTAAAATTAATAAGCTCACCGTTCTGATCTACTAAACGAACAGTAATATTGTCAACACTCCTCACGTTAGTTGGATAGTAATTGACATGATTTGGGGTTTCTATCTATCTCTCTATCTTATATCCTGGTTCTACTGCAGGAAAAAATTGATTTATATTATGATCCGGATCTCCATTCACGAAAAACCACGACGCGACGTTACAATGAATCGAAATAGTATTTACACAAAGAATTTTCACAATGTCGTTTGATTCATTATACTGATGCCCTTGGTCAGTGATATAATTGGGATGGGTAGAACCCAGTAGGTATAACACCAGTGGGTTAAACACAGTAGTGGACCGATGGAATGTGGTTTGCCTCGACAGTTGAAAAAAAAACCTGCTTAGACGATCTAAGGTCAGTCTTCACGGTACTTGGATTTCCTCTGAGTACAAGTCCAGCACCCTGATCACGATGAGCGATTTCGTCGCTTAGAAAAGATTGTATAGCGTCGATATCATACGATCCTCCTTGTATATTGCTACGTTCCTGGTCGCTCGCTTTTCTAAGGAGGGTGGGGGTTACCAGAAACGGCTTATATCAAGTTAATATATGAAATTAATATAATGTGTATGTATCAATTGTTTATTGGATACTTTTCCAAAGGTGACGTGTTTACCAATTCTATTTTATTTCAATAAACCTGTGGCATAGGGTAAATGATAATAAATAAACAAATCTAGATTGAACTATATCTTTAATTTTATTGACCAATAATGTAAATCATTTATACCCCTTTTGATATATCATATAAAGATATTTTACCGACTCAAATTAGTTAATGGATGCATACTGGCAATTTAACATTATTTAATAAATACTGACCACACAATATTACAACTAGTACAGTATATGTATTAACCCTATCTGCTGGATCAGTCCCTGCCATCTCTGATGCTCTCTCAGGCTCAGCACAGTATCCCATCACAGCCTGTCTGGCTATCTGGACTCGCTCTCTCACTGGACCTCCGCACTCCTTGTACTCCACTCTCCCCGAACTCTGTCCACCTTCCAACTCCCTCTCCTCAGAACTCTCTCTCCCGGCCTCTCCATTCGTCTTCTCTCCGAACTCTCTCTCCACCGAACTCTCCAATCGACGTCCTCCCCTCCGTATAAGTCTTCTTTCCCCCACTCTCTTCAGACTTCCTCTGATTGGCTGGCTGCAGACTTCTCCTGATTGGTTGGTTCCAGACTTCTTCTGACTGGGTAGCTGCCTCAAATTTCCATTCCTTTCTATATTTACCGTGTTTTCCAGTGGCCTCTTTGCCGGGGCAAAATCAGGGTTTATGACCACAAATTTCTCTAACAATCTTCTTAGATATTTCCCGGGATGTTTGTCGGCAGCATTGTCGGTCTTAGGCTTGGCTTATTTTGAATTTCCAACAGAAGGTTTATGGAACCAATAACTTACAAGGCGGTATTTCCAAGACCTATCCGCCTTCAGGTAAAACTGACCACCGGGTTGATACAGTACTTTACATATTTTGATATAATTAATTATTAATTCAATTTCCTTTTTCTATCATGGTAACATCCACAATACATAGCAATATGGATTGTTAGATTTCCAAAATAGAACTTATCGTTAACATTTTTTTAATATTAGGAATAGTATTATATGTGTCGAATGATAACAACCCGATGACATTGACTCGAATTCAACCGGAGGTAAAAAAATTGGATTAAGAATGCTAGAATCGGCTGTAAACGTCACTGTATAGCTCATGATTATTGAATGATCAAAAATTATGATAAACTTCAGCTATATACTTTAAGCAGAGGTGTCCGCAAATTCGAATATTCCACTTGTAAATATTATATTCGTCTATTGTAAGTCATTTTCAAACCCTTGAAATAGTCGAGCAGTTGAGATGGCGGTTTTAAATTTCCAAAAGAATCGAAGTACTTCTCAACATTTCTTTTTTTTTACACAACAGACCAGGTTCTGAACTCGTATTTAAATTTACAATAGCTGACTCATGTTTTTTTTTTTTTTTATTTAGCAAGATTATGAATCATAAACACTCCGCGGAAATGTGGAACATTTAAAACTTTTCCTAAACGATTTAATTCAAAATCGGTCAATGATTTATTTGGTAGATTAGATTGAGATTTTTATTTGGACGGTCAACTACTCGTTTATTACGTCCTTTTGATTTTTAAATTCAAAGTATTTTAATGTTAGTGTTTTTATACTTGTCACTCTTTGGCTTCCTTTTTTGTATAGCTTTTCATATTGCCATTAAGTGAAATATATATTATTATTTTACATGGAGTGGTAATTTACATATAAAAAGTATGAAATTTTCTGTTTTTTTTTTTTTTTTTTTAATTATTATTATTATTTTTCTTTCTTTTTTGTTATTATTCTTTCTTTTTTTTGTGTTATTTATAACTATTTTTTATTTACTTATTTGTTTATTTTTTTTTACTTTTTATTTTTTTTATTTAATTTTTATTTTTTATTTATTTTTTTTATAGTTTATTGTAAACAGATATACATCTCGTCAGTTCTAACAAGGCATCTACTGCCTCCGATGAATCTCTTAACGCTCAGGCTACATTACGATGAATCCTAAGATTATCTAATTGATGAGAGGTAGAAGGGCATCCTTCTATAATATGCCGCATTGTCAGAGGGATTTGACAGTGTTCACATTTAGGTTGCGTTTCTTTTGTAATAAGGTGCGCATGAGTCATGTTCGTGTGGCCGATTCTAATTCTTGTTAACACGACTTCTTCTCTTCGATTGCCCCAGAAAGCACTCCTCCACTGTTTTGTTGTTGGTTTGATAGATCTCAATTTATTGGTAAGTGGTACTTCATTCCACGTTGACCCCCAACTGTTGAGGACTCTTCTTTTTAACCAACTACCAATGTCAAGAGGTTCATATATTTGCAATGGAGGTCCGTTCATATTTGCTGCTTCTTTGGCGGACTTATCTGCTGCTTCATTTCCAGGAATACCTCTGTGGTATTCCTGGAAACATATACTACTATATTATTTAAAAGGTTTAACACATTTTGAATTTTGAATGTGTTTAACAACAGATCTTGCATAATGTCGAAGATTTTCAGAGATTGTAGAGAAAGAACACCTATGCAAACAAAACTGTTGCCTAGAGGAATCGAAATGATCAGATTGAGAATTTTGTTTTCAACCAGTAGAAGTTCACTTTTTTTTAATGTTTTGCAATTGCCTTGTCCTCTTTAATTTAATTTGAACCGTGCTCGTTCAAGACTGAAAAACAACATAAATTTATTAAGTGAAATTAGTATCCGACTCTTTGATGAATCTAAATAAGTAGAGTAATTATTTTATTAACAGATTCTAATGATCGATCTTCGTCAAATAATGTCTAATACACAAAAATGTAATCTTCTTTTTTAAATTACCAGTCTATTGAAAGGTTCAAATCGAGAAAAACTCGATTTGATCTTAGTTTGTTTAGTTGTTTTTGTTTAGTTTATTTGAAGAGACAAATTTTTGTAAATATTTTCCAGTCTTTTTTTTTATCCTGGTATGATACAGAAATTTTTATTATTTAAAAGCTGTTTTATTTTCTTTCATTATGTTACCTTACAATAGTCATTGTCATGGGCAAATAATTGGGCAAGACATTGAGGCGGGAAAATCTCAACGACAATGAAAAAATGACATTTTTCAATTCAATTCGTTCGTAAATCAACAAGAACGAATGCCATAATTTATTAGAGCAAGTTAAGGGGAAAAAGAAGAAAATATTTTTAAGCCGTAAATTCATAAAGAATAGCGAAAAATTCGGGTCACGTCGATGAGGGTAATAAACATAATGTTCCATTTTCAATGAAAGAACACCTCGGCATGCGCCGAAGTAGTGCAGAAGGTAATAAAAAGAGGTGAAATCTTATTCGACAGTATTAGCATTATTGAAATTCCCTCTTTTGATCACTTTCAATCCTCACTGGTTGATGTACCATTCAATAATTCATCCGTCCACGCTAATGGCGTCGTATCCAGTGACAATTTAAAAAAAAAAAACCGGAAGTCGATATTTTTCACGATCGCAATACTTCCACTTACTATATATTTCATATATAGGTAAGTGAAAGTAAAAATGATTGGCTTATTATTTACACCAAATGACTGAACATGGTGTTATTTGAATTCTTCTTCCGTTATATTATAATCAGGGTAAAACATTTTTGTCAAATAAATGAGTACTATAAACCAAAGTATATATTATGTAAGAAAAGTCGATACTGGTGACAGCTCACGACAATGACGAATGAGATAAAAAACCTTCAGATTCGATCAGAAGAACATAGAAACATGTTATAATTTTCATTTCATCAGATAGACATCTGCTCACAGATAATGTTTAGATATAAAAAAAAGAGGCCACAATGCCGGGTTTGGCTTTGAAAATGTAGTGACAAGAAGTTGCCCGTAGTTTGAGAATCGAGTTCTGCGCATGCGCTAGCTTTAATAAATCACACGTCACATCACTCTCTAAAAACTTATTATTTTCACAGTGAAACTGTGAAGTTGACAGTGAAAAAACAATGTAATTAGTTATAATAACTACAAAGGAAGAGAAACAAAGTAAATACAGTGAGTGATCATTTGTTTATAACTTTTAAGTGAACAATAAAAAAAAGCTGCAGTTGGTGAATACGAGAAGGCTGCCATAATCTCTTTAGTAGCCCTCTGGCTTCTGGAGAGAGCAACACTACGCTCGTTTATTTTCTTAAATTTTACGTAATTATTTACTTACTTTAAAAGTGCTTATTATTTATTTTATTTTTATTTTATCTTTCATCTTTAATTTAAAATGCGATACTTTCATATGGTGATGTCCAGCAAAGGAAAAGTAAGTAAAAGATCACGTAGTTTGGACACTACAAAAGACTCCCCAGTCAAACCGAGGCCAAGGCGTCCAAAAAGGAGCTCACCACCAGCTTCAGCTGGCAACTCGAACGCGCTGGAATCAGAGTCCCCACAGCAGCTGGGTACTTCTTTTTCAAAAGTCATGGCTCAAGAGTCACCCCTTTTCACACCCAATCCCTACGAACCTCTATCCAGCCACCAGACTGAGGGCATGGAAGTTGCAACTACCCCCAAGGAATCCAAGCCTCCGCCAATATTCATAAGAAATTTTCAACTCCTGTGCCAACAATCAAATAAAATAGTGGGGTCAGGAAAGTATTTATGCCAAAGTCGCACTAATGACTCAAAATTAATACCCGATACCCCTGATACTTATAGAAAAGTTGTGAAATATCTGACCGACCTAAATGCCGATTTCCACACTTATCAGTTACGCCAGGAGATGGCGCTCAGGGTTGTATTAGGGTACTGCACCCAACCACGCCTCTTGAAATAATCAAAGAAGTGCTCACAGCTGCAGGATATAATGCTCGTCAAGTAGTTAATGTATATAGAGGAGATAAGGACGAAACCGGAGTAAAACATAAAACAGCCTTACCCCTATTCTTTATTGACTTGGAGCGAACACCTGGGGTATAAAATATATACAACATTACGAGCCTATATTATACCAGAATTAGGGTGGGATAGTCTTATCCGAAACGTGATATAGTGAAATGCCACACTTTCCAAGCATATGGCCACACACGACACTATTGCCGCGATCTACCAAGGTGTGTAAAGTGTGGAGACCACCATTTATCACACGACTGCTGGTTTGATCATTCTTATCCCACCGCCAAGAAATCTCTAAATGTCCCTGATGAAGTAACTGTCCCCTCTTCTCTGGAATGCGAACGGTGTCCGAAATCACACCAATGAACTAACAGTATTACTAAAAGACAGAAATATTGACATTGCCCTAATAACTGAAACCAGACTAACCACTAAACAACTGTTTAACTTACCTACTGCTGTTCCATCGGGATGGTCAGTTCGGTAGAATTTGAAGTCAGTTGAACAGTTGTTTAGTGGTTAGTCTGGTTTCAGTTATTAGGGCAATGTCAATATTTCGGTCATTTAGTAATACTGTTAGTTTGTTGGTGTGATTTTGGACACCGTTCGCATTCCAGAGGAGAAGGGGCAGGGGGAATTTCTTGGCGGTGGGATAAGATAAGACGGCCTCATGTTAGTAGGTGACTAAGGATCTGAAATCGGACAGGAATGATGTCAGGAGGCTAGTGATATCATTGGAATTGCTAGGAGGAGGAATGTACGAGATTTGATAGTGATTAGTGGGTTATTTATAATATCCATAATATATCCACAATTTTATTACTTTCAGAAATCTGGATGAAAAATGAAGAACACATTGATCTTGAGAATTTCTATTGTTTTATGTGTTACTCAATACCTGCAGCTATATTCAAGAACTGATGGTGTAGCTCTGTATCATTTATCTAGAGATAGATTTCACAATGCAACTAAAATCTAACCTTTTTCTCCAACTATTCCAATACAAGTCTCTAAAATTGGAATTCACAACTAGATGACATTTGCTGCTGTTAAGTGTATCGCTATTCATAAAGAACCTTTTATAACTTTTGTGCGTGTAATAACAGATGTATTAACAGATGAAATATCATCCGTGTTCCATTTTAATTGACTCCATAACGTGGTATAGTGTAGTATCAATCCATTAACACTTTAATAGCAATAACACTGATAACAATTTAAAATGGCTTGGGGGGCTTATAAGAAGCTGAAACAGATTAGTTAAGCGTCTCCAGTGACATACACTCCAACGCATATTTACACTTAAAAATAAAATTAATTATTTGAATTATGAGAAATTATATTTTCAATTACGAAACATCATTTTAATGATAATTTTATGTTTCGGATCAGCTGTGTGACCGGAACCTCAGACTGCTTCACTCAAGCTCAAAACGCTTGCATATAAGTATGAACCTTCCATATGAAAGTTTCACTTTAATAAGCGGGTTCATACAACCTCAGCCCTCCCTACTCTACACAATTCCTATATTCCTATGGCTATAGCCCCAGAACAAATAAATAAAGGATTTATTATTTATTTATTAGATTTTTTCATTCTACCTCTGTCCCAAAAAGCTATCAACTAACAAAAAACATTTAAAATATAATTTTTCTTAATTTATTTTTACTTTTTAGTTTTTTAGATCCTGGATTGGAAAGATAATATTTCACTTCACTATTGCTGTAGACACTTTTTTTGTAATTGGTGGGTTAGTGGTAACATGGAGCTGCTTAAAAAAAAAAAGAAAATTCAACTTGTTCAGCTACTACTTTCACAGGTACTTGAGGTAAGTTGAATCAAGACAAAATGTTTGGTACTTTGTCGCCTATTTGTTGATAAATGTCCCCTTCTACATCGATATTTTGTGAACATCGATGTTTTAACTAGTTGACCTTTTTTTTATTGAAAGAGTACTGCAAAGAAAAATAGAATACTTAAAACTCATAATACATTTTTTATATTCTTTAAATACAAGTTTGAAAGGGATATTCATATAAAAAAGAAATATTTAAATTTAAATTAATTAATTAAATTAATTAATCAATATATATTATAAAGCAAAGTGTACAAGGTGCGTGCCGAAAAGGCTCAAAAACGACTACACGTACTATCAAGAATGTTATGTCGTCATATTGCCCTATTGCCCCTAACGATGAAGAAGGTTTCAGTTTTCATTTTAAGTGTGTAATGTTGAAGGGACAAGGGCTGTAATTTTAAGCCTCTCGCTACATGTAATTAGCCTTTCTAATAAGCCCATGCGAGTTAATGAATGAAAAAATTTAGTTCGACATTTGGAAGCCAGGAGCGCTAGCTAAGCTCAATTCATAAGGTTACCGTTCATTAGTTCGGTTTGTTATGGTTTTAGCTTCAACTGTTTTCTTTAAATTACACGAGATTATGTATAAATAATTATTTTTTCCTTTTTATTTTTCAATAAGGTCATTACATCTCTGCAATAAATTGAAATTAAAAATAAACAAAACCAACTGGATTCCTAAGCGAATTAAGTTTTACAGAAGAGGAAAGAATTGGTTGAAACATTGCCTTTAATCAATATACAATATAAGAGTAAATTTACAACAAAAAAAAAATTGCTTATTAGTGTAGTGAGCGAATAAAAACTAACACTGAATAAAATAGATAACCTATAGATAATATGAATAAAATATATAACCTAATGGAATATATACCGAAAATAAAGTGTTCATATAGTATTTCTGTTTAATAGTTCTGTTCTGTTCGTAAATTTTCAACCAAATTCGAAAAAGGAGAAGTTACTCAACTTGATAAGGATGCGGTATCGTCATGAGAATGGTCTCAATGGAATCAGAACATAGAAACCAAAATAAATGGTAGGTACATACCCGGACATATTTGCTGCCAAAGTAATTTTTCTTAATCAAGAAAAGGGAAGAAAACGCATTGAGAGAACCGCATTTATAGGGTCTCTTATACCCAAATCATATATGGGCGGACTCTGAGGTTTCGAAACTTACCACTAATACTAAACTGAAGTTTCAGGATGGTACAAATTTTTTTTTAATCATGATTAATTTTGGTATATTTTTCTGTACTATTACATTTTAATGTTATTGTTTTATTCCACCTATTCCACTACTAACTGAGCGAAGCCGGGCCCCACAGTTAGTATTTGAATAAATTTTTTAACAGCGATGTTTAGACAAAAAAAAGATGTTTGTATGGTTTATGCCTTCATTTTAATGATAAGGCACAAGACCAATTTTGTAAATTAAGTGGACTGTATTTGAAGGTTAGAGATGTTGAAAATGAAATGAACTTAACAGGTTACATAGATTTATTGAGAAAAAAAACCAAACAAAATATTGTGTGTTAATAGGTATTTAATATATTTAAATGACATGGTCATGCGGACACACTTCTGAGTTGGCTAATATGCCCTATCTTCTCCATATTGGCTAACTAATTCTTCCAGAAGATCCCTCTCTACTCTTCATCGCCTCCAGCCGGGGAACCGGCTCCTCTCTTTACTCGCTAATGTCTTGGTAAGTTTGTGTTGAAGAGAAAAATGAAACGAATGGGCCAGGCCTGGTCTCTTTCAGGAATCTATCACACCAAGTTCCGCCTCAGCCTCTGCCCCCAGCAGAGTTCGCCGGTGGGGCATTCAAATCTTGGCGGTCCCGCCATGTAATTTGCCCACCCCAGCTTCTGCAATTTGTATGACCTTTCGGGAAGCCGAAACATACCACCCACCTAAATCAGCTGCGGATGATTTAATCCTCAAGAACGTGAAGCTGGAAGAGCTCAGGATTTTGGATGAATAGTGAGAGCAGTAATAAACGAAGATAGGGGTTTTAGTAAACGTTACAATATAAAACAAAAAAAAGAAAATACATACATCTAGTTCGAAAAGCAAAAAGAAAATTACGCTTTGTTAAAAAAAAAGAAAAACTTCAGTCACATGTGGTAAACAATGTGTATCGAGGATGTGAAACTGTGATAAGAAATAACCAACAAAGAATGCTAAAAAAATTCAATTTCAACCTCTATAGTGTTGAGGAGGAGAAATGGAGAGAAAAAAAAGGAATGAAGATTTAATTTCTCCACATGGAGTAAATAACATGGAAACAAATGACAAAAAATAAAATAAATAAAACAGGGAACACTATTCTTCTGCGTCCCCAGAAAGTAAAACGAAAGAGGTAACCAGGAGATTAAGTTGCTTGAGGTAGTACGGGTAAGGGTAAGCGATAATTGTGATGTCGCCGAAACAAGGAATGGGATGCTTCATAGCACAAGGTAGGAAAGACTCTTCCCAACGTCCGCCCACCGCACAGTGGTCAATAATTGCTTTTTGGCGGACATAAATCTGCCATTTCCACAATTTTACAGATAAATTGATGGGATCTTTTTTATTACATTCTTAATGAAATTCAAAAAACCAAGGAAACAATTCCCGTTAAGATTGCTTCGGTATAAGTGTCCTTTTTGCTTACACAAAACCAGGTTTCTTGAGTGTTAATAGATAGTTATCGTTAGTATGCAAAAAAACATGGAAGAACTCGATATTTTTCAGAATTTTCTTTTTTATTTTTTTAGTCTGAGGGTAGGCTTTCATACCACCGAGTATCCAAAAGAAAATTCAAATTGCATAGAAGTTATGGGTATTTCAAAAACAACTAAAAATTCAACATTAAACTCGATTTTCTCCTTTTAGAAACAAGATATCAATATACCATTTCACTGAAAGTTTACATTCAACGGCTAGTATATTACGTATGAGCAACATGAATTTGGTTCGCTTTTTATGGTACAAAAGCAATAATTTATATATTACTTTTTTTCAATAAAAACCGTTTTTCTCGGTTTCAAAGGGTGCTCCCCGGAGTTATCACTGGGGTAACTTCTAGTCTTACTTGTACTACGACCTCATAAAAAGATCAGTTAAATTCACTTGCGCCTTTTTTAGAAAAGTATGTTTTGTATAGGTTTACAGAAAAATTGGCAATGTTTGGCCCTGTAATCTGCTCTAAATGGTACAGGTACATTTACAAGCTCCTTCTAATCTATAACATAAAACGATTACATCTATACATAAGGTTTTCCCTTATAAATGTATACTGCGGTATAAAATTTTGAATAGCCTTATTAAAAACCTTGAGTAGGTACCTGTTATCGAATAAGTGGTTTCACAAGTAAACATAATTTCGTTTCTCTTTTTCAGTTGATTAATTGAGATGAAAAACTACTGTATGGGTGAAATCACATACATATTTGCTCTTCATTAAACTTAAAACGAATAAATATAGACTTTCTTTGTAAAAGAAAAATCAACCGATTTATTCTCACTTAATTTGTCATATCAATTTACTCTCGTAAGGGTATGATTTTATGACTTTTCCTGCAAACACTTATTATCTAGAAATAATAATTTTCTACCTATAGTTATTCAGGCATTTTTGTAGAGGAGGGTAAAGGAATTAGGAAAGAATCAGATTGACTCTGCTCTTGTGTTGCTAATCGGCTTTGTCTGCCTTACTTAAGATAAAGTTATGTTTTCTCTAGACAATCTATAGCACTACAAGTCTAATTCAGTCCTTCTAGTTTTGTTGCGCGAAAAATGGCAAAGTCCACCCTAAAGTATAGTCCAAATATTTTAACGAGTGTAAATTGATTTGACGAATTAACTGAAAATTTTATACCGCAATATACATTTATAAGTGAAAACCTTATGTATAGATGTTGTCGTTTTATGTTATAGATTAGAAGGAGCTTGTAAATGTACCTGTACCATTTAGAGCAGATTATAGGGCCAAACATTGCTAATTTTTCTGTAAACATATACAAAACATACTTTTCTAAAAAAGGCGCAAGTGAATTTAACTGATCTTTTTATGTGGTCGTAGTACAAGTAAGACTAAAAATTACCCCAGTGATAACTCCGGGGAGCACCCCTTTGAAACCGAGAAAAACGGTTTTTATTGAAAAAAAAGTAGTATATAAATTGCTTTTGTACCATAAAAAGCGAACCAAATTCATGTTGCTCATACGTAATATACTAGCCGTTGAATGTAAACTTTCAGTGAAATCGGTATATTGATATCTCGTTTCTAAAAGGAGAAAATCGAGTTTAATGTTGAATTTTTAGTTGTTTTTAAAATACCCATAACTTCTATGAAATTTGACTTTTCTTTTGGATACTCGGTGGTATGAAAGCCCACCCTCAGACTAAAAAAATAAAACAGAAAATTATGAAAAATATTGAGTTCTTTTGTAAAATTGTGGAAATGGCAGATTTATGTCCGCCAAAAAGCAATTATTGACCACTGTGCACCGTGACAATACCGTCTTGTCCAACCAACTTAAGTTGTTCACCGAATTTTTTCAATACCTTTGAAATGTTCGATGTCCCCTTCTTAAAATAACTCCTCCTTGCAGCTTAGAACCGGTATGAAGTATGTCTCTTTGGGTCGAACAACGTGTTCGGTCAAGCACTTCTGATGACTTTGATGGGGAACTGGATATAGGTGCCAGATCGCTATGGTTCGTCATGAAGGGCTTATACTTATACTTTCGAAAATTTTCCCTGATCCTTTCGAAAATTTGATTTCTAAAAACGGTATCGTCGAAGCGCTACTGACCGCTTGTAATCCACATCTTGATGCTGAGTCTTAAAAGGCAACCTCAATGGGAATTATCCTTCTTCTATGCGACCGTGAGTATTAACGGAGAGCTGTTCGCACTGAATATCGTCAGGTTGTAATCTGTCCACGGATGCGGGTTCTTCCAGCTCCCAAGATGCTTTTGACCGCGATTCGATATTGATCTTGGACACCGCCAGAAAATAACACGAATTACTAGGGGTCTTGTCATGAAGGAATCCGGACACTACCAATCCAAATGCCATCGGAGTAAAGTACAAACCTTGTACTCCTGTAGGATAAGGAACATGAATGTGTCCGTACTTGCTGCTGGTGTTGACTCAAGGGTCGTGGTCTCCTTGGTTTCCCCTAGGGTATGCAAGAGTGTGTGATGTCGTCCATTGCAGGTGCGACAGCAAAATCTTGAGAGGCAGGTGGAAATCTTATGTCCCTTTCGAAGACAATTCCGACAGAATTGGAGCTTGCGGACTTGTTCAGGGGTTGTCTGTAACCATTGTTCAGGGGATAAGGATCGGAAGCTCTCACAGTTTGCAACGAAGTGGTACCCTTTGCAAATGTAACATTTTACTATTGAAATGCGGTTACCACTACTCTGCTGATTGTTATTGGCCCTCAGACCGTTGTTATTGCCCTGCATGAATTTGGCGGAAGAGGAACTCGAGTCACCGGTGGCATGCAAGGAAACAGAGTTGTGCTTCACTGCAACCCGAGGCGAGCAGGTGGCATTCTTTCGCTGGCGGACAAAATCGAGAACATTGTCTACCGTCGGAAATTCCTTATTAGATTTCAGAGATAGCTTAAATTGTCTCCTCGTTTCCGGGTCCAATACTCTGAGCGCAAGAGTGCTTAATAAGAAGTCCGCGGGGTCTTCAACCTTTAGCACACGGAAGGCATCAATACTATCTGCTACACCGGTCAGGAAACACTCGTAACTTTGGAGTTCGCCTTTTAACTGCTTGAAGTCAAAATCAATAATTTGATGCACCAGAATATTGGCTAGGACTCTCGGGTTCTGGTACGTCTCGACAACTTTTTTCCATGTGAGCTGGTATGATGGTTCATCAATGGGGAATCTGGAAATCACGGTAGCAGCTTCACCCTTCAAGGCCCCTATAAGATAGTGGAAATTTTCCACTCGGGATAATGCTGTTTCATTATGAATTAATGATTCGAATGTAGCTCTAAAATGAGACCATTTGTGCATATCGCCATAAATGTGGGAATGTCGATTTTCGGAAGATGGGTTTCTAAAGAGGAACTTCCACTGTGGTTGATGGTGGAGCAAGCAGGGAGTGTGGTGGTGTCATGCATCCTGGATTATTGCTTTGCGCTCTTTTATAAGAAGGAGATTTCCAATGGCTTTCACTATTTTCTCCTTTATTGCATCATAAACCTGGTACCATGCGTCATTAGGAAATGCATCACTCGCTCCTACTTAAACTGCGATCTCTTCTCGCTCGTTCCAGGAGTCCCTGAATTCCTTTCACTCAATCTCAGCTTTGGCTACCCTTGCTTCAAAGATTGCCGCATCAGTGTCGCTGAGTGCATCTAGATCAATACCAGAAAGGCCGCTAAAGTCCCGCCTAGTTCCTTGCATACGCCGCTCCAACATTGCGGCACGTGAAGATAATTCCGTAGTTGTCATAATTTTGTACTGAGTTTCCTAATATGCCCTATCTTCTCCATATTGGCTAACTAATTCTTCCAGAAGATCCCTCTACTCTTCATCGCCTCCAGCCGGGGAACCGGCTCCTCTCTTTACTCGCTCATAAAAGAAACGAATGGGCCAGGCCTGTTCTCTTTCAGGAATCTATCTCACCAAGTTTCTTCTCAGCCTCTGCCCCCAGCAGAGTTCGCCGGTGGGGCATTCAAATCTTGGCGGTCCCGCTATGTGATTTGCCCACCCCTGCTTCTGACTGATTTTTGATTTACTGATTTTTTGACAACATTTAAATATTTAAATAAGATTTTGTAAAACATCGATGTTTTGGTAAAAACAAAGAATTTTGTAACATCGATATTTTAAAAAACCAAGATGTTTTTAACAACTATGTCTAAAGAAGATGTTGTGACAAAAAAAAATGTTATTAACAAAAAAATTTTAAATCATGTTTCGACAAAAAAAAAGATATTTTTAACATCGATATTTTACTAAATATAGAATATATTACCTCCGTTATACCATTTTCTTTTAGTTTTTTTTGTAAAATGCTCAACTTTAAATAAGTAACTAAAATGTAAAAACGCAAATCATAGTATCATTTGAATTACTTATTTAACGCAGCTCCTAGCAAAATATTCACCAGAAATACGATTCTCTGTACAAAATAGGGAAGCGACATTGATTTTTGAATATGTTTGGGTCCTAACAGGTTAATCTTTAATGCATGAATATGAAAAACCATTAATGTTGGAAACATCGATGTTTTTCCACATTAATTAACAAAAACAACATGTTTTACACTTCAAGATCGTTTTAAATACGTTTGGGCACTAATAAATTACAATATATTACAAGTCATCGATGTTTTTGAAAGAAAAGAGTCAAGAGAACTGACAATCAATAGTCATAAAAATGTCGACTAATACCTGTCCTACAATTAAACCCTCTGACAGAACTTTTGTTTTTCCAAGATTGGTTTCCGAATCCTATATAACTAGGATCTCTATCTAATTCTTTTAAACATACAATTTCCTCCTTGGTATTTATTTATTATTATTTGTATTGAGAAAATATGGCCCCGTTTGTTTTTGGCTTTATAAGTATAAGTCTATTTCTATAGAAGGTCTCTTCTCCGCTGTTCTAATAGCCAACGTAGAGGCTGGTCAGGTAACAGGGAGGAGGAAAGATAAATGATTTAAAATTTAATTCTAATTTGAACCTGTTGTATTTCGAATACCTGAACACTATTGGATTATTTCATTACTTCATCAATACTATTTTTATTAAGCCAAGATACTCCTTTGTGATCCCATGATTTGTCTAAGCCTTATTGTTTTCACTATGTGTCTATTCATGCCGATTTTTCGAAACCAAGGGCTTAGGGGTTGGGTTTGGGTTGAACTTGATAGTAATGTCTGCTATTTGATTGTTATTTGATATACCCAGTCATACCGATCCTATCATTCCTTTATTTCCTGCTTCTCGATAGCCGTGAGTAAGTCTAGAGTTGCGTTATCTCCTTCTACCTTCATGTTTTGAGCAACTCTGTCAGCCTTCCCATTTACAGAAAGGCCACCTGGTATCTATTGAAAATAATACTTATTATTAGATTTAGTTAGAATTTGGATTAGGTTTATTTCTTTGTTAGATTTGATCTTATTTGTGTAAATGAATTCTAGTATGGCGAATGTCGAAGCTGAATAGGTTAAGATAACAATGTTTTGTTTGGTGTATGTTTTTTCGTAGTAGTTTATAGCTCTGTAAATAGCGTACATTTCGACGTATGCGGTTCTGAATTTAGCAGATATTGAGGTTGAAATTTCGTAATCTATCTTTGAGTCTATGACCGCTATTGGAGTTCGCCGGTGGTGCATTCAAATCTTGGAGTGTGCAAGTTTTGAGGCATCTGTAAAGATCTGAATGTACCCGTAGTAGTTGTTTATATGGTAAGTAAGGCTAAAGTTTGTTGTCTGATGGCACCTGGACGGTAGGTTATCTTTTGGGGATATTGTGCATCTAATATGGATCTGCTGGCGATTACATTGGTTGTTTTAGGTTCAGTTGGGGCTCAGTTGAGGGGAACGTGGTAAACATGTACTGGACAGTACCTACATTTAAACTGCTCAAGGAACCCATCAAGCCTACCCCGACATTTTTTATTGATGAATTGTGACCGAGAATCGATATAACAGCGGCTCAGTTTATTGGAACCCATGTTTCGAATTTTAGCTTCTCATAACAGACAATCAACAACGATTTCTGTCCCAAGCACGGCCGCCTCATATTATATTGCTCTATTTAGTTTTACGTTGGAGAAACATCATTAGCCTTATGTGCATAATGATGTTGAAGTATATGTGCTTCATTAGCCTTCATTAACTATAGTATATGTGCAAATCTATTGAAACATTTAATTCTGCTACCATTATTGTAACTTGAATGATTATATTTACTTTTCAGATTGACACCTCCCTTTTTGGCAACAATCGTTATATTAGCGACCTTTGCTAATAAGTTGTGTGATGGACCGCTTTGCAGTCTTGTTGATAAGGAAAAAAAAATATGCGCTGGTTACTGGTGGACTAATTTACTGTACATTAATAATATTTACCCTACAATGTTGAAATCAGTAAGTAAAATAAAAAATCTGGTGCGTGCTTGCAACACACAACTTTCACTTACTAACTTACTTAGATTAGAAATTAATGCGTTTTGTTAATTGCCACTTCTCAAATGAACAGAACGTTAATTTTGAACAATGGTCTGTCATTAAAGGCGTACTCCGCATGAGTGGGCTCAACGAATTTTATGAGTTGACTGAATATTTTTCTTTTTTTCTCCACTATATGTTTTCTTTATTTTTATCATATCTCATATTTAGCCATTTCTTATTTTTAGGCGTAACGAGAGGCAGTTAATTTCTAGATAAAAACAAAAACAAAGGTACTTTATAGGAAACAAAAAAGGTCCCTACTCCATTTAAGCACCTCAGATTAACACCTCAGAACATTTTAATAATGATAAAGCTTATCTGATATTAAATAACACCTAATTTTCATTAAACATGACGACTTTGATGAAAACCGTTAAAGCCGTTTTTGAGATGTTTAAAAAAAAGGTAAAAATTGGAAAAAAGTTATGAAATAAAGTGCCCCCTCCGTTTGATCAATTTTGATGAAATATTAGCTATCAAATCTTTGGTATGTACATACATCAAATAACCAGTTTGACCAAATTCGTGAAAGCCGTTTTTGAGTAAATAAAAAAAAAACACGTTAAAATGATACAAGTAAAGTCCCCCCTCCGGTTGATCAATTTTGATGAAATTTTTACGGTCATATCTCGGGCATATTAATACATCAAATACTCAGTTTAATCAAAATCGTTAGAGCCGTTTTTGAGAAAATCGAAAAAAACCTAAAAAGGTATTAAGTACCCCCTCCCTTTGAACAATTATGATGAAATTTTTGCTGTCACATCGCGGTCATATACATACACCAAATACCCAATTTCAGTTTTTGTACGGCCTATAGTTTTTGAGCTAGTCTGTTCACACACATACACACACACACACACACACACACACACACACACACACACACACACACACACACACACACACACACACACACACACACACACACACACACACACATACAGACCATTTCGCGAGACTTGGTTAGTTGGACTCAGGGGACCCCAAAACGTGTATTTCCGTTGAAAAACGGTAGTCGAAATTTTTCACGATCGCAATACTTTCCTTACTATATATTTTATATATACGTAAGTGAAAGTAATAAATAATCTGGTGCTGCGCGCATCACACAATTTTCACTTACCAACTTACTTAGATTAGAAATTGATGTGTTTTTTTAATTGCCTCTTTTCAAAGAAAAACGTTTTTCCACATTCATTTCTATTCTTTTTTTTTATTTGCTCTATAAAATACACTACTTCTTTTATTATTATTAAATAATAGTCTTTATTTTTTACATGCTTCGGCAATGCAAGCATAATAATTCAAGTCGTCTAATTTTATAATGCTCTAAGTAGTTGAAAACTTCATTTAGTTGTCATTAAAGAAATAATTTCTATTAAATGAACAGAACAATTAATTTATGAACAATGTTTTGTCATTAAAGGCGACTTCCGCATGTGTGGGCTTAACGTGTTTTATGAGTTGACGGAATATTTTTATTTTTTTCTCCTCTATATGTTTACTTGATTTTTTACATATTTCATATTTAGCCATCTCTCCACTACTTTAAATGCTCCAATTCATTTCCCTGACACTTTTTTTCTTCTTTGAATCCCACACCTTCCAGCAGTTATAGCACTTCTGTGGGTAAAACAATATTTATTCAAAGAAAAATAACAATTGTCAAGGCCACACGAATTATAGCTACTGTCCAGCCAATCGCTCCTCATATATAGTCGTAAGGAGACCGTCTAGAACCTCGTGGAACGGCTTGGATGGTACTCCAAATGTCACAGATGTCATAAACACGTTTACAGTTTGTTCCAGCTGTCAGTTCACTTCAACAGAAGGTCTAGGACTTAAACCGTATTTTATTTTTTAACTAGCTGTATATCCCGGTTTCACCCGGGGAATTTCATTTTTCTAATAAACGTGAACAAATTTAAAGTGAAATCATAACGATTTTTATAACAATAAAGAATATACCCAGAGACTGGCTGAAGTTATGAAATTTTAATATGGACAGGTGTTCGCACCTAGTAAGAAAGATCCACTGAGCGAAATTTGGGGAATTTAGGACAAACGGTATGGAGTTTTATTAAGAAAAAACAAACTAACAGAAATTCATCTTTGAGCTGTATAACCCGGTTTGATCGGGGAATTTCATTTTTCTAATGAAACGGTTGATTTCGTAAAAAACCATTGTAAAGTGAGTTCATTACGATTTCTATAACAATAAAGACTATCAGCTGAAGATCGGCTGAAGTTAGGCAATTTTAATATGGACAGGTGTTCGCACCTGGTATGAAAGAACTACTGGCGAAATTTGGAGAATTTAGGATAAACGGTATGGATTTCTATAAAAAACAAACAAACAAACAGAAATATTGGCCTGCAGTTTCAGCTTCTCGCAAATCGGCTTGCCTAAGCCTTTGTGGCGCAAAGCGTGCCTCGTATTCCTGGGCAGACTCAGTTTCCCGCGATTCTGCCTGTCTAAGCCTCTGTTGTTCAATCCTAATTTGATGTTCGTCGAGAGTTTCAGCTGCTCGTATTTGACGTTGTTTTTAGCTTTTGAGCTCACTACTCCTATTGAAGCTCGCTTCTTAGGAGGCATTTATAAAAAATAAATTCACCATACATGTAAATAAACGTATTGTAATTTAAAAAAACATATGGTTTAAAAATCCCAGAACTCGACGCCTACCAAGGGACGGTCTTACCGGGCCTTGTTGGCCTCTTCAAAATGTATAAAATGATATTTTAGGCTGTTTTTCGACTCAAACGGTCGATTTCGTAAAAAAAACCCATTGTAAAGCGAGATCATGACGATTTTTTTAACAATAAAGAATATACCATGAGATTGGCTGAAGTTATGCACTTTTAATATGGACAGGTGTTCGCACCTGGTATCAAAGAACCACTAAGCGAAATTTGGAGAATTTAGGACAAACGGTATGGATTTCTATAAAGAACAAACAAACAGAATTTCAACTTTATTTATAAGATGTTACAATATAGACAATATGTTTAAGTAAAATACGCTATAATATAAACTCACCAGCAAAAAAAACCGGACACTCACATTATCCCTCATAATTCCAGTAAATTCTATTTGATTTTTAATTTGTGGTTAGGGTTACTTTCTTTATAGGTCACTTCAACAAAAATTACCAGAAATTAAAAAAAAAATTATTAATACTTGCCTACAATTTACAAAAATAATTTTTTTTCACTTTTTCAGAAACTCATAAATGTTCATATTTTAAACTTTTACTAAAGGTACGGCCTCCTAATATCTCGTATTGCCCCCTCTTGCACGGTTGAGTGCTCTCATCCTGTTAGGCTTAGAAGAAATCAAATTTTGGATCAGTTCCTCTTTCACAGCATCCCATTCTTCTCGAAGAACAATTTTGAGCTCATTTATTATTTGGGGATGGATGACGATTCCTAACACGTCTCCCTCAATTATCCCACAAGTGTTCTATTGGATTCATATCGGGAGATCGTGCAGGCCAGTCCAAAATTGGAATTCCCACCTGCTCCAGGTATTCGGTGACTATACTTGCAGTATGCGGGCGAGCATTATCCTGCATTAAAATGAATTGATCACCAATAAATGGGGGGAATGGGAGAACAGCCTCGATGAGTACTTCCTCAATGTACCTGTGTGCACCCAGTGCCCTATTTTCAATAAAAAACAGTTCAGTTCGGGCGTGGAAATTTATTCCTCCCCAAACTATACCTGATTGTCTTTAGAAAGGCTGTGACTCGCGCAGGGTGCATTGAGCAAATTGCTCCCTTGGTCTCTCCACACTCTGTCACGAACGTCTGAGCGGTACAGACCAAACTGAGACTTATCAGTAAACAAAACAGCCCCCATTGCTCGAAAGACCAATTTAGATGCCGGCCAGCGAATAATCTGCGTTCTCTTCTATGTCTTTCCAGGAGTAGGCACCCTACCTCAGGGCGCCTCGCTGCAAGCCCTTGCTCCCTCAGTCTCCGCCGTACAGTATCTGTGCTGATATGGGTATTCCACGCCATTTCAAGTCTGTCCCGGACTTCGGAAGCAGTCAAATGACGATTTCTCAATACTGAGAGGGTAGGAATTTCAGTTTTGGACTGGCCTGCACGATCTCCCGGTATGAATCTAATAGAACATTTGTGGGATCATTTAGGGAGACGTGTTAGGAATCGTCATCCACCCCCTAGTGATGTAAATGAGCTCAAAATTATTCTTTGAGAAGAATGGAATGCTGTGCCAGAGGAACTAATCCAAAATTTGATTTCTTCTATGCCTAACAGGATGAGAGCACTTATCCGTGCAAGAGGGGGCAATACGAGATATTAGGAGGCTGTACCTTTAATAAAAGTTTAAAAAATGAATAATTATGAGTTTCTGAAAAAGTGAAAAAAATTATTTTCGTACATTATACACAATTATTAATACATTTTTTTTTTAATTTTTGGTAGATTTTGTTGAAGCGATCTATATAGAAAGTAACCCTAACCAAAAATTAAAAATCAAATAGAATTTACTGGAATTATGAGGGATAATGTGAGTGTCCGGTTTTTTTTGCTGTTGAGTTTATATATGAAATAAAATAATATATTTTTTTAAATGTTATAACCTTTCAGTGCGTGGAACAATCCTGGTATCTGGCAGCAGATTGGCAACTATTTTTTTTTATCTCACCTTTTGTGGTAATAGTTATTAACAAGTGCCCTCAACACTTATATAAGCTGCTAAGCGCAATTATCTTGATATCTGTAATAACGACATTCACAGTATGTTATATATATGATATTCCAACAATTATCCTGAATGAAAGGTAAGTACTAAATTCTAGTCTTTTAACTTGTTATCCATTAAGCTTAACATACGCTTAGAGAAAAATCTGGTGCGTGCACACAACACACAACTTTCACTTACCAACTTACTTAGATTAGAAATTAATGTGTGTCGTTAATTGCCACTTCTCAAAGTTATACATTTTTCCACATTCATTTCTTATTTTTGTTTTCATTTGCTAAAAAAAAAAAACACTAATTTCTTTTATTATTAAATAAAAGTTTTTACTTGTGATAATTCGACAATGCAAGCGTAATACTCCGTCGTCTGATTTTATAATTCTCTATGTACTTGTTGAATATTTCATTTAGTTCCCATGAAGCAAATAATTTTCATTAAATGAACAGAACATCTTTAATTATAACGCATTGGTTTGTCATTAAAGGCGTACGACGCATGCGTGAGCTGCGGTGTTTTATGAGTTGACGGAATATTTTTCTTTTTTTCTCCTGTATATGTTCACTTAATTTTTTTCATATATCATATCTAGCCATTTCTTATTTTTAGGCGTGATGAGAGACAGTTAAGTTCTCAATATAAACTAAAACAAAGATACTTGATAGTTAAACAAAAAAGGCCCCTTCCCCATTTAAGCCCCCTCAGAAAATTTTAATACTGATAAAACTTACCTGATATTATTTACCACCTAATTAATTAAACATGACGAATTTGATCAAAATCATTAAAGCCGTTTTTAAGATAATCGAAAAAAGGTAAAAATTGGAAAAAAGTTATGAAATAATTTTGATGAAATGTTGGCTGTCATGTCTTTGGCATATACATACGTCAAATACCCAGTTTGATCAAAATATTTAAACCTGTTTGTGAGTAAATAAAAAAAAAAACACATGAAAATGATACAAAATTTATTAAGTAAAGTCCCCCCTCCGGTTGATGAATTTTGATGAAATTTTTACGGTCATATCTCAGACATATTAGTACATCAAATACTTAGTTTAGTCAATATCTTTTGAGCCGTTTTTGAGAAAATCGAAAAAAAACGTAAAAAGTTAATAAATAAAGTACCCCCACCCTTTGACCAATTTAGATGAAATTTTCGCTGTCACATCGCGGGTATATACATACACTAAATACCCAATTCCAGGTTCGCACGGTTTATAGTTTTTGAGCTAATCTGTTCACAAACACACACACAGACCATTTCGCGGGACTTGGTTATTTCGACTCAGGGGACCCCAAAACGTGTATTTCCGTTGAAAACCGGAAGTCGAAATTTTTCACGATCGCAATACTTCCACTTACTTTATATTTCATATATAGGCAAATTAAAGTAAAAAGGAGTAACCCAGAAACAAAATGAGCTATCACTAATATTTCACTTATATCCGTTAAGTGTATAATATGAATTGAAGCTATTAGAGTATAACCTGCCATTATGATAATCTAAAGGATGTAGAAGTGTTGATCATTCATATAAATTTTTGCTGTGTCAGTCATTATTCATCATTTATTATAAAATTTCCTGAAGGTTAATGGATACGATACCTCTGGAAAAGAATCCAACATTAATTTGTACCTATTAAATATATAATACATAGTTGTACTAATCGGTTTCCTTCTGGAACCTATGAATATAAATAAAAACTGTAGTATGTATTTCATCGATTAACTGTTTCTGTGCCCCTAGCTAGGGGCCCACCTCCGGTCCCCCAACCGCTCCTCCCCTAGGCTAGACAGCAATAACGTACCTAGAAAGAGTAAAATCGAAAGAGTAAAAAGGACTAATTGAATCTTAATATTTAAAAAAAAAAAAAAATTAAAATCGAACGGAGTCACGGCTCTAAGGGTTGAAGCTAACAATCGGTGATGGAAATTGGATGAGGCCAAAAATAGGGGGTAGGTGCGGCCTGCACAATGAAATAGTGCACATCCATGAAAAAGTGTTATTTAACAAGCGTAAGCGATTCTTTCAATTAAAGAAAAACCTTACGAACCAAGCTGTTCCTCACTAAACTGAAAAATACGTCAAGTAAAAAATAAGCAATGTTATGTTAAGAATGTTTAACAAAAGTATGGATGTTTATGAAATAAAGTATTTAGTTTCTTTTTCGGTTTTAGTTAAGGGGATTCAGAAAATAGTAGATAGAGAAGTTCGATTATTTTTAAGAGCTAATTTTAACATGTCCTCATGCCATCCTTATATCGAAAGTGAGTCTGACAGATAGTGTATGATGTTTAATTTATTAATTTAATTTAATGTACTTAAAAATAATTGTCCTTAAAAAATTAAAAATAAGTGGTTTAGAATTTGAATTGTTTATCTGTTAATGCGCATTGGATTTAACAATTATGGGTCCGAAATTTTTTTCTAATGACTAATTATCTTGTTAGAAAATAGTTTTTATGCGTGTCTGGAACTATATCCAAAAAAATAAATGAAAAAACATCGAAAGTAGCCGTAATCTGCATAGTGGAATGAACATTGATAGAATTAGCCCCTTCAATGATGTCGTACTTCTAGGGGAACCGATATTTTTGGCATGTTTTGTTGGCATTGTTCATTTATATAATAATTATTTTTTAGTCTGCTAAACGTAGCAAATGCCTAAGAAGGACTTGCACATACGCAGAAAGCTATAAGAATAACAATGCATGCCTCCCCCCCGCTCTAATCTATAGTCTTACCTAATAAAGATTTTTGGACTAATTACCTATGCGAGAGGTAATTAGTCACGAAAAAAGTCGTATTAATTACGGTTTTTAAAATTTTAGTTCGCGAGAACGAACAAGAGATCGCATTGACAAAGATGGTCGCGGTAGTCATGGGGGGGGGGTAAATCCCCACACGCCCTCCCCCACCGCTACACCACATAATAAGGACTTTTTGAATATTTATCTTTGCGAGAGGTAATTAGCTAGGAAAGAAAAAAACCCATAGTCATTAGTTAATGAAAATTCACGTGTGCGAGAGGTAACTCGACCGCGGGGGCGACGTGTCGGCGACGGTGGTTGTTCCTGGTGGGATCGTGGAAGGACCTACAGGCATTTTGCAGCTAAAGTTTCTGGGCCCCTACCCATCGCAATACTTTCCCTTACTATATATTTCAAATATAGGTAAGTGAAAGTAAAAATCATCTTTAGAGGTGTGTAACACTCAACTGTTTTTCTTTACAATAGGATGACTAATAGTCAGGATTTTCAGTTAAACAATTTTTTTACTTTCACTTACCTATATATGAAATATATAGTAAGTGGAAGTATTGCGATCGTGAAAAAATTCGACTTCCGGTTTTCAACGGAAATACACGTTTTGGGGTCCCCTGAGTCGAAATGACCAAGTCCCGCGAAATGGTCTGTGTGTGTGTGTGTGTGTGTGTGTGTGATCAGACTAGCTCAAAAACTATAAACCGTGCGATCCTGAAATTGGGTATTTAGTGTAGGTATATGCCCGGGATTTGACAGCATAAATTTCATCAAAATTACTTAAAGGGAGGGGGTACTTTACTTAATAACTTTTTAGGTTTTTTTCGATTTTCTCAAAAACGGCTCTAACGATTTTGATTAAACTGAGTATTTCATCTATTTATATGCTCGAGTTATGACTGTAAAAATTTCATCAAAATTGATTAACCGTAGGGGGGACTTTACTTAATAAATTTTGTAACATTTTCACGTGTTTTTTTTTATTTACTCTAAATCGGCTTTAACGATTTTGATCAAACTGGGTATTTGATGTATTTATATGCCCGAGATATGAGTGTAAAAATTTCATCAAAATTGATTAACCGGAGGGGGAACTTTACTTAATAAATTTTGTAACATTTTCACGTGTTTTTTTTATTTACTCTAAATCGGCTTTAACGATTTTGATCAAACTGGGTATTTGATGTATTTATATGCCCGAGATATGACTGTAAAAATTTCATCAAAATTGATTAACCGGAGGGGGGACTTTACTAAATAAATTTTGTAACATTTTCACGTGTTTTTTTGATTTTCTCAAAAACGGCTTTCTCGATTGTGACCAAACTGTGTATTTGATGTATGTATATGCTAAATATGCGATAGCCAACATTTAATCAAAATTGATCAACCGAAGGGGGGACTTTACTTAATAAATTTTGTATCATTTTCACGTGGTTTTTTATTTACTCAAAAACGACTTTAACGATTAATAAAAATAAGATATGAATGTAGAAAAATGTGTGACTTTGGGAAATGATATTTAACAAAACACGTCAATTTCTTATCTAAGTAAGTTGGTAAGTGAAAGTTGTGTGTTGCGCGCACGCACCAGATTTTTTTTTTTTGAGAAGGCAACGCTTCGATCCCTACATGTTGATGTTAAGACAAATAAAAGTGCAACATGTAAGCTATCTATGCTAGAGGATCATAATTAAATGTTCATCATGTAATTATTAATCGTAGATAGTAACAATAAGAAGTTATAAAATAATGGAAACAAAACCAACTGATGGTATGTTTACATAACCACAGTTGGGAAAAATGTAATTGAATTAGAATTATGATTACGATTACAATGTAATTGTAATTCAACACATTTGAATTACGATTAAATTGTAATTGAATTATTTTTTAGAAATACGATAAAAAAATTTTAATTGTAATCCAATTGTAATTCAATTATAATTCAATTACAGCATAATCCAATTACGAATTTTTATTTCGATCATCTGTTGTAACCCAATTACAGAGAGCTGGGATTACGTTATTTGTTCCTATGTTCTAATTATGTACGTTATAATTATAATATAAAATATAAAAATAACGTATTATCTAATTACGTCTAATTATACACTGGGTGGAAAAAAATTTTACCTGGCTTGGTACTTCCTGTTGTTCGATTTTGAAAAAAAATTGCAAACGTATTTGCGGTTGGCCATACTTATTTTGACGAAATTTCTGTAGCGCAGCTAGTGAGACTGTGACAGTTTCTCACTCACAAAAAACTTTTCTGATTGGGATAAAAGTTTACTACCCTTTCACTCGACCTGCATTTGTCCCTCTGTTTGTATGTATGTCTGACTGTCCGTCTTTGTCGCGCGATACAGGCCGCAATTTTGATGTCGACTTGAAATTTAGAACGAATATTTCTTTAACATCGTAGATTCGCTGTAAAGTTTTTGACGATGGTCTAAATATGCAGCGTTTCAGCGCTGGCGTCGCACTGCGCCGACCAAAAAAGTCGTGTCGGGAATCGTTTACCACAGGTTTCTACATGATAAATCGCACGTCGCTACTTTGACACTTTTTTGATGACGCGCAGAGTCAGCGGCTTAGCTTCAAAATAAATTGCCCATGTTACATACCAAATCTTATTATAAATATTATTTATTTATTTTTTTTACTACTTATTGTCGATTTTGTTTCAGGAAATTTCTGAAATGTAGTGCAATGAAATACATATATTTAACAGAGAGCTAATGATTAGTTTTTACCAAACCTACACCTTATCGTTTTTTCTCCTTTTGTTATAACCTATTATTCAGGATCATAATGCAAATTTATTTAATATACTCCTATGAAATAGTTGTTGATTAGGACCCAGGACTAAGGATAGTTATAAGGAATAAGGAGGAATAAGGATCCTAGGAATAAGGATAGTTATTGACCTAGGACTAAGGAATATCATTATTTCCTCACCAATAAGTTGGTACTCCAGGATATTGGCAGTTTGTCCATGCGAGGGTATGAGGGTGTGTGCGTGTGCGAACAGACTAGCTCAGAAACTGTAAACCGTACGAAACTGAAATTGTGTATTTGGTGTATGTATGTGACCGCAAAAATTTCATCAAAATAGGCCAAACGGAGGGGGTACTTTACTTAATGAATTTTGTCCAAATTTTACGTTTCTTTCGATTATCTCAAAAACGGGTCTAATGATTTTAATTAAACTGGAAATTTTATGTATGCCCGCGATATGGCAGTAAAAATTTCATCAAAATTGATCAATTGGAGGGGACACTTAAAACGTGTCGTAAAACGTTTATCACACAATTAAAAATTTAGTGTTCTTTAGAGAGCAAATACAAACAAGATATAAGCGGAAACGCAGATGAAAAGTCGGTAAATTGTCACTATCATTTTCCTATTAGCTTACCTCTAAATAGTCGGAAAATAGTTTGAACCGTGAAACCCAATTCACCCGTTCACGATACATAAGCGGAAGAGCGAATGAAAAGTCGGAAAATGTGTCAGTATCATTTTCCTATTAGCCTACATCTAAATAGTCGGAAAATCGTTTGAACCGTGAAAATTTATTCACCCGTTCACGATATAAATGCAGAAAACCGCTTGATAAGTCGGAAAATGTGTCAGTATCATTTTCCTATTAGCCTACATCTAAATAACGGGAAAATCGTTTGAACCGTGAAACCCAATTCACCCGTACTCGATACATAAGCGGAAAAGCGAATGAAAAGTCGGTAAATTGTCACTATCATTTTCCTATTAGCTTACCTCTAAATAGTCGGAAAATAGTTTTAACCGTGAAACCCAATTCACCCGTTCACGAGATATTAGTGATAAAGCAAATGAAAATTCGGATAATTTGTCACATTCATTTTCATTTTAGCCTACGTCTAAATATTCGGAAAATATTTTAAACCGTGAAAATCCATTCGCCCGTTCACGACGTATTAACCGAAAAGCGAGTGAAATTCGAAAATTTGTCACACTCATTTTCGTTTTGGCCTACCTATTTATATTAGGTGATAGTATTAGTTTTAATTTTATTTGAATAATCCAATTATAATTGAATTACTTCAGGGATTACAAAGTAATTCGTAATTGATGTTATAATTCAATTATTTTAATTCGTAGCGATTTTAATTCAATTACAGTAATTCAAATACAATGTAATCCAAATTGTAATTGAATTACATTGTAATTGGATTACGCCCAACTCTGTACATAACATGGGTGCTTAAAAAATCTAAAAGTGGTTCTTAAAATAAATTAAATTATACATAAATATTTGAATAAGTAGCTGGTTATCGTGATAAAATAAAATCTGATATTTATCTTGTTGAGGCCAGAGTAATGCAGAGACTGAGGACAAAAAATGGTAAAGTGATAGGGGTTTAGTTTGCCGACTTCAAAATGTTTGTAACGGGGAAAACCAACGCTTTTCAAGGGAAAGGCTAAATGGAAAGGCTAAGTGGATGATAAAAAAAAAGGAATTATAACAACTGACATTATGGACAGTACAGTATACAAATTGTTTATTTCTGAACTCAATAATAACATAAAAGTAAGAGTATACGCAAGGTAACAATGCATATAAAAGATTAATAATACATCTAATCTTGTAACAAATTGGAGTTTATCTCATCCTAAAAATAGCATTTTATTAAAACAAATATACAACAATATAATAGATATCAAGTATACAAAATCTGGTGCGTGCGCGCAACACACAACTTTCACTTACAAACTTACTTAGATTAGAAATTAAAGCGTTTTGTTAATTGCTACTTCTCAAATGAACAGAACGGCTTTAATTATGAACAATGGTCTGTCATTAAAGGCGTACTCCACATGCGTGGGCTCAACGAGTTGACTGAATATTTAACTTTTTTTCTCCTCTTTATGTTTTCCTTATTTTTATCATATCTCATATTTAGCCATTTCTTATTTTTAGGCTTAACGAGAGACAGTTTATTTGTGCATATAAACAAAAACAAAGTTATTTTATAGGAAACAAACAAACAAAAAAGGCCATAACCCCCCCCCCCAAAAAAAACCCTCGGAACATTTTAATAGTGATAAAGCTTACCTGATATTAAAGGACACCTAATTTTCATTAAACATGACGAATTTGATAAAAATCGTTAAAGCCGTTTTTGAGATCATCGAAAAAAAAGTAAAAATTGAAAAAAAATTATTAATTAAAGTGCCCGCTCCGTTTGACCAATTTTGATGAAATGTTGGCTATCACATCTTTGGCATATACATACATCAAATACCCAGTTTGATCAAAATCGTTAAAGCCGATTTAGAGTAAATAAAAAAAAAACACGTGAACATAGGACAAAATTTATGAAGTAAAGTCCCCCCTACGGTTAATCAATTTTGATGAAATTTTTACAGTCATAACTCGAGCATATAAATAGATGAAATTCTCAGTTTAATCAAAATCGTTAGAGCCGTTTTTGAGAAAATCGAAAAAAACATAAAAAGTTATTAAGTAAAGTACCCCCTCCCTTTGAGCAATTTTGATGAAATTTTTGCTGTCACATCGCGGGCATATACCTGCACTAAATACCCAATTTCAGGTTCGCACGGTTTATTAGTTTTTGAGCTAGTGTGTTCACACACAGAGACCACTTCGCGGGACTTGGTTAATTGCACTCAGCGGACCCGAAAACGTGTATTTCCGTTGAAAACCGGAAGTCAAAATTTTTCACGATCGCAATACGCTATGCTTCTGTCTCTCACCCGAAGTATCCCATTCGTTACTAAATTTATACAGATGGTCGCCGAACCCATTTCCTCCTTGGACGGTCAGTAATGCAATTTTTGATTTCTCTCTAAAGAAAATAATAAAATCATCCTACCCCCCTGAAGTGCATAAACAGAGTTTTCTAAACATTTTGACCAAATATAACGATTTCTTCCCTATTTACACAGACGCACAGTGCTTCGATCAATGGACAAAAATCGAAAAATCAAGTTTTTATTACTTTCACTTACGTATGTATATATGAAATATATAGTAAGGAAAGTATTGCGATCGTGAAAAATTCCGAGTTCCGGGTTTCGGTTTTCAACGGAAATACACGTTTTGGGGTCCCCTGAGTCCAACTAACCAAGTCCCGCGAAATGGTCTGTATGTGTGTGTGTGTGTGTGTGTGTGTGTGTGTGTGTGTGTATGTGTGTGTGTGTGTGTGTGAACAGACTAGCTCAAAAACTATAGGCCGTACAAAACTGAAATTGGGTATTTAGTGTATGTATATGCCCGCGATGTGACAGCAAAAATTTCATCATAATTGTTCGAAGATAGGGGGTAAAAGGCTCTAACGATTTTGATCAAACTGGGTATTTGATGTATGTATATGCCAAAGATACGATAGCCAACATTACATCAAAATTTATCAACCGGAGGGGGGACTTTAATTAATAAATTTTGTATCATTTTCATGTGTTTTTTTTATTTACTCAAAAAAGGCTTTAACGATTTTGATCAAACTGGGTATTTGATGTATTTATATGCTAAAGATGTGATAGCCAACATTTCATCAAAATTGGTCAAACGGACGGGGCAGTTTAATTCATAATTTTTTTCCAATCTTAAACTTTTTTTCGATTATCTCAAAACGGCTTTAGCGATTTTTATCAAATTCGCCATGTTTAATGAAAATTAGGTGTTCTTTAATATCAGGTAAGCCTTATCATTATTGAAATGTTCTGAGGGGCTTAAATGGGGTAAGGGCATTTTTTGTTTGTTAGTTTTTTTTATTTCCTATAAAGTACCTTTAATTTTGTTTATATGAATGTATATATATGTTTAAATGAACAGTCTCTCGTTACGCCTAAAAATAAGATATGGCTAAATATGAGATATAATAAAAATAAAGAAAACATAAAGAGGAGAAAAAAATAAAAATATTCAGTCAACTCATAAAACTCGTTGAGCCCACGCATGCGGAGTACGCCTTTAATGACAGACCATTTTTCATAATTAAAGCCGTTCTGTTCATTTGAGAAGTAGCAATTAACAAAATGCATTAATTTCTAATCTAAGTAAGTTGGTAAGTGAAAGTTGTGTGTTGCGAGCACGCACCAGATTTTTTTTTTCTTGAATTTGCATTTAAAATGTTCCTAAAGATGTAAATGATCATTAATTACAATATTTAAATATATTTGACTCAATTGCTACTAAAATTAAGAAACGTTTTGAAAAAACAGTAATAGCGACCACTTACTCGTATTAGTCGAGAAGGGATTTTAGATCGAACGTAAATACAAGATGTAAACATTGGCTTTGTCGTAATCTTTACATTTAGTCTTCTTTCTGTTTAGAAGAGGTATACTGTGAACTTTATTTTAAGAGAAAGTCGAAATTATTTTGGAAAATATGGCCAAGGGAAAGAAAAATTTTTGACTCTCGATGTTGTACTAACTTTAAAGTGAAATATTACAAAATGTCCGCCAAACACATCTTTCATTTTTTTAAATATTTGTTGTCTAACTAACTTAGAATAAAAATCTATAAAGATAATCTGCGATGACCTGCGACTCTGACTTTGACAATTTTTTGTAAAATGAAATCAGGCACTCAGCGCTTGCTTGAAAATCAATTCGCATCTACAACAATTAGATTAGCCGTTCTAATTAGATACATTTTTACACTCGATTCCATAAAAAATATTAGTTTTTACTACGGTAAATTGGCCGACAACAATAATTTTAAGCGGTGTCTGAAAGTATGCCCTAATTAAAAAAATAGATTTAGAAAATCAATGTAGCTACTATTTTGTCTTTACACATATTTACTTAATTTGTATTTGGAAATTGCGTTTACTGCATTATCATATAATAATAATATTTTACTTTTCAATTAAAAATAAAACTCTCATTTAATCTTGGAACTGAATTTTTATTAAACTTGCCCAATAGTCATGAGTATCCTTTTTAGGTCTTAAAAATCGAACATTCTTTGAAAAGTGGATTTCTGCGGCTCCAGCTGTAAGTAAGATGCCCTCATGTCTCATTTAGTAGGGAAAAAATTGGAGCCTGAATTAGTTACCGATTTGGAAGATAAAGTTAGATTGTTTTGTTTGAAGTTGAGCCAAAAATGGAGTGAGTGCAGTCGTAGAAAAATTCTTTTTGAAAAACGTTACGAAGAATGGTTGAACTTGGACCGCAGATTTACAGTAGACAACAAAAAATTTTTGAACATTGATGATAAAGCAGGAACAAGTCGCGGTAGACCTTTAATAACCTTTTCAGAATGTTCAGTCAAAACAAAAAAAAAGACGAGTGGAGGAGCTAATTTCCATGAGGACTTCAGATGAATAGATGATTATATTTCTATATGTACATACTTTCAAAAATTATTTTACTATGTAAAATATTATTTATATAAGTAGTATTATTTGTACAATCACGAAAGTATCTTTTGTTTTTGGCTAATTATCTTATTAAATATAAATTTTGATTAACTAACCGATAATGATTCTCTAATTTCCCTTAAATTTAAGATAATTTGCCAAAACCATGATTTGCCTTTTTTTTTCTTATCTAACTTGGTCAAATATTATTTCCGACCCCGCATGTGAGGTATATTCGTAATCAGCTCAGCATTCTCTATAATATTCCATGGTCAAAAGATTTTTGTCCAAAAACTCTATATACTCGAAGCACTATGCGCCGGTAGTTAACCATAAAATGAGTCTCAAAACACTTTTGCCACTATCCTAGCGGGGCAGTCTTTTTGATATCGATCAATTTTATGGCTGCCCCTTTTTTTCTGCTGATACTTTTATCTAATGATGTTGTTTTTGGAAATAGAATTTATTTCTATCGTCACTTTAACAATAGTTTTAAATAAAGAAATATAAATGGTCCCTAACGGAGCAGTATATATTATCCCGGTTTTGTGTGACAGCGGGGCCATTTCGACACCTCCTCTCGGAACACAGACTTACTCGTATGTATGTAAATGAAAAATACTGACGATAATATTTCACAAAGGAAAAATACTGTCATAGGAAAAAAGTTTTAAATGTCGACATCGAAAACTTTGAACCTATAAAAATAAATGCCCTAAAATTATGAAATAATTACTTTCAGATATTTATGAATAGGTAAACAGAAAAATTGTAAATGGTATGAAAAGTGGAAAATATAATGAAACTAATGCTTTTATTTTCATTTGTAGGAATACACACTAGCTATTAATAAAAATTATTAAATTAAAACATCAAATACCACGTTCAACACAACACAATATTTTCGGAGGTGGCGATAAATTTAAAAATTTTAACAATATAAAGTATGTAAATCTTAAAAATCTTTTAAATTGATCTTCTCTTCCCATCTATTGATTTCATTGTCTATAATTTTCTAATGAAATTGTAAGCAACATATAATTTGAAAGATTTTCTATTTTGCGTCGCCTCCAAAAAGATTGCGTTGCAGTGGAAATGGTATTTAATGTTTTAATTTAATAATTGTTACTAACAGTGAGCAATACTTAAGTGAAAGTAAGCATTCAAAACATAATTTTTACATGAGAAATAAACGTACTATGATTTACCAAAGATAATACATGATGGGCCTCGACTCATTTGTTTTGTTGGCGTTCAGAAAATAAACTTTAGTTATACACTCCAAATGAATTTACCATTTTACTTTCTTTTTAAGTATATATATATATATATATATATATATATAAATATATATTCTAGTGATGAAAACAAATGGAAATATTTTACGTTACTGTATACGACTCCTTATAGAAGAGCAGTACCTTGGACTATTGGCATGGCCTGTGGTGCCTTCTTGCATAATGCCGAGAAAAATCCGATGAACCTTTCAAAAGTAATAATTTTAATTTTACTGCATTTAATATTATTAAACATCACAGACTTCTTGCATAATGCCGAGAAAAATCCAATGAACCTTTCAAAAGTATTAATTTTAATTTTATTACATTTAGTATTATTAAACATCACTGAGAAAAATGAAATATATAAATGTAGTAAAATCTAATAATAAGTACATTTTTCACAAATCGTCTACAAAGGAAAAAGTTTGTGGATTTTCGGCCATAATATATAATTATTTATTCTTTCTAAAAAGAATAATCTATCTTGGATCCATGTTTTGAAAAAAAATTAATTACCTATAGAGAGCATAAATTATCTTTAATCAAATTATTTAGCAATTTCTTATAGTGTTTCTTTTTGAAAACCCCAAGAGATTTAGAGGATTTGATTTCATAAGGCATTATGCAATGAAGAGGTATATTAAATTGGCTTCTGTGTGCTCAAATTTGTAGATCTGAAGTGGAACTATGTTTTCTAAATAGGATAAAGAAAACTGCCAAGCAAGTATTATCTTCTTTCAGAAAGTTTTAGCCAACCAAGAGTTTTAAAAATAGGTGTAATGTGGTTATGAATACGAGCATCAAGTGTGAAACAAATGTGTTCAGCCTTAGATTGTTTTGAATTTAAAAACAAGATTTCCCGCCATACAATGCCTCCTAAACTTATTGTAAATACGTAGCTTAAGTTTGCTCAAGTAAGAAGGCTATGAACAGCTGTCGGATATCAACCGCCACGTGCGTCATCCCCACCCCGACTCATTCTGCGCTCAAGACTGGAACCGAACGCATCACCTATCTGTCTACCTTTTGGAGCAAAATGCCCGCCTTCCCATCTGGCTCTCAGCGATGCACCTCTCCCAGATTTGAAGTTGTATGATCACTAATTACGAGAGTTTGATTGCTAGCCAAATTTGTGAGTACTCTTTCACTTTCTTCTGAATAATCCAGGAGCCTATCTTCAAGTTGTTTTGTTCGCCGATGAATTGTTCACTGATATCAGAGTGTAGTTCGCCAATGAGGTCTCATTAGGGAAGCTGCTTGTTTTGTTCGCCTATACTTAAAGACAATTGAATCAAACTATCATTCATATCTCATAGTGGTGGCCATCCACTTTTTCTTTGTTTGTCATTCTCTACGTTACTCTTTTAAATATTATCGAAAAGGCCTTTTAGTTGTAAATTTTTGTTTATTAAATAGATATTATATATATATTCACTGATCACATGTTTCTTATTGACTTTCATTAATTTACATATGTCATTTTATTTTCTTTATTCAAGGTATAGAAATATAAGTTTATTTTCTTTATTCAAGGTATAGATATAAGTAGTGTTCTTTTATTTTATCTATTATCGTAACCATTTCAACTAAATCATTCTAGTGTTCTGTTTCTTTTATTCTATAATAAATGTGTGTTTCATGTAAGTTTATCAGCAGTCGTTTGTATTTAACTTCACCCTATTCTTATTTCAATGCTTAAACAAAATGCATGCATGAAGTTGTGCCGTGTTTTAGCTTACCCTAGTGGGGTGTTTGTCTATCTGACTAATGTACGTGGCACGAAGCTTGAAAAAAGAAGGGAGCGGCAGAATACTCTCCTGATCGCTGAGACGGGGAAATATTTCCGGCCCAGGGACTCTCCGGGGTTGGATAAGGAAACCGGTTGCTCACCGGCAGGTAAGAAAAGGAACCTCCCCCTGATACTCTCCGGGGCTGCTGGTTGCTCACGAGGTGGATACTCTCCTCTGTAGATAGGAAAAGAGGATTCAGGTTACTCACCAAGAGATATGAGGTACCTGTTTGCTGACCAGGGATCACGGTGGATTCTCTCCATCGTGGCTAGGAAGTAGGAACTGAGTAGCTCGGTTACTCACCGGGAGGTACTAGGTCACTAAAGAAAAGTATGAAGTTAGGCTAAAGTAAGTATAATGACGAAAGGTACAAGTGTAATAAGGGGAGAGAGCGAGAGGTAGTGTCAAGTAATGGAGGTCCGTACCGGCTGGGAGCTAGGTCTGCTCTGCTCTTTTTTATTTTTTCTCCAAACCCCTTATTAATTATTTAGGTGACAGGTCAAAGTGGAAAATTAAAGTTTATTTCCACGGTTAAATGTGGTACAGCTTTTTACTGGAACTGGGTCCCATTTTAAAGCAGGTCTGTGCTGTCAGGGTGTTATTGTATATTTGCATATTCATACAAATTAAATCATTTCAAATGGTGTTGGAGCACACCAATTTGAACAATGGGGCGGCCTAAAGTAATGCGGGTCTTAATATACCCTTGTATATCGATTAGAATGAGATGTATTTCGATAGAATGAATGATATGTGTATCGATAGAATGAGATGGTGAAGCCTGTAGGATCGCTGTCTGACTGTTTTGGTTTTCTTGTGGATGTGTGTGGTGAGTTGGAGATGGCGGTCTAGAGTCTCGCCCAGGTAGGTTATAGAATTTGACGGCTCGATATTAGTGTTTCCCACACGTTTTCGGGAGTGTGTTCTTCTTCTTCTTCATTATGGCAAACACTACACAGTCCGTTTTTGTAGGGTTCGCCTAGATGTTGAGTTTCTCCAGCTGATTAACTATCAAAAGTGAGTTCGGCCTGTTATTGCGCTCTTTTGCGGCTGGCGCTGCCGCTATATCGTCGGCATAGGCGACGAATGTCGCTCGTTTGTAAGTTTTGCACACTTAAGTCGCACAGTGGTTCGAAATTTCCAATTTAGGGAAAAAACCCTTAACATTTTTCCCACCTGTCACAGATTTTTTTTAGAATAATCTTTTATGGCTTCTTTAATTCTTTGTCTATTTGTTTTTTTATCTTCATGGTTATTTCCAAGTTTTAAAATGTAGATTAAGAGACATTTATTTCTATCTTTTGACCCATATTTCAACCATCAATTACAAATTCTTTTCGTAGAACGACGAGCACGAAACCTGAAATCCATCCTAAATTAGTAAATATTCTTCAAAACGTAAAATATCGCAAAAAAAAAAAAAAAAATGTGAATATAAAAAATATATGATTTGAGTGAAATAATGATGAAATAATTAGCTTGGCACTCCTTGGCCCTCTGCAAGTTATTCCCCATTGAAATATGGAAATGTTTTATCTAATGATATTATTTATTATAGGTAAAACTATATCCATGTAGCAACCCCGATTAGTGAAATATGGTATTAATACTTACTTGTTTCTTTGGTATCCATTTCTCATGAAATTTAAAAAATCAAGTGAAGTTTCTGGTCAAAGAATGGCAAGGTTATAACAAGAACAGCACTGCAATAAACACTGTGAAAAATATGCCGGTTGTTATAGACGGATTAATAATCCTCTCCGGCGCTTGTTGACAATCCAAAAAAGTAAATATTTACATTTTCCCTTCTTCCAACTCATACTAAATAATATTTAGTGGGCAATTTATATAATTTTTTATACGAATTTTGTCCACCTAAAATCTGATTTTCGTCCACTGTGCGCCGTCCAGTGCGGTATCGAGAACCGAAGGCGCTGGGCCGCTCCTAATGCGAGCGCCGCCGTCTCCTCGCAAGACCGGTCGCTTACCAGGGGGTGGTTAACCTAACCAACTAACCTGTCCGCTGTATATGAGAGCAAGACGCGCTAGCTAGAGAGTACACCTTACTCCATTGGCCACCAGGAACTCAAGGGAGCTCCAATAGCGGGGCCTTACAGGAAAATTCTTGGCCCGATTTAGATTGCCCAAGTCTTGTACGCAGTGTTGAAATTGTGTTATGGTTTTAAATCAAATTATTTAAATCCTAATATGTGTTATAATAGAAAGAAGCAAATATTTTTTTTTTAAATGTTATACATTTAAATATCAAATATATCAAATATAATATTCTCTTTTACAGAAGATCCAGTCGACAGCTTGGTTACTTACGGTATTTAGTCTAATCATTTCATTCCACCTTGTACCATTTGTATGGAAGGAATCAAATCCAAATGTTTGGAATTCTTTGTTCAATACATTTCAACCGATTTTATTTTCTATCTCCATTGGTTGGATAATAGTTTCTTCAGAGTCTCAAAAAGCTGGTATTTGATATAATTTCTTTATTAATATAAAGTTTACAAAAAAAATACCTGTATTGCCAGACATTTAAATTTTATTTCACATACTAATAAGTACATCACTGTTAAGGGCCTGGCATTCCCAATTCCCTGGTCGGGGGGAATATGCCCTCCCTTATTAGTTTTTAAGTTACGTAGGAAAATTGTAGTTGTTACGAATGTTATAGAAGTTCATAAGAAGCCTTTCCTATTTACATTAGCAGATATGTTGTGGCTGGCGTGCAGCTGGGTATTAAGAATAAACATAAGGAAAATTATTTAAACAAAAATAATGACCTTATTTATAATAAAATAAAAAAATGAACAAGCAAGTAAACAAAGAAATGATTAAAAATGAAAATATTTAATATAAACTATATATATATACCATAGAATAGATAACAAAAATATCAGGCTGAATATAAAATATTATTTTATGCACCAGATAATAAAATTGATAAATAATATTATCTGATGATATAATATAATATAATGATAAAATTTGTCTTGAACAGAATGGTGCACTAGAAAGAAAAGAGAAAAAAAAAATTTTTATATATATATATATATATATATATATATATATATATATATATATATATATATATTTGCATCAGCTTAAAATCATTTATATTTTATTTATAAAATGATTAATAAACTAAAATATTTCTCCCCCACAGAGTGTGTCTCATAAAAAAAAAAAAAAAAAAAAAAAAAAAAAAAAAAAAAAAAAAAAAAAAAAAAAAAATGATTTCACTGTAAGGCGAGAAATGAACTCGAATAGTTTTCCTGAGAAGCAGGCAATTAAACTTTTAGCCACTGAGGCCGATAACAGTTTAAACTAATAGAGAGTAACGAGCTGCTTCAACTTTCTTATTTGCACTAAGAAGTCGAACATCAAAGAATATGTGCAACCACTTAAGTATGAAATGAAAATGTTTACTTACAGTTTTTGAGAAACAGGGAAGTGGACGGATAGTACCTTCCTGGTACCTCGTTTATTGGCTGCTCTGCGCGATGAATTTTCCCCTGTTAGGCGGCTGGGCCGTAGGACGTTGTTCCTTATAAGACTGGTGGCCGTGGGCCCTTGTTCATGGAACATAGTCGAGAAAATGAAGGAAAAGTCCTGGGGAGATGCACTAGTTGCTTATCGTCACATCAGGCTACTACTGAGACAGGGCCGCTCGTATCCTATACGAGAGTACAAGGTGCGGCTCCCTTGTTTATTGCCGCCGGCCGCGCATAAAGCGGTCCGCGCGTAATTATTATCAATAAAAATTACAGGCTTCTTACTAATTTAAAAATATTAAAAAAAAGAAGATACATAAAAATAGAATAGAAAGGTCCAGCTAGGTCAACTCCTACACGGGGTGAACACACTGCCGCCTTCTAAACGAGATGAAGGTAAATTTCCCATTATTCGTATCCTGGGAGATTGTCTGAACTTGTAGCATTTGATGCAATTGAATATTCTTTGACGGATCACTCCTCTGGCTCCAATTATCCAATGTTTGGCTTGTAACATGGCCCTAAGCGGCGTTGGTCCTAAATATAGGTACTCCAGGTAAGAGGTATGGATGCTTTACATCGTATGGTAGCTGAGCATGATAAAGGCGGCCGCCCACCCTTACAAATCCTTCTGCATCAATGAAAGGACGCAGCGATTGGATGGGTTTGCTGGGTGTTATAGTGTTGTTTGGTGTTTTGTAACAACCCTTTAACAGAATTTTTTCAGATTTTCTGTACTCAGTCGCTGAAATGGGACCATGAATTGTTCTGCCCTTCAATATCTCAATAAATCTGAGTACGTAAACGTTACTGCGTACTAATTTTGGGTTTGAACTGAATCTTTTCATCCAGCAAAAAAATGAGTAGAGTTGTCGATTGCACCAAGACATGTAGCTTTATTTTGTTTCAATTCAGGAAGGTCGATACAGTTGTTTACCTCAAATAAGGGTTGATGAGGTGATGGAGATGAAATCCACTTAGGTCCCTTCCACCATAGTGGATGTCTTGGAAGTTCTGATGGAAGAATTCCTCTGGAGGCGCAATCAGCTGGGTTATCTTCTGATGAAGTAAAACTCTATTGTTCCTTCACAGTATGCTCTAAAATTTCCATCACTCTGTGAGCAACAAATACGCTGAGACATTTGGGCGGTGTGGATAGCCAGCCCAGTACTACTTGAGAGTCTGTGAAAAAATTGGCTGAGGAGATATTTAACTTTTCCCTAAGTGCCTTACAAGATCGGAACAGCCGACTTAGTAACAGTGCTCCGGAGAGCTCCTAACGAGATATAGTCAATGGTTTGATAGGGGCCAGCTTAGTCTTGGCTTTAATCAATGAAACTTCACAATCCGATGGGGTGATTGATTGCAGATATAATACGGCAGAATACCCTTGCTGAGATGCATCACTGAAGCCGATGATATAGTAAGAAGCTCCTTCCAACTTAGTAAGCCGGCGAGGAATTTTGACTTCGCTTAAATGGCATAATTGAGAGAGAAAAGTTAACCATTTTCTACGGGTATCAGCTTGTGCAGGATCATCCCAAGCTATCTTCGCTTTCCACATTTGCTGCTGGACCACCTTTGCATAAAGAACCACGTGAGCTAGATAGCCCATAAATACGAGCGGTGACAGATTGTGATCTATTAGGTTGCTTAGAGTCGGTTACTTTTGAAAAGTTTTGAGAGCTTTTCTTCTTCTTTTTATTACGGCTTTGCATTCTTCATCATACCATGGTACGCATTTGTGAGGTCTCGTTTTGTTTGAGGTTTTTGGAATTGAAAACCCGCTGCTTCAAGAATCGCAGTTGTTATTTTATGGTTTATCTCGTCACTGCTGTTGGATGGTATTATGTCTGAGTTTGTTATATGTAAGTTATTTTGAAAGACCGACCAATCCGATTTTTCTATGATCCACCTAGGATGTTTTGACTTACTGGGGTTTCCGTTTGGGAGGGAGATGACTATTGGGAAGTGATCGCTGAAAAACTGGTCCTGGGCAACCTGCCAACTCAAATGCGGAAAAATGCTTGACGAGCACCATGATAAGTCTATGAAAGAGAAGGTGTTGTAAGCCGGGCTTAAATGTTTATTATTTTCAACTCTTCTTTTATTTCGTCTATTGAACAATTATTTAGGTCTGGACAACATATTATCCCTTTGTTTGAGTTCATCTTGCGATGTGGCTCAACGATAAAGGGGAGATTATTTAGGAAGTTTTTAAATTTTAAAAGCTTTTCCGATTGAATTTCAGTTAGCGTTTCAACTGAAAGAGTTTCATCCCTTAATTTCTTTATTGTTTTTGCTAAACCGATTACACTCTTTAGGCTTTTATTGATAAAAAACGATGAAACTTTTTTAAAATCTAGCGTTACCTTCCTCGTCTGTTTCACGTCGTTTAATAATGAAAAACTTAGCTATGTTTTTGGCTGTACATCCCTCGCTACTTGGATTTACTATTGGTAATTGAATTTAATGCTCTAAATCTCCCTTTTTTCCTTTTTGAAGACGGTGAATCCGCCATTTCATCTAATGAAAATTATAACCAAAAAAAATATCAATGAAATAAAATATAAAAATAAATTTCTTATTAGAAATTTAGAATAGTAATTTCTAAGTAGAAAAAATAAAATCAAATAATTTGAAATGGTTAATTATTGGTGACTTATCACTGTTTGTGTCCTTAATCCTCAGGAGCTCAAATAGCACGTCCTCACTCCACCGAGTATAAACACCAACTCCAGTAAATAATGGTCATAGTAGATTAAAATAATAATAATTTTATGTCAAAAATTCACTGAGTTTTTTTTCGTCTTGAAAAAATGAAAGGACCTTTTTGCAAACCTAATATTGGGGTTTATTAATTATTAGCTTTGGGGCCCGGCTTCGCTCAGGGAGTTGTGGAATAGGTAGATGAAACAATAACTTTAAAATTTAATAGTACAGAAAAATAGACCAAAATTAATCATGATTAAAACAAAATTTGTACCATCCTGAAACTTCAGCTTAGTATTAGTGGTAAGTTTCGAAACCTCAGAGTCCGCCCATATATGGTTTGGGTATAAAACTGGGGATATATAAAGTATAGAGACCCCATTAATGCGGTTCTCTCAATGCGTTTTCTTCCCTTTTCTAGATTAAGAAATATTTTTTTGGCAGCAAATATGTCCTGGTATATACCATTTTTTATGGTTTCTATGTTCTCATTCCATTGAGACCATTCTCATGACGGTACCGCATCCTTATCAAGTTGTGTAACTTCTCCTTTTTCGAATTTGGTTGAAAATTTACGAACAGAACAGAACTATTAAACAGAAATATTATCTGAACACTTTGTTTTCGGTATATATTCCATTAGGTTATATCTTATAATCATATTATCTATAGGTTATCTATTTTATTCAGTGTTAGTTTTTATTCGCTCACTACACTTATAAGCAATTTTTCTTTTGTTGTAAATTTACTCTTATGTTGTATATTGATTAAAGACAATGTTTCGACCAATTCTTTCCTCTTCTGTAAAACTTAATTCGCTTAGGAATCCAGTTGGTTTTGTTTAATTTTAATTTTACTTCATTGCAGAAATGTAATGACCTCATTGAAAAATAAAATGGAAAAAATAATTATTTATACATAATCTCGTGTAATTTAAAGAAAACAGCTGAAGCTAAAACCATAACAAACCGAACTAATGAACGATAACCTTATGAAATGTCGAACTAAATTTTTTCATTCATTAACTCGCCTGGGCTTATTAGAGGGGCTAATTACATGTAGCGAGAGGCTTAAAATTACAGCCCTTGTCCCTTCAACATTACACACTTAAAATGAAAACTGAAACCTTCTTCATCGTTAGGGGCAATAGGGCAATATGACAACATAACATTCTTGACAGTACGTGTAGTCGTTTTTGAGCCTTTTCGGCACGCACATTGTACACTTTGCTTTATAATATATATTGATTAATTTGCAGCATTAAATTAATTATTAATCATAACACATTCATAAATAGAATAATATAAATTTAATACATGGGATTATTTTATAGGTTTTATTGGAAGATTCTTGACTTGGCCAGTTTTGCAGCCGTTGGCAAGGCTGACATATACAGCATACTTGATTCATATGGTAGTTGTCGATCTTTATTTGGCTGACAGTTATGGCTATATTAATGTAACTGCTACAACTCAGGTATGATGTAACTTATGAATTCAAAGTAACCTTCAATTAAATACATGACTAAAAATATATTCGGTTAGGAAGTAATGATTTGTGTGAATGGTTGTACAAAGAGGTGATTTGACTGAAACGATTATCACGCGCTGGGTTTTTATCAATATTATTTATATGGATTATAGAGGCTGGGTATCCACTAAGAGGTTCTCGTGGGCCCAGGGTGATTTAGACTACTGTAACTGAATATATAATCACCTGCAACATCAAGACTTGACCCTGGAACATAGGTTTACAGTGCTTATTCTTTTTTTTTTTTTACTTTAGTAGGGAGGAAATGCCGGTTCTGGTCCCACAATTTGCGGAGCCAAATTTGACTTTGGACCCTGGGCTTGCCCAGTCTTAACCACCACGTGGTCCTGGGCAAAACCAACCTTAACCACCACGTGGTCTTAATACTTAATCCCCTAATTAATCCTTAATCCACTAATTAATCCCTAATCCCTAATCCCTAAAATATATTATTTTGAAACTTTTTTCGGACATGTTTGAACTTGTCGAGTGCATGTCGGAACTTGTCGAACATATACATTTATTTCTTCTAAATATTCAAATGCCGCTGCCATCTTGATAATTTTTCGAAATATATTTTTGAATAAGCACTACCATCTATATAATTTATTGAAATATTTTCTATTAAGCACAACCATCTTTATAATTTTTCGAAAATATATTTCGATAAAGTATGACGATAGCAGTGCTTTTCGGAAATATATTTTCGAATAGTTACTGCCATCTTGATAATTTTTCGAAATATATTTTCGAATGGTCAATGCCATCTTGATAATTTTTCGAAATATATGCCTTGAAATATATAACATATGATCGACATAACCTTTCATGATAACCATATCCATCTTGATAATTTATCGATATATTTTCGAATAGTTACTGCCATCTTGATAATTTTTCGAAATATATAACATATGATCGACATAACCTTTCATAATAACCACATCAGCTGTTACCTTATGATCGTAATATATTTTCGAATAAGCACAGCCATCTATATAATTTATCGAAATATTTTCGAATTAGCACTGCAACATATAATTTATCAAAATATTTTCGAATAGTTACTATCATCATTTTTCGAAATATAAACCTCGAAATATACAACATATGATCGACATAACCTTTCATAATAACCACATCCATCTTGATAATTTATCGAAATATTTTCGAATAGTTACTGCCATCATTTTTCGAAATATAAATCTGGAAATATATAACAGAATCGATGTAACCTTAAATAATAACCATATCAGCTGTTACCATATGATCGATAGAACCTTACTCTACACATCGATACAACCTTACTCTACACGTCGTAAAACCATGTCGGAACCTGTCAGAACATGTCCAAACCCTGTCGGAACTTGTCCAAAACTTGTCAGAACCTGTCCAAAACTTGTCAGAAATTGTCCGAGACTTGTCAGAACCTGTCCAAAACTTGTCAGAACTTTTCCGAAACTTGTCAAAATCTGTTGTAAAGACAATAAATCTTGAACAAGTGACCATACCATGCATAATATCTTTAAGAAATCACAATATGTTTCTAACTGTTTATACTATAACTCGGGAGATGGCTAGCGCGCTCGACTTGTAAAGTAAAGATCATGGGATCAAATACCGACCTCTTTATTCTTTTTTTTTTTTTTTACATTAATTTTTCTATATGAGGATAGGGAGGTTGTGAATAATATTTTTCAATCATTCAGTCAATTTTAAATTTAAAGAAATGACTTTTCTACCCATATTTATAATAAATATGGCAAGTGTGGGTTTATATATTTCATTAATTATTCACAGCATTGCATACCCCTCTTTGTTCGTAAATTTTTTTGACTTAAGCCTCCTTACCACGTCAAGGTGAGGGTATACCAAGGAGGTTTTTTTTTTTTTCAATTTTAAAACATACAAAATGGTTTACGGGTAAATCAATACCACGCCAGTGACCAACAAACACACATTGGTTTACGGGTAAATCAATACCACACCAGTGACCAGCAAACACACATTGGTTTACGGGTAAATCAATACCACGCCAGTGACCATAGCACACATTCGCTGTGCAGAAACAAACAAAAACATAAACTTGCTTCTAATAGCATATATAAATTTTTATAAGTATTTTTTTATTTTTTTTTATTTTTGTATCTTTTTTAAGCTAATCTACATGAATTTAGAAATCAAATCATGATTCGAATACACCCACTCTGCTAATAAATGAGAGCAATAATGTATACACATTAATTTTAAATATTTATGAATAATACATGGAGCTATTTGTAGACTGGGTAGTTTATCGACTTGAGGACTTTCGAAATCCTCAAGGTTGAATACAACGCAGGAGCGTAAAAATTTTAACAAAATTCCTTTTTTTGAAGACCTTTAACACAAACATAATTATAATTTGAATCCAAGTTTTTCAAAATCGATGATAAACTGTTGTAAGAAACTTCTCCATCCTCCCAACGTAAACATTGATAATTTCTCGCTAGCCAGCGGTTCGTGATTATGCTTTATTAAGTGTTTACCGCTGGATAAGTAGGCGGCTTGAAATCAAATGGCTATTCGCATAATGTTTTGAATCGAAAATTGATAATACTTTCACAATATAAATATTGGAATCGTCTATGAAGCATTGAAATTCTACAACCGCGCTGATCGACGACATGGTGAAGACTGGAATAATAGGAACAATGAAAGTATACTTATATCCTTTTTCTTAGGATGCTTGTTAGTGGATTATATTCCACCACATTTTCATGTATGATGAGGCAGAATGCTGTTGCTTCAGCCGGAAACGCTTTAGATGCGTCCAATTCCAAACTGACATCGACCGGTCCTGATTTTATAGATTCTGATTGTTTAGAACAATCGATTAGTGCTTTTTCTTTAAAATTCTTTAGCGAGAGGAGTGGCTGAGCCGGATATCCCCCAGGATAGTAGAATTTTTGAAAATTGCAATGCATGTAGTAGAGTACCGCGAATCGATTCCTATCGAAATCGATATTTAAATCATCATAAGGATATGATTTTGAATTCAAATATAGTTTAACGTTAGATATATTACAATGATCGAATTGACTAGCGGCCTTTTCGACTTTGTTAATACGATCTGTTAAAAATACTAGTACTATGTATCTTGGTTTTTCCATCTGATTAGAAGTTTTTACCGCCCTAACCTGTCTCTGTGTAGATGGTAGAAGTGGGTAAACGAACAATTCCCAGCTTCTGAACTCTACCGAAACCACTTTTTCCGACTTAAGTCTACGTAACAGTGTTAATCGTGTAAATTCGTTTACTGATACATAAGGTAATTTCCAACATAGCTTCGTTAATTCAATTTTGGCTTTCTCTGCCGCAGCCGTATGCCTAGATATGTAACTATTGTCATCAGTCCGACATCTTACGAGAATTAGCTCTTGTTTAACATTAACAATAATTTTTTGATAATCTTCGGCGAACCCTAGTAATTGTGATAAGGGGACGCATATGTTGAAATAACCGTCATTCGACACATCGAGTGTATCGGATGCTGGACAGCACCAACCGAGATGCTCCACAGTGGATCCACCCGGTAAAGACAACATCCCTTTTATGGTGCTAGTAATCCCCAAGTTGCGAACTCTATCTATTTCAACTCCACATAATTCATATCCAATTTTTATCGAATAAGTATGTCAAAGCATTATTTGTTAATTTAGCCGTTGCGGGCACAGCTCTACCATCCTCTGTTGAAAACCGCCCCTCAAAATAAAGAAAACTTCTCGATGGTAGGGTCATAATATCCTGATGCTGGACTAATATTCTAATTTCATCACCTCGAAGTAGTTTAGTCGATGCGTAAGGGAAATGTGAATGATGTTCTATCCCCTCGATAGAATCGGTAAAATCAGCGGTTGAACCTAGATCAGTTATTTCCTTCATATTACACGATAACCTGCAGACTTGAGAAACTCGATGTTTTCTTTTGTTAGAGATGTTACTCCTCTGAAGCCGGATGGGGGAATGAGCTTTTTTCCTGAATTATCTTTCCTTTTATACACTCTCCGAAAGTCTAGCCCCATTTTTTTTAGATAAGATTAGAAAGAAAGAAAAATTCAAGCGCTCACAAATGTTTGTATCTGGGTCTTGATATCTTTTACAAATAAAACTTATCCGACAATCATTGAGATATTTGACTAGCTCTGAAGGAGGTCCTCTGTTACCGGAGCTATCAAAGAATTTTACATATTTACCGCTTTTGTTATAGCATACCCACTGCGTTCCCCGGCCTTGATACTATCCAGATTCAAAATGGCGCGCTCACATAGCCACGGCTTCGATGGCAAGTTGTCTCTTGCAAAGACTCCGCGGAAATGAGGGATCTTATGTTTTTTAGCCAAAAATATAAGATCCGTATTACTCAAACTCATTTTTGGTAAGGTCTTCAACATCTGATTAGCCTTATCGCTGAAGGCACCACCGATTTTTTTCGGAGGATGAGTAACACGATCCTTCTTTACCCTTGTTGTTGTTGGTTTCATCATGATCGTTCGATATTTTGTATTGTTATATCTTTTAACTAAGTCTTGATATATCGTAATCCATTTATAAGATCCTTGGAGACTAAATTGCTTCCACATTTTATTTTTTATAGTTCTTAAAAATCGCTCTACTATACAGGCTTTCATATCACTAAAAGTAGAGTAACGATTTATCAGGTTGGATTTCATTAGTTTTGGGAAAAATGTATTGTAAAATTCTTTTCCTCGATCAGATTGTAGATTGAGAGGTTTTCTACCACTGAGAGTCAAAATAGTTTCAAATGCCGATGCTACTTCCTTTCCGGACTTAGATTTCAATGGTATTAACCATGCGAATTTGGAAAAACAGTCGATCACCGCTAAAATATATTTATATCCTTTATTATTTAAAAAAATTCTTCATTAAAATACTAAAATACACAAAAAATGGCAGATACTCACGCACTGTTAAAAAAAAGTTTCCTCTTGACGCAATAATTCAGATTAAAGAGAGAGCTGCGGGATGTTATTTGCAGAGACAGTAAATAAAATGTTATGTTTATTAGAGACAGTTGAATACAACACACAAGATATATTCATAGAATTGAAACCTCTGTTTTTAATTATTAAAAAATCATGATTATAGGAAGGTTACAACATAAAGAATGCATGCTGATAATTTCATTATGCTGGATTTATGTAAAATGGACGAACCAGAATATTCATATATAAGAATATTCAATCTACTGATAACAGTAATCAAAGAAATAAATTATTACTCGATATCTAAGCCATTATTTGATATTTAAGAGAAATCAAATATAACCATGGTTAATCCTTATCTTGATTTAGGCAGAAAGATAACTATATTTTTACTTTTTAATTAGCTTTTTTTTCAAAACATAATTCTAATTTTTTCCACAATGTCAGAAACGTTTCAATTTGTGCAAAACCAACATGCACTCCTTTTTTTTTTTTTTTTTTTTTTTTTAATGATAAGGCACTACAACAAAAATATTCTTGAATATCTACCATTTACTATTTTTTTATTTTAGATACCAGTTGTGTTAGGAATCACATTTATCGTATACGTAGCTGCATTGTTGTTATATTTATCTTTCGAAGCCCCAACAGCACATTTGGTTAATATTTTATTACGAACAGGTATAAAAAAGTTTTAAATATTATCACTTGAATTGCAGTAAATAGTGACTACAATCAATCATTGATCATGCAAAATTAATCTTTGTGTTTAATTAATCTTTATATATATTGATTTATTTATACCATGGTGTAATTATTTTATTTTACAGGAACACCGAAAAACGAAAACATTGCAGGAAAAGAAGGAAATAATTCAGCACTAGCAATCACAACCATAAATAGAAACTGTGTTCAAGATTTAGAATTACCAAATTAAGAATAAACCCAGAGTATTGAAAGATGGTTATTATTTAGTTATGTATTGGGTTGTTTCACATGAAATATCCGATTTTACATATTCTTCTAAATGTTTACATATTTTAATTATGCAGTTACTAATACTCTACTTTTATTTTTTAAACATTGGCTTCCCAATCAATTACAAACTTTTTATTGTACCTCCAAATATGAACATGGAAACACGCAATTTTCGTTATGAGTTATTTTTTATGAGAGTTAACTAATAATTCTCAAGTCTAATAATTATTTTTATTAGTCTTTGTTATAAACTATAACATTAACATTAGTGAATGGTCCCAGGTTATTATTTCCGCCTTACCCTTTCCTAAGGTCCAGTTCCCACGTCAAGTTGCATTGGGTTATGTCACCCACATAGTTTACACCACCTTAGGGCCTTCTGCCAGTGGTCCAGCCGAACCCTTTTTCCTAGAACACTTGCCCGTGCTGCATCCTTCCTTTAGCATGCCGTCCTCAGATTTATTGTTCCTAATTTATCTTTATTTATGGTATCATAAATATGGCTCATTTATTGTATCATTTATATGGCTCATTTATGGTATCATTTATCTTGATGTCCAACGGCCGCCCCCCGCCGGCATAACAGAAGACACGGACAAAGATTTTACCCCCTCTCCTCACAAAATTTCCTCATCCCCACTTCTGCTCTTTAGATATATAAGGGTCTGTGAACTTAGTAATAGGTATTCTAGTTAGTAAACTCTAAGTATAATGTTCATGTTGTAATTCTATACTAAATAAAAGTCTTTTTAGTAAGCTTCACTGTTGTCAGTTCATTAATTTGAGTTTAAACCTAGGTCATTCGGAAAAAGGGATTGCATATGACAGCGCACAGTGGGACGAATCGCTAATCTAGGTGGAATTTTGAAAGCTACTTATTTCATTTTAATTTTTCTAAACTATGAAATTTAAGCATGAATCAATAAATAACAGTCAACACAATGTTTCTGACTAAGGATTTATAAAAATAAAATCAAATGTATAATTAAAATAGAAAATAATAAAATGTAACTATATAAGTAAATTATATATAATGGAATAATTATATTAACAATCATTGTTAAATGTTTTATTTTCTGAAATTATACATTAAAATAAAATATAAATTATAAAATAACAATTGTCATTATAAATATATAAAATAAGTACATACGTCTTGTCGTTGTCCTTATTGATCCGTTTCTGTTTATCGATTCGATGTAGTCCTTGTAGTTGTTGTTTTTAAAGTTGCTAGTTAATATTATGTTGGAATAACGGGTTAATGAGAAATAAAATTATTAACATTTGTATGCTTTTTTTTTTTTTTTTTTTTTTTTTTTTCGGTTGGCGCATAGGGCCTAATGAGACCTTTGGCCGCGCAGTGTAGTCTTCTTACAGACATTTGTGTTGCTTGCGGGAGAACAGACAGCCTGGAGGGGGTAGCCCAAACCTCACGTTGCTGCAAGCCATGGTCACCATGGTGCAGCGGCAGACTGCCCATAGCTCCATACCAATCCCATTGGGGCCAATTTGGCAGTGTCCTTCCCACCGATGGCGTCAGCTCTCTAGGGTTCAAGAACAGTGACAAACTGGTCTAGGTCCAAGGATTATGGTAGCTCAGAGTCAGCAAGACCCGAGGACCTATATTTCTTTCCCTGGAGCATACCGTCCTTGAACCAAACCTCCGGGCGGCTACTAACATCCTGGAAGAAACACACAACGATTCTCGATGAGATACACGGGGAAGGTTCATCACTCCTATGCCCGGTCGGCGTGAGTCACCTCCAGTAGGCTGACGGGCCTCACATACCCGGGGTGGGGGTAGACTTGGACTGCGTGGTGTTCATTGGTGGGCGGTCACCCGAATTGAGCGGTCACCCATCCAAGTACTAACCACGATGGACGTTGCTTAATTTTGATTATCTATTGCAAGCGCCCTTGTCCACTCGGCCATCCCGGTCCCCCCATTTGTATGTTCATTAAACTAGTTTTCATTTCATAATATTTATAGTTAGATTATTTTTAACAAAATAGTATCTATTTATAATCATAAAGAAATCCACGCAACAACAAACCATGAATGGACAAGTGGCCAAACAAAGATACATTCATATCCAAATGCACCAGCTAAAATATAAACTATGGAACATATTTGGATAAAATAAAGGTACTTGTGAGTTACCCAAGGGCCTGAAACCTAACATGTTATGTAATGTGAACAGATGTTATCAAAGGTCTCTGCTGAGTTGTTTGTGACTTCTGAACTTTTTTTTTATTTATTTTTTTTTTGGTTGTACAAAGTTGTAAAAGTTGACGGTCCGGATCCAATCTTTTCTTCATCTCATCATCATTCGCTTCTTCTTCTTCTTCTGCTCAACAACCCGCTAGCGAGTCGAGGCCTCTTCAATCAGTTTCCGCTAATTGTTCCGGTCAAGTGCGGCCGCTTTCCATTTTCGAGATGCAAGGAGCTCTCTGGCATCGTGTGATACTCCGTCCAACCACCTCAGCTTCGGTCTTCCGCGCAGTCTCGTCCCATGCAGTACCTCTCCTTTTTTCTTTATAACATGGCTTCACATATATACATTCTTATTACATGGCCCGCCCAGCGGAGCCTACCCAGCCTGATGAAGGTCACGGCATCCACATCCTTGTAAAGGTGAGCCACTTCTCTGTTGGTTCTCCGTCTCCAGACTCCGCCCTCCTGCACTCCCCCATAGATACTCCGGAGGACACCTCTCTCAAACGTAAGGATCGCCTGCATATCCCTCCTTGTCATGGTCCATGCTTCAGACCCCTAACACAATACTGGGCGTATGATGGTCATCATCATTCGCCTTTGTACATATCTGCTACTTTGAACTACGACTTGGAATCTTCATACAAAATTGAAACGACAGGAAACCGCTCGACGTCACCTAATGCTCAATAGGTACATATTAATACATCAAATACTCAGTTTAATAAAATCGTTAGAGCCTTTTTTGAAAAATCAAAAAAAAAAAAACGTAAAAAGTTATTAATTAAAGTGCCCCCCGCTTTTGAACAATTTTGATGAAATTCTTGCTGTCACATCACGGGCATATACATACACTAAATACCCAATTTCAAGTTCCCACGGTATATAGGTTAAAGTGGTTATACCCATCCTACCGCCGCAAATATTTCCTGGCCTCTTTCCTTTTCCAAGTAATCCGATCCCGCCGTCCTTCATACATCATCGAACTTCTCCATTTCAAGTCCTCTGTTCATTCCCGCAATACCCGTTCTAGGTCTTCAGATCTGTACACTCCGTCCCACCGAACGTCAGCTTTTGAAAGATCTATCATTATCCGGTCCTCATCCCTATGGAACTCTATCCCCCCTTTCATTCGTCATTCCAACACTCTCCCTACCTTTAAATCCCGCCTGTTCAATCACCTCCTATCCACGCAGTTTCCCGAACAATTGTAAACAGTTTAACTGTGAATTGGTATAGGCCTTTATTATTTATTTATCTTTAAAATATATGATCCATTTAGTGTATGTGTAAATAAGTTTATATAAGTTATTTTTCATTTCAAGTCAATAAGGATTTACTTAGTTTTATTTTTTTATTTTTTTTTTTTTATCACCAGAAGATTTCCTCATTATTTATAATTTTTCCTAAGTTTTTTTTTCATTTTAATTTGGTCCATTTGTTTTGTTCTTTTATATAGTACTCTAAGGCACTGAAGCCTATTATATGTACCTGTATAATTTGTTCCTAAGGGACTAGTTCCCGGGACAATCAATAAAGAGTTTATTATTATTATTATTATAGTTTTTAAGCTAGTCTGTTCACACACACACACACACATACACACACAGGGCAGGGGGCCCCAAAACGTATATTTCCGTTGAAAACCGGAAGTCGACATTTTTCACGATCGCAATACTTTCCCTTATTATATATTTCATATATAGGTAAGTGAAAGTAAAATAACAAGTTTTAAAATGCACATATAGAATTTCAATTATATAAATTTAGAATTTTAAATAACAAGGCTAGACAGAGTCCGAAATGAAGAGGTGAGGCTAAGGATGGGTGTTGTAGAGACCGTCTCGGGAAACGGCGGTTGAGGTGGTACGGGCACTGCAGAGTCCGATGCCGGAAGAGCATTGGCCGTACTGAGTCCTGGACTGGCAGCCGCCCGGAAAACGTAAACGAGGACGACTGAGAACGAACTGCATGGAAGGAGTCCACAAAGAGATGACGGGCAGAGGAGGGAGACTGGGCTGATAGAGAGGTGTGGAGCTCAGCTCTGGTCTGAAACGGTATCCCTTTCGTTGGATCACCGAGAAAAGAAAGAGAGAAAAAAAAAAAAATTTAATGTTATATAAATAAAATAAATATATAAATAAAAATTAAACACAGAACATTCCATTTTCCTGTAATTAGTGATTTATTAACTAACTCAACAGAAATTAGGACCACCAATATCGAATTAAGGTAGCACACCCTTTGAGCAGGCCGGCCGTGACTCATTGGTTTATCTCTAAAAACTCCCCTAATGTTGATGGATCTTGATGGACGTGAAACTTATACCAATTGAAACTCAGATAGTTTCTGTAACGTCTAGTGCCACAACCATCGCGGATCATATTCCCCAATATGAACAATAGGTTACCAAAATTGTTTACTTTAAAAAATAGTTCATTCACTTAAATCACTGGATGCATAAATCATTTGGATGGCTGTATATTGTATATGGAATGCACATTCAAGGTGGCATAAGTAAAAATTGATAGAAATTAACTAGCGAATGATACAAACATTGGTTAACGGGCTGCAAAAGGGGCGCGAATGGAGATGCCAGAAACGTACAACTTTGAAATGTTGTATATTCCACAAAGTTTTTTCTATTTTTGTTTCAACTATATTTTCAAGGTCCAGCATTCACGTAAAAACCAAGAGAAATTATTAGATCCAGAAAAAAAAGTTGGTTTTGGGGATTTTTTGCTCCATACAGCGTGAATTGGGACCAATGTGCGCCGCACAATGCGAAAAGGGACAAAACACTAAAAATTGAAGGTGCTCCAACCGGAACTTTAGACATATTTTTTGAAACCTAAATACCTCTAGAGTAAGGATCCACACCAATTTTTCAGATTAAAATTCATTAAACCTTTAAAATAAGGCAGTTTTGGGCATCTTGTAGGAATGACACGAAAACACTTTTGTTAATTTCCAATTTCGAAGTGATCTTAGGGAAGCCCAAATTTTTCCGAGGCCGTAATTTTTAAAAATATCTTATCTAGACATCCTGAAAAAAGGTATTTAATACTAGATTTAAAAAAAAAAAAAAATGTAGGGTGGATGGAAAAGAGAATTGGGTGATCTCTTGAGACATGCCATTATTGGTCGTTTTCAATGTTAGCTCCGTCGACCTCCTTCTTCTGGTTGATATTAAATCAATCCAGAGGTATCACTGAAGACATTCCAAAAGATTTCAGATCCAAAAACGTCCGCATCGTTGAATGAGATCATTTCTTAGTTAGGAATGCGCGAACGGGATTGCAGTTTGCTTAAGTGTCCCCTCTTCCAGGTGCAATGTTTTCAATCGTTAATACGCTTCTATTCAAACTGCAAATGTTCAAACGAATATGCTTCTGGATCAAAATGGATTTGTCAATATGTCAACCATGGTTTATTTGCCTCAGTTTTCAGTTTTTTTTTCAGCGAAGAGAGTGAAATATTTATCATCATCATAATAATCATTATTTAAAATTTACTATGGGTAAATACGTCTTTTCCTACTGCGATACATGTGATATGCTGATGAATAAGAATTTGTCGCTAGAGCAGGCGTTACCAGCATTAAAGCATGATTCCAGGGGTGAGCCCTTATTTACAATTATTTCGGAAATAAAAAAAAAGATTTGTTAGAAATTTTAATAAATGCTTTAAGGAAGCATCATGCAATGAGGACGTTTTTAAAGAAAAACAGTAAATGGTTGCAAAACAACTTTATCGTTCCCTTTGTGCCGATGAATTGCGAGACCGACCGTGAACCTGGTTCTAAAATTTGGGGAGGAGACAAACCAAAGATTTTTCTGAATGTAGTAGGAAATCTTGAAGAGCAACGAACGAGGATGTATTGAATTTTATGTTGGTGTCATCTGACCCATACATCAGTCACTTGAGGCCTAATTTGGAAAAAAAGAATATACCTCTGGATGTCGATGCGAAAGCTTTAATTTTAGAAGAGTAATATCACATCATAAATATTTATATAAATGAATGATTTATATGAATATTAATCTTATATTGTACTGAAGATGGTGTAACAAGTGAAACCTATCAACAATTGTATTGTTTATGTTAGAAAAATAGTATTAATTTTATTTTCGTAGTTATTTTTGTAAATATGTACTTATATCATATTAGTCTATTTATGTATATATATATATATATATATATATATATATATATATATATATATTATTCACACTCAATTTCTTTTGGTTCCTATAATATTTATTACGATACAAGTAAAATAAAAATTTTATGATTAGTTATTAATTTTTTCCTACTTCTTGAGACTATTCAATTTATAACTGTGGATATGGGCGACCAATTAAGTCTCAACACTGTTTTTCTTTTAGAGCTTTATTATTGCAAACGTTTCGGCCAGTTCGGCCATCTTCAGTGCTGTAAGTCAACATAATACAAATTATTTTTTAAATTCACATATTTGCAAACAATTATCTATTATTCTGATAACAATTCATTTAAAAATAATAACAATTAAATTCTCTCATAACTTACTACTAAATCAACAATGAAATTAATAATGAATTAATAAATTATTAACAATTACCTAAATTTGATTGATAAAAATAGTCTTCTAAAAATCCACCATCAGTGGTTAGTCAATTAATAATTAAAATAATTAGGTAGCAGATACCCTTGTCCAGACTACCTGTTTTATATTGTCATTGCTCAAAGTTCAGGGAGGATTAAGGGAAAATGGACTCCACACTGCAAACCAATTATTTTTGTTTTGAAAAAAAAAAAAAAAAAAAAAAAAAAAAAAAAAAAAAAAAAAAAAAAAAAAAAAAAAAAAAAAAAAAAAAAAAAAATTACATACATAGACACTCACTCACATACACACATTACATTCTTTCCAAATCGTGTCCTATTCTCCATTTTCTCCCCTTTCTCTCTTTTCCTTTTATTATTTGTTAATTTTTTCCAGTATTTCTCCATACAACTGATTAATGTTCCTCGAATCTGTTTTGAAATTTATGGCATTTTTTATATTTTCAGAAATGTGTATTGCCTCCAGCAGTTTTCTTCTTGTACTGTTTTCTTCCTTGTTTAAGATCTGCACATTTTCAAAATAAAATTCATGGTTGAGTTCTCCTGCATGTTTGGCTAATGCAGATTTGTTTATATTTTTTTGGCCATTTTTACAATCATTTTTGTGTTGATAGATCCGGTCTTTTAAATATTGTTTGGTTTCTCCTATGTATGTCGCCGGGCATCTGAGACAATCTATTTTATAGACTATGTTTGATTGCAAATCCTTATTAATTATGTCCTTTAAGTTATTGTATGTGTTTTTTACTTTATTTGTGGGTCTGAATGCAAAGTTGTAATCTTCTACATCATATTCCTTGAAGGTTTTTTGAATATTTTCTGCCAATCCTTTGATGTATGTTAATTTAACATATTTTTTTATTATTATTTTTCTTTTTTCTATTTGGGTACTTTTCTTATTCACGCTTTTATTAATTATTAGATTAATATTTTTCGCCCATGCCTTTTCTATTATATTTTTGGGATAAAAGTTATCCATGAATAATTGAAATATTTTGGTTTTTATATTACTTAAAACATACATAGGAGAAACCAAACAATATTTAAAAGACCGGATCTATCAACACAAAAATGATTGTAAAAATGGCCAAAAAAATATAAACAAATCTGCATTAGCCAAACATGCAGGAGAACTCAACCATGAATTTTATTTTGAAAATGTGCAGATCTTAAACAAGGAAGAAAACAGTACAAGAAGAAAACTGCTGGAGGCAATACACATTTCTGAAAATATAAAAAATGCCATAAATTTCAAAACAGATTCGAGGAACATTAATCAGTTGTATGGAGAAATACTGGAAAAAATTAACAAATAATAAAAGGAAAAGAGAGAAAGGGGAGAAAATGGAGAATAGGACACGATTTGGAAAGAATGTAATGTGTGTATGTGAGTGAGTGTCTATGTATGTAATTTTTTTTTTTTTTTTTTTTTTTTTTTTTTTTTTTTTTTTTTTTTTTTTTTTTTTTTTTTTTTTTTTTTTTTTTTTTTTTCAAAACAAAAATAATTGGTTTGCAGTGTGGAGTCCATTTTCCCTTAATCCTCCCTGAACTTTGAGCAATGACAATATAAAACAGGTAGTCTGGACAAGGGTATCTGCTACCTAATTATTTTAATTATTAATTGACTAACCACTGATGGTGGATTTTTAGAAGACTATTTTTATCAATCAAATTTAGGTAATTGTTAATAATTTATTAATTCATTATTATTTCATTGTTGATTTAGTAGTAAGTTATGAGAGAATTTAATTGTTATTATTTTTAAATGAATTGTTATCAGAATAATAGATAATTGTTTGCAAATATGTGAATTTAAAAAATAATTTGTATTATGTTGACTTACAGCACTGAAGATGGCCGAACTGGCCGAAACGTTTGCAATAATAAAGCTCTAAAAGAAAAACAGTGTTGAGACTTAATTGGTCGCCCATATCCACAGTTATAAAAATTTTATTTTTAAAAATGCGTATTTTCTCTCTGTAATCCTTAAAATGAAATATAACAGCTTTGAAAGTGGCATAAATCGATTCAGCGACCCAAAAAACCATGTAATGTATATATTAATCGCCATTTGTGACCTATAATCAATTGCCTTTAATGACCTAAATTGGTCATTTTGAACCACTGCAGTGCACTGTGCGTCGCCCTATTTCGCAATTTTCGCCAGTTCCTATTATTGAGCTTCGCAATGTGAAAAATTAAATATTACTTCCTTCGTCCATGAAATGAATGGGAGGTTTAAATGAAGAGGAAAATTAGTTTTAAAAACATTATTTTTTTTCTCATTCAATTCCATTCTAAAAAAATAAATTTCCATAAATATTCTCACTCCTATTATTACATAAACCTACATAAGAAGTGATCAATTATTAGAAATATTCAGTTGTCATTCGCACTTCCAAAGCACGTCACGATGCGCCACAACACAGTAGTCCTATTGCTTATTTTTGTGCGGGCATATATTGGATCTCTGTTGGCACAACGAAATATCGATGTTTCTTCTATTAAATTTCCTAAAGATTTCATATTCAGCGCTGCGACTGGTTCATATCAAGTTGAGGGAGCTTGGAATGAAGGAGGTAAATGGATAAAGTATTTTACTTATTTTTTTTTTACTTTCACTTACCTATATATGAAATATATAGTAAGTGGAAGTATGGCGATCGTGAAAAATTTCGACTTCCGGTTTTCAACGGAAATACACGTTTTGGGGTCCCCTGAGTCCAATTAACCAGGTCCCGCGAAATGGTCTGTGTGCGTGTGTGTGTGTGTGTGTGTGTGTGTGTGTGTGTGTGTGTGTGTGTGTGTGTGTGTGTGTTTGTGTGTGTGTGAACAGACTAGCTCAAAAACTATAAACCGTGCGAACCTGAAATTGGGTATTTAGTGTAGATAAATGCCCCCGATTCATCAAAATTGCTCAAAGGGAGGGGGTACTTTATTTTATGACTTTTTAAGTTTTTTTCGATTTTCTCAAAAACGGCTCTAACGATTTTGATTAAACTGATATTTGATCTATGTATATGCCAAAGATGCGATAGCCAACATTACCTCAAAATTGATCAACCGGAGGAGTTACTTTACTTAATAAATTTTGTATCATTTTCACGTTTTTTTTTTATTTACTCAAAAAAGGCTTTAACGATTTTGATCAAACTGGGTATTTGATGTATGTATATGCCAAAGATATGATAGCAAACATTTCATCGAAATTGGTCAAACGGAGCGGGCACTTTATTTCATATTTTTTTTCCAATTTTTATCTTTTTTTCGATGATCTCATAAACGGCTTTAACGATTTTTATCAAATTCGTCATGTTTAATGAAAATTAGGTGTTCTTTAATATCAGGTAAGCTTTATCATTATTAAAATGTTCTGAGGGGGCTTTTTTTGGGGGGGTTGGGGCTTTTTTTGTTTGTTTCCTGTAAAGTACCTTTGTTTTTGTTTATATGGAGAAATTAACTGTATCTCGTTAAGCCTAAAAATAAGAAATGGTTGAAAATGAGATATGATAAAAATAAAGAAAACATAGAGGAGAAAAAAAGAAAAATATTCAGTCAACTCATAAAACTCGTTGAGCCCACGCATGCGGAGTACGCCTTTAATGACAGACCATTGTTCATAATTAAAGCCGTTCTGTTCATTTGAGAAGTGGCATTAAACAAAACGCATTAATTTCTAATCTAAGTAAGTTGGTAAGTGAAAGTTGTGTGTTGCGCGCACGCACCAGATTTTTTTTTGTTGCGGTTACATACCTTCTTCATGTTTGGTCGTTGTTAGTTATATGTACATTATACATATGATCATATGAACATATGATGCAGCTCTGCATTCTATTACTTGATTCCACTTATACAATAAAATCTGTCTAAAAAGGAATGCCAAGGGTCCGTCCTTATTTTTCCGTTTTGACAGGTTATGCTGGAAAGTATGAAAAATAAGCATCTGTAACTATTTTTTTGTTTAAGCAATTTAATAAAACTCCATTAGCAAGATAAGCATTTATTAAATTAGAAAATACATAAATACGTTAAAAAAGAATAATAAAAAAATAACATTTTTAAGATAAGCATTTATTAAAAATAAAAAATACATAAATACACTTTAAAAAATAATAACGTTTTTAAGGTAAGCGTTTATTAAAAATAGAAAATACGTAATTACGTAGTGATAACGTCATATTAGGATCTTTTGATTCTCCAGAAATTATATTTAACACTATATTGAGCCTTTTTCTGAAGCTGTCAAGCGATCCAGATGATGCTTTAAAATCCACATTATTTATTTTTTGGGCTACATCCAAAGCTCATGCTTCAATCATGGGTCCAGAAATCGGAATTCCTCTCGCTCGGGCACTTACGAACCATTCCCAAACAGCTTCATTAATTTCTTCATTTGAGCCAACTTTTTTGGCCCGTTTTGACTGGCCTGCTGTTCCACTTAACCACTGATCTTTAATTTTATTCTTATTTTTAATAGCTTCATAAACTTGTGTTTACCCGATTTGATATTTTTCAGCTAAAGGTTTAACCAGTTTTCTTCATTTCGTGCTCCTCAATCAGTTTCAGTTTTTCATTGAGAGATAAAGTTTCGTTTTTACTAACTGACATCTCGAATTAGAAAAATTAATTTTGATAAAGACACTACTCACAAGTGTATATTTCAAAAGCTTTAAAAGGACTAAATAGAAAAGCTAAGAAATAGAAGGAGGATTGCCGGTACAGCCATAGTAAGGAGGATTACAGGACGCGGTTCTTCGAAAATTCGATTTCCTGACTTTCAAGCTAAAGCGCTCATAAGAGTAGAGTATACATTGGATTAAACAGAGAATGATTCTTTGAAATCTGTCTCCTACCGGATTGTTCATTAATGCGACTAACAACTATTTTCCGTTATATGAAAATTTTCGTACCGAAAAAAGCCTTCCGTTTCCGGGTTAGACAGATTTCCGGCTTATGCAAGATGGTTTCAGGTATAAATTCGGTCCGTTCCGAGATCATTTTTCCGTTTTGACAGAATTCCGTTTTATACGGGTTCTGTTTTAGACATATTTCACTGTGTATACTATACATATAACTAACAACGACCAAACACGAAGAAGGTTCCACTTATTGCTTTTTGGCCATTCACGAAATCTTTCACTGGCTAATGAGTTTTCCTCATTCGCATGCTCAGTATTTTACTAACAGCCCATTGTTGAAAAGTAAGGCGTAATACTTATGCCAAATAGTTGTCTAACTGTATTAAGTGCCTGTTGGAACAAACCTATTTAATGGAATAATAGGTTTGTTCCAACCATATTGTTTTTATGGTAACAAAATTAAGTATTCATGGAGTAATAAAGTTAGACGCCATGATGTATTATATTTCGTATTGTCACGGATACCTATTAGCCCTGAAGAAGCCCACAGCAAGATGGGTGAAAGCTTGGCTGTTGGAAAACCTGTGACATGGTCAAACCTGGAAGAAGACATGCGGATAATGGATTCAGACCATGGAAGCCTGAAACAACACAAGGGAAAGTATTTCGATCGATTTGGAATACACGTTTTGGGGTCCCCTTGAGTCCGCGAAATGATCTGGGTGTGTGATCAGACTAGTAATAAAACTATTAACCGTACGAACCGGAAATTGGTTATTTGGTGTATTCATATGACCGCGATGGGACAGCAAAAAGTTCTTCGAAATTGGTCAAAAGGAGGTGGTACTTTATTTAATAAATTTTAGTCTCACTTTTACGTCCTTTTTTTCGATTTTCTAAAAAAATGGCTCTAATGATTTTGATAAAACTGGATATATTACATATGTGTATGACCACGATGTGATAGCCAAAATTTTATCAAAATTGATCAATTGGAGGGTACACTTTATTTAATAACTTTTGTCTCATTTTAACTTTAAATGTTTTTCTTATTTACTCAAAAACGGCTTTAATTATTTTGATCAAACTGGGTAATTATCATACTTTGATCACAGTGGGAAAATTTTGTCATTTGAAGTAAAAATCCAAAAAATTAAATTAAAAATACTCTATTTTTTTTTATTTTAAAGGATAAAAATATTGCCCTATAATTCAACGATAAGTATGTTTTATGATTTAGTCTAATTCGAGGCCGAAAATGTAATAAAAGGGATTTAAATCTTAAAATAGATATATCGCCGATCGATCCAATAACTTTACAGCCATTTTTCTTATTTATAAAATATGTTTGGTGCAATAATATAAAAGATAAAGCTCTATAGAAAAAAAAATAATATCGAGAGATGAGCATAGATTTTGCTTAAAATAAATTCAATTTTTTTCCCTATTGAGCTTTACTTTTTATATTAATGCACCAAACAAATTTTATAAATAAGAAGAATGGCTGTGAAATTATTGGATAAAAATTGGTTTTGATTTCATACACGATGAGTATGTAAATTATGAAAAGAAAGTATTTAAATTGATATAACTGCTATTATATTGGCAATAGTTGGTTCTTATTTTTTCCTTACTGGTAGAGGGTGAAGGGTGCTAAATTACCTTAATGGAATTAGAACGATCAAATGCGATCGATCGGCGATATATCGATTTTAAGATTTAAATCCCTATATTTGAACTTTCAATATATTATCGGCCTCGAATTAGACTAAATCATAAAACATACTTATCGTTGAATTATAGGACAATATTTTTATCCGTTAAATTCCTCAAAAATAGGGTATTTTTAAATTACTTTTTTGGATTTTTACTTCATCAGACAATAATTTTTTAAACACCTTTCGAATGGAGCAAGTCCCTGAAAAAGATATGTTTAAAAGCAGAAAGCTCAGTAGATAATAATCCTGACTCATTCCATTCTCTATGTCTGACCCTGTACCGAATAAACTATTTTCTATAAATGAGATGGAAATGGTTGGGGGTGCGGTCAAATGAAAACACTATATGTGAAATAACTTATATACCTTATATATATAGTTTCGACCCGATATTCAGGTCTTCTTCAGGGCTAAATATAAAACAAGATAGCAACCAATTAATATGAAGAAAAGAAAAATTAATAAATAAATAAAATAATGAGTAATATATGTATCTATATACATATATATGTATGAAAAAATGAAAATGAGTTAATAATTACATAATAATAGAGTAATATAATTTTTTTTTTTTTTTTTTTTTTTTTTTTTTTTTTTTTTTTTTTTTTTTTTTTTTTTTTTTTTTTTTTTTTTGGGTACCCATCTTTTTCTATTTTCACTTCGCACATATTCCTACCGCTTCCTTGTTACATCTATTCCGTATCGCATTTAATATTGTTATCCTTTAGTATATTATAGACATATTTTTGATTTGTATAGCTTTCCATATTTGACATTGTATTACTTAAAATCCAAAAATTTTATTCATATTCTTTTGTTAAATATCTAATTCCACACCAAAAAAAAAAAAAAAAATAAAAAAAAGATATATATATTATTCTATTATGCAATTATTAACTCATTTTCATTTTTTCATGCATATATATGTATATAGATACATATATTACTCATTATTTTATTTATTTATTAATTTTTCTTTTCTTCATATTTATTGGTTGCTATCTTGTTTTATATTTAGCCCTGAAGAAGACCTGAATATCGGGTCGAAACGTCGGCACAATATATATGTTATTTCACATATAGTGTTTTCATTTGACCGCACCCCCAACCATTTCCATCTCATATTCTACTACGGTCAACAAATTTCCTTCATTACTTTCTTTAAATTTAGGTGAAGAAAGAATTCATTTAAAAATTAATTTGAAATACTTTGAGCGATGGTATTTTTATTTTTTTTTGTTCTCACTGATAATGGGAATACCATGCTCTTTAATGAAAAAATAATTATTCGATTATCATCATTTAATCAGGAGTTATAGATTTTTGGCCGCTGTGACGCATAATGGTTGGAAGGCGGAAAAAACCTATTTTTTGAAGATTTTTTTTTCTTTTCATTATTAATAAATAGCTACCTGACACATTTCATGAATTTTTTCGGAGATATTCCGATCTTTACAATTATTATGACCCTTTGAAAATCGATCGTTCAAAACGAAAAATTTAAAACAATATAATTATTTTTGCAACTCGCATTTTTGTTTATTGGTGCGATTTTCCTTCATAATCATAAAAAGCGATCCCACATGTTACACTACTATAAAAATGTTTTTCCAATTTTTTAACCCCGACATAAACTCCCGAACAAATACAATAAAAAATAAGACAATTTTTTTTGGCAATGCATATTTTTTAAGCGCAGCCGAGCGCACTTATAAATTCCATTTTGTAAAGAAGAATATACCTCTAAGTAAGTAAGTATTAAAACAGATTCTAGCTGCGTCCACCTGCGTCTGTACATGTAGATTTTTTTTTTATTGAGTTACCTTTTCTATTTCATGCAGTTTATTTGCTATGAAGCTCGTGCTTCGAATTAGGTTATTACTGACCGTTAAGTAAAACATCATGCCTTTCTTATTAGGTCTGTAAAATCATTTATAAAGTCAGTCTGAATCGATATTAGGCCGATGATACATAAACTTTTTCACCTACCGTGATTTCAGTATATTTTTGGAAAATATTCGATAACTTGGTAGAAATAAACCGATTTCTCATGAAAACTTTCTTGTCTCGTTTTAACAGATAGGGGCAAGGAGCTCAGAGAAATCAAAATATATTCATTTTCAAAAAATGTAGAATGGCTTCCACAGTAAAGTGATATGAACGAAAAGAAAACCAAACTGATTATTCGGTGCCACTTCACTATGTTCAGGTAAAGGCTTGATTCGGTTAAAAAAAAAAGTTCAAATACTTTCCCCATTATAGTAAGAAGTTCGATAGGACGGTAAGATGAAGAATTAGTTGTGGGAATTGTGTGGAATTTATTGTGGAGGGTTTCCAAAGAAGTTGATAATGGGTAGTAGATATACAGATGTGCATAAGAAACAAAACAGCTTTTCGAGGTAGGTGACGATGGTTAAAGGGAGTGATAAGATCATAGCCCTGTGCTTTTCTGTTAGGAAGTCTCTTGATTGCTTTTTGGATATTTTTTGGGGTGAAACACCGTAGTTGGATCATAAGATAGAGATAGTGGAGTTCTCAAGTCGTCGTCTATTTCGGTGTGTGTGTCGTGTAGAACAGATTTCGTTCCAAAAATCAAGTCAAGATATTAATTTAGATATTATATATTATTCTTTATTGACTTTACCTAACATGGGTGTTTTCATGAAATAAAATTATATTGCAAGTACTGTCAAGGATATGGATAGCATAAAACATCAAAAGTGTTTAAACTAGCAGATCTCAAGTAGAAAATCGATCTATCAATTTTTCTTCTATTTTCCTCACACTGCCGGTTAATCCGACGAGCCGGTTAAGTGGGGCTCCGACCTATACATTTTATAGCAAATTTAATCGTAGTTATTTTATGATCAACATTATTTTTTTGCGGCTTGCAGATCAAGTTTGACAAGGTTTTTTCCGAAAATAGTCCATTTTCAACCACTGAGCGACGTGACAACCAAAATTGGTCAAACGGAGGGGGCACTTTATTTAAAGAATTTTGTCTAATTTTTACGTTTTTTTCGATTTTCTTAAAAACGGCTCTAACCATTTTCATTAAACTTGATATTTGATATGTGTATGTTCCCACGATAGGACAGTCAAAATTTAAAGTACCTTTGTATTTGTTTATATGGAGAAATTATTTATCTCTCGTTTCGCCTAAAAATAAGAAAGAGGTAAATATGAAATATGAGAAAAAAATGAAGTAAACATATACAAGAATAAAAAATAAAAATATTCCGTCAACTCATAAAACACATTGAGCCCACGCATGCCAAGTACGCCTATAATGGCAGATAATTGTTCCTAATTAAAGCCGATCTGTTCATTTAATGGAAATTATTGGTTTCATGGTAACTAAATGAAATTTTCAACTAGTATATAGACAATTATAAAATCAGTCGTCTTGGAGTATTATGCTTGCATTGTCGAATCATCTCAAGTAAAAACTTTCATTTAATAATAAAAGAAATTAGTGTTTGTTATAGAGCAAATGAAAACAAAAATAAGAAATGAATGTGGAAAAATGTGTGACTGAGTGAGAAGTGGCATTAACACAAAGCATTAATTTCTAATCTAAGTTGGTAAGTGAAAGTTGTGTGTTGCGCGCACGCACCAGATTTTTCATAATTAAAGCCGTTCTGTTCATTAAATGGAAATTATTAGTTTCATGGTAACTAAATGAAATTGTCAACAATTACATAGAGAATTATAAAATCAGACGACTTGGAGCATTATGCTTGCATTGCCGAATCATCACAAGTAAGTTTCAATCATCACAAGTTTTTTTTTTTTATTTAATAATATTGTTGTTTTCCCTTGCCCAAAGAATTAAGGAATTATTTTATGATTGAAAACGTTTGTTAAAAATTAAGAATAATAAATCTTTGGAAGACAACTGTTTTTATTGAATTAAGGGATTGCAGTTATAAACACAGTATGAACTTCTAAATACAAAAAACAGCATATTGTCAACCATGTGATGTTTATTTTTTTCGACAAGTAAAAAACTTCATCAAAAAAATACGAAATTGCCCTGAAATATTGAGTGATGGTCGTCAGGAAATTAGTTCAAGGGAAGATGCTCTGAAAATTCATTCCTTAATTCATCACCAATTATCATCTCCATTATTTGTTGACATGGTAAAATATGCTTGGTTTGCATCCAAGTTAATTCCAATGAGAGCACTATTTTAAAATGTCAATCAAATATGTTTTCCTGGTGGAATGAAACTGCAACTGCAAAGGTGTACCTTTTATTAAATGCTCTCATTGCCGAAAAAACTTATGTTTTAGCTGTTTTATTTTATAAATATCACCCAAACGAGTGTGGGGTGTAAACGCATATTTTTAATTTCCTAGTTAGTATTTTAGGATAATTTGGTATTTTATAATGTTTATGTACTCCAGGAAAAGTCTGAAACATTTTCCTGACAAAGATATGTTCTTGGACAAAAAAGTTTTTAATTTTAATTTTTCAAAAATTTATCACATTACATTGAAATATAGGTACTACTATTTTACGATCATAAATTTTTTGGTGACAATCTCTTCAATCCAAGCAAGGAAATTTTGTTATGAAAAATATTTCCTGTTAAATATTTATAATATTTAAATATAAATTTAGAAGATAAAAAAAAGAAAAAAAAAACTTCGTCTCAAAATAATTTGTTTTTAAATATAAATATTTAGTTTTTGAAGTAAAAAGCTGAAAAAACGTAGTTTATTCGATTTAAAAAGTAAAGGAATTGATTTTTAACGTTACCAAGAGCGCGAATATAACACAAAATTGAATGATTTATTCTGGGCTTCCAGAGGCTAATTTCGCCAATCCCCTATACACATGTCTAATATTTTCCAATACTCTGACATGCCTGAAAATTTCATTGAAATTGGTTGAAGGAGTCTTGAGCAGCGGCAACTTTGTTGATGCAATTTTTGGCTATTTTCGTTCCTAAGAAATTTTTTTTCTCGGCTCAGAAGGCCCATTGGCAAGAACCCTCGGACACGTATCTAATATTTTTGAATTTAGAAACTTGAAAAAAAGTTTCATTGTAATCGGTGACCCCACGTCCGTAGCCTCCCCTTTTAAGTAAGTTGGTAAGTGAAAGTGTTGGATCAGGGTGGTTCGTCTATTTCTGGAAAGGCATCCGAAAACTAAGTTTCAATTTTCTACGAACGGTAAATGGGTAATTTCAAAATTTCGGTCACATTCAGGTATCAAATTAAACAAAAAAAAAATAATAATAATTTGTGTGTTTTTTTGCTCCTTATCAATCTTTAAGGTTGTCTGAGCAAGTCACTGATGTGAGCATACATAATTACCAGCCAAACCATACATACGCCATTTTGAAAAACATACAATTCCAGGGAGTGAGGTAGGTGTCTAGGAAGTGAGAAAAGTATTTCATTTTAACATTTTTATTTTAAGAAAATAAGAAGCAGTTATAAAATATCAAAATATAAAATATTACACAATTTTTTAAGCGCTAATAAATATTCATTTTTTAAAAACATAATGTCATCTTCAAAACAGTGAACTATTTTTCTTCGCAGAAGGGTGATGCGGGATATTAGAAGAACAGTAATAATAACTTTGAAACTCACCGTACATTCGTCATTATCTTGGGCAATGAATTGTTTTTTCAAGTTTCCGAAGCTCCTTAGGCCATTCACCAAAAGTGAATCGTTGTCCCTGTTTACTTTCTCTACACTACAAACGTGCTGGTATAATTTGTTCTTATAGCCGCGAAACTTTATCAGCTTTATCTTTTATGATACTGTTATGGCATTAGCTAGCAGGTATAAGAGAGTGCGATTCCGGTACTGGGTTGCTGGGCTATCAGACAGAAAGTGAACAGTCTTGATATTAGACACAACAGATTTTATGTAATGTAAAACAGGCTGAAGGTGAGCCCATACGGCTAATGGACCATGGTCTAAGTTGTCAGAAAGGGTGCACATTGATTTTGATGTCACTTTAGAGTATGCATCCCTTTTGAAATAGATCTCGGTTGTATGGAGCGTCATCTGTTTTCGGCTCCCGCCAAAATGGAAAGCTTGAACCTCAGAAGCATATTTGATTGAGTAATTGTCACTGAAATCTGAGTGAATTAATATTTCATCTTCGTTCAGTCTGCTTTTCAGATACCTCAGTGCCCGATATTAATGAGATGTGATGCCTTCATGGAACAAAAATTTCGGGAATTCTTTTTCAAAACAATCTACCGCTTCCATAGCAGACATGGTTACACTGACTAACGCAAATTGTTTAATTTCCTTTTCGATACCATCCTTACTCCTGTAACTTTCTGTTTTTTGCATTCATTTCCGGTAAGTTACTTCAGTTCCATTACTAAATAGCAGATAAGGTATCATCAGGTGTGCACAGGAAGCACAAGTTCTTTGTAAACATGAAGGATTTTGGCTATCGCAGCACACTTTGCTTACGAGATCGCTCAGCTTAGAGTTTAGTATGATATTGGCTCTGAATAAACCAGCTATCTAAAAATTCCATGTTTGAATGGATAGTGCACATGCATGTATTCCTGTTACTTTGTTTCTGAGAGACGACACAGAAAGGTTTTAATTTTGTGAATGTGGTATAGCTTATTTTGTAATCTACCTGCTCACTGAAGAGAGCATGAAGTTTTTTTTAGGGACCATGATAAAATCCTTTTTTGTTTCTTAACTTTAATTCTTAATTTCTTGTGATACATTCCTTTTTTCCTGGACACAATTTTGAATGTTTGTCATCCTCAAGAAAATTTATAACATCTTGACGTACCTGAGCATTTGCCTTTTTCATTCTGTGCAATAGCTCCTCGCTGGGCTTCTTTGGCGAGCAAGGAAAGTAATAATGCACAGTGATAGACTTTTTGTATTATAAATTTATTGTAAAAACTTGAAAACACTCAATCACTAGATGTTAACCTCACTCCCTATGTTCAAACCTTACTCCCTAGATTTTAAGATTTTCTAGGGAGTGAGAGACTAGGGAGTGAGGTTTCCGCTATTAAATGGCACAGGCGGTTAGTAGAGTAAGTAAGTAAGTTATTCAAAAATATTTTCCACAAATTACTATCAAACTACAATCAATGTGAAAAGTATGATTAAAATCCACTTACCTATATTGGAAAACTTATTCACTAGAAAGTGAGGATGAATAAAAATACCCAATGAGTTTCAAAACTTGAACACAAATTAACCTTCCTAGTCTCGGGATTGTTCTGAGAGGGAGAAATCATGTGAACTCCATGTTGAAGCAGTGTTATCGCATAGGTTGGAAAAACAAAACTTCCCTGTTCCTCCAGTTTGGCGGAACTTTTAAAAAATTTCTAGGGAGTGAGGATCAACACCAGTGACACTCATGAAATGAACTAATTAGGTGAATTGAATTAATTAATTTTTATTCATCAGTTGAATATTGGACTTAGACCTAATAACCTTTCTAAAAAACCCTAGATTTATGGGCTTACACCCAGAAGTTTCACAATATTCAGCTAACTTGTGGAGTACCTCTGGGTTGTGACATCACTAGGGAGTGAGAAATCAATATTTTGCATTTTTTTTCCTGGGCCGTAAATTACAAATCACAATTAATGTTTAATGATAAGTAAGCTTTCAAACAGATAGATTTCAGGAAAAAATTATCAAAATGGATTCAACTGTTATTTGGCCCAATTATTGTTCTGTGACATAAATGTGACTAAAATTTTGAAATGACCCAAATACCCTTTATGTTGATTCCCATTCACGATGTATTAAAAAAAGTCGATAAAAAACCAAAAAAAAAACTCTATTATTAATGAAATCACGATTGCTTCCCCTTTAAAATAAGAAATAAATAATAATGAATCGAAAATTACTCAAGACTTTCAAATTTTCCAACAATTATAATACTCCATACCTCATGGAGAATAAGTTACTAAATGTGGGTAAAGCTATTTCCTGTGAAGTTTATAAATTGCATTTGCTTAATTACTAAAACACGTCGGTTTCTATTCCAAGTAGCAGGTGTTAAGTAATAAATTTAAATTAAGTAAAGATCAATAAAAAATGATTGAAAGTAAAAGGGGATTAAACCCTGGCGAGCTCAGAGAGCAAATGGAAATCAAACAAAATTATATATATAAGATCGCTTACCTCGAACTGCTGGACCGCACGAACACAACCTGAAATCAGAGCTACGTGGCAGAAGGAAAAAGGGGTAAAGGGAAAAGGGATAAAATAGGACGAACCACATGGAGCCCTGATCCTGGCGATAGGCAGCTAGTCTCAAGCTGGAGGTGAAGAAAAAGGCGATCCCTTTCATGAGATTATATGAAAACGCAGCGTGCATGAAAATGACGACACACGCATAAATTACGAATTCGTAGTTGGAGCACATTAATTCACTCAAGTACATAAAAATGACTGGTAAAGGGCCTATGACTACGAACGACATCCGTTCGTTCTGAATGACGAAACAGGAGTGAGGCTAAGGGCCCGGACGTGGATTAAGGGGTCAGATTCCACATAAATAATTTAACGTAGTTTATTTAGCCTTTGAGTACCCCTTATAAACAAATTAATAATTTATAAAATTATTATAAAAATTTATTACATATAGATGATTTATAAAAATTTATTATATAAATTTTATTAAAATTAATGAACAGCAGGGGAGGGCTATAAGTTCTCGGCTTTCACAAACACAAATCATATATTACTTTTTAATGTACCAAATTGGTAACTGTACCAATGGTTGACAGTCTAAGAACAGTCTAAGAAAAAAAAATCATTTTATTGACATTCTTTACCAATATATTAATGTTAGGATAATCTTTGCTACGAATTTAGTTAGGCCAATCCCTATAAAAAAATAAGGAATTAGGATATTGTATTCCTAGTTTTTTGTAAAAAATGATTTCTTAGAAACTTCTAAAATGAACCAATAATTGACACATCAAAACGTAAATGTTTGGAAAGTTGACATTTATGATTTTAAAGCATATGCACATGCACATGCATTAATTTTTGATTTCATATCATTTTTAATAAGTAATAAGGACTGCAATAAAAGACAATGTTTTTTTTTATTTATAAACTAATAAATTCACAATAGAAACAAAATAAAATTTCCACAATTTAAATATTTTATACACAAAAAGCTTAAATTAGACAAAAAACATACAAACATATTTAAACGAAAAATGAGATCATCCTACTAAGGAGAATACATAGATTTTAGTAATGGCGAGGAGTTTCATTTTTTTAATTTTGGGTTTGCACAATTTTAGACTCTCTAATAATGAACTTCAATCTTCCAATGCTCTTTTAGACAATTAAAGATGGCCACATTCATTGGTTGGATGAAATGTGTTGCATGTTGATAGAGTGCGACTAATAGCAAATATCACACACATGCTCTTTGCAGAATTGGGAAGTAGGGAGAGTCAGATGAGACGCGTGTCGCTTCTAGAACAGGATTATTGGCAACACAATTTTGTTCTTAATGATCCATGGATAGAGCACACTAGTTATAAATTCTTAAAATAAGACACCTGTCATCCAGCCAGATTCATACTTCCATAAACCACCCCCAAATGGAACACTATTTGCTAATTCTGGCGGTAGTTGACGTCCATGTCAACTATTGAAATTATGGATTAATTTCTGTTCTAATAGTTGACACCTACATTTAAGCTCTAAAATATTGTATAAATATATTAAAAAAGATATCAAATGATTCTCATGAACTTAATGAATACCATAAAAGTAATTAAAACATAATTGAACTCAAATAAACCAACTAAAAATCTTATTTAACTTGACTTCCACCTTAATGAAACAGGCTAGCAGAAACAAAGTTTTCAGGCAACTAGAAAATTCACCATTATAATCTCTCATAAATAAGACTCAGTTTTCATCAAACTAATGTCGATGGCAGCACAGCTAACTAGTATAACTTGGCAAATTACCGCCAAATTTTGAACCAAAATAATCAACCCTGAATCTTATTATTCACACTTTTTTGTACAAAATGTCAACTTTTGGAGCAATCAACTTATGGTACAGTTACCCTAATGTCCCTCGATCTATGTCCATCTATTTATTAATTTTTCTAAACCCCTCAAATAATAAATTTCTCCTTTAACTTAAAATCGCCTCCCTCTGAGCTCCTTTTCGAGGATCTGGGTTGATCACATCAAAGCCCAAGGTGACAATCGTGGCAATCACTTGACGAGAGGTGTGCACAGAATGCATTGTCATGAAGCAGCATTACTCCTCGGCTCAGCTTCCCCCACTTCTTCTCCTTGGTTGATTCTCTTAAACAGGTCAAAACATTACAATACTATTCTCCTGTGAGTGTTACGCCTTTGTCTTTGTAATCATCAGAATTCCTTCCAAATCCCAAAAAATTGTGGCCATGATTTTTCCAAGAAAAGGAACTTGACAGGCCGCTTTTCAGAGTGCTATAGCAAATAGATGAGACCCCTCACACATTCCTTCGACGTTCGAAAATTTCTAAAGGCTTTATGCCTTCTCTGACTAAAAATTTCAACACAGCTCTATACTCAATATTTCTCATTTTTATGGCAAGCTGGTAAACTTGTGTACGCAGAACTATTGAATATGTAAACATTAGAATGGATTAGTCCTTTGTATTAGTTCCCTCCTTCATCGTCAGGCCGAGGACCTTTTGACCTGCCATCGTAGGTTGGTAAGTGAAAGTTGTGTGTTGCGTGCATCATTTCACATTTTTTCAAGATATTATTAGTGTTAATATTAGATTATTTAAAAAAAAATTAATCAATTTCTTGGCTTTTAAGAATTCAAATAATTGTGAAATAATTTATTTTTTGAAGAGAAAAAATTTGGCTCCGCCGGGAGTCGAACCCGGGTCTCCTGCGTTACATGCGAGGATGCTAACCGCTACACCACAGAGCTCGGCTCAAGGCAGAGCAAATCCTTCCTCTTCACTGCCGAGCTCTGTGGTGTAGCGGTTAGCATCCTCGCATGTAACGCAGGAGACCCGGGTTCGACTCCCGGCGGAGCCAAATCTTTTCTCTTCAAAAAATAAATTATTTAAAAATAATTTAAAAATGGTGGACAGCCACAATTAAGATTAGATTAATTCAAATAATTTTGGTATTGTACAAGGATCATTTCCCAAAAGATAAAAAAAAAATGTTGTTGCAGATTATGTTCTTCTCTTCGTTTTGATAAATTAATTATTGATTGAATACATGATAGACATAAACTACACTGGCATCATATATTGAGGGGGGTTGTAAGATAATTTTAGTGAAAATAAAAAAAGGGGAAAAAATTCAATTAATCTGATTAATATCACCAACGTAAAAAAAGGGATAAAAAAATTATTTCGCTCTGGTGAGGTCGGAAGTCTTTAAGGCAACTTAACCAAGCTTTCGCCGCACTCTGATTCGGAAATTCGGGCAAGGGTGAAATGAAGATAATCGGGTAAAAGATATAGAAGGAATGTTTTAGGATGAAGGAAATTTTCACCTGTTGCTCGTCCTTGTTGAATTTTGCGGCTAGCGGCGAACAATGATGATTGAAGAGAAAACTTCAAAATAATCATTAATTTCATACCCAAGAGGTAGAAAATTGAAAGAATATGATACCCAAAAGGTACCAACCAAACCATCGGCGGACTCCTACTAACTTAAGATCACAAACACGATGATGCTTACTGTTCAACATCAAGAAAGCAAGTGCCCCCAAAAAAAATGGCTGACGCCGGAATTCTAAACCCTTCCAAATGCCATCTTGATATGGTGAACAGGTCGGTTAGAGCCAACATTTTCTTGGCACAGTTGCAGTTTAAATGTCGCTTACAGCGTTTATTTCAAGACTAAGTTCTACGAAATGAAGAAAAAAAGTTTTGTTTACTTTACATTAATGCACGCAACAGTGTCTCAATTCAGTTCTCTCTTGTCTTTATACACGGAAACATGCCATGACAACAGTATATGTACGATTGAGGAACAGTTTGGGATAGTTTGCCGAGTCGATTCCGCGAGTACGATTGCCCGTGAATTAAAAACTTCTCGTTCAACTGGATATGAAACTCCAGTAACTGTCAAAGAATCTTTCTCGGTTGTCTCCACTTCAATCGAAAATTTTTTTTCTCCCGAACTACGAGGAAGGTAAGAATGACTGATTTTTTTTATTTAACTTACTTATTTATATGTAATTTTGGATTTGATAATATGTATTTTAACCCTTTTTTCATTATATATTTTTTAATTTAATTTAATTTTTTTATAAAATTTTAAATGTATATTTTAAGAATACCAAAATTTTGACTTTTTGCATTATGAGTATGGTTTATTTAGTACCTTATGATGTACTTTAATTGTTATTAGTTATTATGCACTTAAATTGATGTAAGATTAATTATGTACTTAAATTGCGTAAGATGAAAATATGTATCGATAATGCTCAATATTTAACAGACCCAAAATTAAGACGAAGTGACTATAAGGACCATTTTAACACCGTTTACAGCGAACTGTTCGTTATAACCGATAATACCGCTTAATGAGAACATTGGCTATAACGTACAAAAACCTCCAGTCCCTTGAAGATCGTTATAAACGATTTTGACTGTACCACCTCCATTTGACCAATTTTGAAGAAATTTCTGATGTCACATCGCGGGCTTATTCATACACCAAATACCCAATTCCAGTTTTGTACGGCCTATAGTTTTTGAGCTAGTCTGTTCACACACACACACACACACACACACACACACACTCCGGTTGATCAATTTTGAGGTAATGTTGGTTATCGCATCTTTGGCATATACATAGATCAAATATCAGTTTAATCAAAATCGTTAGAGCCGTTTTTGAGAAAATCGAAAAAAACTTAAAAAGTCATAAAATAAAGTACCCCCTCCCTTTGAGCAATTTTGATGAATCGGGGGCATTTATCTACACTAAATACCCAATTTCAGGTTCGCACGGTTTATAGTTTTTGAGCTAGTCTGTTCACACACACACAAACACACACACACACACACACACACACACACACACACACACGCACACAGACCATTTCGCGGGACTTGGTTATTTGGACTCGGAGGACGCCAAAACGTTTATTTCCGTTGAAAACCGGAAGTCGAAATTTTTCACGATCGCAATACTTTCCTTACTATATATTTTATATAAAGGTAAGTGAAAGTAAAAAAGGAATTATCTGTGATTGGAATAAAATCAAATCAAAATACCGAGACCCCTGTCCTGGCATTAAATATCTGTGGCTGATTCTTTTATTTCCAATTCCAGTCGGGGAAAACTGTCACTTCTTTTTCCATGATTTGACGCTTCTGTTTCGCATTCTCAAATTTTCTTCGGTATGAGGATCCCAACAAAGACTGGTACATAACAACCTAAAATACTAAAGCTCGCGGGTTCGCGTCTCACGGTTGCCCTAAGATGATTTAAAGGGAGTGAAAAATAGTTCGTTAAATTGAGGTCACAAGCCTGTACGAAGTCGGGTATTCGTTGTTAATCACCATCCTAATTGCAGCTGGTAGCATCGTACGATTGGCCTTAGTAGCATTAAGGACCCAAAAAGACTGCCACAATTCCAAACTGCGAATATCAGTTTCGGACGTAAATCCAATACGGTGACTTTCCCGTAGTGAATGCCTTCTTTTATCCCTTTCTTAGCTGTCCTCCTGTCTGTCGTTGCCTTAAGTAGCAGTATGACCTTGTTATATAAACTACCAATTATATTCTGCGATCAATATATAAGTAATAATCTCTGACTTTATCGTATTTTAGGTAAAGGAGAAAACATTTGGGATAGATTAGTCCACACGAATCGCAGTGCTATAGCGGACAACAGAACATGAATAACAAAAATTCACTAATCATCAATCATGAATATGAAATATTCATAAATAATATCATAAGTATAGTAATCAGTATTCATTTAAATTCAAAGGACTAGGATGCATTTATAGATTAAAAGTTGTTTTAATGAGCAGGGACAAGTCCTAAGAGTGGGTGTAGTCAACTGAACAGCATTTGAAGGCACAAGTAAAGAATTTGCTCCTAATTTCAATGGGTATTATTAAAGATCTATTGACAAGAATAAAAAGAGCAAACAAATTTTAAATCATCATTCATGATTAATAAGACTCAGAATTGTGATTTTTTTTGTAATCATGATTAATGAATTTATATCATTCATGATTAATGAATGATCTGTAAACATGAGTAGTGAATTCCCATTAGTCATGATTAAAGAGTAATGAGTAATCATGAATAATGAATTATTCTTAATCATGATTACTGACTAACATTTAATAATAAATAACGGTCATTCGTGATTGTTGAATACCTTATATTCATGAATACTCCACGACCAGTGATTAATACAATTCATGATTAATGATTCCGCGCTAAAGAATGATTTGTGAATGATGATTACAATCATTTCTTACTGCAGCAGGAGAGACAAGACGATATCATTCATTCGCTTATCTGTTTCTTCTATTTGAAAGGATACCGCACCGACTATTTTATCAATGTCCAGTCAGCGGATGTATCGCACTACGTGTTATCAGACATGAAAGAGCGGGTTCTCTGGGAATTGCTGCAGATGCATTTCTTACTGCCGGTCTGTCGGCATCTGTCGGACAAGGTGATAAAGAACTATTTACTCATAGCGCTCAGTCAGCACTACTGCGCATATATACCCCAGCTTGACACGTGACGACAGCCATTGATTGCCCTACACCTTTCATTGAGGATATAAGGAGCTCGACTTTTCCAATCCAACCTGCAGTGCAGTTCTCCTAAAGGTGAGTCATTTCAACTATTTTTGAGCTAATACTTGCATAAAGATAAAAAAATTTGGTGCGTTTGCACAACACACAACTTTCACTTACCAACTTACTTAGATTAGAAATTGAAATGTTTTGCTAAATATCATTTCCCAAAGTCACACATTTTTCTACATTCGTATCTTATTTTTGTTAATCGTTAAAGCCGTTTTTGAGTAAATAAAAAAACCCGTGAAAATGATACAAAATTTATTAAGTAAAGTCCCCTCTTCGGTCGATAAATTTTAATGAAATGTTGGCTATCACATATTTGGCATATGCATACATCAAATACCCAGTTTGATCAAAATCTTTAAAGCCGTTTTTGAGTAAATAAAAAAAACACGTTAAAATGATACAAAATTTACTAAGTAAAGTCCCCCCTCCAGTTAATCAATTTTGATGAAATTTCAACAGTCATATCTCGGGCATATATATATACATCAAATACCCAGTTTGATCAAAATCGTTAAAGCCGATTTAGAGTAAATTAAAAAAAAAACACGTAAAAAAGTTAAAAAATTATTAAGTAAAGTCCCCCCTCCGGTTAATCAATTTTGATGAAATTTTTACAGTCATATCTCTGGCATATTAGTACATCAAATACTCAGTTTAATCAAAATCGTTAGAGCCGTTTTTGAGAAAATCGAAAAAAAAACCTAAAAAGTTAGTAAGTAAATTACCCCCTCCCTTTAAGTAATTTTGATGAAATTTATGCTGTCACATCGCGGGCATATACCTTCACTAAATACTCAATTTCAGGATCGCACGGTTTATAATTTTTGAGCTAGTCTGTTCACACACACACACACAGACACACAGACACACAGACACTGTGTATTTCCGTTGAAAACCGGAAGTCGAATTTTTTCACGATCGCAATACTTCCACTTACAATATATTTCATATGTAGGTAAGTGAAAGTAAAAAATTGTTAATTTTTGTAAATATTACAGATGTCTTTATTTGAAAAATTGAACAGGTCTACAATCTATAAGACAATTGGTGAGCTCGAGAAAGGAGAAACTTATAAGATTTTAGAGCTGGCTCTCAAATCAACGGAGTATGGAGAAGCGTTACAAGCCATCATAGAGGGCGTAAACGGAGAAAAATATCGGACATTTTTACCAAAAAGATACCAAGAATGCTTTTCTGGAAAAGACATCGAACAATATGATGGTGAGTTTTTTATTTCTTTTAAAATAGCAATAATAAAAAAGTTTAATATTTAACTGAAATGATATGCTTGATTTTAGGATCATTGAGCATGGTATATGAAGGAAAGGAGAAACAAGCTTACAAAATTAGGTTTATGTAATCGAACTTATGATTAATAAGTTATGATTGCCTTTATGATTACCTTTATGATTGCCGAAGGAAAAGGTATTTATGTTATATTATGTTCAAAATGTGGGTTGTTAATATTGAATTCGAGCGCACACAGATGTAAATGGAAATTTTATACATGCTTAGATTGCAATCGTGAATTTAAATCAAAATTTAGCTGCGAACGTCATAAAAAATTCGCGTGTAATGAAAAACGTGTCAGTTCCCCTCAAGCATTTGCTGATATAGGTAGCCAATTATCAATGGAAAACTCCCCAACACCTGCTGTTTCATTTTCGAAGCAATCACATTTACCATTTAAAAAAAGAATACATTCGCTAATATCATCTTCATCGGGGTTTAATATTGCAGAAATAGGAATTAGCTCACCTAAGAAACATAAATTCTATAGTAAGGAACAACTTGAAATTTTAGCTACAATTGAACCAGGTATTAAAAAATCAGCATTTGGTAATAAAGTGATATATTGTTATATTGAAAATCGTGATTTCAATGCATTTCCGAAAGACTTTCTGGAGTCAAAAAGAGAAAAAAATATTAATATGTTAAAGTTTTACTTAGAAGTATGGAACATATTCAAAATTAATTTGCAGTTAGATTGTTCCTACAAAAAAATGGGTCCAAATTATGAGGAAAAGGCAGATATGAATTTTAAGACCCGTCAACAAATTATAGATTCATCAACTGATTTGTACAAATATATTAATAACTCATATGAAAAAATAGTTTCGGAATTAGATTCCTTTGAAACTAAAGGTTCTGGCTGGACATTTGTGTCGTGTAATTATCTTAGTTTGCATCTAACTAAACATAAACCTCTTAACGTAATTAACGTAAAAAACGTAAACAACGATTGCTTTCGTTTAGCGATACTGAGCAAAACAGTCGGTTCGAACGATCCTACATTGTATGAAAATTTAGAAACCAATTATCAGTTTGATTGTATTTCATATCCTACTTCATTTAAAGATATTAAAAAATTCGAGGATGTAAACAATGTTTTAATTAATGTGTACGGTTTGGATGAAAAAAACAATATATATCCTCTAAGAATAAGCAAGAGAGAAACCTATAATGAGAGATTTGACCTTTTGTTTTTACAAAATGAAAGAGACTCGCACTATTGTTACATCACAAATTTAAGCCGGCTAGTTAGCTGTCAAATATCTAATGACAAATCTGCTAAAGAAATTTGCCCCAGATGTTTAACATCTATTTCCCGTAAATACAAAACAAAAAGTGGAAAAAACGCAGAGGAACGATTAAAGGAACATTTATTATTTTGCGGTGCGCATAAACCGGTTAGGACAGATTTCCCACGCGATGATAAAATAAAATTTAAAAAGTTTCAGTATACACAGAGAATCAAAATTGTAGCATATGCTGATTTTGAATGTTATTTAGAAAAGATCGAGGGCCCTTGTGAAAATCCGTTAATTTCTTGGACGAAATCCGTGCAAAATCATAAAATCTTTTGTGCATCACTTATGGTTAAAGCAGATATTCCTCTATTACATCTTCAACCTTCAGTCTATACTGGTGCTAACTGCATGTTTTTGTTTATGGAGGCTCTTCATGAATTGGCAAAGAAGGTTGATGAAATATATTGCAAAATCGAACCCATGGCTCAAATGACTGAGCAAGAAATGTTGTATTATGAAACAACGAATAAGTGCGTTATTTGTCTAAAGACATTAAATAAAGACCAGAAAGTACGGCATCATGATCATGTAACATCTAAATTTATTGGTGCAGCTCATTCAAACTGCAACTTACAAGCAAAAACACCTGATGTTATACCAGTAATTATGCACAATTTACAGCGTTACGATTCACACTTTATTGTACCTTTTTTAGCTAATCATGAAGGTGATGTTACTGTTATTCCGAGTAATTCGGAAAAGTACATCAGTTTTACAAGAACATTCAAAGATTGTAAAACTAAAATAAAATTCATAGATAGTTTTAAATTTTTAGCTGCCAGCCTTGAAACGCTAGTCCAAAACATGAAAACGGGTTCTGAGAATCTCTCGATCACTTTCCCTCATTTGTATCAGTTAATCCCTGACGAATCCAAAGTTGAATTGCTAACGAAAAAAGGAATCTATCCATATTCTTACATAGATTCATTGACGTGGTCAGAAGAAACCCAGTTACCCACATTAGACAAATATTACAATGACCTGACGTTAGAAAATATTTCTCAGTCTGATTACGAACATGCTCAAACGATTTGGAAAATTTTTAATATCAAGAACATAAAAGAATATACTGAAATATATATAAAAACGGACGTAATTTTATTATGTGAGGTATTTGAAAAATTTCGTAAACTCTGTATGGATATCTACTGTTTAGATCCAGCATATTTCATGTCTCTTCCAGGGCTGAGTTATGAAGCAATGTTGAAAACGACAGATATTGAATTGGATATTATAAAAGATTTTGATATGGTTCTGTTTTTCGAAAAAGGCATCCGCGGCGGTATTACACAATTTGTCAAACGTTATGCTAAAGCCAATAATTGTTTAATAGATGATTATGATCCAAATCAACCCATGAGCTATTTAATTTATGCAGACGTGAACAACTTGTATGGCTACGCAATGAACAGATTTCTTCCGTACGGGGGCTTCGAGTGGTACGATCAAGATTTAGATGTGCTAAACGTTCCTGACGACTCGGAAGTAGGGTACATTCTGGACGTTGATATTGATTATCCTGAAACATTACATGATTTGCACTCTCAATTTCCTTTATTGCCTGAAAAATCAAAACCTCCTGTCGATAAAAAAACAACTGAAAAGTTAATGACTACGCTTACACCGAAAACTCGTTATATCGTTCATTATATCAATTTGAAACAAGCTCTAAATCTATGGATTAAACTGACAAAAATTCATAGAATTTTAAGATTTAATCAAAAAAAATGGTTGGTACCATATATTGATCTAAACACTAAACATAGAGCAATGTCTACCAATCCTTTTGAGTCTGATTTCTTTAAACTAATGAATAACTCGTGTTTCGGAAAATTCATGGAAAATGTAAGAAAGCGTATAGACCTTAAAATTGTTACAAACGAAAAAACATTAAACAGACTAGTGAAGAAGCCCAATTTCTAAGAAAGAATCATTTTTACCGATAATGTAGTTTCCGTCCAGTTAGAGAAGGAAAATATTGTATTCGATAAACCGCTATATGTTGGCTTTAGCATATTGGAACTTTCAAAGGTTTTAATGTACAAATTACACTATGATGTGTTTTTAACAACTTACGTTAAATATTGACCTCTGCTGCATAGATACTGACTCTCTTTTGTATCATATTAAAACACCAGATATTTACAACGATAGAAGTAATAATAGTTTAAGATATTATTTCGATACTAGTAAATTCCCGAAAGACCACCCTTGTTATTCTGGTAAAAACAAAAAAGTGGTCGGAATGCTCAAGGATGAAACAGCCGGTGACCTGATTGTCGAATACGTTGGCTTAATGCCAAAAATTTATTCTTTCATAACTAAAAAAGGTTTATTAATTAAACGGTCCAAAGGAATAAAGAAATGTGCTGTTCGAGGATTCACGTTTCAAAATTATCTAGATTCTCTAAGAAATGATATGACAATGTACAGCCAGTTTCATGTTACACAATCAAAATGACATCAAGTGCAAACGGTTTTAATAAATAAAAAATCACTATGTCCGTATGATGATAAACGTCATACGTTGGAAAACAAAGTCAATACTCTTCCTTACGGCCATTATGCATTGACGCAACATAATTAAATTAAATGTGCAGTAATATATTGGTACTCTTTATTTTATGAACAAATTATATTTTAGGTTAAGAAAAAAAAAACAATTTGTGAGAAATAAATATATTTTAAATGTAGAGTTATAATAAATATATAAAATATACAGTTTTTGTAAAAAGAATTAATAAATTTATATTATAACAGCAAGTGTTTTTTTCTTTTAATACATTATGCAATATCCTTCTTGTCAATCCAGCTGCGTTCATCTAATCCCAGCCATTTTACATACAACTTATTTCCTTTTCTTTTTAAAACTTTTTCTACAAGGTGTACATCTGGATATTTAACTTTTTGTAGCTCTTCTTCATAAAATGCTCCACTAATCGGTTGTCCTTTCAGATCTTCCAGTAAATAAGTGTAAGGATATGTCTTCTGAATCTTGACTATCTTAAAAATGTCACTTGACCAATTTGATAAATATCCTTTAGAAAATGTTGTTTTTTGTTTAGATATCCTCACAAAATCGTCCTCTTCAAACTTTTGCTTTCTCATTTTAGTCCGAACTGTAGAATACACATTGTTTAGCAAGTATTTTTCCGATTTTTTATTACAAGCATCAATTGGTTTCATACCAATTGTTGTATGAAATGATGAGTTATATTCTTGTAAAATCTGAGGTAGGATATCTAAAAATTTGTAATTTCCTTGCATACTGAAGGCTTTTCACATTTTCCCTTTAAATGTTCTATTAAACCTTTCTACAATGGAAGCTTTCATATTAGAAAAGGTGGAATAATGATTAATACAATATTTTTTCATTAGAGATTTAAACTTGGAATTGTAAAACTCCATTCCCTGATCACTTTGAATATTTTTTGGAATTTGTCTACTCGAAAGAAACACGCTCTTCATCGCCTTAGTTACATCTTCAGCAGATTTCTTCTTTATTGGTATGGCCAATGCATATTTAGCAAAGCAGTCTATAACTAATAATAAATATTTGTACCCTTTATTTTCTCGAGAATAAGGTATCATCTCTACTAAATCTATCTGCCACAAGTCATTTATTCCTTTCAAAACTGTCTTTCTCCTAGGATATTTCTAGCGATCTGGCTTATGTAATTCATTTACAACAGTTCTTTTAATTATTGATGAATCCATTATCAAGTACTTTGTTTAGGTAACCAAGTGTGACCACATCAGATTCCTTTTCAGGTTCAGCTACGTTTGTTATTCTCTTATCAAGAGAGTCATATATACCTTCAACCAAGGTTAAAGCAACGCTGTTTAAAAATTCTTTGGTAACAACATCCTGTTTATTTATAGGTGGTGCAAAGTTGACAAGTCTTTTTCTTTTTCCATCAATCCAATTACCAGGCCAATTGTTTAAATCAGTGTAAGTAGCCGCTAACGTATCAAAATACACTTTATTAGCAGCGCCATGAGCTGCGATTGGGTTGGCAACATTGATTATTCGTAAATTGCGTGCATCGATGTCCTTTACCGACTGCTAAACGAAAAATAGCGTTTTTTATATTTGGAGTGCTTTAATGACATGTGAGATCCAAACTTGTTTATTGTCATGTTTATACTAAGCCTAGCTATATATAGTCTTTAATATATAATATTTTCTTCTCGTAGCTCTTCAATTACACTGGTCGACAAGGTTTTTTTCACAAGAGATCTTAATAGTGAATCTAGTGGCATTTTCCATCCTGAATTCAGATATGTAGTCAGAATTTTCCCATCAGGCATAGTTTTTCTGTAAAAGCTACTTTTCAAAATATGATTTTAGCGTTTTCTTTGACCTGTCATAGGAACCGTTAACTCATATGTAGCTATTTTACTCAAGCTGTATTATTGAAATTATTTGCAATGTCATGCTGAAGCGCAATAAAACATGACTGTGCAGGTTCATTGTTGTTGTTTAGACATGTTCAGACCTCTTTGGCATTGTGATGTGTCAGTATTGAGCTGACTGTGAGATTGTTCAGTAGTGAAATATTTCCTTCCTTTCTGTTTAGAAGTGTATTGTGTATGTTGTGCATGTTGTATTTCTGTGCTTTATTTTTTCATAATGCCAAGAAATTGTGTAAATCATGCAGATAATTTCTGCTATATTTGTGGTGAGCTGACCTTCAAGTCTCAGAGGCGAAATTTGACCCCACTTGTAAAGAAGTGTTATAAACTTTACTTTGGCTGTCAAGTTGGCGATTTTGATAAGAGCTGGGCCCCAAATACATGCTGTGTTTCGTGTGTTAGACTGCTGACTGGGTGGAAAAATGGTATACATCATATGCCATTTGCAATTCCCATGATTTGGAGGGAACCGAAGGATCATTTAACTGACTGCTATTTTTGTTTGACAAATATTAAAGGAATCACATCTAAAACGAAATATACAGTTAAGTATCCGAATTTGCAATCTGCAATGAGACCTGTCTTACACAGTGAAGAGTTCCCCGTACCAGTATATGCAGATACAACCTTAAGTGATAACTCTGGTTCTGACCTGACTGAAACTCCAAATGATTCAGATGAAAATAAAAATGATCTTACATATGAAGCCAGTAGCTGTTCATCAGAACCATACTTTCCCAATCAGCAAGACCTTAGTGACCTGATTCACGATTTAAATCTGTCTAAACAGCAAGCGGAAGTTTTAGCTTCCAGACTCAAAGGGTGGAATCTACTCCAAAAAGATGTAAGAATTAGTAGATATCGTAGAATTATTCTCTGAAGAAAATGGTATTGTGTTTTGTAATAATATTTGTTCAGTTATGGAAACTCTTGGGCTTCAACACTTCAATGCTCGAAATTTGTTTTTCAAAATCTCACTTGTTTTTTTTATTTCACGAGTGACTTTCGGGTCCATGATTGTTAATGATAATTACTGCCGAGATCGCTCTTTATATATCTACAATGTATGTGTCGATTCCTTTTCTAAAACGTCCATCGTTCATACCCCTACTTTTATCAATAACGAGATAGCCAAACGGTTCTTTCCAGCATAACGAGCACATGTCTTTAAAAAGAGTAAAACTTAAATCTGGCATGCTTACGTGTTCATCATAAATATGTTTTAAATTTAATTCATCTTGAGGAAAAACTATTAAAAAGTTAAAATTACTCCTGATAAGATGTCTCGGGATACAAACATAACTTTGTGTTAAATAAAAGCAATCGAGGTTCATATGACGACCATAACTAAAGTATCGTTTAATTATGTCCTGATCTTCCATGGTGACATCATCAAATATGCATACCGAATTTGATTCGACTTTTTGAGGCAATTCCTTTGCATCTTCAAATTCATATAATTTTATTTCAGGCACAAGATTTATGACGCTTTTTAAATACTGGTATTTAGGTTGATGTAAAGTTTTTCCAAACAGATACACATTTTTAAACTTTAAGTCGTTAGGGTTCAATAGCAATCCAATCATAATATTGGTCTTTCCACATCAGCTCGGGCCACATATCGAGGCTCAAATAGTGTTTGGTAATAATGAACTATGTCTCTCCTCCGATTGTCCTTTAACTGGGGAAAATTTGGTAGTAGGGACATTGCACTTGTTTAACTAATTTCATTCTGAATGCAAACAACATCAAGACGGCTATATATACACTATTTTTTCATTTTCTGAGTACAGTATGAGTCACAAGGCTCGCAGAGGCAGAGGCTTGCTGAACAGTCTTATCAATAGGTTGCCGATTGAATTGCACCTTCCAGGATATCAATATTGCGGTCCCGGTACGAAACTAGAAAAACGCTTAGCTAGAGGTGATAGCGGAATGAACGAGCTTGATAGAGCTTGTAAAGAACACGATATAGCTTATAGCATAAATAAGGAAATGGAGAGTCGTAAACAAGCGGACAAGATTCTGGCTGATAATGCTTGGAAACGGGTTAAAGCTCCAGATTCGTCATGGGGAGAAAAAGCCGCGGCTTGGTTAGTTACAAATGCCATGAAAGCAAAAAGAAAAATTAGTTCGGGGCTGAGGAAGAAAAAGAAGAAGATTAGTTTTAAAGATTTGGTTAAATCGTCAAAAGTAGATGATGTATCATCTATTCTCAATGCATCAAGAGCGGCATATAAAAATACTAAAATGCATCTACGAGGTAAGGCAAAATCTTCACCGCCAAGAGTTCTTCCGCTGCCAAAACAGGGAGGTTTTCTCCAATTTCTTGTACCATTGATGGCAGGACTCTCCACTGTGGGGTCTTTAGCAGGGGGAGCCGCGAGTGTAGCCAAGGCGATCAATGAAGCTAAAGAAGCCAAACTAAAATTGGATGAACAAAAGAGGCATAATTTGGCCATGGAAGGTCAAAAAGTTGGAAATGGACTTTATTTGAAACCGTATAAGAGTGGTTACGGTCTATTTATAACCCGACAAAAAAGACCAAGAAAAATATGACTACCAAATAAACCATTGACCGATTTGGAATTGAATCATTTAGCAAAAGTTTTAAATGTTCCAAATTTTCGTGGAGTGTTTATGATTGATAATCTTCCAAAATATCCAAAAAAAACTCGAGTCAGCTATTGTAAATTTACATACAAGTTCAGAACCTTGTTCTCATTGGGTATGTTATGTAAAAAAAGATAATGTAGTGAAATACTTTGATTCTTTTGGAAATTTAAAACATCCTCCTCAATTGTTAGATTATTTCAAAAGTTGTCAAGTATTATATAACCGCCGACGTCAGGGAATACTCCGGTTTGTGGACACCTTTGCTTAAAGTATTTAGCCGATGTTTCTCATAAATTTTGATCATTAATAATCATGAGCTACACAGTAACGTTTACTGGCAATTCTAGCGTTCTTCATGCAAACTTCCTACCTCCTCTAGAATTAGGGTCGGATTGTACAATCGGGTTATTATCTTTTGACACATATAATACTATTCCAAACATAAGAAAGGGTGTTAACGATATGTTTTATTTCGGTGATATGGCCATTCAAATACCTGAAGGATCGTATGATATCGATGCTATACAATCTTTTCTAAGCGATGAAATCGCTCACCGTGATCGGGGTGCTGGACTTGTACTTAGAGGAAATCCAAGTACCCTAAAGACTGAAATTAGATCGTCTAAGCAGGTTTTTTTCAACTGTCAAGGCAAACCACATTCCATAGGTCCGCTATTGGGTTTTACTAGCCCCGAACAAGTCATTAACCCAGGGCATCAGTATACTGAATCAAACGACATTGTGAAAATTCTTAGTGTAAATACTATTTCGATTCATTGTAACATCGCGTCGGGGTCTTTCATGAATGGAGATCCGGATCATAGTATAGATCAATTCTTTCCTGCAGTAGAACCAGGATATAAAATCATCGAAACCCCGAATCCAGTCATTTACTATCCTACTAACGTGAGGACTGTTGACAATATTACTGTTCGTTTAGTAGATCAGAACGGCAAGCTTATTGATTTTAGAGGAGAAACAATTACTATAAAATTACATTTAAAGAAAAATGGGGATTGATTTTACCAGAGATAGTCTTGACCGGAATCTAGCTGATTATAAAAGCAGATGTCAGACCCCATTAAGATTTAGTAAACCTAAACCATCAAGGCGGTTAACACCTGCAAACGCAAACTTTTTAAAACAGTGTGGTTTTCGGTTACAAATAAAAATATGAATAATATACTAAACATAACATCAGACGTGAAATTTGATGATTCCCTTACACAATTTCAATATCATTCGCATCAACCTTATGCAAGCAACACTTAACTTAACAAGTCTGATGAAATCAGAATTCCGATCCATCAACAAGATGTTTATACGTTTCCTTCTTTAAGTTTTATTTACATTGAAGGACGAATTTTTAAAAAAGACGGTACTCCAGGAACTACGTCAAAATTGACTAATAACGCTTTTGCGTTTTTGGTTGATTAGATCAGATACGAATTAAATGGCATTGAAGTTGATAGAGTCAGAAACCCTGGAATAACTACAACGCTTAAAGGTTACGCTTCGTTTTCACCTAATCAAGTAAAAGGTCTTGAAAATTCGGGGTGGATAATACCTGGCATCGATAAAACTCTTTCAATCGATAAAGACGGATTTTTTAGCTTATGCCTGCCACTGGATATTCTCTTAGGGATATGGGGGGACTATCGCAAAATTTTAATTAATCTTAAGCAAGAACTCGTTTTGATCAGATCGAGTACGGACTTGAACTGCATGATAACGTACAAATAAAATTGGATAAAGTGGTCTGGAGGATGCCACATGTTCGTGTTTCCGATCAAGAACGACTGAGGTTGTTGAAAATGGTAGAGAAAAACAAGATAATTACTATACCGTTCAGATCATGGGATCTTTATGAATACCCATATTTACCTACTTCGCAGCAAGAAAATTGGACTGTCAAAACATCGACAAATTTAGAAAAGCCGCGGTATGTTATTATCGCATTCCAGACCGGTCGAACGAGAAACGCAACCAAAGATAACAGTCATTTTGATAGTAGTAAATTGAAAAACTTGAAACTCTATCTGAATAGTGAACATTATCCTTATGATGATTTGAATTTAGATTCTGAACAAGGAAAAGTCGCCCTTCTCTACGAAATGTATAATGAGTTTCAAACGAGCTATTATGGTAATAGACACTCTCAACCTCTGCTATCACGATCCGATTTTGAGACCCTCGCACCTATAGTCGTTATAGATTGTTCTAAACAATCTGAAGCAATAAAAAATACGACTACTGATATTCGCGTTCAACTAGAGGCGAGTGAGAACTTCCTGCCTTCCTAATACTAAGGCATACTGCCTTATTCTTCATGATAATATAGTGGAATATGAAGTGGAAACCGGTTTAGTCCACAAAATGTACTGAACCTCTGCACACGTTTGGCTGCATATATTCATTATTTAAAACCTAAACGAAATCACTCCTCTGCAGGACTTTCACTATGACACACATGATGCATTCAGCGGTCATTGATTTTCAGGGCTATCGATCAGCCTCCAACTCATTAATCGTTAAAGAACTATCTATCGTCTCTGTGAGTCATGCCTCATCATGGCATTGGTTTTTCAAACCGCCTCAGGGTGCGAGTGAAGAACTGGCTAAAGCACGGACGAACATCTGGGTAATGAAAAATATTCACGGATTGAACTGGACCTATGGCGATGTAGAATATGAAGATATGAAGAATTTATTAGTATATGTTACAGAAGACTATGACATATTATGGGGAAAGGGAATGGAAAAGTGCAAGTTTATAGAAGAACTCATCGATAGACCAGTCTATGATCTTCATGATTTCGGCTGTCCTAACTTGAAACAGTTAAATAATGAACAGATAGCTTGTGATTTCCATTTGAACACTTCCCTTGTTTGCTCATTAAATCAAGCCCATCCTTTGGCCACATGGGTCAGAAAAAATTCTGAAGCTGTAAATTTAAAAAAAGAAGAGATAAGAAGACAAACATTTAAGAATATTGGTACACCTCATCATCTACTCTCATATGCTGGATTTATTCGAGGAGTCAAGGATAGAGTTGAATGTGTATACTGTGGACTGGTATTCGACAGCACATCAGTAGAAAACCCTTTCAGATACCATAAAAAAAATATTCCACAGTGTTTGTGGTTCCAGGAGGAGTATTTATACTCCTCCTAGGAAGTACCTTATCAGTATGATGGATAAAATGGAGTCAGCAATACGTCGTTTGGGAGAGGATGGAATCGAAACTTTAACTACAGAAGAATTGAGAGCTTTACCTCGATTATTACTTTTGTACCTTTTTGACTAAACATTAGACTACATCTGGGAAAATTTACCTGAGGAGTGGCAAGAGGACGAGGAATTTATCCAGAAGCGAAGACTTTCTTACCTCAATGAATATATTAATTATTAATTGTACTATTATATCTGTAATTTATCCCATGTTTTATTTCATATAAACCATATAAATTAAATTTTTTATTTATTTATTTACCTTTATTCTTATTTTTACTTAGGGAAGGGTTCAAGAAAAAAAAAAGTATATAAAGAAATATTATTTATTACATGAATTACAACACATAAGGGTCTTTTCTTGAGTTCATTTAATAAATTATAAAGAGTCTCAGTATTAATATTAAAGTCCATTGATGTTGGTTCCACAGGTTCAGTCAGTTGACCTTCTTCATGTTTTTTATATAGTTCAGCCATTTTGGTTATCAATTTCAATGAGTTGTTGATGTTCTTAACGTCTTTACAAAGCTTTGCCGTTTCATTTCTGCTAAAACATGTCGAAGGTGAATCGAGCTGGAGGGTTGGCGAACTCTGATTAAACATTGCAAAAAAAATAACAACCTGATCTATTTTCATAACTCTGTTCTTTCCCCTCTTGGAAATTGTACAATACACATTTTTACAGCTTACTCGGTCTTCAACCTCCAATTTCTTTGGCCTGCTTTGCAAAAGAGATAACATCCTTGGAATCTGATCGGCGATGAATCTCCATTCTTCCGTATCCATATACACTGTAGTTTTCTTGTCGATGACCGCGACAGTGGGTACAAAATCGCAAAGACCGACTCGCACTATTTTGCTAGTGGTGATGGAGTAGTCGGTCACCAGTTCCAATCGACGCGGCACAACAAAGTCTCTTGCGGACATCAGCAACATCCCCAACAGTTTTCCTCTTCTTTTTTATCACATACTACACATAAAGGTCACATATTGCTCTGCTACAGCACGTAAACAAACAAAACTCCCACTCAGAGGATGACGTCACAGGCATAATGTAAACAAAGGGTCAATGAACCGCATGCACCTACACACACCTAGCCGGGTTGTGAACTGGGTCAACCCGTTAAATGTAAACAAACAAAACTCCCACTTAGAGGATGACCGGGTTGTGAACTGGGTCAACCCGGTTAAATGTAAACAAACAACCCCCCTCCTAGAAAAACACCCCCCTCGCCCTCACAAGGTCGGTCAATGACCCTCAAGGTCACATATTTCTCTGCTACACCACGAACAAAGCGATGTTGCCACATCTCACACATTCCATGCGACGTTGCCGGATTGTGCAATCAACCGTCCCCCCTCACCCTAGTTACACACCCCCCTCGCCCTGCCAGACGGCGTGACCTAGTTCACAATTGCACAGTCCGTCGTTTCTACTACTACTATTTAATTTTTTTTTCTTTAGTACACGTCCCAGAACAAATAAATCAATTATTTATTATTATTATCTTCCTCTACATATGTTACCTCTAAGTCTTCATGACCATCCATCATCTAAGGACGCATCAAGTGGCCTGTCCTTATCCAGTTTTGCTTTTGGATAGATGAGTTCGTTTGTATACTTATTTCGGTACACCTCCCTTTATCTTATTTCTGTTTTTTTTTTAGCATGCTTCTTAGCCAAGCTTCACTTTTTTATATTGAGTCTTGTTGAGATAATCCCCCTTTTTTTAAAAAAAAAAAAACTTTTTTTTTTTTTTTTATTCGGTACCCCTACCTGGCCATGTATGGCATATGGGGGGTTACTCTAGAGGTGTAACCAATATATTCTATTATGTGTAGGTCGAGATTTATTCCGTGGGGTCTCCACGAAATAAAAGTCAACCATCCCAGGGCGTCGCCGTTCGGCTCGAGCATGCAAAAGCGGGTCGCGCTCTAACACGCTCGGCTATCCCGGCCCGAGATAACACACCTGAGATATGCATCTCAGAAGACACCCTTTAATGTAAACTAATATTTTTTCTTATGTTTTAGGTAACGCTATACCATTGGGACCTTCCCCAACCATTACAGGATATTGGAGGATGGCTTAATCCCATCATCGTTGACATATTTGGTGAATATGCCAGAGCTGTCTTCAAGTTATACGGATCAAAGGTATTAAAATTTATACTTATCCTTTTTTTTCCCCCTTCTTTCCCTTCCTCACCTTTTAGGCTATACGGGAATTTCCCTGCCAGAGGAGAGGGTGGGGGATTAATGACGGGTATTATTAAATTTCCCCAGGTTTTGAACCTGCTTTCTTCGAGTTCCCAATCCATACCATGGGCAAAACGTATTTCCTAACGCGTTTGTTTGCACACTCGGCCATCCTGCCACTAAGTGTTGTATTTTGTGTCTTGCAAAAAATAAATTTATTTTTTGTCCGGTATTTTGGCACCTATTTTGTGAATTTTTTATCCGGCTGAAAATTCATGGGTGGTTTCATTTTTACTAATGCAGCAACTTTTTTATCTACGAGAATTCTCGGATATGGGCCGTTTGTCGTTGCCTATGTCAATAACTTTTAACCAACTAGGTACCTTATGAAAATTTATGAACATGTTATTGTTTAGTTAGGATCATTAGAATTAGATGGTCGTGTAGGCCTACAAATCCCATGGGCCATTTCTTAGTAATTAAGACTTACGCCCAAAAGATGTTCAGATGTCGATCTCAGAAGGTGAAGCCAGTCACGAATTTTCGGGATGTTAATAATTTCACAAAAATGCGCCTTGATCCCGGACTAAAAAAATAAAAAAATCCAATCATACAGCAAATCGAACATCAAACATAACGCATGTTTTTGATTTGCTATCTGAATTATTTTTCAATGTGGAAATATGTGCTCCACATTTGGATTTGTAAAATATTGTTTGGGCTAATGGATTCATTTTAAAAGTTTTTGTAGTATTATGTGGCAGTATCGATATGTGGCTGTATCGATGGATGTTTGGATGTTGAGGCCCTTGTGTAGTAAGTCATTAGCAAAGTCCATATTTTTATGCAGTAAAAAAATATGATATATGCAACATAAATTTAAAAAATGCTAATAAACCATTGTAATATTCACAGCTATTAATGTTTATAAAATAATTCACAGGAGAGAATGTTGGAGGAGACAATTTAGAATTAAAACCAATTTTTAATTTTATTTAATCTTTTACAAATTTCCGATAATAACGTTAAACGCATTTAAAACTAAAATAGAAAAATCTGTTGCGATGCGCGCAACACACAACTTTCACTTACGAGCTTACTTAGATTAGATATTGACGTATTTCGATAATATGTAAAAGCTATTATTCCTCAACTTCATACATTTAAGTATATGCTTATATTTTTATAGCTCCATATGTTATGGAGTATTTGCACTGCAGAACTTGAAAGTTCTCAGGATTTTTCGATCCATTATTGCTTATTTCTTTTTATATGGGATCCAATTCATCAGTGATAATACGGGATATAAATATATGGTTGTCACATCGCGGGCATATGCATACATCAAACATCCAGTTTGATCTAAATAGTAACACCCGCTTTTGAGTAAATAAAAAACACACCTGAAAATGAGACAAAATGTACAAAATAAAGTGCCCCTTCCGTTTGACCTATTTTGATGAAATTTCTGCTGTCACATTGCGAGCGTATATATACATCAAATACTCAGTTTGATCAAAATCTTTAAAGCAGTTTTTGAGTAAATAAAAAAAAAACACGTGAAAGTGAAAGAAAATTTATTAAGTAAAGTAACCTAAGTATTAAGTAAGTAGTGAAATTTTTGATGTCACAGACACACACACACACACACACACACACACTCACCATTTCGCGGGACTTGGTTATTTGGACTCAGGGGACCCCAGAACTTGTATTACAGTTGAAAACCGTCGAATTTTTTCACGATCTATATTTTTCTTACTATATATTTCATAGGTATATAGGTAAGTGAAAGTAAAAATAACTCGAACTTACTACTAAACAAGAAAGATACAAGAATAAAAGTCATAAAGATAACTAAATTAAGAATCAATTAAATATATTTATATATATAAAACAAGTGAATTTATTTATAAAATTATTATTAAATGCATTTCTAAATTTATTTCTTTTGATCCTAACCTTCTATCGTTTAAAATATTTTTATAATTCGAAAACGATCTTTCGACATCAACTGATGTGATTATAGCAAATTTATAAGCGCATAAAATTTTATTCATATTTTCCAGGATACTAAGCCATGAATTTTTTTTTTATAAAAACATCTTCAATTTTTTCTCTCAGAACTTCTCCAACATGGCCTAGGATTCGACTTATATTTATATTTAGTAAAAAGGGAGGTGGAAAGTCGGGAATCTCAGTGATCATTAATTCTAAGAGGAAGATGAACTTATTTACGGCGAAGAAATTGGGAACCTTGGCTCCCACGTTGGATTCATCTTTTATAATTCTAAATTTGGAGTTTACTTTATTAGATCATCAAATTATGCAAATATATGCATTTATCATCAATTATGCAAATAATAAAAGTTGGCCAATTAGATATGTGTACTCTAATTCGTATTTATATCTATATCTTGTCCGGGCGTAGGAGTGATGAACCTTCCCCGTGTATCTCATCAAGGATCGTGGTGTGGTTTTCCAGGATGTCAGTAACCGCCAGGAGGTTTGGTTCAAGGACGGTATGCTTCGGGGAAAGAAATATAGGTCCTCGGGGCCTGCTGACTCTGAGCTACCACAATCATTGGACCTAGACCAGTTTGTCACTGTCCTTGAACCCGAGAGAACTGACGCCATCGGTGGGAAGGACACTGCCAAATTGGCCCCAATGGGATTGGTTATGGAGCTATGGGCAGTCTGCTGCTGCACCATGGTAACCATGGCTAGCAGCAACGTGAGGTTTGGGCTACCCCCTCCAGGCTGTCTGTGCTCCCGCAAGCAACACAAATGTCTGTAAAGAAGACCACACTGCGCGGCCAAAGGTCTTATTAGGCATAATACGCCAACCGAAAAAAAAAAATCTATATCTTATCCGCTATTTTCCAGAAGCACAAAAACAAATTGCATAATAATCCAGTCCCTGGTCATTAGTGACATATTATGGTGCGTCTACTATCAACTGATTCAAATGATTAGATTCTTTGGATGGAGTGATTTGAAGTGCCCCATAGTTTTATCCAGTGCGACCACAGGATTCTGAGTACTTGTATATTGTAACCCTTTCTTATGTCTGATGTGTCTGATCTTTTCTCCAGGTGAAGCAACGTACTTCCTGAAAAGTAAGTATTGGAACATCATTAAAATAGACCTGAGGGCACAACCCGCATTCCACTAAGAGTACAAGTTTGCGTATTGCAAAATTTTGCAGATGGCATATCAAAAACATGGGAATAGCATTATATTTTGTTTTATAATAATAATATAACACCAATATCGGATTAAAAAATTTTATAGGCGTACAATTATTTACAAAAAAGTCAAACAATTTAAATTCAAATTAGTAACAAAACCGCTATGTGGAATGACACAAATGTAGCTGCATGATTCGAAACAAGGCAAGACTGAGTCCACAGCGATCGCTTTTTATTTATTGTTCGATATGAGTCCACCCAGAGAGGCGTAGGACATTCCAAACAGGTGATCACGTACTAATATATGACGTTCTAGGCAATCCTAGAGTTTTACAGTGTAACAGAAATAATTATCTGTTGTTCCTTCACGTCACAATAATATTTAAAAAAAATCGGTGCGATGAGCGAAACACACAACTTTTGCTTACAACTTACCTAGATTATAAATCAAAATGTTTTGATAAATATTTAAACGCCATTCAGCAACTTCACACATTTTTCCACATTTATTTACTTATTTTTATAAACTTATAATTAGTATAGAGTAAAGTATTTAGTATTGCAAAAATTGAAAGTTCTTAGTACTTTCCGATTCATTATTGTTTATTTATGGCCTAAAAAATCCTAATTTCATCAGTAGTCCAGCTTTTTTTACTGCTTATTTGTTTTTTACTGCGAGTTGTGTTATAAATATGTCGAGAAGGAGATTAATTTTTAAACGTTTGTTTCTTATATTTTTTAACCGACTTCGAACGAAAGAGGAGGTTACTCAATTCGATACGTATGTGCTTTTTTTCTTTTTTTTTTCTATGTATGTCCACCGATTACTCCGAGATGGAGGACCAATTGGAACGAAACCTTTTGCATCTTGTAGAGTATTTTCCCAAGTTGGTCCCATTTAAACCTTTTTTGGATACCCAATTTATTTAAGAAGTAATCGGGAAAAACCATGAAAATAAATATTTAATTATCACTAAAAATTTTTATTTATTGGAAAAACATATGGCATATATAACATAAGGTGTGCTCCAACAAGCTATTAAAACTAATTGATAACTAACAAATCTCACTATTGTTTTAATGCTGGATGAATCATGTGGCAAAACTAACCAATCAAATTTAGAATCAAAAGAGTGGGGGGAGAACATGAGCAGTCTATTAGTTATCGACGTGTTTTAAGTGCTTGTTGGAACTAACGTATACATAACCTTAACTAATTTTTCAACAATAGATGTCAATAAAGATATTTAATATCCGCAAAATATAATATCGCTGTCGTTTTCTGTAGCGATATTAGTATATATATTAACTAGATATATATATTCACCGATAACAGTAAACCTTCTTAATTGTGTATTGTATTTCCCAATTAATGAAAATTTTCCTATGACACTTCCCCATACAGACATTACATTATTTAACAAAGAAATTAAAATTTCAATGTTTGCTTATGTTCATCCATCAATAAAAACTGAAAAATAAAAGTTGATATCTCCCAGAAACAACCTCTTTGTATGAAAGTCCCCTCAGCAAAAATCTGGCAACCAGGAAAATGCTTAATATCATAAGTGCTACCCCACTAGAATTGAAGAAATTTATTTTCTGAATAATTTTTTATTACGAAGGATATTATTCTTAGTACTTCGCTATTAAATTTAGTCAAAAATTCATCTAAAGGAATTACGAACATAATTGACTTAACATTGATCTTATTTAAAAAAATTCCAATTGTAATCGGAGAAGGTAGGGTGTTGAAAGTTGTATTATACAGGCACCGCTTTTCAACTTTTCTGTGTTTACTCATAAAATTGAAAAGGTGACTGTTAAAAGCCCGGGAAAAACGAACGTGGTGGAGCGTAAAAAAATTTCAAAATTTGTTTTACCCAACTTACGGTTTTCTACATTTGTTATCTTGTAGGGAGAAATGCAATAAGACGAATAATTTTATTTTTATTTATACGAATACACACTAATTGTTATTAAAAATTGTGAAATTAAAATATTAAATACTATGTTCAATACAACACAATCTTTTCGGAGGCGGCGCAAAATTTAAAATTGTTAACACTAAATATTATGAAAATCGTAAAATGGATCTTCTCTTCTCATCTATTGATTTTAATTCCTAATAATGGAATAGTATCGGTAACATGTCATTTATATTTGCACCGCCTCCGAAAAGATTGTGTTGTATTGAACATAGTATTTAATACTTTAATTTCACAATTTTTAATAACAATAGTGTGTATTTGTACTAATAAAAATAAAATTATTCGTCTTATTGCATTTCTCCGCTATTTATAAAAATTTTAATTTTGCTGTGTATTCATAAATAGCAGAAGATAATTGTTTGTTTGTTTGTTTGTTTAACGTCCATTTTTGTGCTACTTAGGCTAATCGGACGATGCTATAGTGGGAGTCCTAAATTTTGCCTATCCAGGTATAATTAGGATAGGGATCTTTAACGAGTACCTGACATCGTACAGGCTCGGGACCTCCATTTTACGTCCTATCCGAGGGACGGCATAGCTAAGGATTTTTTACTCCCATTAAAAAATCCTAGGGCCACCGCTGGAATTGAACCCGCGATCTTTATTATTGTAGGTTGCCATGCTAACCACAACACCACAGGTGACCCCCAGAAGATAATAATTTCATACTTTTCAGTGCATTTATTTTTACTGATTCCTAGGTTTCGAAGTCGGTTTAATTTTTTTATAAAATTTTTTTTATTACATTGTAAACTGCTATTAATAATTTGAGCTTCACGTATTTTACTTTGCCCTCCAAAGTAAATTTATGTTATTGTTACATAAAAATCATTAGGTAAATACGGGAATGCAAGCATGAAGCATGAAGTTGCTATGGGGAAAAATAACTTCAATGAATATGCATGTTCCAAAACACGCAGATAACTCATTCCCATGAACAGGACGTCTTTAATTATAAACAATGATATGTCATTTAAGGCTTACTGCCGATGCGTTTGAGCCCACGTGGTTAGAGTTGTTGGAATGTTTTTGTTTGTTTTTTTGAATGTTTGTTCTATTTTTTCATATTTCATATTTATGCATTTCTTATTTTTAGGCATAATGAAAGAGAGGTAATTTATCCATATAAACCAAATCAAACAATAGGACACAAAAGATTTTCCTTCACCATTTAAGCCCTCTCAGAAAATTTTTATTATTATAATACCTACCCGGTTCTTAAAGAATACTTGATTATAATTAAACATGACGAGTTTCATCAAAATCGTTAGAGCCGTTTTTGAGAAAATCGTAAACACTGTAGAAATGAGACAAAATTTATGAAATAAAGTGCCTCCTCCGTTTGATTAATTATGATGAACAGAGTTATCAGATGCCCGCACGCGCACAAGCACACACACACACACACACACACACACACACACACACACACACACACACACACACACACACATATATATATATATATATATATATATATATATATATATATATATATAAGATAACGTGACTGAACTGACTTATAATAAAATAGGTAAGTGAAAGTAAAAAAGGGAAAAGGAACGAGAAACATACACCAGAATAGCCTGAATAATACTGCCTTTATTTCCTCAATAATCCTATATATATACATTCTGTGTATTTACAAGATTAAGTTAGGGATTAAGCTCCCTATAGTGTTACTCCTACTCTTAACTCCCCCCCCCCCGCCAGTTTACGAACACTCCTCGTAAACTAAAATGAAACAGAATTCTCCTATTTGGTACTAAAACTACAAACAAAAGAAAAAGCAAAAAGAAAAGAAAAGGAATATGCTATTCTCTATAACTCAGTAATATGAACAGAAATATTCGTAAACAACATACAACGAAGACATATTACAATATACAATGATAAAGAAAATAAAATATAAAAAATAAGAATACACTTGTAAGACATATAAAATAATAGTAATAAAAACACAATGGCATCTGACGACTACATTACATTGGTTGTTTATCACTTTCACTATTAAATTAGATATTTACACTAAATTACACTTTCCATGTATCAGGCCGTTCAACTGGCAACTTTAATTGTTCCACGTGAACAGTTCTTCGTTTACGTGGTTCTCTCAAACTCTCTATTGTTACCACGTTATGTTCACGTATCGCGATCACCCTGAATGGGCCCTCGTACCTAATCAGCTCTTTGCCCCTATTGGTTCCCCTCTTTCTATAGACGGTCATCCCAATCCGTAAGTCTCCCAGAATGTCCCTGACTTTTAGGTTTTCCCTAGTGACCCTCCTACTCTTTTCCGATTTTATTTTCCCCCGAGCTTTTCCCCATACTTTCCCCAGGGCTATTTTATTATTCACCACCCGCTCCGCTAACTCTTCGTCCCCTACCGCCTCTCTATGGTCCCTCCTACGCCCTCTTAGTCCAAACAAAACTTCAAACGGCGAAAATCCTGTGGTTGAGTGGATCGAGTGGTTATAGGCTATGATCGCTTTTGACATGGCTACATCTGGTCCTAGCCCTTTCTCAACTTGGTAAACCCTGAGATGATCGCTTAACGTACTGTGTAGCCTTTCCACACCACCTCTACTCTTCGGATGTCCTGGGGTGCCAGGATGCCACTTGATGTCCAGAGCCTTCGCTTCGTCCCTTACCTCTATATTGTCAAATTCCCTACCCCCGTCCGATGCTATGCGTTCTGGTACGCCGTAAAACTGGAACCACGTCCGTAACGCTCTTACCACCGCCTCTGCAGATCGGTCTTGTATGAGATGTGCCATCGCTAGTTTACTGAATAAGTCCACTATCGTGACCCACTTATACCCCCTCCAAGTAAAAGTATCCCCCTGAAGGTCCGTTAATGGCGTCTCTGCCGTAGGCGTTTCCTCTTGCAATCCTTTAGGAGGATGTCGGTCGTATTTGGTAGCTAAACATATGTTGCACGATCCGAAGACTTCCTGCACGGTTTTCTTAATACCCCACCAGAAATACTTTCTTTTGAGCGCCTGCACCGTTTCATTGATCCCCCGATGGTTAGTTTTCCCCTGGTGATATGCGAGCGTCACCTCTCGTTGCCGTTCTTCTTCTTTGATAGTGTCTACCATCATGGTACAACGGATAAACGTTCGGTCCAGACCAATTTTCTCGCACCGCCATAACCGTCTAATTTTGTCCCACGTAGATGTGATGAGATTTCCCCGGTTTTGACGCATCTTTTAACACCCGACAAATTATCTCCTCTCTCACCCCTGGTTCTGACCATATTATCTTGATGTCGCAGTTTCGATACTTATCGTATTCTACTTTTGTCGGTCCCGAGGTTCTGGTTTTTCCAGATGATTTGACGTCGCTTGTCGTTAATTATGTCTTCCTCCTCCTCCATCTCCACGGGTCTTCCCTCTCCAAAACTCTCTTCCGCCGGAGACTCCTCGTCCCCATCCTCCTCTGGTGAGCTATGTTCTCCTTCCCCCTCTGGAGTCCATTCCCGCAGGAAGTCCCGCACATCTCGTGATGATCCTCCTCTATCTTCTTCGACGGCGTTCACCATGATCGCTCTGGATAGCCAATCCGCTACTACGTTTTCCTTGCCTGGTTTGTATAGTATTTCTATGTTATATTGGTTAAGGAATTCCTTCCATCTCGCTATTCTTGCGGACGATTCTTTTAATTTCCCCACCCACTGTAGGGGTCTGTGATCGGTGTGTATTCGGAATTTTCTCCCAAACACATATGGTCTAAAGTGTTCAATGGCCCATATTATTCCCAACAGTTCCCTTTCTAACGCACTATATCTCGTCTCCGTGTCCGTTAACCTTCTGCTAGCGTATGCTACGGGGCGCTCTCCTTCATCTCCATCCTGGGACAGTACAGCTCCTAGGGCATATTCACTGGCATCAGTTGTTCCGCCTGTAACTTCTCCATGCACTTCTGGATGTTATTTTCCATCTCTGGCGTGATGACTAGTCTCGCTCCCTTCTTCAGTAGCCTATTAGAGGGATCAGGTGTTCCGCCATCTCGGGGACGAACCGTCGGTAGTAATTAAGTGTGCCTAATAGCCTCCTTATACCCTTGATGTCTCGTGGTGCCGCCATCCTTCTAATCGCTTCTACTTTCGCCGAATCCGGTTTGACCCCCTCCTTCGATATAGTATGGCCTAAAAAATTGATGCATTCCTGTCCCAAAACTGATTTCTCGTGAGATAGTTTTAACCCGAACTGACATATCCTTTTAAAGACGTCTCTAAGGTGAACTAAGTGTTCTTCTTCCGTTCTGCTGAAGACCAGGAGGTCATCCATATACACCTGACACATTCCCTCATCAATGCCCCTTAGGAATTCGTCCATCAGACGTTGGAAAGTTATCGGCGCGTTCTTCAGCCCGAATGGCATGCGAGTAAACTCGTAATGTCCCCTTTCGAACGTGAACGCCGTTTTATGTTGATCCTTAGGATGCATCTTGATCTGGTGGTAGCCCGCCTTCAGATCCAACGTGCTGAATATAGTTGCACCACTCAGTCTGTCCAAGATATCCTCGAACCTGGGGATGGGGTACCTTTCGTCCATCGTGTTTTCGTTTAGTTTTCTGTAGTCGATGACTACTCTATATTTTTCTTGCGTCTCGCCGGGAGCACTCTTTTTCCTCACGGCTCACAAGGGACTATTATATGGGGACGTACTGTCCACTATGATAACCTGTGCTTTCAGCTCTTCTAGTTCTTCCCTGATATATTTCCTCAGCGCCTGCGGGTATCTCCTCTCCTTTACATATGTCACCCTTTCATGTTTTAGCGCGATCTCGTGAACCGTCTTCCCCGTTGCCCCTAACACGTCACCCTCCTTAAAAAAAATATCGCGGAATTCGCTTGTTAATGCCCCCCTCCAATCTTCCGCGCGGTTAATTACTCCCACTCTTGCCCCTTTACTTCTTCCGATTTCTAGGCACCTAAATTCTTTGTTACCAATACGAATATTCCACCGACCATCTTTATTCCTTATTCGTGCACCTACCTTCTCCAACAGATCACAACCTATGATAACCTCATATTCACGCGGCATGTTCGCTACTATGTGCACCAGTAAACTACCCCCATCCTGTGCCCATCTATCTAACCTGATCACCGTCTCCCCCTCTACCTCACATGGGCCCCCCAGGGTGATAAGTTTACATGTACATACCTGTAGTTTAGATGTCTTCTCTCCGGCACTCAGCTCCTCCGCCGCTCGCCGACTCATGATGGTGCTCGTGCTCCCCGTGTCCACCAAGCAATCCACTCCTCCCGCTACTCGGATGATAGGCAGACCGCTATGCCTCCTTCTCACATTTTTGCTCACTAATATGCGGCCGCCTCTCTGCTGGCACCCTCCTCAGGCTTCCACACGATTTCTTCTCCCTTTTGCCGCTTCCCGTGGTCCGCTCTTCCGGTTACTCTTGCCTCTCTCTCCGCCGCTATATCCTGGTTCCTCTGGTTCATCCTCCGTTTCGGATACCTCCGACGCTCCGCTTGAGTCTGAAGATCGGTTTCTTTGCCCGTATACGCATACCCTCTGAGCATTGACCTCCATGGGCTCCACTCCGGGTGTCACTCTCCGTTGGTATATATAGGGACATTGTCTGGCAATGTGTCCAGCCGTGCCGCATTCGAAGCATTTTGTACGCGGACACTGCGCTACGAGGTGTCCAGGTTTCCCGCACCCGTGACATTTTCTGTCTTCTTTTCTTCCATTAGGTCTCGGTCTTCGCTGGCCCGGTCGTCTGTCTTCCGGACTTGCTCTTCCTCTTCCGCCATACTCCGGTTCTCTCCTTCTCCACGCAGGCAATGTCGCATTTCTAGGTCTCCGATAGGTCGCCCTGCTCCACCCTGGTTCTTCTACCTCCATCTGTGCCTCTTCTTCCCGTGCACTTGCATCAATCATATCTTGAGCACACTTGATGAATGTGCGATCCCTGGGTAATCCTTCTCGCTTTCCAGTCTCTCTTGCCAACTGCACCTTTAGGATCGTTGCCAAAAATGCCATCTTGCCATCCGCTTCTATGGCGTTCGTGGTCTCTCTTAGCTTGTCCGTAATCTTATTGAATTTAGCTAAGAGTTCCGCAGCATATTGTCCATTGGTCTGTCGCGGTTGTTTCGTTTCGCGGAACATTTGGAAATCGAAGCGGACCTCATCCGGGGTCCATCTGCCCCCTCCGTACGCCTTCTTCAACCTTTCCTTGACCACCATCCAAGGGGTGTCTTCATCTGACTGGATCAGATTGAGCACGCTTCGTTTGACACGACAAACCAGTTCCGCCTTGAGTGAGTCCGCATCCGCCTGCTCGATTAGATTTTCGGCCCTTTTTACTTCGCTCCTGGCCAACAATCTATCGCCTCCTTTTAGGAAATGGTTCAGTTCACCCATTTCCCCAGTGAATCTCTCTAGATCCGATACAGCCTTCCGCAAATCCTGTGCCGTCGCCACTCGAACCTTCATCCATGCCAAGGTGTTCGCATGGGCTTCCGCCAGGGTGTCTCTGGATAGTGGAGGAATTTCCCGCGCTGCTGCTGCCACCTGTTCTTGAGGTAGTTGAAAAGTTGGTTGTGCTACAATTCCTTCCGCCATTTTGCACTTAATCCAAAAACTTCACTACACTAAACAATCTTCACTATCCAGCTAAGCGAAATTTACGGGTCCGCGCACGCTCCGAAATTCCCGGGTTTCGGCACCAGATAACGTGACTGAACTGACTTATAATAAAAAAAAAAAGAAAAGGAACGAGAAACATACACCAGAATAGCCTGAATATTACTGCCTTTATTTCCTCAATAATTCTATATATATACATTCTGTGTATTTACAAGTTTAAGTTAGGGATTAAGCTCCCTATAGTGTTACTCCTACTCTTAACTTATATATACATACATACACACACACACACACACACACACACACACACACACACTATTTTGCGGGGCTTGGTTGTTTGGACTCAGGGCACTCCAAAACGTGTATGTCCGTTGAAAACCGAAAGTCGAAATTTTTCACGATTGCAATATTTCATTCAAATGTTTCAAGTGAAAGTAAAAACATTTCTTATTTCTAAAATAACGAAATTCAGCTAATTACTCCACATAGAAAAAACTATTTAGGTATTTAATTAGATTCTTCACCACTTAAGCCCCATCATTTCAATGATGTTAGAAGCCAACTAATATTCAACATGACGAGTTTAATCAACGTCTTTAGAGCAATGTCTTTGATTTTTGAGAAAATCGTAAAAATGAGTAAACTGCGTAAGTTTAAATACCAAATTTTTAAAGGTACTTATTTTTATATTATTCCCAGGTAAAATGGTGGATTACAGTAAACGAACCAGATATGGTAGCAAGAGGATACTGTGGCAGATCTGCCCCATTCCTGTATTTAGGTGATTTTGGGTTGTACACTTCTGGGCATAACCTAATCAAAGCACACGCAAGAGCATATCGGATATACGATAGGGAGTTTAGGCGCTCCCAAAGAGGTAAGATTATTTTTATGTTTTATGGAATACTAGCTCATCCATCGTGCGTTACTGTGATCTCAACAATAGGAAAGCCCCTATATAATATAGGTGAGAGTTGGCTAGAGTGGGGTGTATCGTGTAAAGTGGGGTACCGATCTTAGCGCGGTGTCTTTTGGTGCTACTTATCAACTGAATGCTGTATTTTTTTTCCTTTGGTTGCGGTGGCATTTTCTGTCATTTAAGAACTAACTTCGGTACTAATTTCGCTATTCCCCTTCTGGCTTTGACAGCTGATAAGCACACTGCTATCTGTTGGTCACCATGCTACTAGGACCGCCATCTTTCTCCTATTTCCCCTCCTGTTTGAAACACAACCGTCTTACCTCAGCATTACGTCATTTTTACGTCACTCACAATCTCACCCCATCTGAAATTTACACATCGATTTTGTGTCAGTCGATATAATTACGACATCGAACTACCATCCCCACCACTTTTCTTCTTAGCCGTTAAAGGCCGAATTTATGGCTAGGTTAGAATTATATTAGGCGCCTTTTTTTAGTAGTATCGGACCGTGACGTCATCTCAACCTTAACCACCTTCACCAATAGGTTTTTCGAATTATTAGTATTTTAGAGCCTGTAAAATATTAATATTGAACCTAACCCTTCCCAAATTATGTAACTCTTCGTTATGCTTATAAGTTCCTTACCCAACTTAAATATTTCATGATGGTTGATTCATTTCAAATACATTTCCTCGTATTGTTTTCAAAATATACGTTTTTTTAAGATTGGATCATAATAGTTAACTTTGCTTATTTGACAGCAACCCTATCCATCTTTAGCCCACTAATTAACTAGCAATAGCATAAATAAGAGTACTATACTATCATAGCATAGTAGTTAACTCTTATTTAACTTTTAAATGTGCTGCATATAAACTCCAAAAATATCCTAAGTCTCCTTTGTGAGAAAGAAATATGTTATTAAGTTGGCAAATAAATCTATTCGGTTTTCAGGGTGAAATAAAACTCGGTCGATTATTTACATAATTTAATTTAAAATACATTGACCATTATTTAATATGAATTTTGCCATCTTTCATGTTCATAGAATGTCTAGGGTTTATTATTAAAAAAGTGATCGAAGTGGTTTTTAAAAATAATGTTAAAAAAATAATGTTTAATATGAATTTTTCCCATTTTTCATGTTCATGGAATGTCTAGGGTTTATTATTAAAAAAATGATCGAAGTGGTTTTAAAAATGAATTGTTAAATGAAAAATTACGTTTTGGTATAGGTTTGAATTATTCAGAGACTCCGAATACAGTTCGAAATACTGATTCTTTTAAATAGTCGGAGAAATGGATAGAAAGTGACGTATGATGGAGCAAAGGGTGGGGAGACGCGGCTTTTTTAAAAGTTAGATAATTATATCGACTGACACAAAATCGATGTGTAAATTTCAGATGGGGTGAGATATTGAGTGACGTAAAAATGACGTAATGCTGGGGTAAGGCGGTTATTTTTCAAACAGGAGGAGAAATAGGAGAAAGATGGCGGTCCTAGTAGTTCGCATGGAGACCAACAGATAGCAGTGTGCTTATCAGCTGTCAAAGCCAGAAGGGGAATAGCGAAAGTAGTAACCTAACTTCAAAATGGTATAACTGAACCAAATAGTCCTTGATTGCTAGGTTTATTATTGTATTTCATTGGGTTGGTCATTCTATTCATGTGTGTTTCCGTTTGTTTAATCGTTTCTATCCATATTTATTACCGTTTTAATTTTCTAGTTTCTCCTGTCGTCAAATTGGAAGTTACTTATCATCAAAGAAAATTAAATTATAGAAAACTGGGGGCAGTAGTCATTTTAACTTATTCATCCTGCAAACAAAAACAAAGAAAAAAAAAAGGACGTTAAAGAAACAAACTTGCCTGAAAAAAGAAACCTACAGGAAAATGATCAAGAAAAACAGAATAAATCAAAAATCGTTACCAAACGTATAATGGAAAAAAATAAGATATTTCACGAAGAGAAAATTGAAGAAAAAGATCTAAGAAAATCATTTGAAGAAAATGATTTTTGGTGAACATTGATTTTTTTTAACCACAGCCTTTATGATTATCAAATGATAATGGGAAAAGATTAATCAACTTTGCTGCTTCCAAAGACCTCATAGTTGGAAGCACTCGTTTCCCGCACAAGGAAGCCCATAAGGGGACATGGCGAATGTATGGTGTAAATGGACGAGTTACCAAGACACAGACTGATCATGTCCTTATAACAACCAGGCACAAGTCGTCTCTCCTTGATGTACGTTCATATACAGGCGCTAATATTGACTCTGACCATTATCTTGTTATAGCCAAGGTAAGAGGGAAAGTGCCCATAGTAAAATATAGGCCTCAGAACAAACCTAAGCGATTCAATGTACAAAAACTAAAAATCCCTGAAGAAAGTGCCAAATTCAGTGAATCTATAGATGCTAGGATTCGAAGAATTGATGCTGAAGAGAGTATTGATGCTAGATGGCAATGCTGCAAGGAAGCCATCACCGACTCAGCTGCAGAGATTCTAGGATTGACCACAAAAGTTAAGCGTAACCCCTGGTTTGACGAGGAATGTAAGGCTCTAAATGAAAAGAAAAACGAGGCATACAGAAAAATGCTATCACGCAGACATACAAGAGCCTCTACACAGGAGTATAAGCGCCTCCGTAGTGTGGACACACATCTGAGGAGAAGAAAGGAGAGAGCGTGGGAAAGCAAGGCACTTGATGATGTAGAGATGGCCTTTAATGACAAGAATAGTCGGCAGTTCTTCCAACTCGTTAATGACGGAAGAAGGTCTTTTAAAACCCAAACATAAGCTTGCAAGGCAGAAGACGGTTCCCTTATATCTGACAGGGAGGCAGCACTGAATAGATGGGCCGACAACTCACTGTTGAACAGAGGGACATCAAGCGATTGCTCGGATTAACATCTGGAGAATGAGGCACTGAGTGGAGACCACATTGATCCTCCTGATGAAGAAGAAATTTGGGAAGCTTTATCAAACCTCAAGAATAATAAGGCCACAGGCATAGACGATATAGCACCCGAAATTCTGAAGCATGGTGGCAACGAGCTTATCATGTTCCTAAAGGATTTATTCCTGGACATCTGAAATGAAGAAAGGCTGCCTTTGGAATGGAAGAAGACGATCATATTCCCCATTCACAAGAAGGGTGATGCCCTAGAATGCAAGAACTACAGGGTAATATGTCTCCTCCCTTGTGCTTACAAAGTGCTATCGGCGGTTTTGTTTAAGAGACTACTCCCTTATGCAGAACGTGAAATAGGAAAATACCAGAGTGGTTTTAGATCAGGCAGGTCGACGAAGGACCAAATTTTCACTCTCCGTCGGCTCCTTGAGAAAACAAGAGAGTATGGAATCAGCGCACACCATGTATTCGCAGATATCTAGCAAGCATAAGATTCTGTAAACAGAAATGAAGTCTACAAAGCTATGATGAACATGCTGATACCCCCAAAACTAGTAAGACTCACTCGCATGACAATGGAGGGTAATCTGTGCTGTGTTCCAATGTTCGGGATCTCTCAAGAAGCTTCAACACAGGGAAGGGAGTGCGTCAGGGCGATGATTTGGCATGTCTTGTATTTAACTTGGCTCTCGAGACAGCTGAGAGGAATTCTCGTTTTCAGACCACTGGAACACTTCGAAATAGGCTTGTTCAGGTTCTTGGATATGCAGACGATCGGAACCTTGCCGGAAGGACACTGGAAGCAGTTAAGGAAGCTTTTGAGGCCCTGGAAGTAGTAGCCGCAAGCATGGGGCTACTAATTAACACGGAAAAAACAAAATACTTGTGTGTTAACCCAAAACATGATATCCGGGAAAGCTTTGTTCAGTACACAGTATATAAGTAGTAAGAGAATTCCTCTACTTAGGCTCTCAAGTGAACTCCCGGAATGACATTGGAGAAGAAATAGACAGACGAATTCTGGCTGCTAATCGGTGTTCCTTCGCACTTCAAAAGCATCTTCGGTCTAGAATTTTGTCAAAATCAACAAAAGTCAGAATATACTAAACCTTGATTCGACCTGTTTTAACATACGGCTCTGACACCTGGACTCTTACAAGGACTCAGGAACTGGAACTCTCCAGGTTTGAACGAAAGATTTTAAGAAGAATTTATGGGGCCGCATATGTTGACGGAGACTGGAGAATAAGAACTAACATCGAGTTAATAAGCTTATACAAGGACTTATACGTGGTTGATACGATTAAATTCTCTCGATTGCGATGGGCGGGACATGTTGTTCGAATGAATTCCTCCGAAATCCCATCTAAAGTCCTATCGGAGAAACTGTTTGGACCACGGAAGGTTGGACGCTTTTGGCTCCGATGAATTATTGATGCTTGGCATTCATAACTGGAAGGCAGCAGCACAAAATCCAAATAACTGGCGGTCATTGCTGGAGCAGGCCAAGACTCAACTTGTGGGTCGAAGAGCCCTATAATAATGATAGAGGAGGAAGCAACGTTGGAGACAAGGATGAGTAGGGAGTTTACTTTGAAAGGTATGGCATCTGGATCGGGCCTGATCGGTGACATAAATAAGGAACATTAAGGCCTTCATTGATGATTTTATTGGGATAAAATAAGGAACATTAAGTATTTTGGATTGCAGGGATTGGATGCGAGAGGAATTCGATGGTTTGGTGGAACCCCAAAGTTCGACTCCGTAAGTCCAGATAGGTCTTATTATTGTCATGTAGATTAACCTTTTGTTATGAATTGGAAGTTTAGAGCGTTTGTCTAGTAAATATTGATGTAGTCGGAAATCTGCGGGCAGTTTCTTGTCTTTTCAGTCTTGTTTAAGGATTCCACGTGAGATATTTATCTATGATTTATTTTTATTTAATTTATTTTACAAAATTTTTATTTCATAGTTTAAGATTTTTAAAACAATAAAAATTATTCCAGGTAAATTAAGTTTTTCTTTTACTGGAAAGTTCTGTTATCCAAATGATCCCAATTCACCTACTGATCTCTCTGCAGTGGAAACAGAATTACAAATTTCGGTAATTTAAAGCAAAAACACGAATTATGTAAAGTAAAATTGTAAAATACACACATCTTAATAGTAATATCTTTTCTTTCTGTGGAGTATGGTTGGTTTGCTCACCCTATCTATAGTAAGGATGGCGATTATCCAGAAGAGTTAAAAGAGTATGTGGATAAGAATCGTTGTGTTGAAGGAATTGATGCTCACTCTTGTTTACCTGAATTTACAAAGCAAGAAATAAATGAAATAAAAGGCAAGTATTCAAATTTTGTTTATCATAATTTGCAGTGAAACAAAAAAATCAGATGATTATTTACATAAATTATCTGCTACATTGAAAAAAATTTTAGACTTTGTGGAACCGTTACATTCATGTTAAAATATTCAGGACCTTTCTTGCTCAGAACGTCGAAGCGGAAGGTTACCTTTTTGTCACTAGTAGTTACTTTTTGTAACTTTGTTAATAATTTGATCATTCATTGTTTGTCTGAGGTTGTAAATTATATTTTTTCGTATATTAAAATTTTAAGTCTCTGCCATCTCTGACGCTCTCTTACACTGGGCACGACATCTTCTCTCGGCTCTCTCTGGAACCCTGCCTACTGCCGCTTCCTGCATCTCCGAACGAACTCTCTCCTAAAACTCCGAACTCTTGGCACTTCCTCCAACTTCTCCCACTCTTCTCCTTTCTTCCTCGGTATAAATCGTCTTTCCCTTCACTCTCTTCAGACTTCTTCTGATTGGCTAGTCAATCCTAAAATTCCCTTCCATGATATTCTTTTCATGTTATTCATTTGTCGGGTCCTATGCATTTCTATTATATATTCCCATTATCTCTACTGGAGTTACATTTCAAATGAAAATATTTGGAAATGATCTTACCGAGAGCACAATACCATACAAGATGTGAAAAACACCATATTCCATCCATATGCCATTCTTTTTCACAGTTTAAAACCCGTTTCTTATTTTCTGATTATTAATTGTATTGCAAATCAAATTAACTTTTCTTCAAATTCCTTATTGTTGGGGCCAGGGGCGTTTCGCAATTGAAATGCTAACCTTCCCCGGTGAGATTTTAACTCTTCCCTCCTAGCGGGAAAAGACGAGTAAGTGGACTGTATGAAATATGTAGTGGGTAAGGTGGGTGCCTTTCTGCCTGTAGGAATAAATTCAATAAAGGTAAAAGGAAAAGTAAAAGGCCCTTCAATATGTTAGGAAATAAATATATAATGAGGAAGAAAAAAAACTTAACATAACATTGAACCCATAAAATTATAATATATCTTAATTATGAAAGTAAAGAAAAAAAAGTAAATTAAATAAACTTAAATTTCTAGGAATTAAAAAGGGATAAACAAATTTGAAAAAAATCTTACGTTAGGTACAAAGAGAGAATGAATAAAATAAAAAAACTGTTCATCAATCAGAGAAAAAAGGGGCGAGGTTCTTCTATCCTTGTAGATTCAGATGATGAAAGTATATATATGATGGCCGAGTGGACAAGGGCGCTTGCAATAGATAGATGCAAAGTTAAGCAACGTCCATCGTGGTTAGTACTTGGATGGGTGACCGCTCTATTCGGGTGACCGCCCACCAATGAACGCCACGCAGTCCAAGTCTACCCCCACCCCCGGGTATGTGAGGCCCGTCAGCCTGCTGGAGGCGACTCACACCGACCGGGTGTAGGAGTGATGAACCTTCCCCGTGTATCTCATCGAGAATCGTGGTGTGGTTTTCCAGGATGTCAGTAACCGCCCGGAGGTTTGGTTCAGGGACGGAATGCTTCAGGGAAAGAAATATAGGTCCTCGGGGCCTGTTGACTCTGAGCTGCCATAATCCTTGGACCTACGCCAGTTTGTCACTGTCCTTGAACCCAAGAGGGCTGACGCCATCGGTGGGAAGGACACTGCCAAATTGACCCCAATGGGATTGGTTATGGAGCTATGGGCAGTCTGCCGCTGTACCATGGTGACCATGGCTTGCAGCAACGTTAGGTTTGGGCTACCCCCTCCAGGCTGTCTGTACCTAGGCAGGCAAGCAAAACAAATGTCTGTAAGACATTTAAGATAATGTGTGACCACACTGCGCGGCCAAAGGTCTTATTAGGCCTAATGCGCCAACCGGAAAAAAAAAAAAAAAGATATATATAAGGTATTATTATATATAGAGGTAGGTGAGGGAACAGTTGTCTAGGCATAACGCCTAGACAAGCACTGGAGCCGAGTAACGGCCGCAGAAATGTGGTACTTGAGGAGAGTTCCTAGCCAAACCAGGAGAGATATGGTCCGAAATCAACCAATCCGTGAAGACCTGGGAATATCAGGTGTAAAGGAAATCATTGGAAAGAGAGCTGAAATTAGTCCGGGAGCCAAGGGCCATAAAGGTGCCTGATCTGAAGAAAATTTTTGATCATATAGGCTGAAAGTACTCATTTCATAGACAACAAATGTGAACGTCTGCCACCTCAGATCGGTTGCCATCAAATTTTATTGGCGAACAAAATCGACATTTTCGAACTTTTTTCAATTTTTCGTTAATAACTCGGAAACGATATATCGAAGAAGGAATTGTGTTCTTTCTAAAATGAAAGGGTATTAAATATCGAGTCGAATGAGGTCCTCACGGTAAATATCGGGTATGTCTTTTTGCCAAAACCGATTGTCAATTTAGCCACATATAATTCGTAATAATATAATTTGGCAAATACAAGAAGTAAAATAAAAAGTATTGCTTTCTTCTTATTATGAGATGCTAAACTATTGCAAATAGAATGATATATTTGAAGTTTAAGTCGGTTTAGTGGTTCAGCCGGTTTCGGTACATCGAAAATCTGTAATTTTTACGATTTTGGTGGAAACCGTGTTCCAAAGCCTCTAACTCAAAAACACCTATTTTTAATGAAAAATTTTTTAGATCAATGTTCCTGAGCTTCAAATTTAGCAGGCAATAAGCTCCTTACACATAACATTAGCTAAACCCTGCCTGGAAATTCAAATGAAAGCATGAAATTATTCGTTGTGCTCACTTCCTGCTAAGACTTCGGTTTTTGAAGTATTAACCATTTTGGACTAGTTAAACAACCATCTTCCATCTTTTAAAAGATAAAATTAACCAAGTATCTACCTGTCTAAGTAGTTATTTTTATGAATATTTTATCAAATCCCCTGATACTTCAACACCCGAAGTCTTAGCAGGAAGTAACCACTCCTAATTCTTTCACGTTTTCATTTGTATTTCCACGCAGGGTTTAGCTTATGTTGTGTGCAAGGAGCTTATTTCCTGCTAAATTTGATGCTCAGTAACTTTTATCGAAGACATTTTTCATTTAAACTAGGTGTTGGAACATGGATTCCACCAAAATCCTGAAACTTACAGATTTTTGATTTACCGAAACCGGCTGAATCACTTAACCGATTTAAACTTCAAATATATCATTCTATTTGCAATATTTTAGCTTCTCGTAGTAATAAGAAAGCAATACTTTTTGATCTGTATTTGCCGCATTATATGGGAGAAACTAAAAAAAAAAATCCCTAAAAATTTTACGGATTTTAGACCGCAAGGCGCTAAATATGTTCAAGTTTTTATCACTTTGTCCGGACTAATTTTAAAATTAATCAGATCGTTTTAAACAGAATTCAATATTCTACAACTATTATAGGTAACATTTTTTATTTGGAGTAACCCTCTTTTAATTGGTCTTTGGAACATGAGCGTAATTCATTTTTTCGCTAAAGTGGCTGAACTGACAATCGGTTTTGGCGAAAAGACTTACCTGATTTTAACTGTGAGGACAAGGGAGTACCAAGGATCAAAAATAGGGGGGGGCAAGCTAAAAACTAGGGGGGGGGGGCAAGCTATTGTCGTTCAGGTTTTGACATCATACCGCGGAAAAGATGAATGAAACCAAAATTATGTATAATTATAGCAGTGCTTTAACAACTGAGTTATTACAATTATTTGCTTGAAAAAAATGTATTCTATTATTGCTTCCAGCCTTCCAGGGGGGGGGGGCTCAGCTGCCCCCCTGCCCCCGATGGGTACGCCCATGTGTGAGGACCTCATTCGACGCGAAAAAGTTCGAAAATGTCGAATTTGTTCGCCTATAAAATTTGATGGAGACCGCTCTGAGGTGGCAGCCTTTCACATTTGTTGTCTATGAAATGAGTACTTTCAGCCTATATGATCAAAAATTTTCTTCAAATCAGGTACCTTTTTGGCCCTTAGCTCCCGGACTAAATGGTTTGGCCACCTTTTCTTTTCCACTTGACCACCTTGCAGTATGGAAAAGGACCGCGACCCAAGGATGTAATTTGAAGCTAGGCCGACTGGAAGACATCCCTGGTACAGAAAAGAGGACGAGGCCTGAATGCCATGAAAGCGCTGGCTAAGGATGGGCGTGCAAGGCTGCTGAGTTAAACTGAGGAACCTCCACGCTGAAAGGCATATAGCAGGAAGAAGAAGCTTTAAATCTGTTATAATCGGTCGGTGAACAATAATTCAACTCTAAAATTTAATACTGGTAAAATGATTTTTTTTTTGTAACTTAAACATGTAGGTATTCATTGACAAAATTTATTTTTGTGAATATCTTCTTATTTATTTATTTTCACCCTACCCTGCCTCTTGAGGCAATACGGGTTGTTGCAGCAGTTGGATGTTAGGCATGTCTGCATAGCATCCCACTGCTGCTATAAAACAAAAATGTTCTGCACTTGAGGCCGGTAGGCTTCATTTGCTCAGTTTGGTTGGCTTCTAGGCACGGCTGGTCTCCCTCGTCCGACATTGAAGTGGTCAGGGCTGAGTGCAGTCTTCCATCCGTAGACGAAGTCTTTAAAATCGTTATAGTTATATTCCACAACTAGCTGTGGGAAATCTGATTCTGTGAGGTCGTTGAGTCCGGTTTCACGAAGCAACTTAGCCCTCAGAGCCTCGAAGGCGGTGCAGTCAACAAGGACGTTCTCTGCAGTTTCCGGTATACCGCAGGTAGGACGTCAATTCCATGGCTATGGAGCTTGGCCCGAAATGCCCCATGGCCTGTGAGAAATTGAGAGAGCCAGTAATCAGGGAGGACCCATTTGGCTTCCAAGCGAGACTGGACGGTGGGGAAGAACTTTCTTGAAGTAGATCCTTTCAGGCTTGTCACCCACCGTCGGTTCCACTCCACAGTTGTATCCTCCCTTAATATGCTCCTCCATTTCCTTGATTCTCATCTATTCTCACCTTAAGATTTCCTGGCATGCCTGCAGAACCTTTTCTCTTGTAAGTGTGCTTCAAAAGGTCTTCTCGCAGGAGGAGGTCGAGAGGTAACGCTCCTGCTACAATCTGCACCGCCTCGTGAGACACACTCCGATACGCTCGCGTAACTCGCAACAGCGCAGTTCGCTGGATGGTTGCCAACCTGCTTTTCTGTCGGCGTGAAAGGTTAGGGTACCATGCGGGGGATGTATACCTCAGAATACCCAAAATCACTCCCCACCGCTAATAAGGACTTTTTGAATATTTACCTTTGCGAGAGGTAATTAGCTAGGAAAAAAAAACCCATAGTAATTAGTTAATGAAAATTTACGTGTGCGAAAGCCATTTTTAGCGCGAGGGCGACGAGTCGGCGACGGTGGTGGTCCCTGGTGGGGCCGGGGAAAACCCTCCCCCCCGCCCTAATCTATAGTCTTACCTAATAAAGATTTTTGGACTAATTAACTATGCGAGAGGTAATTAGTCACAAAAAAAAAACAGTATTAATTACGGTTTTTTAAATTTTAGTTCGCGAGAACTAACAAAGGTTCGCATTGACAAAGATGGTCGCGGTAGTCAGGGGGGGGGGGTTAAATCATTCTCTTAGTTTATTGGCCCTTCATCATTAGCCACTATTGCGATATTTTTGACGAAATTTCGACGCTTTTTCATCCAAAATCTGATTTTACATCATTGATGTCCAAACTTTAAAAGTCTTGCACTGAAATCTAAGGAAACTAGACTAACCCAATAATTCACTGCAGTGATATATATTATGGCGATATTGTTCTCTCGATCATGCCCTAGAGTAAATAAACAAGTTGCAATACAATTATATTTTTTCATTATCAAATTATACTTGAGTAAAAGTTGATAATAAAGTGAAAAGTTATACAAAAGTCTCAAACATTTTTTTGGAACGAACTCACAGTCGCACAGTGTACAAAAATCAACAACTCCTGATCGAATGACAATACTCGAATAATTCTTTTTTCATTAAAGATAATAGCATTTTCATTATCAGTAAGAATAAAAAAATATAGTAACAATATAGTAACAAGTGCCTGAAAAAGACATGGATATAAGTATAAAGCTCAATAGATAATAATACTGACCCAAGAAATATTGGGTACCTATTATGTTATACCTGTACCTAATAAACTATTTTATTTAAGTTAAAGTGAAGAAATGATTCATAAAAAAATTAATTTGAAACACTTTGAGCGATGTATTTTTTTTTATTTTCACTGATTAAGGGAATTCAATGCTCTTTAATGAAAAAATCTGGTGCTTGCTCGCAACACACAACTTTCACTTACCAACTTACTTAGATTAGAAATTATTGTTTTGTTTATTGCCACTTTCAAAGTTACACATTTTTCCACATTCATTTCTTATTTTTGTTTTCATTTGCTCAAAAAAAAAAACCATTTTCTTTTATTATTAAATAAAAGTTTTTACTTGTTATAATTCGGCAATGCAAGCATAATACTCCAAGTCGTCTGATTTTATAATTTACACGGTGGGCCAGACCCCCCTACCGTGCACCCCCCCCACATCCCTATAAATTGCATATCGTTGTGTTCCTTGTGATAAAAGATTAAGAAAAAGCCAATGTTCCCAGAAAAAAAAGTGGCCGCACTAATCCAAAATGGCGTTCAAACATGGCGGAATGACGAATTTGATTTTAGTTAGTTTTTTTATTACTGACATTCACGATTATGCTTAATTTCGCCATAACTGGTATTTTATTAAAGCTAGGTAGTTCTAGATTCAGAATAAATAAACAAACGTTCTAAAATAATTAGTCTTGACAACATAAAATACCTATAAAGTCAATTTTTTCAAGTCACTCGCGTAAAAGTTAAAATTCCAAGTTAATTTGTGATTAAACGGCCATCGTTAACGAAAAACGCCCCAAAATAAAACATCTGGAGCAATTATTCTTCTTTAAAAATCAGTGGTCAAATTTCAAAATATATCAACTAGTTTTATAGAAAATGGACCTTAGCGGCGAAAAGTCGCCAATGACTCGGGCGCATCCAGTCCTCTGCCACATCGTTCAGTTCTCATACACGATATAATTACAGCGGGTTTAGGATATTATTTTGAATGTATAATCGAGCCTATGTAACGGCAAGTTTTTAATTGACAAAAATAATTAATATAACCTTTATTTTTTTTTTTTTTTTTTTTTTTTTTTTTTTTTTTTTTTTTTTTTTTTCCTGATTAATAAAGGATATAAATATGATAAATAATAATGAATTAGTCTCAGATTGCACATTATCTAAACCTCACTTATGTTGACATAAACTGGTTACCTTGAAATGAAATAATAATGTTCTCATAGTGAGTAGTTGGGTTACAGACACTGGCATCTGTTCATTCATGAAATTTGAAATAAATGCATTTTTGCAAAGTATTGATTATTTACAGATTTAAAAACAATCAAAATAAAAAAGATAAATAAAAAGTTTTGTTTGTTCGTTGATATGTAGAAATTATTCATAATACAATTTAGGAAGTATATACCTAACACAATTTAATTGCTCACAACTATTAATGAATTAACAGTTACACGATGTGTGTATATATATATATATATATATATATGATTAATTTAAAATTAAACCACTACTGGAGAGGAAAACCAATTAAAACATGTAAGTATTCATGCATCTAATGGTCTATAATCCACGAAGTTGTGGCCTTTTTCGGTTTCTTGCATATAACTACACATCAAAAATTTTACTTTCTCTTTTTTTCGAAAAAAGGGTATTCTAATTTAAATAAAATGAAATATTTGAAGTTGAAATCGGATTATTTATTTAGCCAAATTCGAACATCAAAGATCGGTAATTTTTACCATTTCGGTGGAAACTCCTGTTCCAACGCCTATAACACGACAACATGTACTCTAAATGAAAAATGTTATAGATAAAAGTTTTAGGACATTAAATTAAGCATAAAACTAGCCCATTTATTTTTAAATTAACTAATTACTGAGTAGAGATACAAATGAAAACGTGAAAGTATTCGTAGCGCTTACTTCAATCTTTTAACTACATCTTCTTTCCTTCATACAACTATACATCAAAAAGTTTACTTTCCCTTTTATTAGAAGAAAGGGTATACTATTACAAATAAAATGAAATATCGGAAGTGGAAATCGGATTAGTTATTTAGCCAAATTCGAACATCAGAGATCGGTAATTTTTACCATTTTGGTAGAAACTCATGTTCCAACGCCTATAACTCGATAATATGTACTCTAAATGAAAAATGTTACAGATAAAAGTTTTAGAACATTAAATTAAGCATAAAATAACCCCACCTAAATAGTTAATTCTGTAAATATTTTATCATATCCCTTTAGGCTTCACAAAAAGAAGGAATTAAGCGCTAGGAATACTTTCACGTTTTCATTTGTATCTCTACTCAGTAATTAGTTAATTTAAAAATAAATGGGCTAGTTTTATGCTTAATTTAATGTCCTAAAACTTTTATCTATAACATTTTTCATTTAGAGTACATGTTGTCGTGTTATAGGCGTTGGAACAGGAGTTTCCACCGAAATGGTAAAAATTACCTATCTTTGATGTTCGAATTTGGCTAAATAAATAATCCGATTTCAACTTCAAATATTTCATTTTATTTAAATTAGAATACCCTTTTTTCGAAAAAAAGAGAAAGTAAAATTTTTGATGTGTAGTTATATGCAAGAAACCGAAAAAGGCCACAACTTCGTGGATTATAGACCATTAGATGCATGAATAATTACATGTTTTAATTGGTTTTCCTCTCCAGTAGTGGTTTAATTTTAAATTAATCATATATATATATATATATATATATATATATATATATAAATATATACACACATCGTGTAACTGTTAATTCATTGATAGTTGTGAGCTATTAAATTGTGTTAGGTATATACTTCCTATATATGATCCTAGTGGCATCTGTTCATTCATGAATTTTGAAATAAATGCATTTTTGCTAAGTATTGATTATTTACAGATTTAAAAACAATCAAAATAAAAAAGATAAATAAAACGTTCTGTTTGTTCGTTGATATGTAGAAATTACATAGGCTCGATTATACATTCAAAATAATATCCTAAACCCGCTGTAATTATATCGTGTATGAGAACTGAACGATGTGGCAGAGGACTGGATGCGCCCGAGTCATTGGCGACTTTTCGCCGCTAAGGTCCATTTTCTATAAAACTAGTTGATATATTTTGAAATTCGACCACTGATTTTTAAAGAAGAATAATTGCTCCAGATGTTTTATTTCGGGGCGTTTTTCGTTAACGATGGCCGTTTAATCACAAATTAACTTGGGATTTTAACTTTTACGCGAGTGACTTGAAAAAATTGACTTTATAGGTATTTTATGTTGTCAAGACTAATTATTTTAGAACGTTTGTTTATTTATTCTGAATCTAGAACTACCTAGCTTTAATAAAATACCAGTTATGGCGAAATTAAGCATAATCGTGAATGTCAGTAATAAACAAACTAACTAAAATCAAATTCGTCATTCCGCCATGTTTGAACGCCATTTTGGATTAGTGCGGCCACTTTTTTTTCTGGGAACATTGGCTTTTTCTTAATCTTTTATCACAAGGAACACAACGATATGCAATTTATAGGGATGTGGGGGGGGTGCACGGTAGGGGGGTCTGGCCCACGTACTAATTCTCTATGTACTTGTTGAATATTTCATTTAGTTCCGATGAAACAAATAATTTTCATTAAATGAACAGAGCATCTTTAATTAAAACGCATTGGTTTGTCATTAAAGGCGTACGGCGCATGCGTCAGCCTAAAGTGTTTTATGTGTTGACGGAATTTTTTTCTTTTTTTCTCCTGTATATGTTTACTTGATTTTCTTCATATGTCATATTTAGCCATTTCTTATTTTTGGGCGCGATGAGAGACAATTAATTTCTCAATATAAACTAAAACAAAGGTACTTTATAGGAAAACAAAAAAGGCCCCTTCCCCATTTAAGCCCCCTCAGAAAATTTGAATACTGATAAAACTTACCTGATATTATTGAACACCTAATTTTCATTAAACATGACGAATTTGATCAAAATCATTAAAGCCGTTTTTGAGATAATCGAAAAAAAGGTAAAAATTGGAAAAAAAGTTATGAAATAAAGTGCCCCCTCCGTTTAACCAATTTTGATGAAATGTAGGCTGTCACATCTTTGGCATATACAAACGTCAAATACCCAGTTTGATCAAAATCTTTAAAGCCGTTATTGAGTAAATAAAAAAAAACACATAAAAATGATACAAAATTTATTAAGTAAAGTCCCCCTTCCGGTTGATCAATTTTGATGAAATTTTTACAGTCATATCAAGGGCATATTAATACGTCAAATACTTAGTTTAATCAAAATCGTTAGAGTCGTTTTTGAGAAAATCGAAAAAAACCTAAAAAGTTATTAAATAAAGTACCCCCTCCCCTTCATCAATTTTGATGAAATTTTTGCTGTCACATCGCGGGCATATACATACACTAAATACCTAATTTCAGGTTCGCACGGTTTATAGTTTTTGAGCTAGTCTGTTCACACACACACACACACACACACACACACACACACACACACACACACACACACACACACACACACACACATACATACACACACACACACACACACACACACACACACACACACACACACACACACACACACACACACACACACACACACAGACACACACACACACACACCATTTCGCGGGACTTGGTTAATTGGACTCAGGGGACCCCAAAACGTGTATTTCCGTTGAAAACCGGAAGTCGAAATTTTTCACGATCGCAATACTTCCACTTACTATATATTTCATATATAGGTAAGTGAAAGTAAAAAGAATTATTCGATTATCGTCATTCGGATTAGGAGTTATAGATTTTTGGACAAAAATCACAAAATTTTCCCACTGTGAGTCGGAACAAACCTTCATAGTACGTGTTTGTCACTACTATGTTCGAGAGTTTTGTACAGTCCACAAAAAGAAAATTGTTGTAACCTGTTCCAATATTTGTAACCTGTTCCAATGTTTGTGTTGTTATAATTCGTGTCCCATTGTAAATTGTTATTTTTCTTTGAATAAATATTGTTCATATTATCTTTTCTTTTCATATTATCTCTTGTCAGACTGCTTTGATTTATTTGTAATAATGAAACACTGGTATCCCATTACAGTCTCAATAATATATATTTTCAATATATATTTTTTTACATTCTTTAAATTTGGTGGACGTTTCGGACTGTTGCGTCCATACTCATCACCTGCACAATGTACACTTGATTTTAGTTTTTTCTTATACAGTATGTAAACAATAAAAATTAAAGTACCATTAAATTTATAAAGATATGGTTAAAATAGATATGAACATGACATAAAGGTATGTCAAGTGTCAATTTTAAAAGTTACATAAATAAATACACATGAATCAATAAATAACATAGAACAAAAATAAAAATAAAATAATAGTAAGATGGCAACAATGCTCACCAACCTTCTCGTTTCTGGATATTAAAAAATTAATATTCTGATAGAATTTGTCATTATTACAATGGATGTTTGACCTGTGGGGGGTTTGCTATCTTTTTAATCCTAGTTGCTATATCCTATTTATTATTGCATAATAGTGCCTACTTACTATTCCAGAATCCTTTTTATGGTTGACCAGTTCTATTTCATTTTTTTTTTTAATATAAATTGATTCAATAATATTTCTTTTAATTGTGTTACTTTCCTTATGTAAAATCTGTGCATTATCAAAGTTAATTTTGTGTTTGTAGTTTTTTGAGTGTAGTGAGAGGGCTGTGTTGGTTTTGGAGGATTCTTTGATATTATTTCTATGGTTATAAATTCTTGTCTTTAGATTAGTTGAAGTATTGCCTATATATGATTTATTGCAGTCATTACATGGAATTCTATAAATTAGATCTTTTTGTTCGGCTGTTGGTCAACCATAAAAAGGATTCTGAAATAGTAAGTAGGCACTATTATGCAATAATAAATAGGATATAGCAACTAGGATTAAAAAGATAGCAAACCCCCCACAGGTCAAACATCCATTGTAATAATGACAAATTCTATCAGAATATTAATTTTTTAATACCCAGAAACGAGAAGGTTGGTGAGCATTGTTGCCATCTTACTATTATTTTATTTTTATTTTTGTTCTATGTTATTTATTGATTCATGTGTATTTATTTATGTAACTTTTAAAATTGACACTTGACATACCATTATGTCATGTTCATATCTATTTTAACCATATCTTTATAAATTTAATGGTACTTTAATTTTTATTGTTTACATACTGTATAAGAAAAAACTAAAATCAAGTGTACATTGTGCAGGTGATGAGTATGGACGCAACAGTCCGAAACGTCCACCATATTTAAAGAATGTAAAAAAATATATATTGAAAATATATATTATTGAGACTGTAATGGGATACCAGTGTTTCATTATTACAAATAAATATTGTTTTACCCACAGAAGTGTTACAATATAAAATGTACATAACTATGGGCGTTACATAGGAGGACAGCTGCTCCTAAACATGAGCGAAAATCGCTAGACATTAAATAAAATTGTATTTATTTACTACATTCATTAAGTATTATATAAAAAAAATATTTTAGTTGTCAATAAGTTTTATTTGAACAATTAATTGAGCCTTACAAAGCCAAAGTACCCCTCATACATACAGCCTGCTTCCCCTAGACGAAGTCCTGAGGGCGCCCTTGCATATAGTGCAATAGGTTGAGATGTAAATCTACTCGCAATGTTGCTGGTGGTTATTGCTACATAAACCTATGGTATGTATGTATTATCACATGTATATTTTAACCTTTCATGGTCCAACTTGCTATGTGGTCTTTGCAAGGGGACTGTACTGGGATTAGAGACCGGATTCAATCCTCTGATCTTTACTCATGGTATATATTTCTTACAGGTACATATGACTTCTTCGCTTTAATTTATTCTTCTACACTAGTTGTCAACGGTACTAAAATGACATCAAACCCACGTTGGAGAAATACAGGATGCTCTTTCGTGCAGGTGATGTTATTATTTTATTTCCCATCAACTAGCATTAAAAAAATTCATAATAAGATTTGAAATTATTTTTATATTATAGGGGAGAGCGGGGTTGGTTGGCAACAGTTTTCACTTTTTTTATTTTTGAGTCATTCCTGTTAATATAATCCCAATAGGGCTGATACCACTGTAAACTCCAAGTATTAGAGTACTTTAAGTATTTTTTTCACCACATAATATTTAATACTATGATCATAGAACATTGAAGAATTCGTCAATCCAGAGTACGCCAATTAACCACCTATGTGGAACAGGTTGGCCTAGAAGGTGGATTTGTATAGACAACTCATTCAAGTACTGCCTGGCACATATTATTGTTATTGAAAGCTGCACTGTAATGGTATAATAACTTTGAATCTGTTTTAACCAGCTCTTAAGGGAAAATAGAATGACAATAGAAAAAGATAGTTTAGACTGTCGTCACTTTCTGCATAAGAAAAATTGCTCTCATCCTCCTTGCTGGAACTAAAGACAATTGGTAGTTTCATCCTTTGTTTATGTTTACCTTGCTTTTGTGAATTGCTACTGCGCAACCAAACCCAGTTGAAGAGAGCCAACTAACCCCAGAGGAGAGATCATATGAAAGATGGCTGCCAGGTAGGAGAGGGCAATCAAGCAAGAAACTGATTAGTCGTTTATGTCGTGATAGGTTAGGTTTTTCAAAGGAGTTTGGGGCTATGTGAACAGAATCGGAGTCAAATGTTTTGCCATGCCTTTAAACCAAATTTGCTGAAAATATAAAAATTTACTTACATGTTGTAAAATCAATCAATGAAGAACACTCTTCTCTACACTCTTAGCATCGGATTGAAAACTCAGGATAAGACTCCCGAGGTCGAGCGGGTCACATGGTACAATGGTGGGGCCTTCACAATATGTGTGACGGAAACTATAGGCCAATAGCCAACCTACCCACTATGCCAACCAACCCCGCTCTCCCCTACATTGAATGTCAAGTAAAATTTAATCCTTTTTTTAAAATATATTATAATATCAATACAATAAGTTAATACAAGGTTACTACGAAACAAACTGAAGGTTCAGGCCCAATATTCAAAGCCAGGATTGAATTACACATATAAAAAAATTGTTAGTAAACTTTTTCCAAATCCATATTTTAATCGAGGCCGTAGATGTGGGTGTTTAGTACTTTACTCATTGAACGACGTCATTACTCCTGAGATATTTTTTTTTTCAGAATTCGTTTATCGCTATAATGGATTGTGGCAGCTAAGTGCATTAGGAAACCCTCCTTGGCCATGACATGTCTTTTAAAGTTGATACTTGATCCTTCGCTGGATTCGCGGGCGCAATCGACTATAGTGTGTGCGGGGAAATATGTCTATGCTGATGTGATAGAGATAGTTGGTAATTATAAAAGACCATTAATTGAAGGGCGGGCTATCCTTGATGCAAACCATATAATTACATACGGAATAATATCGAGAAGTAAAAAAACAGTTATTTTACAAGCCTTGTGCCTTCAAACAAGCGATCTTAAAGGACTGCCCCATCAAATAAAAGTGAAATCAAATTTCTTAATAATAATAATGACTTGTATTTTCTTGTAATTGTACGAGTAAAACTGGCAGTTCTGATCAATGCAAACACATCATTGTAACTTTACGTTTTTCGGTTGGTAATAACATTAATTACCTATTCATATAATCATTGTTATGACAGCTGTCATTTTGATGACAGCCTAGTTTCTTTGTCATATTATTTATTTATTTGTCAAAAATTTCAGGCATCGCTTTGAAAACTTGGAACAATTAAGCACAACGGATGTAAAATGGGGAAAATTAAAAAAGAAAAACAAATCTATGACACTATGGTCCCAATGTTATTTACATAAAGCTAGCATTTTGGAATAATAAAATGTCTAATACTAATATTTACCTGGATAAATACAGTCACTTTCTTTGAAGTGATCGATATGAAGATACATATCGTCATATGTTTCGAAACAGGCTTACCTATTCTTAATTTTACAATCCACTCTTTAAGAAGCTTTTTATTTTTTAGAAATAAATGGAATGACAGTTCTTTTGATTTTCTAATTGAAAACTGAGGGACCGTGCAATACCTATTAGACATTTTTCAACTTATATTTTGCTCAATCGGGTTTTAATTATGGAAAAATAAATTAAAAACGCCTTAAAACCTTATGAATCCCTGGTACTCGCCCGGCTTCTATCCCCGTTCCTCTAGTTCCAGTCAAGAAGCAGCACTGTCGATTGCGTCCGCGAATAATTTATCTAAAGATCAAATGTCGTTATGTTTATTCATTTTTTTTTTTGTTAACTTACATTATACAAAAAGTTAACACAGTTATTTTTTTTCTAACAGTTTTTCATCTTCTCTCTATTGACCTCGATACAGTAAAGGGAAATATAAATGTGTGTGGCGCAATTAAAAACTCGGGGAGGTCTACTTCGCAAAATATTCCGTTGGCAAAAACTATCGTTTGTATCACATTCATCAAAAAACTCTTCTCCGTTTTCTTGTGTTTAATTTAAATTGAATATAAAATTTAGTTGAATTCTATAACATTAGTTTTTTCTTGAAAACTGAGCGTTATGGTGTTTTATTTATTTGTTTATATATTTTTTCCCATCGAAATTGCTTAATCATTGCCTTAAAGATAATATCACCTTCGTTGTATGAAACAATCGCTCACTTCTCGACATTTCATATTTATAATTTCATAGCTTCAAAAACATGATTATTCAGAGCGAATTTAATGTTTTTAATTTTATTTTATTAATAACAAATAAACTTATAACAGGATTAGAAATTGCAATCTGCAAAATGCATTGGATTGAGTGAATTTCGAGGGCTGATTCGACAGTGTTCCGGTTAGGATTAATGGTTAATTAACTAAGCTGGTTTCTTGGCCACCGCCTAGTAGTCGTAAGGGAATGGGTTTTTAGGGCATTCCAAGTTTTCTGTCAGGGGATTAATGTTATCAGTCTTTGGTGAAATTTAATTTATTTTTTTTTAGCTGTTACTGCAATGATTGGGTGTTTATTATTATTATTCGGCACTACATCTACTTAGCATTACCCGCTAACGAGTCATGGCCTCTTTGATCAGCTTTCGCCACTTGCCCCTGTCTTGTGCAGCCGCCTTCCAGTTTTGAGTTCCGAGTAGAGATCTAGCATCATGGGCCACGCTGTCCTGCCATCTCAGCCTTGGCCGTCCATGTTATCTAGTTCCATGGAGTGTCTCAGTGAGTGTCTTTTTCGGGATTTCTGAGTCATCCATTCGGGACACATGGCCGGCCCACCGCAGCCTTCCAAATTTTATTACTTTAACCCCAGGCCCATTCATCAGGTCATACAATTCCTGGTTTGTACGCCTTCGCCATTCATTCCCGACTTGGATTTCTCCATAAATGCAGCGTAGGATACGCCTTACAAATATCTGCAACGCTTGCATATCGCCATTCGTTATTGTCCATGCTACAGACCCATAAGTAAGGACAGGGCGTAATAGTATCTTGTAGAGAACCAGGTTTGTTGTCCTGGAAAGAAGGTTGCTTCTCAACTGAGGTCTTAAGCCAAAACAATATTTATTAGTAGCAGTGATCCGGCTTCTTATTTCGGCAGTATTATCGTTATCTGTTTTCCCAGGTATGTGAACTCGTTCATCTTCTCAAATCTGAAACTGCCGAACTGCACTCTTTCCCTATGATCTACCCGTTGCCCAGTAACCATATACTTGGTTTTGCTCTCATTTAAAATCAGCTCTACGGTTCTTGCACTGGATTCTAGCTCAAGGAACGCTTCCTCTACTGCTCTTTACGACCTGCCAACTGTGTCAATATCGTCTGCGAACGCTAAGATTTGGACCGTTCGGTTCCTAATTGTAGAGGTAGTCTGTATATTTGAGGTTCTGACAGCCTTCTCCAGCTAGATTAAATGAAAGGCAGGCTAAAGCATTTCCTTGCCTGACACCAACTGTGACCGGAAATTCCGCACTTGACTTCTACCTTCATCCATTGTAGCCCTGCATAGTCTTATCAGTTTATCGGGCACGTTGCATTTCCTTCATCGCCTTGTATACTTGTTCTCTATTGATTGTATCATAATCATTTTTAAAATCAATAAATAAGTGATGGGTCTGTATTTTATACTCCCTTCCCTTTTCAAGTATTTGCGTCAGGGTCAATATTTGGTCGATCGTTGACTTTCCTTTCCGGAATCCACACGGGTACACACCTAAAGCTTGTTCTGCATAAAGAAGTAACCTCACAAATAGGTTAGATAGAATTTTATATGCTACGGGGAACAACGAAATACTCCGGTAGTTAGTACATTCAAGAGCGCCCCCTTTCTTATGAATTGGACATATCACTGATTGGTGCCATGCTTTTGGTAATCTTTCCTCTCCCCAAATGCAGATTAAAATCTCCTGCATGGCTTTAGTCAACTCAGAACCACCTTTTTTATACAATTCTGGTTAGAGACCATCATAGCCTATCAGCCCTCAGTTTCTCTATGGCTGCTTGCACTTCGTCCTCCTCTGTTGGTTCACTATCATTCCCTGTAGAATCTTCCAGATTTTCAGCTGAGGCATCGTTAGGAGCATTGGGATTAAGTAGCTCCTGGAAGTGGTCTTTCCACCTTTCTAGCATATTAGTTTTTCACTGAGCATCTTCCCATCTCGGGACACACACTGTCAATACATAAATCTTATAATTATTCTTTAATTACTTCCATCATGGCATAAATTTAAGAGCTATAATTTTTAAATTCTAAAAAAATAAGTTTGTGCTTATTTTATTTAACTTATTTAATTTTGTTTAGTGTCTCACATACATTTACATCTGTTTACACAAATTACCTGATTGGTTCTTTTTTTTGGTTTTTCTCATTTAACCCTGATGATAACCTAAAAATTTGGGTCGAAACGTCGGCTAGAATGAAATATTTAAATATCACATATTTGTGCTTATTTTGACCGCACCCCCAACCAATTCCTGTTCATTATATCTACTGTCAACTATCTTCCACCAACATTTTAGTTTAGATTAAAAAGTGTTTATTTTAAATTATTTAATATAAATTATTTTCAGTTTGTTCCACAAGGATTAAGTGATGCTATCAGTTGGCTAAGAAGAGAATATGATGACCCCCCAATATTTATCACTGAAAATGGCTACTGTGGCTCTAGTGAATTTGACGACGACGAAGCGAGAATTGATTACTTTACAGTAAGTACTTTTGTGATGGCAGAAAATACAATTAATTTTTTTTTTTTTAATTTTCCAATATAAAATTGTCATTGTGAATTTTCCCTCATATATTTCTTCCAATCAATTGTTCTTAGGATTCACAATTCTACAGGAGTCACTTGCATCTTTGAATTGACGAAATGGATCAACCATACTGATCTTCTTCTGTTCCTCTTTCTGTTTTTAGAAGAGATTTGAAAAAAGAAAAATTTTAGAAGGGAAGAACATTATTTATTCAAACACTTAATTTTTACAAACTCTTCTAAAATCTTTACTCTATGAAATCATCTAATTATAGATTATTGAGATATCTAATAGTAAAACCATAGAATGCATTAATTTTTAACTCCAACGATATTTTTTGTCCTATTTTTTTTATCTTTGAAATCAGCTGAATCGCTCTGTGTTATCAACAACTTTATACTGACGCTTCTTACTTAGCCGTTGGAAGAGTTTTCGAACATTTCGAAGAAGTTTGATGGAAACCATTAGCATTTCTATCAAGGCAAATGTCTAACACGCAGAAAATCTACAGTAAACATGATAGAGAATTTTTGGGAGTATATCTTGCAGAAAAAGATTTTAGGAGACTTCACAATAGTGACAGATCATAATACGCTGACGTTCTCGGGCAAGCAAAAAGATGATAAAACTATAGAAATAATTGGCTAGTTTCAGGAGACCAAATACCTTTAAAATACACTGTTGGAGGTGCAGAAGTGCAGTGATATGAAGTGAAGTTATAAAGTGCCCCCTGCGTTAGACCATTTTTGGTGTAATTTTGGCTGTCATATCGTGTGCATATACGTACACCAAATACACAGTCTGATCAAAATCATTACAGCCGTTTTTGAGTAAATAAAAAAAACGTGAAAATGATACAAAATTTATTAGGTAAAGTCCCCCTTCCGGTTAATAAATTTTGATTAAATGTTGACTATAACATCTTTGGCATATACATACATCAAATACCCAGTTTGATCAAAATCGTTAAAGCCGTTTTTAAGTAAATAAAAAACAACACGTGATAATGATACAAAATTTATTAAGTAAAGTTACCCCTCCGGTTGATCAATTTGATGAAATGTTGGCTATCACATCTTTGGCATATACATACATCAAATACCCAGTTTGATCAAAATCGTGAAAGCGGTTTTTGAGTAAATAAAAAAAAAACACGTGAAAATAATACAAAATTTAATAAGTAAAGTCCCCTCTCCGTTTAATCAAATATGACATTTTTACGGTCATATCTCGGACATATTAATACATCAAATACTCAGTTTAATCAAAATCGTTAGAGATGTTTTTGAGAAAATCGAAAAAACGTAAAAAGTTATTAAATAAAGTACCCCCTCCCTTTGAGCAATTTTGATCAAATTTTTGCTGTCACATCGCGGGCAAATACCTACACTAAATGCCCAATTTCAGGTTCGCACGGTTTATAGTTTTTAAGCAAGCCTATTCACACACACACATACACACATACACACACACACACACACACACACACACACACACACACACACACACACACAGACCATTTCGCGGGACTTGGTTATTTGGACTAAGGGGGCCCCAAAACGTGTATTTCCGTTGAAAACCGGAAGTCGAAATTTTTCACGATCGGAATACTTCGACTTACTATATATTTCATATATAGGTAAGTGAAAGTAAAAAAAATTTTTTGGGTTATTTCCAAATCATAAATTATTGATTAGATAAAACAAATTAAATTCTGAATTCTTAGAAGGCACATTTATTTATTTTTGGATTAAAATCATTTTTTTAATATTTTTATAGATTTTTCAATTTACTATAAACAAATAAAAAAAAAAAAAATTACATATGTGTCCTTATCCAATGGGCTATAGAGTGGACTCGATAGAGTGAACACATTTCGGGATTTTTATAATGCAAAAGGCAACCTCCAAATTTGTTTATTGCTAATGGAGGTTTCAAACTACCAATCCTTGGACAATTAAGTTCCTCCAGATCAATTACTGAACCTTGAATGAAACAGCGGAGCAAATACATTTTCTTTTGTCCTTTTACATAGACCGTCTCATACTTTTGGAGATTATTTCAAAGTATTGTAACCAGAAAATCGTACTCTACATCTCCTTCATACCAATTGATTGGATGAAGACGATAGGTTAGCCCTTTATTTCTACGATTAATTTTGGAGTTAAATTTGGATGATTCTTTGGGTGGTTTGAAAATCCATTGCCGGACACATAAAAAGTACAAATCCAAAACTGCGAGTTCTTTAACAATAAATTCTGAATTGTCCTCTACAAAACAATGGAGATCTGCAAGATCGACGACTGATTTTCTAGTGAGGGTCACGACTAATTTTATATCACGACGAACTATGCCAGTTAGTGGATTTTATTCGATGACTCTGTCGTGTATAATAATAAGACAGAATAATAAGACAGTAGGCCGTCGTTAGCGGCGGAAAATTATTTTTCGATTCAAATTCAAGTCGTGCATCAACCGAACCAGTTTTTGTGGACTCGCTTTGTTTCGATCAATCGATCACGATCGATAGCCTTATTCTTGAAATTTTCCCAAGAAGATGGCGGATCTAAGTTTTGAGAATCTTCATAGTAAGACTGTTGAAACGTTACGTATATGTGAAAGAGCAAGGCGTATCGATTTGCAGAGAAATCAATGTTCATATCATCGTACGGATAAGATTTACAATTCAGACACAGTTTGACGTTTGTCAAATCACAGTGATCGAATTGACTGGAATCATTTCGAAAGTTGTTTTGTCTGTTGCTTTGGAAAGCTAAAATGACATAACGGGGTTTTTCCGTTTGACTCGATGTTTTTACTGACCAGATTTGTCTTTTGCTCGCGGGCAAGAGTGGATAGTCGAAGAGTTCCCAGCTACGGAAAGGAATCGAGAATGTGCTCTCAGTCCTTAGGTGACGCATAAGAGCAAGTTTCTGTTGCTCATTTACTGTCACATACGGTATCTTCCAACACAGTTTGAGTATCTCTATTTTGCACGGTTCCTGGTTTACCTCTTGTTCTTGTCTTGCTGTATTTTCGAGACTGTCTTCATCTCATCGACTTCTAATCAAAATCAACTCTTGCTTCATATTCAATATGATCTTGGGATAATCTTCAAAAACCCCAAGCAGCTTCGCTAATGGAAGGATAACTTTGAATTCACCTTCACCGGGAGAGGTTAAGTTTGTAGGCTCATCGCTTGGATAAAACCATCTTTGATATGTGAAGGAATTAATATTCCCTCCCCTTAGAGAAACGAGATTTTTCAAAGTAGAGGTAATTCCAGGATTTTTCACATGATCCACTTCTACCCCACTCAACTCATTTCGTATCTCATCATAGAGGAAAGTGATCGCATTATTTGTTAATTTTTTTAATCTAGGAGGCATAAACCATCTTGTTGGATAAATTTCCCTTAAATGTAGAGCAAACTTTTACTGGGCAATGTGTACAAGTCTTGGTGTTGCAAGCTGATACGTATCTCGTCACCTACTGAAAGTTTGGATGAGGCGTAGGGGTGATGGGAATGAGGTTCTACACATTCAATTAAATTTCTAATAATTGGACTTAGACCCAAGTTCAGTATTTCTTCCATGTCGATATATTCCAAATCCAAATTGGACGACCTTACATCATAGAAGAATTAGAACAGGTTAGAGATGGGGGGTTATCATTGGTAGCAACCCTAAAGGATCATGATATAAATATTAGAGTGTATCTTGCTAAACGTTTTAAGATGACGGTTGAAGGTATTGAGGCATTTAATAACAGCAATGATTTAGTTTCATTAGTATACAATGGAAGAATTGGTCATAAAGATGATGTTTCGTTTATTTAAAAACTAGGTAAAATAAAGTTTAGTAAAAATTAGAAATAGATTTATATATCCCATAGATATAATTTTCTAAATACTGTTGTACAGGCCTTTGAGATCCTTTAAAAAAAATTATTCACCAAAGAAAAAATAAATAAATAAAATAAAAAACCACGCAAAGTTAATGGAGTGTAGCATAAATTTTGTATCTAACCTATTGATGAAATAAACATTTTTATTTACTAAAGTTGTTTTATTTATTTAATCCACCTAAAGATTTCAATGAAAGGATACAAAAAAGAAGTAATATATCGTAGTTTATCCTACAGTACAAAGTGCATCATTTATCCTTTTAGGATATAAGTGTAAAAAAAATACTTAAAGGATCAATTAATAATTAAGGCAGAATCAAACATGACCAAATCTGTTTTTCTTCACATGGAGATGATTCCCTAAAGGGATTAAAAGTTCGAAGTACATTAAGAGGTGTTTAGTACATTGTTTATCCTTATAGGATTAAATTCCATATAAACTCGACAAGAAGACAACTTTGCACAACATGATCAAACCTGTTGAAAAACTGTGAAGGTATAGTATTAGAAAAACAATATGGCGGATGTCACGTGACCGTAAATAAAGCCAGTAGTATAAAAAACAAGATGGCGTCCGGGTAGACTCAGCCTCTTACATAGTAAAAAATAAAATGGCAGCAGTCACGTGATCATAAACTATCTGTAGAGTGGCAGAAAACAGTATGTCGGCGGTCACGTGACTGATCACGTGACTATAAATAAAGCCTTTAGTATTGAAGAACAAGATGGCAGCCGGGTAGACTCAGCCTCTTACATATCAGTCAACAATATGGCAGTGGTCACGTGACTGATCACGTGACCAAAAACTAAGCCTAAAGTAGCAGAAAACAATATGGCTTTGGTCACGTGACTACAAATATGGGTAGTTAACATATAGTATAGGACGTGGCCTAATGGTCACGTGGTTCGAAACAATATGGCCACCGCGTAGACTCAGCCTCTTACATTGCAGAAAACAGTATTGCGGCGGTCACGTGACCGGTGGTTAACGTATATCAGAAGTCAAAAGGGGCGTGGCCTAATTGTCACGTGACTGAAAATTTAGGTGGTTAAGGTATTATAGATGTTGAAAGGGGCGTGGCCTAATAGTCACGTGGTCAAAAAGTGGCGTGGTCTGCTGGTTAACGTAGTGTAAGAGACCAGACTTAAGGCTGGTCACGTCATCACCCCGAATAATCGAACCCCGATTCCCGGCCGTGTCGAAGCTTTTATCTTCTAATTAAATAGTTTATTAATTTTAAATATTTATTTTTACAGAGTCACTTAAGAGAACTGCTGAGAGCAATGGATGAAGGAGCAAAAGTGATAGGTTATACTGTTTGGAGTTTGCTGGATGACTTTGAATGGTCAAATGGTTATACGTAAGTCAATCATTCAAGATTACTTTTAATGTTGTTCTTTTCTATTGTAAAGTGTTATCTTTGTATAACACACATACAAAGACCATTTTGAATGAAATTTTTATGAGGACTCAGGGTTCCCGAAAAACTGTGTTTCCGTTGCAAACGTGAAGTCGAAATTTTTCGCGATCGCGATACTTTTCCTTAGTATTTATATATATATATATATATATATGTAATGTACTTATGCTTCAATAAATAACTTTAAGCCGTATTTGTCCCTAAAAGGTAAATTTATTAAATACTAGCTGGGGTGCCCGGCTTCGCTCCGGTAGTTGTGTGGTAGCTTTAATACCAGAAAAACTTTAAAATTAAAGGAAATAAGGAACAAAATTAGCAACTTCTTGAAAATTCGGTTTTAACTTGGTATCAATATTAAGATTCGAGAACTGCAGAGTCCGCCCAAATAAGGAACCCTGTATAATTTACAGGGGGTTAAAAATGGTAAATGAACAATTAATTTTGCTGCAACTTTGTCGAGTTATGCATCGTTTTTGATGGTTTCTGTGATTCTGAATCCTATAAGCCCATTCCAAGTAGTCAGCAGATAATGAGTTATTAGATTATAGTTGAAATATCTGGTATCTCAGTTAAAAATATATTTCGAGTAAAACTTAAGCTCCGACTACTATGATGGTCCTATTTGATTCAGAAGTATAGAAACTACCGAAGATTCATAGAAATTTTTTTTAAGACCTTGCTTCCATTTCAACCTCCCTAAAATATCCCCCCGTGTACGTTCTGCATACCTCGAATCTTACTACTATTACAAAGTGAAAACCAAAATTTCTTGGAGGCACAATTTTTTCATCATATTTCTTTTTATCTTGAACTATGAGGGATGATAAAATCTTGAATGCTGTTATTGGAGTTAGTCGTTTTGTCAACTGGAATGCTCATTATACATAGTAATCAAACCAACTTCTTTTTCATAAATACAATAAGAACACTTCAAACTTTTTATTTTCGATTTATATTCAGTCAATTCATCTCTTTTTTTATGTCTGATTTTATTCGCTCACGGTACTACTAAGAAATGTTCACTCATATTGCATTAAATTTACTTAAGTATATATTATATATAGATTGAATGTAATGTACTGATCATATATTAGCCTTCTTATGAGAAAACTAATTCTTTAAGGAAACCAGTTGGTTTTCTAATTGATTGCAGAGATGTAAAATCATTATCTTATTTTGAAAGCAAAGGAGAAACTAATTATTTTCGCTTAATTTTTTAGTAATTTAAAATGAACAGCTGAACAAATATATAACCTCTACATTTTGAACTGGAGAATGAACAATAAACGTTGAGTGAAACGAACCTTAGCGCTTCCTGGTAGCCTGGAGCTCGTACTAAATTTTTCATTCATAAACTCGTATCTCAATCTCAGAGACGCTAATTAAATGGTGCGAGAGGCATAAAATTCCAGTCTTTTTCTCTTCAATTTTACACTCTTAAGAGAAAAACGGAAACTTTCTTTTCCGTTAGGAGTCATATGGCTAAACGACGACATAACTTCCTTAATCCTAAAGTCGTTTTGGAGCCTTTTCGGCACGCACATTTTACACTTTGCTTTATAATATATATTGATTAATCACAAAAAATTTAACATAAAACAAAACATTTACCATTAACTATAAAACAAAATATTAAACATAAATTACAAAACAAACTTATTAAACGTGTAGAATTACAAATAGTTAAATTACATTATCTTCAATCACAAAACTACAATCTGAATCAGCTATAAAAAACAAATGCAATCTAACATATGTTCTTAATTAATTGGAGCATAAGCAAAGCTTTCTAAATAAAAGTGAATATTCACTTTTACATATATATATATATATATATATATATATATATATATATATATATATATATATATATATATATATATATATATATAGTAGAATCCCGATAATTCGTATTGTCAATGGAGGATAAAGAACGAATTATCGCGATTTCCATTAATAAGGGATTAAAATACAAAATATCAAAACTAATTCAATTATTACAACATGTGTACAATGGCTGTAGGTAGAACAATCAAATATTACAATTTAACTTTTGAAAAAACCATGTTAGTGGATCAATATAAAGAAACATTATAAGTTTTGAAAGTGATTAGAAACATAAACCCTGTCTCGTTTCTGAGTAACTAAGGAGCGATCATGTCTTTCTACACATCTTTCAAGTCATAACACACTTCGCTGGAAAAAATCGCACTTTCTCCCATAATTTAGTTAAATTTTGTATTGCTCCTTATTTTGAAAAGATAAAACCAACCATCACTTGTTTGAAAACGTTTAATTCCAATTTTTATTACAACTTTCGCTTTATCCTTTAAAAATCTGGTGCGTGCGCGCAACACACAACTTTCACTTACAAACTTACTTAGATTAGAAATTAATGCGTTTTGTTAATTGCCACTTCTCAAATGAACAGAACGGCTTTAATTATGAACAATGGTCTGTCATTAAAGGCGTACTCCGCTTGCGCTCAACGAGTTTTATGAGTTGAATAAATATGTTTCTTTTTTTCTCCTCTATATGTTTTCTTGATTTTTATCATATCTCATATTTAGCCATTTCTTATTTTTAGGCAAGACGAAAGACAGATAATTTCTCCATATAAACAAATACATAGGTACTTTATAGGAAAACAAAAAAGGACCCTTCCCCATTTAAGCCCCTCAGAACATTTTAATAATGATAAAGCTTACCTGATATTAAAGAACATCTAATTTCCATTAAACATGATGAATTTGATAAAAATCGTTAAAGCCGTTTATGAGATCATCGAATAAAAGGTAAAAATTGGAAAAAAAATTATGAAGTAAAGTGCCCGCTCCGTTTGACCAATTTTGATGAAATGTTGGCTATCACATCTTTGGCATATACATTCATCAAATACCCAGTTTGATCAAAAACGTTAAGGCCTTTTTTGAGTAAATAAAAAAAACAAGCGAAAATCATACAAAATTTATTAAGTTAAGTCCCCCCTCCGGTTGATCAATTTTGATGTAATGTTGGCTATGGCATCTTTGGCATATACATACATTAAATACCCAGTTTGATCAAAACGTTAAAACCGTTTTTGAGTAAATAAAAAAAAATACTTTGAAATGATACAAAATTTTATAGTTATTAAGTAATAGTAGTTATTAAGTAACGTCCCCCCTCCGGTTGATCAATTTTGATGAAATTCTTACAGTCATATCTCGGGCATATAAATAGATCAAATACTCAGTTTAATCAAAATCGTTAGAGCCGTTTTTGAGAAAATCGAAAAAAAACTTAAAAAGTTATTAAATAAAGTACCCCCTCCCTTTGAGTAATTTTGATGAAATTTTTGCTGTCACATCGCTGGCATATACATACACTAAATACCCAATTTCAGGTACGCACGGTTTATAGTTTTTGAGCTAGTCTGTTCACACACACACATACACACACACACAGACCATTTCGCGGGACTTGGTTAATTGGACTCAGGGGACCCCAAAACGTGTATTTCCGTTGAAAACCGGAAGTCGAAATTTTTCACGATCGCAATACTTCCACTTACTATATATTTCATATATAGGTAAGTGAAAGTAAAAATTAAACCCCGGTTGGGTGAGTTAGAATTACGTGCTTCTATCAAGTAGGTACATATTTTTAAAAGATTTAGTTCTGTGTATTCACTCATCCTGAAGTGACTTAATTCTCTGCCCGTAGCCAAAGATGTTTTTTTTTTTAACCTCCGCTTTATGCCATGAGGCTAATCGGGACGGGTTATCTACGGTTAACTAACTTCTTCTAATCCATGGCAAGCCGCTGAGTCTGTTCAGTAAGGCCGTCACCGAACAGAATCGAGCGGGCTTGGACGGGATTCGAACCCACCGCCTTTCGTGGGTTTTTTCTTTTTTTAATGTTTATGACTCAAATTTAGATATTTAAAATATTATGTCGACGAAAATCAATACGAATTATCGAGGTGACATTTTTATTGTACGAATTAGAGTGAGAATTCATGGGATCAGCGAAGCCATGCTAATTAACGGGATACGAATTATCGGGATTCTACAGTATAGGTTAGTGATAGTAAAGAAGATCCTTTAACAATTACTTATTAAACAGTTTTAGTTATTAAATATATTTTTTATTCAATTAGTTTAATAATATTGCTTGTTTTGTTTTCAGAAAAAAGTTTGGGTTAGTTAAGGTAGACTTCAATGATCCTAATCGAAATCGGACACTTAAAGATTCAGCAAAAGTTTTCAAGCAACTCATCGAAGAAAATAGTCATTCAGATGATAAGTGGGTTGCTGATCTTTGGGAAAAATAGATTTTTAATGATGATGTTATAAAAATTTTATACATATGCATATGTTTTATAATACAATAAAATTTATCCATATTTTAGTTGTAGTTTTTTAATTGTGGGTATTAAAAGTGAAATTAGTATTAAAAACAATATTTTTCCAATCTATCTCTGTGTTAAGAAGTTAACCGGAATTCTCCTATATATTTATTAACATATCTAATAATATTTAAACAGATAAAAGAGATTATACATGATCGCTAAAACTATATGATGTTGGAAAAAAAAGAAAAAAATCAAAAAACGCATTCACATAACTTTTCAGCATAATTTTATTTTTATAAGCTAAGTTTCAAATTTTTCTAAAGCTTTTTGTATCTGTTTCTCAGATTGTAAAAAGACACTTTTCTTTTTAAATAGAAGTCAATTACCATAAATTTGATGTTAACTGATAAGAATTGAATATTTTTTTTCACTCGTTCCAGATACCTATCCTTTCCAAAATAAACTCCCCAACAATCCGAGGCCATTAATTTTCAACTAGTGGCGAATGCAGGCTATATTTTTTGGAGGGGCCTTAGGTAATGCTTTCACTAAGAATAATGGTAATAAGGTTAAAATTAAACAAGACATTCTACTTACTACTTTATTTTATTTAAAGACACTAATAAACTATAGTTAAATACATGATATTTAGTCATTCTTTTAAGTCCTCAAATTGAAAATGGATTGTATTTATACATTTATTAGTAATTCACAACGTCACTATGTACTAAAACATATTAGGTTAAAATTAGGTCCATCATTATTCATGAAGTGTAAAAAAAAAAGAAAAAGTGGGGTCTCTCAGGAAATTTCTGGATCCGCTAGTTTTGATTTACCACCACCATCTTTACCTTCACTGAAGACACATCATCACGTCATCTTTTTATTTTTATCAGTGATAAAATACTTACAGAATAATGGGAAACAAACCAATTATCGAACTTACTGATAAATTTAACAAATACTTATGCACAAAAAATCAATAAACTTGGCTATATAGATAAATATACCAAAAAAAACAAAACAAAAAAAAACAGATTGCACAATACCAAGAATACATAGAATACATTAAGAATACATTAAATTTCATAAAACAAAATAGCTTCAGGCCTACTATTAATAGCATAAATGGCCCAAGTGAAACTATGGTTAAATTTATGAACCCAGCACTAAATGAATTAAGGAATATTAACATTTTAAAGTAAAAAATACATTTGAAATGAAAGAAATTTTAAGCATTACAGTTTTAGATTAGAAGGAGCATGAAATGATAAGCACAAACTTAGGAAAAGGATCAATAATGTCTGTTAATATAATTAACATTTTCTTTTAATTAATCGTACTTTTCTTTCATTATTTTTTTTAAGCAGCAGTGTCAATCCGATGATGATGACAAATGATAGATTTATGGGATTTCATCACTTGTTTTCAATTTTTTTAGTAAGAAGAAATTTTAAACCCTCTTTTATATTTTTTTTTGTATGAATACATATAATACTGCATATTTTAAAAAAAATATAAAAGAAGCCCTTATTGAAATTAAAATTTTAAATTGAAATTATAATTGAAATTAAAATTTTAAACTAGGTTTTAAGAAAATTTCTTTAGTACCAACCTATACATTGCTGTATACCATATGAAATGGCATGGAATGCGCTGTTAAAAGACATCAATCTCATAGTCCAAGTCAAATTTGGAAAATGTCTACAGTTATTTTTAAACATAAAATGCTAGATTTATGGAATTTTATCTCTAGTTAGATATAATACTGCCTATTTTTTAAAAATATATGAAAATTTTTAAAAGTGCCCTTTTTGTTAAAAACACATTTTCTAATTATGGAATGCACTAATGTACTTAACAGATTCCTCCATACAAAACAGATTCCTCTGAACTCTTTTCTAAAGCAACTAACAAAGAGTTGTTAATTTTCGTAAATACTGACCGATGTCCTGCTCTTATCTTCTTTAGTGCATCAATTTCTATTAAATAGCAGACTGTCCTGTCACGGTCGCCATTAATGTTGAAAACACTTTTTCTAATAATGGAATGCGCTAATTTTGGTATTACTTCGGATGAGGAGCTCCAAGATGGCGGCCGGCGTGAGTAAACAACAAGGTATTCCGATCACGCCCTACACGATATCCACGATTCAGTTCGGGTTAACCGAGAGTTCCGATGTCGGCTTTATCCACATTTTTGGAGGGGAATTCATTCGTTGCTTACTTTTATTAGGTCAGGTCTGATGCAGCAACACAGTTTGTACCTATATCCAAATGGCATATTTATATAATGAATTTCCAACAGCTCGTCGAAACTGGGATGATTATCGAGAACTTGATAGAAAAATGATTGAAATATATGGGTAACTTTTAATTGGGTTAGGGCAGAATAACATTAACAAATATAAAAATTTAATTAAATTGTAATTAAATTGCGCAGAGCCAATATCGTAACCAATGAAGGTCTACTGAAGTGCGATTATTGCTAGTTGAAACATATTTAATTAATTTAATTCTATTTAGTGGATTATAATACAGTTAGCCGATAATTATAGTTAAATTGATTTTAATAGATACAATTTCTTAAACCTTTTTTCTCCCTTTCTTCAATCAAATAAATCATGTACAGTTTGTTCTTTTTCCTATGGAGACATATCATTTAAAATCATCATCAAATCATTTTTAAAAATATCCTTTTTGGTAATATAAACAGATTTTTCTTGAAATACAAAAACATAATAATCTGGTGGTTAAGAATGATCGGATTCTTATATTATTAAGTATTTGTACCTTGTGCATTTAACTCGATCCCATTTAATAATTTAAACAGGACAATAAAATATTTAAAAAAAAAACAAATAAATAAATGTAGGAAACAGAAGATTAAATTATTCCTTTTTGGTTATTTAAATACATTTTTTCTTTAAATAACAAAAAAATAATAATCTGGTGGTTAGGAATACTCGGATTCTTATATTAATTTATTTGTACTTTTTCTATTTATACGTGCATTTCATCATTTAAACAGTAAAATAACATATTTAAAAAAAAAAAAAATTTACAAAACAAACTATTAAATTTATTTGTTAAATGGTCTGTTTAGTTTAAAATTTTATGCAACCATCACAGGAAATTTTTTATATATTGAAGTAGTACTTCTAATGATATCTGTTGTTGTACTTTAATTATATTAAAGAAACATTCATTTGTACATTACGCTGGTTGTTCCCATTATTGAAGCGAGGAAGTTGGTTATCTGGACTACATCTGCTCGGGAACTCTTGGTTAACCCGAACTGAATCGTGGATATCATGTAGGGCGTGATCGGAATACCTTGTTGTTTACTCACGCCGGCCGCCATCTTGGAGCTCCTCATCCGAAGTAATACCGAAATTTTCTTAAAACCTAGTTTAAAATTTTAATATCAATTTTCTCTAAAAGGGCATCTTTTAAATTTTTTATATATTTTTAAAAATATGCAGTATTATATGTATTCATACAACAAAATATAAAAGAGGGTTTGAAATTTCTTCATTACTGAAAAAATTGAAACCAAGTGATGAAATCCCATAAATCTATCATTTTATGTTTAAAAATAACTGTAGATATTTTCCAAATTTGACTTGGACTATGAGATTGGTGTCTTTTAACAGCACATTCCATTTCAAATGGTATACAGCAATGTTTAGGTTGGTACTAAAGAAAATTTCTTAAAACCTATATTAAAATTTTAATATCAATTTTCTCGAAAATGGCATCTTTTATATTTTTTTTAAAATATGCAGTATTATGTGTATTCATACTACAAAATATAAAAGAGGGTTGAAAATTTCTTCATTACTAAAAAAATTGAAAACGAGTGATAAAATTCCATAGTTCTATCTTTCTAGCATACAGCAATAGCTAAAGATGTTTTCCAAATTTGACTAGGACTATGAGATTGGTGTCGTTTAACAGAGCATTCCATGCCATTTCATATGATATAGAAAAATGTATAGATTGGTACTAAAGAAATATTCTTAAAATGAAGTTTAAAATTTTAATTTTCCCAAAAAAGCCATTTTTTAAAAAAAAAATTATATATTTTTTTTTAAAAATAGGTCAAACTCCCTATACCTACTTATTGTATATGATTAGAAACGGCATGGAATGTGCTGTTAAACGAAACCAATCTCATAGTCCTAGTCAAATTTGGAAAACATGTATAGCTATTGCTATATGCCAGAATGCTAGAACTATGGAAAATATCTACAGTTATTTTTAATCATAAAATGCTAGATTTACAGAATTTTATCACTAGTTTTTAATTTTTTTTAGTAATGAAGAAATTTTCATCCCACTTTTATATTTTTGTTGAATGAATAGATATAATACTACCTATTTTTAAAAAATATATAAAAATTTAAAAAAATGCCCTTTTTGAGAAAATTGAAATTGAATGGTTTTAAGAACATTTCTTTAGTACCAAACTATACATTGTGTATAGCATATGAAATGGCATGGAATGTGCTGTTAAAAGACACCAATCTCATAGTCCTAGTCCAATTTGGAAAAATCTACAGTTAATTTTAATCAAGACTTTTTCTGTTCCTGGACCTATTTTTGAGGGCTTTAGAGACCAATAATTCAAAAATGGGTAGACATATCTCAGTTATATTTCAAAATTCTTCTAGTAGATACAAGTAGTACGCACATATCAAATTTCAAGAAAATCTGAGATGATGAGGTTCAAAATGATTTAATTTTGTGTGGATTGGCCCAACATTGTTAATAATTTGAGCTTTCATTGTTCGTTTGGCACTGTTAATTATCAGTTTCTTCTAATAAAAATTATTTTCAACCCACATTAGTGTTACATAATATTTTCTCTTATTTTCATTGAATTAATTCTTAGACTATTAAAATTTCTGTTAATTTTATTTTTAAGCAATATTCTTTTCTGTTTTGTGAAATACATTTAATTTTTTATATATTTTTTTTAAGAATATTTTTTTATTTATTCATGTGAACCAAACTCCGGAACCAAAATAAAACATAGAAATTATATATTGTTTTAATGCTTTCCTTAAATCCCTATCCACTCAAGATAATTCTCTTTGTAATATTACTAAAAAACTCCTTAAAACCCATTACATTTCCCGTCCACTCAGGCTGGATGAGGGCTCCTGGGCAGTTTCTGATTAAGAAAAACTGAGGAGTGCCAAACACCTGTCGTCTACATTCACGCCTCAAACCGAATCTCATCCTACCAGCATCACAATAGTCCGAGAATTCCTTTCTTCTCCAATCCCACTCGCCTAACCCTTTTTTTTCTTGGACCACCCCTTCCTTGCCTGTTAGGCTATATGGGGTTTCCCGGGACAGGGAAAAGGGTTGGGGAATGCTGCCGAGTATTATTAAATTTTCCCCTGGCTCCGGGTTTTGAACTTGCGATGTTTCGGTTCTAGCAAGGATATATAGGCCTATATACGCCTAACCACCTCCCAATAGTAAATCCCTCTGAGGTCCTTCCTCCCAAAGCTATTCAATTTCTCACATACATTTACAATCGTATCCTAAGAATCATCCACTTCCCAGTACAGTGGAAACATTCCACCATTATCCATTTCCTAAAACCGGGCAAGCCTTCCAACAATATGATATCATACAGATTTCCTTTTTCCTATTCTTTCGAAAATCTTTTAAAAGATTCTTTCAAAACGAATCCTTCCCATTATGAAATCCCAAAATATCCCAACCCATCAATTCGGATTCCACTCAAAGCATTCCGCTCAGTAACACTAGAAAGCAATATTGTTTGCTCCGACATATGTTGGGACATAGTGCAAACTTTTGACCGGCGATGGCACGCCGGATTGCTCTTCAAGCTTAAATCCATTTTACCCTAGTCCTTATATAAGTCTTGGGCCAGCTTGTAAAAGTATACGAATGTGCTTAAGATGCTTGTTTTTCTTTACTTGAGTTTATTATTTTATTTTTATTTATTTATACTTTTTGTAAATAAAGTGTGAATCTGTTCAATCACCTATATTACTATTGCCTCGAAATGAGACAAAATGTAATACTATTTAATATTAAAAAAAAAAAAATTATTTTATTGCAGTCCTGTAGCATTTCTTGATCTCATGTGTAAAAATTATGATGTGAAAGCAAAACAGTTGTATATTTCGGTTACTTAGTATAAAGTTCTATAATTGCCTGGAACGTTTACAGTCATCTTTTTGTACTCTTTATTATATGTATTAGATAGATAGAAGATCGAAATAACGTTTATTCATGAAAAATATATAATAAAGTATATAATTATATATAAAATACAGAGAAAAAAAAATGAATACCAAGACGTAAATGGACAATGGATGCAAGTCCGTCTGTCGAGATATCCTAGATTGTTATAACTTTACATATATGTTTATACCCACATATCCACTTAAATACACACACACACACACACTCACACATATATATAGTTTGAAATTTCTGTGTTATGATTTATGTCAAATTATTTAAATTCTTATTGGTATTATAATAATAAAAAGTAAATATTTTTTTTAAAGATGTAATGGAAATATAATATTTTCTTTTATAGAAGATAAATTTAACACCTTTGGTCTATACTTTTCATTTACACTTCATCCATTTATATTGATGAAATCAAATGCAAATGTTTGGAATGCTTTGTCCAATGCAGTAAACCAATTTTATTTCCCATCTCCATATGTTTGATAATAGTTTCTTCAGAGTTTCAAAAAGCTGGTATTTTTATAATAAATAAATAAATTAATAAAGCCTTTATTGCATGAGAAACAAAACAATCTTAAACCAATAATAAATATCTGCTATTTCTGCAACATTTTCAATTTATATTCACAAGTATTACTAACACATAATTGCATTTATTGGTTTATAACACAAATTTGTATAAATTTATTATATTTACAATTACTATCAGCATATAATTATTATAATTCTATAATGTAATCAATACTTCGAACAAGCTCAGTAACAATATTATTGGTGTGGTCCAGGCCCGGAACTAGGGGGGGGGGGCAAGCGGGGCACGTGCCCCGGGCGGCAGATTTTAGGGGCGGCAGATTTCGGGGCGGCAGAATTTGAAAAGTTTATAAATTAAAAAATAAAATAAATAAATAAGATGGAAAAGTTATCAAAATAATAATATCACAATCAATTATTTGAATTTTCCGCAAAATTTTGATTGAGTGATATGACTAATACTGATATGAATTAGTACACTGAGCGTTCGGCAGCGAGTTGGGGGGCGCGAAAACAGCGTAGCCTTGAAACGATGCCTCCCCCCGGGGGAAGCGATCCTCAAATGACATTGGTCTATCTCAGGAACAACTCCAGTTTTCTGTCATGGCTGCCATACATTGTATCAGATTGACATCGTTTGTTATTCAAATAAAAGTTTTTGCCCATTAAATAATTTCAAATTAAATAGAAATGGATAGGATGATTACTTATTTTAGGTAAATAAAAGAAAAAATAAGAAAATGATGTTTTAAGAAAAAAAATAAACGAAATAATCATTGTTAGAGCCGTTTCACGACATTTAAGGACCCGGCTCCTTTGGGTCGGCAGCTAAAATTCTTTGGAGATTATCTTGGGAACGGTTAGTCATATCAGCTTGAAACTTGTTTTATTCGATTCCCTGCACTAAAATACATATTAAATGAGTATAAAAAATCCGAATTTTAAAAAAGAATTTTTTTAAATTAAAAAATTGATTTCCAGTAGAGGAAGATTTAACTGGTTAATGAACTCGTTCTTACAAATTTAACCAAGAACTTTTGTGCGAAATTTCAAAGAAATCGGTTCAGTTTTGTGTCCTCTAGAACGCGAATAGACAAATAAATATATAAATATACGTTTAGTTTTTTCCGGACCCGATTTGTTTTATCAGGGGGTCATGAAACGCGGTTATATGTGGTTTGCCCCGAAATTCTTTCATACGGTCAACCTCATAAGCGTATTGTGATATAATTAGTCATGTATAAGAAATAAGTAATAAATTAATGTGATCAATATGTAAGTGTTTTTCATAACATACATAATTATCGTGTGTAATCTCAACTACCGCATTTAAAAAATAACTTGCGGAGGTATAGTATTTTAAGTTTGTGGGGGGAGGGGAGGGGGGGGGAGGGCGGCAGCTTGATCTTTGCCCCCCTGACAAATCTCCTAGTTCCGGCCCTGGTGTGGTCTAACTTCCCTGGATACCAAACTTACTGGGAAGTGGAGCTGGCAATTCCATTCCACATTTCTCTTCACTTTTCTTTTTCTCGAGCTATTCTCATCCAATTGGGACCAGCCAGAGTCTTCAGGACATCGCTCCATTGCCTTCCTCCCCTTCTTTTTAAATTTTATGGGATCCATTCTGTAACCTACAGTGACCATCTGTCATCCTGAATTCTAGCTAGGTGCCCCGCCCATTTCTATTTTCCAGATTTTTTACTTATGTCTGTACACTTAATTTTATCCCTTTTGTTATAATTCATCATAATCCTTAGAGAAGAGTTTTCAAATATACTTAACTTAGATTCTTGTGCCTTGGTCAGAGACCAGGTTTGGCACCCAAATGTGACTGAAGGAAGAACGCAGCTTTCAAACATCACTTTCTTGTTTTCCATGCTAAAGTTGCCCTTCATTACTTCTCTTAAGGACCAATATTTCTACCAACCTCTGGTGATTCTTCTTTGTACTTCCTTCCTGGCATGTTTGTCAAAAGATACAATCTGTCCCAAATAAATAAGATCTTTTGCATACTGCAGTGTTACACTATTTAATCTTAAATCTTCTTTCACAATTTTTTTTTTTTTTTTTTTTTTTCTTTTGGACTTTAAAGCTTCCAGTGAAGCCCTATACTGCCCATACTAACATCCATGGCACTAGGTGATACTTCTAAAAACCACCCAGGGCGGGACTCGAATCCACAACTCCGGCATGGGAGTACGGCGCTTTACCGCACAGCCACACCGAGCCCCTTTCACAATTTTTATCATTAACACTGTTTTTGTATAGTCCTAACAATGAGTTGGGAGATCATTTAACCTTTGCCTGAGTTTTTCGAACTTGCTTGAGATCAATAATAAGTCATCAGCAAATTTCAAGTTATTTAGTTTTCTACCATCAATATCAATGCCCATATTGCTCTAGTCCATTGCTCTAAACAATTTCTCCAGTAGCAGTATGAATGAACTTGGTGGTAAAGGGTCACCTTGTCTTACTCCTATCTTAAATACTGGACTCCTATCTTAAATATTGGGCATCTTCTCTCCATTTCGATATAGGCTGTATATCCAGAGTATAGTTTTCTATAATTGTAACATATTTCTGTGGTATGGCTATTTCTTTCATTGATTCAAGAATACTTACATTATAGACACTGTCAAAGGCCTTCTTAAAATCTACAAAACAGACATAAAGGGGAAAATTATACTCCTTGGACTTTTCTATTAATTGGTTAATAACTTGTAGACGGTCTGTTACTGAGTAGTTTTTCCTGATTCTGTATATCCTGATTTGCTCTATTGATATTATTGCTGAGATAAATGGAGCTAATCTTCTATTCATAATTGCAGAAAAAAGCTTGCCTACGGCAGAGCAAAGGGATATGGGTCTATAATTATCAATTTTAGTTTTGTCACCTTTTTTGTGTTGTAGGATTATTTTTGCGGTTTTCCATTCTTCGGGTATATTCTCTTCTATCAGAATTAAGTTGAATAGCTTACATAATTCCACGGCCAGAGTTTCGCCTCCTGCCAAAAGCATCTCATTCCTTACTCCATCAGGGCCAGGCCTTTTGTAGGGTTTTAAACTTTTGATTGCAGCTACGACTTCACAGAAAATTATATCGGGAACATCTTCTGTTGAAAAGTGTTGTATTTTACTGTGCTCATAACAATGAATATATAGCTCCTTAAAGTAGTCTGTTGCTATTTGGATGATGACCTTTCTTCTGGTTTATTCTTTCCCTGTCTTGCCTTGAAAAGAATAGAACCATTGCCCGCTAGGTATAAATTCCTTCATAATTTTCCTACTAGATTTATTTGTCTCAATGATATCCCTTATCATTATTTAGTTAAACGTTGTACAGTCAGTCTTAATGCAGTAAATAAATAATAAATCTTTAACCTTTGATATCTGTTTAATAAATGAGTTTGAGATATATGTTAATATGAACTTTTTTGTTTATTTTGTGTTAGAGAACACGTACCTAAAATAGTGCCGTGCAATTCCGAAACACCCTGTATATTAATTTTATGATTCTTTATTACATTCTACTTGAAATAGTAATATGTTGTTTAAAATAGCAATAAACGGGTCTTAATTTATATGAACTAATGGTTTTTCTTGTCAATGTTGCTTTAAATTATTGATTCCCTCATTTTTATGATAGTTGATAAAATAAATAATAACACTTAGAAAAATGAAAATATTAAAAAAAATCTGCAGAAATAATGCTAACCAATAAGTGACAGAAAGCAAGATAGCAGGTAACATGAGTTTTTAGGATAGATTTCAATCCCGGTATAGGCATCGTTATTTCAGCTATTGAATCACTGTTTTTCTTCATACATATAAGTATATTGTGAAATATATATCCGACACCATAAATATTGCCTTATAAGATTTGTTTTCGTTTTCAACTCTTCACAAGTCTCTTAATCTCTTCACCTATCTTTTCTTTTATTCCATCTTCGGTATATATACTTATATTAAAACCTTCTTCACCATTGGTCTTGATTACTTGTTCCAGATCCATACCGTCGGTAGCCGTAGCCTGGAAAATTGGAAACATTGCCAAGAAGAAGCTCAAAGCGAAAAATGTTAGGCTGTCCATGGCATCATTGATATTATCCAAACTTGGTTGGGAACCCTTGTATCCAAACTTTTCCAAACTACTAACGAGGGATTCATGGTAGAGTTTAACCAAACTTTGGTAGCTCGCACGACGAACTTTGGGATTAATACTTGAGTACATGAAGTAGATTACATCTACACATGGTGAGTTGTATTGAGGTATCTGAAAGTCTACCAACCTGAAATAAAAAAGAAATGATAAAAAAGCGTGAGTGATATTTTTTAAGTTTCGAGAAACGAAATGATTGCATACATTCTTATATATTCTTGTATTTGGAAGTTAATTATTAATTTGTATTGGGAGTTGTATGTATAACTTGAAACTGTTAAACTGGGTGGTAAATTTAACTTGGATTATGAACACAAAAAGAAGTTTAAGAAATTGAAATGATACAAAGACTGACTTCTTGTTGTCACAACAATGTTCTATACTTAACATGTAAGCTTTGTTTACTTTGTATAATGATATTAAGCTTAATATTATATCACTCCCAATAATAACTTATCGATGTAAGTTAAGGTTGTGTGACAAATTATATGGTGCTGTGCCGGAAGACCAGATGATTTGTCAGGTTCAGAACGTTCGAGGCGGGATCGGGAATGGGAACAGTGTTTGGACACAATAAATAATGAGCAAGCGGCGAGATTGGAAAATCCACCCGAGGAAATTAGAAGATCTGAATTTGGATACTAACGTGTATTACTTATGTCAAGGTGGATCCAGATGCAAGGAGTTTAAAGGTAGCTCTTTCAAGGCTGTGTTGAATAATTTGAAAAATTACAGTCTGCCCAGATAAATAAAATATTGAAGTAATTTATTTAATAAATAAATTAAATGACATGGTCTTCTAAAATCGACCAATTTGTGTGATTCGGTGAATGACAGGCTGAAGCTATCAGGCGAAGTTAATGGCAAACTGACCCATTTGTCTGATTAAAAGGCAGGTGTTCCAACCTTTCCGACGAAATGAATGTGATAAGTTGACAAACTTGTTGAGTGAGATGGACAATTGAATAATTTGTTTATGATCAACACAACAATCGAAGGCTGAGTAAGTTTAAAAAGAAAGCTGGAAAGTGGGTCTTAAGAAAGCAGCTCTGTTAACTTCCCTTGGACACGGATAGCCAACCCAGGATAAAACACTCACATTTTGAGGGTAAGTCATTCTGGTCTAATTACCTTAAGTCTTTCAAAACCGCACCTAACGCTGATAAATGTTTAAATGTTCTGTAGATGATGCAGTAGCCCTATCAGAATGTCGCTTTAACCCTCCGGCGGGCGCGCCTATTTGAGTTACATCAGCGGGCGCGCTGCGGTGTTTGGACCGCATCTTTGTTTTTTATATATATTACTAGCTGTATAAAATCGGTTTCACCCGGAGAATTTCAATTTTTAAATCTATAAAATCTATAAACTGAGACTTTTATCGACTCAAACGGTCGATTTTGTAAAAACCAATGTAAAGCGAGATCAAAAGATTATTATAACAATAAAGAATATACCCAGAGATCGGCTGAAGTTATGCAATGTTAATATGGACAGGTGTTCGCACCTGGTCTGAAAGAACTATTGAGCGAAATTTGGAGAATTTAGGACAAACGGTATGGATTTATATAAAGAACAAACAGAATTTCACCTTTATATGCATAGATTATAGCTGTATATCCCGGTTCCACACGGGGAATTTCTTTTTTCTAAAGAAACGGTCGATTTCGTAAAAAAAAAACATTGTAAAGTGAGATCATTATGATTTTTATAACAATAAAGAATATCAGCTGAAGTTCGGCTGAAGTTATGCAATTTTAATATGAGCAGGTGTTCGCACCTGGTCTGAAAGAACCACTGAACGAAATTTGGAGAATTTAGGACAAACGGAATGGATTTCTGTAAATAAAAAACAGAATTTCACCTTTATATGCATAGAATATAGCTGTATATCCCGGTTTATCACGGGGAATTTCATTTTTCTAAAGAAACGGTCGATTTCGTAAAAAAAAAAACATTGTAAAGTGATTTTTAAAACAATAAAGAATATCAGCTGAAGATCGGCTGAAGTTATGCAATTTTAATATGAACAGGTGTTTGCACGTGGTATTAAAGAACCACTGAACGAAATTTGGAGAATTTAGGACAAACGGTATGGATTTCTATAAAGAACAAATAAACAAACAGAATTTCAACTTTATTTATATAGATTAGAAAATAAGGAATAACTTACTTTTTTTTTGTCGTTTACTCATTGCTTTGGATTTATACTATCTCTAATGAATAAAAATTATAAGTTGTATGAAGAAAAGGATAGCAAAAAGAAAACAAAATTAAAATAGCTTTGGCGATAAAAACACAAACAAAAACAACAACTTACAATTGGTGTTGTAGTATATATAATAATAAATTGTTTATTATAATAAATGTTGCTCATATTAACATAGGAATAATGATGGAAGATGGATTACCGTTGTTATAATGAAGGGGAAGTGGTTGGGGGGACGATAAAAATAAATAGCACTAATATGTAAGAATCACATATTTTATTTTTGCCAACGTTTTGACCCAAATTTTATATCTTCATCAGTGCTCTTTGACTGATGCTTTCGGAGTAAACCCATAAGGTATAGAGTATTATAGTAATTATATACATAGGCATAGCGGTATGGGTCAATTTCACAATATACTAATTTAGTAAAACTTCTTCTTCTTCTTCTTCTTCTTTATCTTCCTCCTTTGTGCCATTACTAGCGTGGAGGGGCCTCGATCCAACTGTGCCAGGCTTCACGGTCCCTGCACAGCCTCTTCAGTTCCTGGAAAGTTTTTCCTCCGATTCTCTGGATATATTTATCATATTGAATCCTAGGCCTTCCGCGTGGCCTCTTGCCAGTGGGTCGAGCTTCCATCACCTTTCTGGGTTCCCGGTTCTCGCTCATTCGACAAACATGGCCAAACCATTTTAGCTGTCGTTTCTCCAGGATAGTTTTCAATGCAGGAATTTTTAGCTCCGCTCTAATCCTTTCATTTCTTACGCGGTCTCTCCTCGTTTTTCCTGCGACTCTACGTAAGTACTTCATCTCAGCTGCAGTTATTCGGCCGATCTGTTTATCGAGCATTATCCAGCTCTCGCTCCCGTAGGTAAGAGTAGGGAGGTATTTGATTTGTATATGTGGAGCTTCGTCTCTAGCCCCACATTTCGATGCCCAACAATACTGTTGCATATGCTATAATAGATTTGGTTAGCTTTAGCAATCCTATTTGCTATTTCCCCATCTATTTTTGCCTGTCTATTTATGTTGGAGCCCAAGTAGAGAAAGTTCTCTACTTCTTCGAGAACCTCGCCATTGCAAACCACCTCCACTGTCTCTTCCTCATCTCGGGACAGGTCCAGTATCTTGCTCTTGGAAGCATTGATGGTCATTCCTTTACGCTTGAGTTCTTCCTGCCATTCCACTAGAGCTTGCTGCAGCTTATCTTTTGTGTCGCAAATGAGAACGATATCATCAGCATATAACAGTGACTGGCTAAGTATCGTCTTCATGTTCCACTTACCTATAATTGTTCGAGCAGTTCGCCTTTTACAAATTTTATGGATTTCATCCATAAACACTGTAAACAGAAGGGGGCTCAGGCTGTCTCCTTGTTTTACTCCTCTATCTATGGGGAAAGGAGCAGATTCTGTTCCATTAATCCTCACCACTCCTTTGGAATTCATGTAGACTGATTTTATGGCGGTAATGAGATCTTGTGGCACATTTTTGGCTGCTACGGCGTTCCATATTTCTTGACGTGGGACCGAGTCATAAGCAGCCTTAAGGTCTAAGAAGGCTAAATATGTGCTCTTATCTCTGTCCCATGATTTTTCTAATATATTTCGTATGACAAAGATATTGTCTTGGGTCTGCCTCCCAGGGCGGAAACCTGCTTGCTCCTCTTCCAGCTGCTCCTCCACAATTCGTCGTAGCCTTCTCTCCAGAATGTGCGTGTACATTTTGTATGCCACAGACAAGAGGCTAATTGGTCTATAATTGGCACATTCTGTTTGACTCCCTTTTTTGTGGATAGGAATAATCACACTGTATTCCCAATCTTTCGGGATACTCTTGGTATCCCATACCGTCTGAAATAGGCCTTGCAACGCTTTAATAAGCTCTTGTCCACCATATTTCAGGAACTCGGGGGCAATGTTGTCTGTGCCTGCTACCTTGCCTGTCTTCATCTGTTCAAGAGCCAGTTCAACTTCTTCTTCATTAATTGATTCTTCGCTGACTTCGTAGATCGTCTGTTCCCTTTGTTCTCTTGCTAATTCTTCATTTAGTAAAACAAGACAAAAAAAATTCCTCTAAGTGACCCCTGGAGCAATCTAAGGTCAGAGCAATAATTCAAGGAGGAGACTCACTAATAAAGTCATAGAGGTAAGAACTGCTTATAGAAATTGGTCAATATTCCTCTGAATCTAGTCAGTCTATATAATATACTGTAACACTTTTGTGGGTAACAAATATTTATTTAACAGAAATATTCAGTTATCACAATGCCAACGAATTATTACAACTTAAACACTTGAGCAGGTTACAAAATTGATAACTTTATCACACACAATCATATGACTTGAGCAACACAGTCAAGACACAGACTTCAACATGGACTCATTCAGTCTCTGCCCCTTATATATATCGTAAATAGTGGGGCCTGGAATCTTCTAGAACAATGTAGGCAATTCTCCGTCATTCCGGAATGATCTAGACAAAAACAGTTCGTTCCAACCGGTTATTTTGTTCCAACATGCGGTCCAGGAGGTTACACCATATGTTTTTTTTATTTGCTTATCGATTTAACGTTACACTGCCCCCTCCTTAGAGACATTCCTCCTGGATGTCTTCTTTTCCATGCTTCTGCTCCCTAGGTCAAACGAAAGGTCTCTTCCGTAATCCGCTGTACCTGATCTTCTTCGTGGTTCCTGGCATATGGCGCCAAGCGATTATAATGGACGATAATGGGCTTTCCTTTGGGGTACTTGAACACCCTGTAGACCAGATCGTTGATGTTCTTCTTAATCACGTATGGTCCCAGCCTTCCTTGTGGGTTGTAGAGCCAAGCAAGTTCTCCTTCTTCGTATCCACCCTGGTTGGCCCTGCTCCCGCTTTGTCTCCTCATCCGGTCTCTGGCGACGTGTCTCTTATTGACAGCGATAGGGTGATTTCGATTTACTTCTCGAGGCAATGACGGATCGACGCCTTCAATCACCCTGTCCTTCTTCTTGTATTTCAGCTCGCTCTTCGTAGTCGCCTGCCGAACCAACGAGGTGATCGACGCTGAAGTCTCAACCTTAGTGCCTTTTCGAAGAATACTTGAGCGATTACCCTTCGAAGGAAGTTTTACACTCTGTTCCACAGTGGTTACCACACCGGCTGGTCCCCGACTCCGTAAGGGCAGCACCTCTCCACTGATCTTGACACTCCTCCGTTCCAGGTCGAGCTGAAAGCCATACGCGTTCATAAGGTCCATCCCGAGGATTGCATCTTCTTCAATGTCAGCCACTAGGACCGAGTGTGAGACACGGCTTGAGCCTATCTGTGACTTTACCTCGGTTTCCCCATTTCCTTGGCTTCTTCTCCGGTCGCAGTCCTCAGCTGCCATCTGGAGGGCGTCAGTGTTTTCTTGCCAGCCACACTTAAAGAGGCTATAGTCTTCGTAGCTCCAGTGTCAATCAGCATCATGTACCTCTTGCCGTTGAGGCTGCCATCCACATATGCGCTGTCGTCTCGGTGTCCCAAGGAGGTTACCAATATTGGTGAAGCAGCTTGGTGACTGCCCGGGAAGCTTTTAACCTCCGGTTATTGGCGTGCCCTATTTTTCCCTGTGTCAGGAGCGACCTTTCCTTTGCAGGATCTCCTAATGTATCCGAGCTCCCCACAGCTCCAGCACCGTACAGGTCTCCTTTTACGGAATTTTAGGACTTTTAAAACCTCCAAAACAAGATTCTCCAAGTCCGCAGTTATTGCCGGCTCCCCGCAGTTCCTACACCGGAAGGGTCTTCTCTGCGAGTCTAAAGCCTTTGCAACCCCTGAGAGAACACCTTCTAGGTCTCTGTGGTTCACCTTGTCACGGTCGGTGGTACGCCTGGTCTGGACACACCCATAGCTACGAGAAGCCTCGGTAGCCGCCTCAAACTCCAATGCTATGGTTAGTGCATCCACCAACAATTTAGGGCGAGCAAGCCGCACCGCTCTCTGAAGCTCCAAGTCCCTTAATCCGTCGACGAATGCTTGGACTGCTAAGCACTCTACCAAACATTCTGGGGCTGTTGGATAAGCCAGTCTTACCATCCTGGCAACGTCCGCTTCGAACTCTTGAATAGTCTCGGCTGCCTTCTGCTTCCTGCTTTTCAGCTGGGACTGATATACCTGTTCGAGGTGGGCATGGCCAAACCGCATCTCTAGCCGGCTTACTAGCATGTTAAAATCGTACGCGTCGTCAGCGTTGAGGGTCTGTAAGACATCCAAAGCGTCGCCTCTGAGAGCCACCGTAAGGGCAACCGCCTTATCTCTTGGAGACCACCCATTAGTACTGGCCGCAGCGTTGAACTGCTTGAGGTAGTTCGCCCAGGACGACTTACCATCAAAAGTCGGTGGCTTTATTCTGGCTCGGCTCTCTATTACTGCATGTTCAAGTCCTTCCTCTTCTATCGGTGGCTGTTGGGTGATATGCTTTCTTACGGCTACCTGAACTTTTTCTTCCAACCTCCTTTCTAATTTCTCAAACTCCTCTTCCAACAGCCCTTGTTTCCTGCTGAGCCAGCCTATCGTTCAACCCAACCACTTCGCCAGACAAGTTGGTCAGCTTTTCATTTAATCCATTCACATCACCAGATAAATTGGTAAGCCTGTCATTTATCTCAGCCGATAAGCTTGATTTCAGGCTATTCATCTTCTCATTGAGCTCCTCAGACTGGCTGGCCAATTTATCATTTAATTTAGTCAACTTTTCATTTAATTCTGCCGATATACTTGTTAATTTATCATTTATTTCTGCCGATTGACTTGTTAATTTATCATTTATTTCGCCTGATAAATTAGAAAATTTATCATTTAATTCAACCGATTGGCTGGCCAATTTGTCATTTATTTCGCTAGATAGGTTGGTAAACCTTTCATTCAACCCATTGATTTCAGAAGCCAAATTAGAATTTATTTCTGCCGACAAATTATTTAAAGCGGCTTTAAAAGAGCTATCCTCAAACTCTACAGTTTCAGGATCTACGCCCTGACTCGAGTAATACTCACGTAAGCAGGCAACAAGATCGCTTTTGTCCCTGTAGTGTCTAAATCCAGCTCTTCTAATTCCCTCCGCAGCTCCGTAACTTTAAGTTCTCCAATTCGTTTACCTGGCATTTTTTTTTTTTTTTTCTTTAACCCCACACCTGACACCAGTTGTAACACTTTTGTGGGTAACAAATATTTATTTAACTGAAATATACAGTTATCACAGTGCCAACGAATTATTTAAACTTAAATATATGAGCAGGTTACAAAATTGATAACTTTATCACACACAATCATATGACTTGAGAAACACAGTCAAGACACATACTTCAACTTCGACTCATTCAGTCTCTGCCCCTTATATATATCGTAAAAAGTGGGACCTGGAATCTTCTAGAACAATGTAGGCAATTCTCCGTCATTCCGGAATGATCTAGACAAAAATAGTTCGTTCCAACCGGTTATTTTGTTCCAACATGCGGTCCGGGAGGTTACGCCATATGTTTTTTTTATTTGCTTATCGATTTAACGTTACCATACAGTATATTATATATGTAACTCTATAATATATGTCTACCCAATCTATAGTCTTACCTAATAAAGATTTTTGGACTAATTACCTATGCGAGAGGTAACTCAGTCCTACCAGACAAGTAAGTCGCGAAAAAAAATCCGTATTAATTACGGTTTTTTTAAATTTAATTCGCGAGAACTAAGAACAGATCGCATTGAGAAAGCTGGTCGCGGTAGTCGGGGGAGTGGGGCGGAGCCCCTCCCCCCCTCCCCCACCGCTACACCACATAATAAGGACTTTTTGAATATTTACCTTTGCGAGAGGTAATTAGCTAGGAAAAAAAAACCATAGTAATTAGTTAATAAAAATTTAGGTGTGCGAGAGCTAACTCGCGACGGTGGTGGTCCCTGGTGGGGTCGGGGAAAACCCGCCCCCCCGCCCTAATCTATAGTCTTACCTAATAAAGATTTTTGGTCTAATTACCTATGGTCTTTATGGACTACTACCTATGGTACGGTTTTTTTTTAAATTTAATTCGCGAGAACTAAGAAGAGATCGCATTGACAGAGTTGCTCGCGGTAGTCGGGGCAGTGGCGCGCAGAGGGCGTAAATTCCTGATAATTTACGGGGAGGGGGGGTGGGGCTCCGCACCACTCCCCCGACTACCGCGACCAACGTTTTCAATGCGATCTCTTGTTAGTTCTCGCCAACTGAAATTTTAAAAACAGTAATTAATACGGCTTTTTTTTCGCGACTAGTTACCTCTCGCATAGGTAATTAGTCCAAAATTTTTATTAGGTAAGACTATAGATTGGGGAGGGGGGGCTGGTTTTCCCCGACCCCACCAGGGACCACCACCGTCGCGAGTTAGCTGTCGCACACCTAAATTTTCATTAACTAATTACTATGGTTTTTTTTCCCTAGCTAATTACCTCTCGCAAAGGTAAATATTCAAAAAGTCCTTATTACGTATGCTTTCTAGGTATGATAACTCAAGCCCGAAAATAGGGTTAAGGGGGTGGGTCAGAGCGGTTACACCGATTTTTAATAATATTCTGGCACCTACCCCCTATTTTTGGCCTCATCTAATTTCCATCACCGATAATTAGCTTCTACCCTTAGAGCCGCGGCTACGCTCGATTTTTTTTTTTTTTTTTTTTTAATATTTCGATCTAATTAGTCCTTTCTACTCTTTCGATTTAATTTGCAATTTTTAGACTGCCTAACACTCCGTTCTCGTCGGGTAAGACAGTCCATTCGATAGTATTGAATAGCGAGGGGCTACACATGGAGATATCTACAGATGAATAAGTGCCATACGTTGAACTTAAAAATGTTTTTTCACCTGTATTGAGAAGCAAGATATTTGATAGATCAATGAATTCTTCTATGACCCTACCTCTTGCATTTAGATTTGTAGAGCCCAACATTAGACTATGGCCGTTCAGGTCCCAGAGGAATAAGACTGGTTGGGGCAGTTAATTGTAGATATGTATAAGGTCTTCAGTTTGTATAAGTCGGTCCTGTGGTAGGTAAATATTGCAAATCGAAAATGTAAATCCGAGGTGTACAGTAACGGCGACGATTTGGAGGTTTGAGTCTATGTCTATTCTTTTTGAAAAAACGGATTTGTTGACGGCTATCAGCACCCCTCGATATCCATGGCTATCGCTAGGGCTATCGGTACGGTAGATATCAAAATCTTTTAACGATACGTGGTCCTTGGTCTTAAGATGGGTTTCCTGTAGGCACAAACAAAATGGATTTTCCTCTTTTATTAATAATTTTAGTTCATTAAAATGTGTTTTCAAACCATTACAATTCCACTGTATGAGCGTCATGGGTGGCAGTAGGGGTTATGTATTTTATTGATATTGGTTGTTGAGGTCTAATTTTTTCATTTTGAAAAATAAAAGAGAAAATGATACCAGAGTAAGATGAGTGATTAGATTGAATTCATGTTTCCGCATAAATGTATAGGAGCATACGCACACACACACGCTCATGCTTACACCCTCGCATACCATTACAACTACACTTTCACACATATACGTCCATATACATTTATGTATACAGGGAAATATATCTGCATCATCATATCTGATAGTAGAAAATAGATCTTAAGGAGTGAAGTCGGACCAGATTTAAAACTGTTTTATTTTTAAATAATTTGGTGCTAGGCCATGCACAGCTCCTCAAAATAAAAAGTTTTTGGGTTTTGAATGATCTGGAGTTTAAAAAACCAACAATGGACGTCGGAGATACGATCAGGATTAAATTTCCAGGTGACGTATGTTTATGGAGATACATAGATGCATAAGGTAGTGCTCTGAAAGGTTGCATTTGAATACAGGGAAATATCTAATCATTTTCACTTGGTAAAAATCTATATAACTATCGGCACAAAAAAATATACACATACATTCATATATATACAAACAAGCATATACTATCGTACATATACGTATATATGCATATTTAATAAATAATAAATAAAGAATATCAGGAATTTTATTTTTAAGTAGTCTGTTGTTAGAATAACACCACTGTGATTCATAATTATGTTCAGAATTAAGCAGATCTAGAGATATATAAAGCAATTTGTTGGCAGAATATAGACAGCAAAGGTAATGGTCTGCGAAAGTTTGTGTATATGTAAAAAAATAATTAGAAACTCGTATAGTGTTAGCAATGTTTAAGCCCATAATAAAGTAATTGCAAACGCTTATAAAAAAATAGAGTATAACAGATGAAGAGAATAAATTATAAAAAATAAAGTAATGATTGTAAATAAACAGAAGTAGTATGAAAGAGTAATTGTTTATAACGGTGATTAGAAGTGGCTTGTATACGTTTATCGCTAGGACTAGTATTGAGATATTATTATTGTTGACAGTGTGTTCGTTATAACGGTGTCTGTTTGTTGTTAGCTGATTATGGACATTTAAATAAGTATATGTAAATGAGTTTGGGCAACGATTGATATTAATAAAAATTATTATGCAATTGAAATTGTCCTCATAGGAATCGGGTATATCGTAATATGTTTTTGTGATCATCATGTTTTTTTAGTTTTTCGGTTGCCCGATTTTTTATTACTGACGAGAGTAAACTCTCCTTCTGAGTCTATATCTGCCTCTTGGGTGTCCATAGAGTCAGATACGATTAACTTATTGTCAACCGAGGGAGCGGTGCCTTCGGCTGACGGAGGTGGTGGGGTGTGAGCTGAAACCAGCCTGGCCGCTGATCTCGACCGCGAGGCTCGAGCTGGCTTAGGAGTAGGAGTAGGGGGAGGTGGGAGGGGGGAAGTTTGGGATGTAGAGGGGAGTGGGTCGGAGGGGGTAAGGGGGGCAAGCGGGGGGAGGGGGGTAGGAAAGGGAGGCTAGTGTTGTTTATAGTTAAAATTTTTTTATTATCATTAGTGTTTTCTCCAAAATTAAATATTGTAGTCGTCTGGATACCTATATCTTTTTTTTCAGTTATTTTTGTTTTTTGTTTTACGATTTCTGAGAAAGATTTATTAAACTGTGACGGGTTTTGTTCCTTATATATTCTTTTTGCTTCGTTTAACGGTATTTTATTTATTGTTTGAATTCTTTTAATTTCTTTATGGATAACGAAAACAGGGCAAGAACGATCTAAAGCGTTGTGTGGCCCCTCACAATTTGCACATTTAGCTGGCAGGTTGCATCTTGTGTTTTCACCATGTTTTTCCCCACCGCATTGAATGCATTTGGCTTTTTGTTTACACACATTAGTGGGGTGCGCAAATCCTAAACAGTTGAAGCAGCGCATGGGATTTGGGATGTATTGCTGGACTTTAACTGTTAAGAATCCTATCTTTATTTTTTCTGGTATTTTTGGTGTGGGAAATGTAATTATATATGTATTTGTCAGTATTTCGTTGCCATTTCTTTTTATTTTAATGCGAGTTATATCGTGAATGATGCCGGAGAGTTCGCTTTTGATTTCATCTATTTCAAGGAACTGTAGGTCCTGGCATCTAATTACACCTTTACGATAATTTAATGTATTGTCTGGGGATACTTCTACACCAAATTGACCCGCAAAATTTTGGCATTTCAGCAGTTTTTCTGATTGTTTTCCATGTTTAGCTTCGATTAGTAAACAACCGTTTTTTAATTTTTTAACACTATTTAATTCTCCTACAAGGCCAGTTAGGAATTTATTAATTAGAAAAGGAGATACTTTTTGAAAGTTCTCTTCGTCGGTTCTTTGGATAAACTAAAAAAGTGGGGGCAGTTTGTTTTTGGGTCACATTTTCGGAATCGTCTGGCAATGGCTTTAGACGAACCCGAGGCCGTTTTCTTTTAGCTTTCGGGCTACTTAGATCTATGGGATCTCACATATTTAAAATCAAGAAAAGAAAAGTAAAACGATATTAAGAGAAGAAAAAAAAAAAATAAAAAAATAATAAATAAATAAATAAAAATAAAGAAATTATAAAAGGTGCTTCTTCACAAAGAGAAAAATAAAATAATATAATTACAATTATTAAAAGATAAAAAGAAAATAATAATTATGGATATAGTTATTTCAGTCTTATCTGAACAGCAAGGAGAGCTGAGTAGGGACACGTCTTCTCTCTTCTGATCCTGAACACTATTCTCGTCACTCGCTAAGCCACCTGAAACTCACCCCTCCGACCTAAGTGTCGACGCAGGTTGTAATCTAATCACCAATATCATAACTCAAGCCGCGGAATCAGCCATACCTAAAACGAAAAGCAGTATGAAAAGAACCCCTGTACCCTGGTTTAACGAAAAATGCAAAGCAGCCATAAAAAACCGTAGGAGAGCCTATAAAAATTTCCAAAAAAATAGTACTTTAGAAAACTTAATCGAATATAAAAAACAAAGAGCCCTTTGCAGACGGATTATAAATAATAATAAATCTGATACCTGGAAACAATTTGTCGGAACTATTAACTCATCTACCCCAACTAACATTGTATGGAATAAAATAAGGAAAATTCATAAAAACTATTCTCCGACTAGATACACCTTAATTTGTGACGGCAAATTAACAGACGACCAAGAAATAGTAGCTAAAATATTTGGTGAATACTATACAGAAACCTTTAAATCACCCTCCACACAATCAAATTTTACAAAACAGATAAATTCCGAAACCAATATTAGATACGATCAATCGGAAAACTCCAACAACGCATACAACCGTCCATTTTCTATGTGGGAACTCAAAACTACCCTCCGAAATCTCAAAGGATCATCACCCGGCCCGGACGAGATCCACTATGCAATGATACAGCATCTCCCGCAGAACTGTTTAAACTGGCTTCTGAATTTTTACAACCATTTATGGCAAACCGGCGAATTCCCCGATATCTGGCGAATATCTGAAGTAGTGCCAATTCTGAAAAAAGGCAAAGACAAACGCCAAGCAAGCAGCTACCGCCCAATATTCTTAACAAGCTGCTTATGCAAGGTCATAGAGCGTATGGTTAACAAACGACTAATGTGGTTTATTGAAATTAATGATCTCCTTCAAAACTTTCAATGTGGCTTCCGAAAAGGGAGATCGACTATTGACCATTTAGTACAACTAGAAGCCGAACTACAATATGCCTTCATTGAAAAGCAAGAAGCAGTGGCTGTATTTTTCGATATGACAAAAGCATTTGATCGAATAAATAGAAGCTATCTCATTAAAAAACTGGTCTCCCTAAAAATCACAGGCAATCTCTTAACGTTTATTAAACAATTGCTGTCATATAGAAAATCTTTAGTCCGAATAAGTAACACTTCCCCTGAATATTTCGAGCAACATATTGGAGTGCCACAGGGATGCGTTCTAAGCACAACACTGTTTGCTCTGGCCATAAGCGACCTAGGGAGGAACCTACCAAGAGGAATAAAGACGATGCTCTATGTCAATGATTTGGCCATAATGTTCCGCGCAAACGATGTAGACACAATACAACGAAATCTGCAAGAAGCCCTTAATCGACTACAATCCTGGTCGAACACTTCAGGTCTCGCCTTCTCCACGGAAAAAACAAAATGTATTCACTTTAGCCGCAGAAGACACCCTTCGCCCTCACCCGAACTCACTCTCGGAGAAACACCCCTACCGCATGTTAATTTTTAGGTTTAACATTCGATAGACGGCTAACATGGATCCCCCACAATAACTCACTTAAGGAAAAATGCCTAGCTAAAACAAATATTTTAAAGGTCCTGGGCAAAACAACCTGGGGAGCAGATAGGTCAACGATGTTAAACATATATAATGCGTTAATCTGCTCGAAGCTTGACTACGGATGTTCGTATATGGCTCAGCCCGCCTCCAGAACCTAGGCCAAACTGGATACGGTTCATAATGCCGGAATCCGCCTAGCCACCGGTGCCTTTAGAACAAGCCCTATCTTAAGTCTCTGTGGAGAGTCGGGAAATCCACCCTTGTTATTCCGGAGAGAGAAATTAGCAGTAAATTATATATCCCGAGTATCCCTACAACCTAAACACCCAACGTACAGGTACATTTTCCAACCTAAATTAGACAATTCCTCCAGAAGACAAATGCAACTTTACTCTTAGCCGAAAGAATTTCATTTGCAACAGCCAAATTAAAACATATTACATATGTAAATATTCCTGAGACATAAATACCTCCGTGGACCTACACCCCTCATAAAATATACCTACAGCTGTCTAATCTCCGAAAACAGAATACAACTCCCTCAAAATATTATTACATTACCCGTTCATACAGCAATATACATTTGGCTCGAAATCAGAAGAGTCAACAGGATCTGCTTTCATTACACCGCACTCAACCCACAAGAAAAAACTACATCATCTCTGTAGCATCTACTCAGCCGAATTAACCGCTGTAGCCTTAGCCCTTTATTTTTCTATGACAAACATAAATACAGACAACATTGTTATAATCTCCGATTCAATCAGCGCCCTCCAAGGATTAAACGACATGTACTCCAACCACCCCACCGTTCGACGGATTCACGATTACCTAATAATGCTTGAACAGATAAAAAAAAACCGTTCACTTCATCACATTGCTGTGCGGTCATGGGCGCCTGGGGGCGGGTGCTGGGGTCTACGGGGGCGCCACTCGCTCCACAGAGCACGTTAGCTCCGAGGACCTGAGAGGATTTGGACTTTTCCATAACATAATATATTGTAAACATTAGTGGAATGTGGTAAATTATAAGCAGGTGGCCAATATGGTTTTTATCCATGTGGGACTTGGACGCCTCCTGGATCTTGGCCTTTGGTGTCTGGAGTCGCCGCTCGCTGGGCTCTCTGTCTGTCTCGGGTCAGTGGGACCGACCCCTCAGAACTAGGACTCGAATTAGATTACGGGCGTTGATGACCTAGAAGTTGTACGACCTCTCATATCAAACAAACAAACAAGATCAAGAATGGCCATGCCTACATAAATAGGTTTGTTCATTGTGATCTGTTCATAGTCGAGATGTACAGCTACTAAAGTTTCAATATATATTGACCTGTCCTTAAAAGTGGGTTTGGCAATGAGTTTTTGTAATCTCTTATCGTCAGTAACCAGTTCGATTTTTATTCGTTTCCTCACATCTTCCATCAATTTTCCAAATACGGCGTCATTCATAAGTTTGAAAAAATCCTTGTCGAAATCGTTAGTTGACAGCTGCCTCATTCGGGTATTGAGTTCAATATATAAACTTAGCCAACGGGACTGTCAGAACCGTAGCGCTCGATGTACGCTTAATAATCGGAGACCAAGGCTCATCGCTTGTTTTAAGTTGACAAAACGGACTACATATTTTTCCCTTTTAGACAAAGGAGCTAACAATTTCTTATTGGTACCTTTCGGAGGGACCCTATTCTCTGGAAGAAGAGGAAAATCATTGTGAACATCATGCAACTCTTCGGGGAACTCAAAGTCCGCTTTAACAATTTAGCCGAATGGTTGCTCTTCTCCCCATGCTCTTATATTTTCCCATTTTAGAGCATTTGGATCTTCAACCCATTCAAAACTGTCATAAGGAAGGGGATTTGACATTGCCCATCCGTATAAGTTATTCCCATCAAGGTATGTGATGTACTTCGATTCGTGTTGAGGTTCGTAGTTGGGGTTATGATGTTTGTTATCAGCTTTGCTATAACGTTGGCTGCATTGAAATATTCCTCCTCTGATCCCACGTTCGATCATAAGTAACTGATCATAATCAGTTAAAAGGTCAAGGTGTATGCCAGTATACTTGAGCATGGCATCCCATGCCAGACCAGGAGCCGTGAAATACCAAGCAGGGTCTAAACAATATGCTCCCATTCAAACATGTCTGAAATTTTTAAATATATCGCATAAGAGCATAACATCTACTTTAAGGTAGAGCTCACTGTACCCGCCTAGGGTCTTTACTTCAAATGCTTTCCAGACTGACTGGGCATGATGGTAATCTTCATCTGAGATGTCGCATTTGTTAAGGGTACTATAGAATGCCTCCTTAGGTGGTAAAACGGGTTCCTTATGTTTCTCAAAGGAATCTGTATAATCTTATGGTTACACTCCTTTACGTATTACTAGGTCCATTTTGTCAGCAGGGAAGAATTTAGCTGTGTCGACGAATTCAGGGCGTGGTAGATTTTTCGATAATTTATCTATGCCATGAACCTAAAGGTATCCACAAATCTAATCCGTTAGCGGCCCTACCTGTTTACTAAAAGAAATATATTTTTCTTCACTGTTGGGTATGACGTTAATACGACCTTTATCATAGCCCAACCTCGAACTATGAAATGAAAGTCATAACCACTCAGATTGTGGAGGAAGACGGGGAGAAATCGGGGAATACGATATAGTATATTACACTGCGAGTGAGCTGCACCATGATAAACACCAGTGATGTGGTCACGGTCCGCCACTTTTTTGTTGGAGGGAACAAAAGGTTTACAGCAAAGATAGCAATTCTGAGATTTTGAAAAATATTCTAATTGAGATGGTGTAAGTGGTATAGGTATAGGTTGTTTCATCGAGTACACTTTTGATACTATTTCTGCTACATATTTAATATGCTTCATGAATTCCTCTGCTGCATCCTCGGCGGTATGAATGTAGGGCTCAATAGGGAAGTCTAATAGGGAAGGCAGTGACGAGGAATGTGTTTTGCAACCTTAATATACGTGCAGAAGCTCAAAGGGAGGTGGCGTTGGTAGGGAGTTGTATGCGAATGTGTGGAGTGGTCATTACCTATTTTCTTTAAAATACATTCGAAATCTGCATAGATGACGATTGGGATCCTCGTCTGATTCTGCACTTTCGTAAATGATGTAGTAGGTAGATTCCCATCCTCACTAGGTTCAGTTAATACGATTCGGGTCGGTCTGTTCTCTCCACAGTATTCCATCTGTTCTTTTATCCACTCGGCAGTACCGAGTTGATACGAATTGATGAAAAATGTTGGAAACATCTCTTACAAACTTGTACCTGTCCTTTTATGTTTGGTTATTTGAGAGAATACAAGTCTATTGAAATCTTTTATATATGAGTAGTTAATCATCAGTTTACAATAACAGTAGGTCTCTATGATCTTCCTTCTCCTCTCTAAACACCTTTAGGGGATAAACTTCCTAAGTAACTTCCTCCAAGACCAAAGACATTAAAACTTACATTATTACGTTGTTCAGATTTGTTCACCTCGTGGAGAGGGGTGGGAAAGGAAATGCAACTAAAGTCGTACCTATGCTTTAATATTTGCTCCTATGCAAGATTTTTATATTTGCTCACTCGTTGAGCATCGTCATCAATAAATCGTGATAGTACGGAATACATAAAACAGCGGTCATCGTTGTTATTTACATTAATGATGGCTTTCTTATTAGCTACAAGTGGGGGTAAAGGGATAAAACTAGATCCACCTATCGGCTTAAACCGGTTAATACGGAGTAGTACGCCATCAATGTTTTTAAGGGTCCAACCACTTCCCTTTAAAGTAGATTCCTCCATCTCAGTTTTTATCTTGTTGTGGCTGGACTAACTAATCAAACTATTCAATATGGAAGAGTCTCAAATAATATTATGTTCTTTGTTTTAAACGCTCTGTCGCAAGTTTCGCCTACAATATTTTGGAACGTAGCCTCCAAGACCAAATTGTATTTTACAGGGGAAATATTTTCTTCTATGTAATCTTTAAGCAAGGTATGTATAGTCTCCGTCTGTGAATTTAGGAATTCTATTATATCTGTATTTTCAGTGGATTGAAGGAAAAACGTTTTCAAAATACCCCGCGTGAATTTTCCACCTCATAGAGAGCCCCCCTAGCGGCATTCCTAATGGCTATCAATAAGGGTAAAGGGATAAAACTAGGACCCCTTTTCGTTTTTTGCCCTCTTTCCCATGGCGGATATTTCATAACCGCAGCGACGGACAAGGCAATGAGCGTCTTTTTTGATGTAAACATTTCACCGCAAGTTGAGCATTTACGCTGTTGCTCACCTGCCTGACATATGGCTAAATGTCTCCCATTAATGTCACGTCCTCGACTATATACTTTTCCTCAGAATTTGCATTCCATGATTAAAAAAAAATATATATTTTTAAACTCACGAAATATTGAATTAAATTTACTAAAAAAAGTAATGATGAAAAAAATAAAAAAGATTATAATAAAATAAGATAAGATTTAAAAACAACGAAATGAAAATTATAAATTACTTAGAAAAAAAAAGCAACCGCTAATATATAATTTGAATCTACAGTAGAAAAGTGCGAGATAAATATAATAAAGTGAAAAAAAAGAAAGTATGATTTAACTTCGCAAAAAGAAAAACGATTTTTATAAAAGACGTTAAGGAGACTAGTCGCGCAGCACATAACAGAATGAGAAAGAGTAAGACCACGCTCTCCTTATATACTCTGAGAGAGGCCAAAAATAAAATGGCGGACAAGTTCCTGATTACTAGGTAGAGGAATGGGGGGGGGATAAGCAAGATAAATAGCTAAAGTATGACGAGAGAACATAAACAACATTCTTAAGTTAGGCCCCCTGACCCTCCACTAAAAAAAAAAAAAGAAGAAGGGGGTCGAAATGGTGAAGGTCACGTAATTGAAAAAACGAGGAAGTATAGTAGAACCCAACAAGAACCGTGGTCACGTGACTAAAATGTGAAATATACTACGAATAGCACCCATGTTACTTACGGAGCAGACGGGCGCGCAAAAAAGTGCGCGAGAATCCTCAGAATCATACTACTAGTAAAGTTATTTTTAACATCGATATTTTGAAAAAAAACAAATACAATTTTATCTTCAAACTTAGTCATAAATTATGTTAATATTAAAACCCAGACCTTGCCATTGTCCCCAATGCAAAATCATTCTTTGTTTCTCTTTTCGGTTTCATTCTAAATCATGCTTATTTCAGTTAATTTACATTTCTAATTAATAGTGAGCAGACCGGGAGAGCCGATTGCTTATCATTAAACAACCACAAAGGTTAAGGATGTAACAATTATTTATATCAGTTAAAGCTTTTCTGTAGAAGGTTTTCTGAAGTTATATAATATTATGTATATAAATTTCGGTTATAAAATATTATGTAAATCTACTTTCTGAATCCTCAGAGAAGTCCTTTCTAATCGACCTCCTGTATTCCCTCAATCTTTACCTAGTTCCCTACTATCCAACACCTCGCACGCAATACTCTGATATTTAGCTAGACCTGTGCATTTCTGATTCTCCCGTCAAAATCATTTCCTCTTCACAATGTCCTGTTCCTTTTCTCTCTTCACATGACCTCATCCAGATTTCATACGACATCCCCGTCAAACGTTTCTCTCCTAAGGTCATATCATCTCGCAATCTAGACCACCTTTCCTACGAATCCCTTCAATCCGATCTCGACGCCGCACAGTGGTTGAAGGGCGGAAAAAACCCATTTTTTGAAGGTCTTGGAATTTTGTTTTTGTTTTTATTATGAATAGATAGAATAGTTACCTAACACATTCCATGATTTTTTTTTGGAGATATTCCGAATTTTTCACTTGTTATGACCCTTTGAAAGTCGATCATTGAAAAAGTTTATTTTTCAACGAAAAATTTATAGACATATAATTATTTTTGCAACTCGCATTTTTGTTTATTGGTTCGATTTTCCTTCATAATCATAAAAAGCGATCCCACATATTACACTAACATAAAAATGACGCTGTTTTTCCTATGTTTTAACCCAGATATAAAATCCCGAATAAATGCAATAAAAATAAGACAAAATTTTTTTTGGTAATCCATATTTTTTTAGCGCAACCGAGCGCAGTTTTAAAATCCATTTTTTAAAGAAGAAGATACCTGTAAGTAAATATTAAAACAGATTCCAGCTGCGTCCACCTGCGTCTGTACATGTGGAATTTTTTTTTATTGAGTTACCTTTTCTATTTCATGCAGTTTCTACGCTACGGAGCTTATGCTTCGAATTAAGTTATGACTATTCGTTAAGTAAAACATCTTGCCTTACTTACCAGGTCTTTTTGAATTTCTGATTTTAATTTGTTTGTCAGTTTATTGTAGTATATTTTATCTTTTGGGTATCTTGTCCTATGCCACTTCGATCTTGCTCTGCGTTTTTCTCTTAATAAGATACGAATGTGCTGTGGCAGGTTAGTATGTTGTGAGCTATTGATTTTATTGGGTGAGGTGTTATCGGTTATACTGCTTGAAATTGAGGTTGTAAGTTTTTCTATGGCATTATTTATATCCTGTTTTGTCTTGAGTGGAATGTTCAGATCTAGTTTTATTTCCAAATCATCTCGAAAATTGTCCCAGTCAACACGTCCAGTAATCAATTAAGGAGGGGGATGTTTAGGGACGAACTTTGAATGTAAATAAAGCTATGATGGACTATGATCCGATGAAAGGTCATTTAGGGATTTTATTACAGCTTGGGAGGTGGAAATCTGGGAGGAAATGAAGATATCAAGGATATCGGGACGCTTTTTAGGGCCAATAGGTAGGACTCATGGGTGAGAGGACAGAATAACTATTGCTAGATGTGACTTGAGTAAGGCTGTTACCTCGTGAGTTGGATGTTCTACAACCCCATCGTTGGTGTTTAGCATTGTAGTCTCCTCCAGCAAGGAAGCGCGGTCCGAGGGATTTAAATAAGGAATCAAGAAGATTGTAGGTGAGAGGATTACCAGGAGGACAGTATACAGCTGAGAAAGTTAGGTGGAAAGGACGAGTTGGAATGGTTATTGAGGTTGATTGAATGACGTCAGTTGGAGTGGAGGGAATAAAAGAATGGGGTATGGATTTATGGATAAGGATGCAGGAACTGGCGTGGGAAGTGTTGTCTGGGTGTTCTGATCTATAAGTGATGTAGTCCCGTATGTAAAAATGTGACCGTTGTGTGAAGTGAGTTTCAGTTAAGAGGGCAATGTCAATTTGTTTATCATGTAAAAATAGGTCAAGTTCGTCTCGGTGGTTAGATAGTCCGTTGGCATTCCAAAGAACGACAGCTAGGGGCTTTGTGCTCATCGTGGGAAATTAAACGGAATTTGAGAAAGGAGTCTGATGGTTAGGAGAGTGATGAGGGGTTTGATGGTATTTTGGAGCTCTAATAGAAATGTGGTAAGGATAGAATTGATGTCGGTAGGATTTTGGGATAAATTACTTGGTTGCGGTGGAAGGTTTGGATTGCTGGGTGGCTGGGATGGCTGGGCCCGTCGTTGGGTACGAGGAGGAGGATCTACTCTTTGAGGTATATCTGGTGGAGGATTTGACTGGAGATTAGGTTGGGATGATTCAGGATGTGAATTTTCAGGTGGTAGTTTGACACGTAAGGGTAAATGGTATGGCGGGATTGACTTACGTGTAAATTGAAGCTGAGGATTGGAGGCCTTGGGCTTGGATATGGAAGCCCTAGGCGCCTGATGATGTGACTGTAGTTTCTTGGAGGTGGTGGCGGCATTTGATTTCCGGAAGTCCTGTTGATTATGGTCCGTAGCTGCAGGAGTAGGGGGGGGGTGGTTGTTCGATGTGGTGAGAATGTTTTGCTAGTTCTGGAAAAGACTCAAGATTTTCTATTTCCGGAACCTGAGTGCTGCTTTTCATTTCTTGACTTCTTAATATTGTGTTTTGGCTTCTCTGCTTATAGAGTTTTTTGTATACAATGCATCCTTTGTAGCTGGCCGGGTGGGCTTCCCCACAGAGGGCGCATTTGGGTGGTTCGCTTAGTGGCTTCTGGCAAGTATCTGATGCATGTGGGCCGGCACATTTAACGCACTTGGCTTGGTGGTGGCAATAGGTTTTTGTGTGCCCTAAGTTTTGACACTTGTTACATTGTACAATTAAAGGTTTTTGCTTTGGTTGTTCAAATCTAACAGTTGAATATACCAACCTGTTAACATTAAATATTTCGGAATTATTAATGGCGGGTTCTAAGTCCACAAAAAACAATGGTAGAGGATATTTATCTATTGGGTGTAGAACGGATGAAATATGCCTCACGTTATGCCCTATTTCCTCTAATCCACTCTTGATGATAGAGGTGGGGGTAGATGAGTGGAGACCTCTCAATACCACTCTGTAAGCCTTTTCCTCTCTTATTTGGTAACAGTGGAAATCATAATTTTTATATGTTAAATGGCTTATCAGTTTTTTATAAGTTTACTTAGAGTTTGTATTTATTTTTATATCATTGACTCTAGCAAAACATCTGAAGTTTGTTTGTCCAATCAAGGCTGCTATTTCTTGACCAAGCGACATGAAATTATCGATTTTCGAGACAAAATGGGTGGTGGTTGCGGGTCTGAAATACACTGAGATTCAGGAGTCTTACTTAATGGGTTAGTGTAGCCACTGGAATTATTATTAATTGTAGTAGTAGAATTATTATTGGTTGATGTAGTGGAATTATTATTGGCTGATGCAGTAGAATTGTTATTTGTTAAGGATTCTGCAGATTTTGATTGTGTAGCTGCAGTGCATTTATTGCGAGTTATTGTCTGGGAGTCATTTTTCTCACGTGGCTTCGATTTAGCCGCTTTTTACTTTCACTTACCTATATATGAAATATATAGTAAGTGGAAGTATTGCGATCGTGAAAAATTTCGACTTCCGGTTTTCAACGGAAATACACGTTTTGGGGTCCCCTGAGTCCAAATAACCAAGTCCCGCGAAATGGTCTGTGTGTGTGTGTGTCTGTATGTGTGTGTGTGTGTGTGTGAACAGACTAGCTCAAAAACTATAGGCCGTACAAAACTGAAATTGGGTATTTAGTGTATGTATATGCCCGCTATGTGACAGCAAAAATTTTATCAAAATTGCTTAAAGGGAGGGGGTACTTTATTTAATAACTTTTTACGTTTTTTTCGATTTTCTCAAAAACGGCTCTAACGATTTTTATTAAACTGAGTATTTGATATATTAATATGCCCGAGATTCGACGGCAAAAATTTCATCAAAATTGATCAACCGGAGGAGATACTTTACTTAATAAATTGCGTCCCACTTTTACGTGTTTTTTTTTCATTTACCCAAAAACGATTTTGATAAAACTTGGTATTTAGCATATGTATGTGCCCGAGATATGACTGTGAAAAATTCATCAAAATTGATCAACCGGAGGGGGGACTTTAGTTAATAAATAGTGTACCATTTTCACGTGTGTTTTTTATTTACTCAAAAACGGGTTTAACGATTTTGATCAAACTTGGTATTTGGTGTATGTATGTGCCCGCGATGTGGCAGTAAAATTTTCATCAACATTGATCAAATGGAGGGGGTACTTTACTTAATAAATTTTGTTTCATTTTCACGTGTACTTTTTATTTACTCATAAACGGCAAAAATAAGAAATGAATGTGAAAAAAATTGTGACTTTGTGAAGTGGCAATTAAAAAAACACGTCAATTTCTTATCTAAATAAGTTGGTAAGTGAAAGTTGTGTGTTGCGCGCACGCACCAGATTTTTTTTTTTTTTGTTAGGTGAATTGCCCGCCGATCCGGGGGCGGCATTACGATGACGTTTTTGAAGAGTTCGTCGTTTCAAATACTGCGAGTCGGTCTCGCTGATTTCTGAAAATGCGGTTTCTTCATCCGTTTCCTCAGAAGAGTTTAGCTCATCCAAATCCATGTTAGACATTGGAGAAGATAATTACGAAATAATAATGAATTATCCAAAAATGTCTATTTATAAATTAACTAATTGTTAAAAAAAAAAAAAAAACTATATACAAAAATTCTTAAAACTAGACTATATACAATAATTAAATTAAACATTTCTGAACATTTAAATAAATAAATAAAAAAAGTCTGAAAAAAAAATCTATAATGTCTTGGATTTGAACTAGTGACGGCTGAAGGCTGTCTATTAGTACACAAGCCACTGCCGTTGTATAAACTTAACTGCGATAAGACCCGCTAGGGGAATTACCGATATAGTTAGTTACCTATAGGCTGTTACACGCAACTTAAAACTTGGTAATAGTTATAATAATCACTCACCTCACTAGATGTGATTAAGAAAATGTTTAATAGTTTATAAAGTCACTGTTTACAGAGTTGTACAGCAAAATTCGCACTAATAACCAGATAACAATGGAACAATTACAGAGCGATGAGAACATAAAACTGCAGTTGCCGCCATGACACTTGGTACTGCATTTTATTTAGGTTGATTTTTTTCATTGATCACTTAATCATCTGGCTATATACTTAAGAGAAATAATTTATTATTAAAAATCACCACACCATTCTGATTGGTAACCCTATTCCTTGTAACTATTTCTATGTATGATTATTATATTCTATTTACTATTCATGCACTAACCTTTTCTTATTTTTAAATTCTGTTTACTATCTTTATATTTCATTAGATATAATTTTTCATTTTCATATTTGTATATCTATATATGTATGTTATACATCTATTTCTATAAATGTATCTTATGACAAACTGTTATGTTAATCTATTATGTATATATGTAATTAAATACGCGTTACAATGTCACTGTAATGAGAAAAGAAGAAATAATAATAATAACTTATATAATTTTTAATGGTCATAAATATTTCCCAGTATTGTTAGAATCTTATATAATGTTTGCCAAAAAAAGGGCATTTTCGACAATGCTGAGAAAGTAATTTTTTTCTGAAATTTAAATAATATTATATAAATAAGGGATTTCAGCATCATTTCCATTTCAGTCTCTAACCTTCTAAGCTCAATAAAGTTTCACAGTCTATATATATAAAACATCAGAAGAGGTTTCAGGTAGGACCCCAAAAGATAACTATGTTTTCTTAGTGGTATTATTTGAGAATACCCTGCATCAAACACATAGTTTATTTTACATTTGATTTAAGTTCATTTTTATTTTCAGATAATGAAACGTTTACTTTTATTACTATTATTTTTTAAACCTTGTGTCACTGAAGGAAATGCGACTTTGAAGTATGCTGTTCACTATGAAGATTTTCATTCCTTCGTAATACGAATGAATAAAATCCGAGAAAAAGGACTTGTGCAAGATATATTCAGTAATTTAGAAAGAGATAATTCCACTGATAAATGTTCCCAAGATTTGAAACATTATCGAGATTCCCTCGAAAGTCAGGAAGAATGGGCCATCTCAAGTGAGTTTTTATTCATTACTAGCTGGGGTAACTATCTTCATCCAAGAGGTTGAGTGGTAGTTGGAATAACTAAATAAATTGTAAAATATATTAAGTACAGCAAAAATTAACCAGAGAGAAATACTATCTTTAACAAAATATAAAGTAATGCTGCTCTACTGTATGGGCATAGGGAAATGCATAGTATAGGGATGCTAGTCACACAACATACTGTTCCATCTTGATTATTTATCCACAATTTTTTCCTTAATCAGTACTCGAAATCGAAACAGAAATCGTTATAGTTTTTTTTTAATTTTTGATATTTCAAAATTTTTATCTTCGGTAAACTTCATCAGGTGAAACAGCACTTGTGGAGTAACCTTATTTCCGAATTTACCAGAAAATCCGTCGCTAACCTTAAACAGTTTCTTAAATCCCGTGACTGCATGTCCTCTAAAACCCGTCAGCTCCTAGTATCCTCTCTTATATTTCACATTTCCATTATGGCTGCCATGATCTCCCAAATAAAAAATTACCTTCTTTCTTTTTTTATTTTAAAACTTCGGAGTTATCTTCCTATTATTGGTAAAATTTGAGCTCTGCAGAGTCCGTCTAAATAAGGGTCCAACCTAGACCTTATATGGGGGGTTGAAAAAGGGGGCTGAAATATTTATTTGGCTTGTAATATGTAAGTTATTTATTTTTGTTTATTAAATCCTATTCTGCTTTCAGGGAAGCACCCTATAAAAATAGAATCTATCGACTATCTCATTCGTATTTGGGCAAAAGGTCTTAAATCAAGAAAATTGTTTTTGTCTCGTCTGCTTTAAATTCATCACTTACTTTAAAGAACAGTCACTGTTAAAATAATATAGTTTTATTAATTATTCAGGATTAAATATCAGTTTATAATTTATAATGATTTTTTTAAGCTTGGAAAATAGTAATTTAAGTTTGATGATTAAGTTCTTTTGCCCTTACACCGATGATGTGACACTTAATGGTGACTTTTTTTTTTTTTACTTTCACTTACCTATATATGAAATATATATTAAGTGGAAGTATTGCGATCGTGAAAAATTTCGACTTCCGGTTTTCAACGGAAATACACGTTTTGGGGTCCCCTGAGTCCAAATAACCAAGTCCCGCGAAATGGTCTGTGTGTGTGTGTGTGTGTGTGTGTGTGTGTGTGTGTGTGTGTGTGTGAGTGTGTGTGTGTGTGTGTGTGTGTGTGTGTGTGTGTGTGTGTGTGTGTGTGTGTGTGTGTGTGTGTGTGGGTGTGTGTGGGTGTGTGTGAACTGACTAGCTCAAAAACTATAAACCGTGCGAACCTGAAATTGGGTATTTAGTGTCTGTATATGCCCGCGATGTGACAGCAAAAATTTCATCAAAGTTGTTCAAAGGGAGGGGGTACTTTATTTAATAACTTTTGAAGTTTTTTTCGATTTTCTCAAAAACGGCTCTAACGATTTTGATTAAACTGAGTATTTGATGTATTAATATGCCCGAGATACGACTGTAAAAATTTCATCAAAATTGATCAACCGGAGGGGGGACTTTACTGAATAAATTTTGTATCATTTTCACGAGTTTTCTTTATTTACACAAAAACGGTTTTAACGATTTTGATCAAACTGGGTATTTGATGTATGTATATGCCAAAGATGTGACACCCAACATTTCATCAAAATTGGTCAAACGGAGGGGGCACTTTATTTTATAATTTTTTTTCCAATTTTTACCTTTTTTTCGATGATCTCAAAAACGGCTTTAATGTTTTTTATCAAATTCGTGGAGATAGTGAATACATGCTCCGTAAAGTTGTCTTAAATACTTAGTTAAACGCTGATTTAGAAGAGTAGTTTAGTTGTGAAAAGTGGTGTTAGTGGTGCATTAACTATTTCTCAGTATTGTACCAATACGAAAATTGGGTTTTATGCCTTAAATAAGAAATAGTTTACTAGGAAAACGGTGGAGATATTAGGCTTAGACCAGAAGCCAAGTAAGTCACGTGACTATCCAATTCTAGGTATAACCTAACATTAAGCTAAATATCTATTTTAATGAATAAAGCTAATACAATAGATAAATATTGTATCACTCCAAAAACGAAAAGGCAACGTAGTAATTCCTCACCTGAATTAAACATAACAGATAATACAAATAAGAAAAGTAAATTACCTGACATTACCATGGATCAGAAAGAAAATAAAAGTGTTTGTAAAGATGAACTTCTAGATGCTATATCCAAAATGTTAGACCAAAAACTAGAATCTAAATTCACAGCTTTAGCAACAAAATCTGACATAATTCATCTAGAAAAACAAGTGAACGAATTTATGACGGAGAACATCAAACTAAAGCAAGAAATTAAAATACTTAGAAAGGAGTACACGATAGCAACTCAGAGATTGGAATTTATTGAAAACAAGTTGAGAAGAAAAAATCTGATTTTCAGAGGTTTGAACCTGTCGCAGAATACTGAAACTATAGAGACTGTAAAACACTTTTGTTCTAGTGTATTAAAGACAGAAGAAAATATAGAAATCAAAGAAGCTTACCTATTGGGTCCACCGGATTTAAGAAATAGACCTTTATTAGTCGAATTTAGAACATCAAATGCGGTTAATCAAATAATAAAGAATGTAGGCTGCCTGAAAAATTCTGGAATATCTATTAACCGTGATTTTTGTCGTCAAACAAGAATAAAACAAGCGAGACTTTTAAGAATCAGAAGAGAAATAAAGGAAAACTCAAGGAATAAAGGTATAAAGATGAAGGTTATAAATGACAGATTATTTATTGATGGCAAATGTTATACATGGTCTCACAGGGAAGGTTTATTGTGCGAACACGGCGATTCAGTGGCCCTACTGAAGGACAGCACTGGACTGGACCTGGGACAGCTGGTGGCCTCTCTGCTCAGTCTCGGGGGAGATAAGGAGTTCAAGCCTCGTCACAACAAACAACAGTTCGTCCAAGTAAATAGACAATTATGAGGTAGGGACGTCTGTCAGGCATATCAAATAGGGAAACTTTCAAAGATAAAAAATTATAATATCTTAACGTATAATGTGGCTGGTTTAAAGAAAAATCTGTCTAATTTAAATTTTATTTATTTTGTTAAAAAATTTGATGTATTTTGTTTGATTGAAACATTCTTAGAAGAAAAAGATTTTGAGTTGTGTAAGAAAGTTTTTGATGAGTTTTATATTTTATGCGAATCAGCCATTAGATGTTCAAGCAAAGGAAGAGCCTCAGGAGGCTTGGTTTTGGGTATTAGGAAAAATCAAAAAAATGTTATTTTTGAAAACGTTGATAATAGGAATTTGATTAAAATAAAATTAAGTAATATAATTATTTACTTGATTCCTTTGTATTTGAACTATAATAAGTGGGAAGAAGATTTTGATAATTTGGAAAGCTTTTTAAACGCTTTTAATAAAGATAAACTGCTAATTATTGGTGACTGGAATGGGAGATTAGGAAATTACCAATTATACGATTACGAAAGTTCTCTCAGATTCCACAAAAGTATTAAAATAGAAAAACGTTCTAAGGATGATAAATCAGATAATAGGGGGAAAAAAATAGCCGAATTATTAGTCGATTTCAATTTAGTTGAACTAAATGGTAGGACTCCAGGTGATGAGCTCGGTGAACACACATTTATCGGTAGTCAGGGCAGTTCGGTAATCGATTATTGCTGTATGAGTATAGATTTGTTAGATTTTATTAGGGATTTTAGAATTGGAATAGAAACGTATTCTGATCACATGCCGCTCGAACTATGTCTCCATTTTGATGAATTGCTAAATGATGAAATGTTGTTACCACTGATTCCGAGATTGCCATGGACAGTAAATGATAGTCACAATTTTAAACAGAAACTTAGTAAACTGTGTGTTGATTTCACTTATCCTCCACAGCTTGATGATATAAAAAAATGTATAAAAAAGTGTGCGGAATTCGGTTCAAAATTTCATAATAAATCTGAATTTCATCCTAAAAACCCCTGGTTTGATTTAACTTGTCTAAAGCTGAGGAGAAAAAGTAATAAGTTGCTCAATTTATTCAGAAAATCGAATAATGAACTGGTAAGGAAATCTTATGTTCTCCACAATAGAATCTATAAAGAGTGTTGTGAAAACAAAAAGATAAATTATTATAATGATATGGCAAAACGTTTTACAAAAGTAAAAGACTCGAAGGATTTCTGGAATTTAGTTAAAACATTTAAAAAAAGTAATAACAGTGTTGTTAGTATAAATATTAAAGCCTCGGACTGGGTACAATATTTCAGTCGGCTATACAATTCACCTAACATCAGCGGTAACTATTTATTTGTGGAACCATATTTGGAAAATGGTAAATTAGATGCACCCTTTGAAATGGCTGAATTAAAAGCATCACTTTCTAAAGCGAAATGCGATAAGGCTCCTGGCCAAGACGGTATCCCGTATGAATTTTATAAAGAAGCACCGGATTGTTTTCTAGAAATAATTTTAAATTTATTCAATTCTTTTTGGAACTCTAATAGTTTGCCAGGAAGCTTTAATCAATCTTTAATCTTCCCTCTCCACAAAAAAGGGGATAAACATAAGGTAGAAAACTATAGAGGTATAGCTTTTATGGATACTATTGTTAAGCTGTTTACGGGAATTCTCGCGAATAGACTTGCTAACTGGTTAGAAGAAAATGAGACTGTTTATGAAGGTCAGGCTGGGTTTCGTAGAGGTTATAGCACAATAGATAACATCTTTAACTTAGTCAATTTAATAAAATACTCTTTTCATACCAAGTATAAGTGCAAAGTTTATTGTCTATTTGTTGACTTTAAAGCAGCATTCGACACTGTCGACAGACATTCCCTATTTCGTAAGCTTTTTAGTATGGGAGTCTCCACGAAATATATCAATATGCTAAAGACGCTATATGAGAACACAAACATGGCGATAAAGTTGAGGGAAGGTATTTCCGAGTACTTTGCTAACACTATGGGAGTAAAACAGGGTTGTTTATTGAGTCCGGCCTTATTTTCCGCTTATATAAATGACTTAAATAATGACTTGGAAGGAGGAATAAGAATCGGAAATATCTGTATAAATGCACTACTATTCGCGGATGACATTGTGCTAATCGCTAAAAGTGCCTATGAACTAAAGGAAATGATAAGGCAATTAGAAAATTATACTGCAAAATGGAACTTGACAGTAAATTTGTCAAAATCTAAAATTATGATTTTTAGAGAAAAGGGTGGTAGGTTGCGGAAGTCTGAGAAATGGTTCTTTAATAAGCAGCGGGTTGAGGTAGTAAAAAATTATACTTATCTAGGGCTAGTACTTTCCCCCTCTCTTACATTCTCCGCGAATAATAAAGAAAGAAGTAAAAAATGCAAACAAGCAATAAATAGTATTTGGCATAACATTTTTACAAACCGTGTTGTCCCTCTCTCCACAAAGTTAAGGGTTTTCAACTCCACTATAATGGCTTCTCTTTGTTATGGAAGTCAGATATGGGGCTACTATAAGTTTGAGGAAATTGAAAGGGTGTTGAAATTCTTTATTAAAAAAATATTTTCGCTTCCCAACAATACACCAAACTATCAAATTTACTTAGAGACGCAATTAGACCCCATTTTTATCACTACTCTTAAAATGCATTTTAAATATATTTTAAAAATATTTTGTTTGCCGGACTATAGATTTCCTAAAATAATTGCAAATGAAATAGTAAAAAGTAAATGTTCGTTTTTTGCTGACTGGATTACACTAGCTGATCGCCTTGGTACTGATTTGGACCCCTGTTTTATTTCAGTTGAGAGGTGGCAGAAACAAACTAATAAAATCATCGGTCTCTTTCAAGAGCAGTTTAAAAGTGATTGTTTAGCCGCAGCCCAACAATCTGACTATCATATACTCTATAAAGATTTATCACCCAGTTCAATATCGTACATAAATGATGTTAACAGTTTAGATTTAATAAAAATAATATTTAAAGTTAAAGGAGAACTGTTAGACCTAAATTACAAACCATGGGTAGATGGAGTAAGTTATTATTGTACAATTTGTAACAAAAATGAAATAGAAGACATGGTCCATTTTATTGGAGTATGTCCAATTTTTAATTACATCAGGTTGAAATATTTTGGAAAAATATTGATCAATAAAGAAGAGTTAATAGAATTGTTTAACAAAAATAAACTAAATGACATTTACTTTTATGTTAAAGAAGCAATAAGATACAGAAGATTATTGTTATCTGAATACTCTTAAGATGTAAATATTTTCTTTATTCTCTATGAATGTATTATTATTTTCAGGACTCCTGGCAGACGGCGTAAGCCATGTCAAAGTTTGTTCTTAGATATGTATATAGTTTCGTAAATACTTTTTTGTTATTTAAATAAAGGACTTTTCTATTCTATTCTATTCTATTCAAATTCGTGGAGTTTAATGAAAATTAGGTGTTCTTTAATATCAGGTAAGCTTTATCATTATTAAAATGTTCTGAGGGGGCTTAAATGGGGTAGGGGCCTTTTTTGTTTCCTACAATGTACCTTTGTTTTTGTTTATATGAAGAAATTAACTGTCTCTCGTTACGCCTAAAAATGAGAAATGGCTAAATATGAGCTATGATAAAAATAAAGAAAACATATAGAGAAGAAAAAAAGAAGAATATTAATAATATAAAGTCAACTCATAAATCTTTTTGAGCCCACGCATGCGGAGAACGCCTTTAATGACAGACCATTGTTCATGATTAAAGCCTTTCTGTTCATGTGAGAAGTGGCAATTAACAAAACGCATTAATTTCTAATCTAAGTAAGTTGGTAAGTGAAAGTTTTGTGAGCACGCACCAGATTTTTAAATAAAAGATAAGTTCATTTATAATATAATACATAGTATTTTACATAATAAAAGAAATGAGGTTACAAGCTGTGAGCTTTTGTACACCCTTCGTCGCAGTACCTTTCCTTGGAGAATATTTGTCTAAAATAATATAATACAAGAGAAAAAAATAATAAAAAAAAAACCTCTAAACAAAAAGAAAACATGAATGAAAATTAACAAATATATTAAAGGAGATACAAAATGTAACTTCAATTATTCATACATTATTGCACGAATATGTGTTAATAAATATATAAAAATATCTAAATTCCAGCCCGTTCAAAACGATAGTTGCACCATGTACATTTAGAGAAACGTTTCATCTACAAAATGTGATTTTAGATTTGTAATTAGTGATATATCTTTAACTACTGGCACCATCAAATCAGTCAAAACCTTTATATATTTACCTCTAATTATCATTGATATCAAGCGAGCTAACAAAATAATTATTAGAGCATATATCACAGGTGTTTGGGCAAAAGGGTTAAGTGTCATTTTTATGAAAATGAGGTTTTTATGGCTTCTTGTCAAAAAAAATCTATCTGTTTTTAACGGTTCAATCGGCTTAAGTGAAATCAGCTTATTAAATGGTGTAATTAAGCTGATCATAACGGCACAAGTCTTATTTGTCTTATAACAGAACGTGTGCAGGTCAAAAGGGCCTATGTAGTTATGCCAATTCTACGCCCTTTGGATTTGATTCACAAATGCTACCCAGCAGACTTTTTTTTTTCCCGATATGGATGACATTGGTTTTAACCATACAGCCAGGTTTCGCACCTAGTTCTTTTTAAGCAGCATGCATTAATTTTGATGGAAAAACAACCGATTTGGATCTAAGATAATTATGCATTTATTAAATCTTGTACTCTTTATCTTCTAGCACAATCATTTCGGTAAGACAATGACTTTGGACGTATTGGTTTTAAAAACAACCTGACCAGAGAAGATCCCTTTGATTATGTTTCATTTAAAAGAAGATGCCGACAGCCAAGCACATTCACGTTGAAAACTACCTAAAGTGAGCAAGTCCCAATATCCAAGGAAAAGAAGAAAGATCTACTAGATCTTTTACAGCTAATTCCCCCCTACTTCCACGATATTTACAGAAACCTTAGTTGAAATAGTGATGAAGATATTGATCCTAATTTAGTTGATGTAGAAATAGATCAATAACTTCATCAAGAGTTTCATTTTTAAATTAATAATGTACCTTTAAATTGATTTTTAATCATTTTTTTTATTGATTGTGTATTTTTAGTGTCAACACGTTTTTATATAAAATCATAATATCAATATAAATTTTTTTTTTTTTTTTTTCCAAACTTTTTGACACCCTTATGGCATGGTCCATTTCTCATATCCTTATTAAAAAGGAATTAGGTTGATTATTGTTAAGTACAAAAGGCTAATGAGTTATGATCAAAAGGCCATAAGAGACAAAAATGTAAGATACAAAGGGCTTAAATGCACTTAAATAAATAAATAAGTAATATTATGTTTAAATTTGTATTTCGCTACAATTTTTAGCCTCTTATGAGATAATATAGTGATTCATGAATAATGAAATCCTTAGACAGGATTGAAAATGATTTTTAAAAACTTTTAAAAATCGTTCTGTAAACTTCACATTCCAACACGTAACCCCTTTTGCCCAAACACCGGTGATATATAATCAGAAATTAGTAGAAATGAGAATTTCATTTCTTCAGCAGACATGAGTTGAAAATTTAATACGAAAATAGACAAAATAATCATTAGATTGCCCCTCTTACATTTTCGAAAACTTTTTATCAGCAAAACCAGATTTTTATCTGTAATTTAAGATAGCTTTCGAACTACAGAATTCATTATAATCAAAATGGTTTCATTCGATTCAGTGACGCAACATACGTTTCAAAAATGAAAATACACTATTATCAAAAACTATTTTTCATAGTCGCTGGCTGTTTAAAATATGAAAATTGGGAATGCAGTTGAAAGTTCACGTGTAATTGTCCACAAAAATAGTATTTGTTTATTTTTTTTTTTTATTGAAATTTACATCTGTATTTACATATAATACATTAAGTAAATGTGCTAAAATAAACGAAAATAATGTCTTGAATATGCATGTAGAGAAACTACCCACTGATAGTACTCAACTAGTATCTAACTTAAAAGATCTCGAGGCCATCTTCTTTTCAGACGCCTTGGAGGATTATCTGGAATAGAGGAGGAAGCAAGGAAGGATACGAGTGGGTTCAGATGGGTCTGGAGTTTACTATGAAAGGACTGGTATCTGGATCAGACTAAATCGTCGACATATGGAAAATTAAGGTCTTTGTGGATTATTTTATTTGATACAAAATAAGGAGCGTTAAGGATTTTTCGAAGGATTTTGGACTGCAAGGATTGGATTCGAGAGGAGTGTGATGGTTTGGTGGAGCCCCAAAGCTCGATTCCGTAAGCCCAAATAGGTCTTATTACTGTCATATAAAGGAGCCTTTTGTAGTAGATTGGTAATTTTGAGCGTTTGACTATGGATAATTTCCAGGGGTCAGGAAAGTATGTGGTGCGAAGGACAGCATTGTAAATGTAGGTTAGGAATAATACTGCTTTTTTAGGAAGCCGTTTTAAGATATAGGATGTAAGTAGGTCGTGTCCTGGAGCTTTGCGGGAAGGTAATCTTTGAATGATAAAAGCTATTTCGGAAGGGTGGAATGCTTTAGGAGGAGGGGTCATCTGGAGGGGGAATGTCCAGTCTTGCTTCAATACACTCTAAGGAATGTGGATTTAGGATAACAGGATGTGGGTTAAAGGTTTTGAATAGGTATTGACCAAAAACTTGCGACTATTCTTTATCAATTCTGGTCCAGGATTGGGATTCAGTAAGGAGGGGATGATTACAGTCCTAGTACTTAAGTATCTTTTTCGTCGTCGTCCATAGTGAATTGTCAGTAGTTGTGAGATTTTCAGTGAAGTTGATTAAATTTTGAATTCTGAATTTTCTTATTTCTGCTTTTAGTTTGTTAGTCAGTTTGATGTATTGAGTTTTATCTGAAGGATATCTGATCCTGTGCCACTTCGATCTCGCTCTACGTTTATCTCATAATAAGGATCGAATATGCAGTGGCAGGTTAGTCTGTTGCAGATTACTGTTTTTACTGATAACGGTGAGTAGGGAGGAAATGCCGGTTCTGGTCCCTCAATTTGCGGAATCAAATTGGATTTTGGACCCGGGGCTTGCCCAGCCTTAACCACCACGTGGTCCAGGGGCAAACCAACCTTAACCACCACGTGGTCTTAATCCCTAATCCCCTAATTAATCCTTAATCCCTAATTAATCCCTAATCCCTAAAATATATTATTTTGAAACTTTTTCGGACATGTTTGAACTTGTCGAGTGCATGTCGGAACTTTCTAACATATTTATTTTATCTAAATATTCAAATGCCACAGCCATCTTGATAATTTTTCGAAATATATTTTCGAATAAGCACTGCCATCTATATAATTTATCGAAATATATTTTCGAATAAGCACTACCATCTATATAATTTATCGAAATATTTTCGAATAGTTATTGCAATCTTGATAATTTAGCGAAATATTTTCGAAAAGTTACCGCCATCTTGATAATTTTTCGAGATATATTTTCGAATAAGCACTACCATCTATATAATTTATTGAAATATTTTCGAATAAGCATAGCCATCTATATAATTTATCGAAATATTTTCGAATAGTTACTGCCATCTTGATAATTTTTCGAAATATTTTCGAATAGATACTGCCATCCTGATAATTTTTCGAAATATATACCTCGAAATATATAACAGATGATCGACATAACCTTACATGATAACCACATCAGCTGTTACCTAATGATCGTAATATATTTTCGAATAAGCACTGCCATATATATAATTTATCGAAATATATTTTGGAATAAGCACTACCATCTATATAATTTATCGAAATATTTTCGAATAAGCACTACCATCTGTATAATTTATCGAAATATTTTCGAAAAAGCACCGCTATCGACATAACCTTTCATGATAATAACATCAGCTGTTACCTTATGATCGTAATATATTTTCGAATAAGCACAGCCATCATATTTCGAAATATAAACCTCGAAATATATAACAGAATCGATATAACTATAAATAATAACCACAATAGTTGTTACCATATCATCGATAGAATCTTACTCTACATGTCGGAACATGTCCAAAACTTGTCAGAACCTGTCCAAAACTTGTCAGAACTTGTCCGAAACTTGTCAAAACCTGTTGTAAAGACAATACCATACCAAACAAGTGACCATACCATGCATAATTTCTTTAAGAAAACACCATATGTTTCCAACTGTTTATACTATATCTTGGGAGGTCGGTATAGGGGGATGGCTAGCGCGCTCGACTTGTAAAGTAAAGATCATGGGAACGAATACCGACCTCGTTATTATTATTTTTTTTTACATTAACTTTTCTATATGAGGTTAGGGAGGTTGTGAATAATATTTTTCAATCATTCAGTCAATTTTAAATTTAAAAAAATGATTTTTCTACCGACATATATAATAAATATGGCAAGTGTGGGTTTATATATTTCATTAATAATTCACAGCATTGCATACCCCTCTCTGTTCGTCAATTTTTTTTTTACTTACGCCTCCTTAGCACGTCAAGGTGAGGGTATATCAAGGAGGTTTTTTTTATTTTTTTTTCTAATTCAAAACATACAAAATGGTTTACGGGTAAATTAATACCACGCCAGTGACGAACATGCAAACAAACTTAACTTCTAACAAATTAAATATTCCAACTTATACGAAATCCACCTCATGTCTGCCATTGCTCATTCCTCGGTATATAATATTAATTCTTATTTTTGTATAATTATATTCATCAATTTTTTCACTTGTCAAAATTTCAGTAAATCTTTTAGGTAAGAAAACATATTTTGGATGACTATCAAAAAGGTTTTTAGGTCCATGATATTTCAATTGTGCGACAACGGCTGCACCGTATATCGTTAGAATTCTTTGGAACTTAACAACTTCAAAAGTCAAGTCTAATACCATATCCGAAATCCGCGCTATCTCTTCACGTTTTCGATTAGCATCATTGAGGAGAGATACGAGATCAGCCATATTTACCGTAAGTGAGTGCTAGTTACGGAATGACTCCAAAAAAACTTAGCTAACAACAGACCTATCAAGGTTTCATACATATACAAAGCAGTTCAATCAATGTTTGCGGGAGTGGCAGGAGGGATTTTTTTTCATTTTTGTATCTTTTTTAAGCTAACCTACATAAATTTAGAAATCAAATCATGATTCGAATACATCCACTCTGCTAATAAATGAGAGCGATAATGTGTACATATTAATTTTAAATCTTTATGAATAATACATGGAGCTATTTGTAGACTAGGCAGTTTATCGACTTGAGGACATTGAAAATCCTCAAGGTTGAATACAACGCAGGAGCGTAAAAATTTTAACAAAATTTCCTTTTTTTGAAGACCTTTAACAAAAACATAATTATAATTTGTATCCAAGTTTTTCAAAATCGATGATAAACTGTGGTAAGAAACTTCTCCGTCCTCCAAATGTGAACAATGATAATTTCTCGCTAGCCAGCGGTTCGTGATTATGTTTTATAATTATTTACCCCTGGATAAGTAGGCGGCATGAAAATCCAATGACTAGTCGCATAATATTTTAAATCGAAAATTGATAATTCTTTAACAATATAATTATTGGAATCGTCTATGAAGCATTGAAATTCTACAACCGCACTGCTCGATGACATGGTGAAGACTGGAGGAATAGAAACAATAAAAGTCTATTTATATCCTTTTTCTAAGAATACTTGTTAGTGTATTATATTCCACCACATTGTCATGTATTTGAGGCAGAATGCAGTTGTTTCACCCGGAAACGCTTTAGGTGCGTCGAATTGCAATCTGACATCGACCGGTCCAGATTTTATAGATTCCGATTGTTTAGAACAATCGATTACTATAATCGGCGCTTTTTCTTTAAAAATTTTGAGTGAGAGGAGTGGCTGAGTAGGATATCCCCCAGGATAGTAGGATTTTTGAAAATTGCAATACATGTAGTAGAGTACCGCGAATCGATTCCTGTCGAAATCGATATTTAAATCATCATAAGGATATGATTTTGAATTCAAATACAGTTTAAGGTTAGATATATTACAATGATCGAATTGACAAGCATCCTTTTCGACTTTGTTAATACGATCTGTTGAAAATGCTAGTACTATGTATCTCGGTTTTTCCATTTGATTAGAAGTTTTTACCGCACAAACTTGTCTCCCTGTGGATGGTAGAAGTGGGTAAACGAACAATTCCCAGCTTCTGAACTCTACCGAAACGACCTTTTCCGTCTTGAGTCTACGTAACAATGTTAATCGAGTTAATTCGTTTACTGATACATAAGGTAGTTTCCAACATAGCTTCGTTAATTCAATTTTGGCTTTCTCTGCCGCAGCCGTATGCCTAGATATGTAACTATTGTCATCATTCCGACATCTTATGAGAATTAGCTCTTGTTTAACATTAACAATATTTTTTTGATAATCTTCGGCGAATCCTAGTAATTGTGATAAGGGGATACACATGTTGAAATAACCGTCATTCGACACATCGAGTGTATCGGATGCTGGACAGCACCAACCGAGATGCTCCACAGAGGATCCACCCGGTAAAGACAACATCCCTTTTATGGTGCTAGTAATCTCCAAGTTTCGAACTCCATCTATTTCAACTCCACTTAATTCATATCGAATTTCATCGAATAAATATGCCAAAGCATTATTCGTTAATTTAGCCGATGCGGGTACAGCTCTACCATCCTCTGTTAAAAACCGCCCCTCGAAATAAAGAAAACTTCTAGATGGTAGAGTCATAATATCCTGATGCTGGACTAATATTCTAATTTCATCACCTCGAAGTAGTTTTGTCGATGCGTAAGGGAAATGGGAATGATATTCTATCCCCTCGATAGAATCGGTAAAAGCAGCGGTTGAGCCTGGATCAGTTATTTCCTCCATACTACACGATAACCTGCCAACTTGAGAAACTCGATATTTTCTTTTGTTAGAGATGTTACTCCTTTGAAGTCGGATGGGGGAATGAGCTTTTGTCCTGAATTATCTTTCCTTTTATACACTCTCCGAAAGTCTAGACCCATTTTTTTTTTAGATAAGATTAGAAAGAAATAATAAACACAAGTGCCCACAAATGTTTGTATCGGGGTCTCGATATCTTTTACTAACGAAAGTTATCCGACAATCCTTGAGATATTTGACTAGCTCTGAAGGAGGTCCTCTGTTACCGGAGCTCTCAAAGAATTTTACATATTTACCACTTTTGTTATAGCATACCCAGTGCGTTCCCCGGCCCTTTATACTATCCAGATTCAAAATGGCGCGCTTACGTAGCCACGGCTTCGATGGAAAGTTATCTCTTGAAATGAGGGATCTTATGCTTTTTAGCCAAAGATATAAGATCCGTATTATTCAAACTCATTTTCGGTAAAGTCCTCAACATCTGATTAGCTTTATCGCTGAAGGCCCCAACGATTTTTTTCGGAGGACGAATAACACGAACGTTCTTTTTTTCTTTAGTTTTAGCCATACCGATGTTATCTGTCGAAGCGTCGGTGGGCGACTGAGAAGGATGAATTTGCATCCCTATACATTTATATTCTTACTGCTCTCCCAGCTGTTATGCTTGGAATCGAAGCCTAACCATTTTACTAAAACCTTGTCACCTCTCCTTTTCAAAATTTTTTCAACTAAATAAACGTTTGGATACTTTACTTTTTGAATTTCTCGCTCATAAAACCCACCAGCAATTTTTTGATTCGATGTATCTTTAAGAAGATAGGTTATAGGAACGGTTTTCCTCACTTGATCGACTTTGAAGATTTCAGTCGACCAAGATTTTACCCTTTAGTGAAATCGGCTTTATGTTTTGAAATTCTAACAAAATCACCGACTTGATACTTGGGCTCCTTTAGGATCTGCGATGGCTTACATACATAATACATCTTATTTAGTAAATGATCTTCAATTTTTTTACCCTTAACTGAAGACGGTTTCATCATGATCGTTCGATGTTTTGTATTGTTATATCTTTTAACTAAGTCTTGGTATATCGTTATCCATTTATATGATCCTTGGAGACTAAATTGCTTCCACATTTTGTTTTTTATAGTTCTTATAAATCGTTCTACGATACAGGCTTTCATATTACTAAATGTAGAGTAATGATTTATTCGGTTGGATTTCATTAGTTTTTGGAAAAATGTATTGTAAAATTCTTTTCCTGGATCAGATTGTAGATTACAAGGTTTTCTACCACTGAGAGTCAAAATAGTTTCAAACGCTGATGCTACTTCTTTACCGGACTTCGATTTCAAGGGTATTAACCAAGTTTGAAAAACTTTCAATCACCGCTAAAATGTATTTATATCCTTTATTTTCTTTAGCATATGAACAAAGTTCGATTAAATCTACCATCCACAGGTCATCGATACCCTTTAGAATTACCCTTCTCCTCTGAAAGCACCGTCTAGCCGGTTTATGCAATTCTTCTACTACCTGTTTCTTGATATCCGACATTTTAACTACTTTTTTTTTATAATATTATACCTAAAGTTCTAAGTCTTTTTTCAATTTTCGAAATTTATTTTTCAGAGCCGTCAGTTTCCAGTAATATTTTCAATTTTTCAACCAACTGATTCGGGTCCTCAAATCCTTTCCCTTTGATTTTGTCTTTAGGAGGGAAAAGTTTAGAAATTACCTTCCTATATTTTTGATTTCCTTTTTGAACATTTACAATACCCGTAGAGCTATAATCTAATCTATGGGCATTAGTTTTTGTTAATAGCGTTTTGTTTATTTGTTTATAATTTTCTGTTACTTCATCCATATCAGGGTTTTTTAAGAATAATAGCTGGGAAAGCCCTGGAGTAATTTTGTGTAGCGAGCCATCCACATCAAGCCAATCGTCACTAATGGTTATAACCGAGTCACCGGGAGTGAAATTTTCCCCGTTATAACATATTCCGTAAATTTGATCCAGTTCCTCCGTTTGATTCGTAGTAAATTTAATTATATATTTCGTAGCCTCTTTACCAATCTGGTCTAAATAGCTATAAACTGTTTCTACTCCTTGAGGTGTTGACGCATGTTGACTTATTTCTTCTAAAGGTGAAGTACTCTCATAGGTGGCAGATGTTGAAAAACTATCCAAAACATTGGGTCTGAGTCTGGAGGATGTGGTAATAGGGATAGGTGTGGAAAACTTGGGAGGAGTCTCGATCGTCTCCTTGGGGAGTATGGTCAGAGTCTCTTCTTCTTTTTTTATGTTTGGTGGTTCATGGGCCGGTTCTCGAGGTAATACGATAGACTGAAGCGGTTGTATCAAAGGCTTATATTTTTCCTTCAAGTACTCTTCCCTCTCCTCCCTCTTAAGTTTCAAATTCTTACATTTTTTACTAATGACATTACGAATTTCCTCGGTCTCTTTAGCTAGCGCATAAGATGTTGCTTCATCCATGGCCAGAAGCTTACTGAAAGACTAGCGACTCCTAGACGATTACATATGTATCAAGTCCCTTACGATATCGACCATTGTTCAAATCGCGATCTTTGTCAATTACCATGAACCCGTATTTGGTCTTCCAACATTCCAAACATAAGTTTTTGAATTCAGGAAACGTCATATCAGAATTAACATGTTCTTCGTATATCCTTTTAGAACTGAGATTATCTTGTCTGAATAGTATAAGAAAGTTGGCGTTATCCCGAATCAATAGTTTTGGTACACGAGTATAGTAGCTCTGGCAGAGATAAAAACTGTCGACGCTACTATGTCTACCCATGCAAAAGTAAGATCTCACTCTATCTTGTTTATCACAAGCAATATCATCGAAAATGAATATTGAATTGGGAGCAGCGTTTTGCGGATCTGGAATATTAGTATTACTGTCGAATGGGTGGAATCCGACCCCTTCGATATTTGATGAAACATGAGCCAAATATTTATATTTTGGTTGATGAAGTGATCTACTGAACAGATAAATATTCTCAAAATTTAATCCGTTAGAATTATATAATAGACTCAACATTAGGTTCGTCTTTTGAACTCAGTTTGAACACAGTTTGAAGGACCGCAAATTAAACATCGTATACTATTTGGGAACAAGGAAACCATTTGGATCCGGTACCTTCCTCACGAAGGTTAGCAACGTTCGCTATTTCGAAAGATGAGTGTTGCTTCAACAAACGCATGATAAAGACTGGAAGAATACAATACTACAGCTCTCTTATATAGATTCGTGTATGTCAGTAATATAGATTCCTTCACACTTTTTCACAGACTTAGGACTGTCAGGAACCCAAATGGTACCAACCATGTGGGCTCTTGGTGGTTTAAATATATATTGCTCTGTAAGGATCGAATTGCCAGGGAGCCCTAATAAAATATGGTAAAAACTAAAAAAAATAAAACTGTGTTAAAAATTAAAATATACCTAAAATCCCTAAAAACTATCTTAAACCATTGCTAAAACTATCTAAACCTAAAAATATTGCTAAAATAATTAAAAACAGTTAAAATAAGTTACTTATATAAAATGGCATTTTAAAAACAGATAAAAGCCCCCTAAAAAAATCTAAAATCATAAAAAAAAATAGATAAAAGCCCCCTAAAAAAAACCTAAAAATCATAAAAACAGATTTTTATTTACAAGGACTAAAAATAAACAGCTAAAATCAATTAAAGAAAAAATAAAATAAGTAAAACGCTAAAATCTAGAGGTTGAAGTCCAACCAGTCAAATAGACATACTCAAAAGATATTAGTCGATGCATTGAAAGCTAATGATGAGTTTGGTGGGTCATGGTAACTAAAACATCTAAAAACCAATAACTAAAATTCGTCGCTAATTTACTAAAACCAGTTTAAATTTAAATAAAATACCTAAAAATGACTGATAAAAGCATCTAGAAAAGTTAATAAAAATAAAAATCGTCGTCAACTTTCTAAAACAGTCGATTTAGAACAAACTCTACTAAAAATCATAAAATTTTAAAACAGTTATAAATAAAGCTAAAATCAATTTAAAAATACATATGAAAATTCATTAGAAAAAACTAAAATGCTAAAATCAGTTTAAAAATACAATTTAAAATTCATTGGAAAAAACTAAAACGCTAAAATCGATAAATTGTTAAAAATTGATAATAATTTATAAGAAATCTCTAAAATCAGTTTTAAAAATAACTAAAAGTCGTAGTATTTAAAAAAAAAAATGGATACAGTAATAAAATTAGGAGGGAATAAAACTATGGATATATCGATAAAAAGTAAAAATATTAAAAAGAGGTAAACTAAATTACATAAAAAAAGTGTCTAAATACAAATTTAAAAATCTGGTGCGTGCGCGCAACACACAACTTTCACTTACCAACTTACTTAGATTAGAAATTAATGCGTTTTGTTAATTGCCACTTCTCAAATGAACAGAACAGCTTTAATTATAACGCATTGGTTTATCATTAAAGGCGTACGGCGCATGCGTCTGCTCAAGGTGTTTTATGAGTTGACGGAATATTTTTTTTTTTTTCTCCTGTATATGTTTACTTGATTTTCTTCATGTATCATATTTAGCCATTTCTTATTTTTGGGCGTGATGAGAGACAGTTAATTTCTCTATATAAACTAAAACAAAGGTACTTTATAGAAAAACAAAAAAGGCCCCTTCCCCATTTAAGCCCCCTCAGAACATTTTAATAATGATAAAGCTTACCTGATATTAAATAACAACTAATTTTCATTAAACATAACGAATTTGATAAAAATCGTTAAAGCCGTTTTTGAGATAATCGATCAAAAAAGTAAAAATTGGACAACATTTATTAAGTAAAGTCACCCCTCCTTGAAATTTTTACAGTCATATCTCGGGCATATAAATACATTAAATACCAAGTTTGATCAAAATCGTTAAAACCGTTTTTGAGTAAATAAAAAAAAAACGTGAAAATGATATAAAATTTATTAAGTAAAGTCCCCCCTCCGGTTGATCAATTTTGATGAAATTTTTACAGTCATATCTCGGACATATCAATAGATCAAATACTCAGTTTAATCAAAATCGTTAGAGCCGTTTTTGGGAAAATCGAAAAAAAACTTAAAAAGTTATTAAATAAAGTACCCCCTCCCTTTGAGCAAATTTGATAAAATTTGTGCTGTCACATCGCGGGCTTATACATACTCTAAATACCCAATTTCAGGCTCGCACGGTTTATAGTTTTTGAGCTAGTCTGTTCACACACACACACACACACACACACAGACACACACACACACACACACACACACAGACCATTTCGCGGGACTTGGTTATTTTGACTCAGGGGACCCCAAAACGTGTATTTCCGTTGAAAACCGGAAGTCGAAAATTTTCACGATCGCAATACTTCCACTTACTATATATTTCATATATAGGTAAGTGAAAGTAAAAACACTGATATCTAAAATCATAAAACCGACTGATAAAATAACCCTTAAAATATCTAAAATCATTAAAAAAGGGGAATAAAATCAATCTAAAATCATTAAAAACATAAAAATTATACATCCAACCGATCCATTAATGAGTAGGGTTAAAATCATAAAATACCTCCTACCCGAAAGAGCAACAAATAAAACAGTTTAAAATATTTGTAAGAGGAGAGTTTAAGGTCTATGAATAGTTCGCCACTCACATTCACACTGAACCGTCCGGCTCGAGAATGTTAAGCGGGTCGCGCTCTAACGTTCTCGGCTATCCCGGCCCCGAATCAAACACAAGTCCGTCTTTTTTGAACCGTTACCGTTCGGCTCGAGAATGTTAAGCGGGTCGCGCTCTAACGTTCTCGGCTATCCCGGCCCCGAATCAAACACAAGTCCGTCTTTTTTGAACCGTAACTGTTCGGCTCGAGAATGTCAAGCGGGTCGCGCTCTAACGTTCTCGGCTATCCCGGCCCCGAATCAAACACAAGTCCGTCTTTTTTGAACCGTAACCGTTCGGCTCGAGAATGTCAAGCGGGTCGCGCTCTAACGTTCTCGGCTATCCCGGCCCCGAATCAAACACAAGTCCGTCTTTTTTGAACCGTAACTGTTCGGCTCGAGAATGTCAAGCGGGTCGCGCTCTAACGTTCTCGGCTATCCCGGCCCCGAATCAAACACAAGTTCGTCTTTTTTGAACCGTTACCGTTCGGCTCGAGAATGTTAAGCGGGTCGCGCTCTAACGTTCTCGGCTATCCCGGCCCCGAATCAAACACAAGTCCGTCTTTTTTGAACCGTTACCGTTCGGCTCGAGAATGTTAAGCGGGTCGCGCTCTAACGTTCTCGGCTATCCCGGCCCCGACTCATACACATTCATACGGCTTACGGGTCTCTCGACCTCGCCAGAGGCCTTAGTGACGAACTATTCATCGAGCTTATAATGTCCAAACGCAAGGGTGCTCTCTCTATCTTCCATTATCACACGTTTATCGTCATTCGATGAAAGAGATATTTTATTTATTTCTATTGTTTCAATTTCGTGACTTTTTGAAATTATTTGTCTCATTTTATGACGCAATGTTGTGTGCTCTTTCAGGCCATTATTAAAGTCAATAAAACTAATTTCTTTCTTTACAACATTTCTGTTTACCCCTTTTACTCTTTTTATAACTTTATTTTTCATATTAATATGGTACATTTTTGGTGGGAGACCAATAAAAGTTAAAATGGGGTTCCCTCTCGCCTCGTCCTTAAATTTCCCCATCACCTTTTTTATTTTCGATTGCGTAGCAAGTGTGATCGGTTTGATAATTGGATGTATCCATATATTGTTTCATATTTAAAATATCGTTACATAAATTGTCAGTATTTATATAATAAATAAAAGAGTCGGTATCCATGTAAAGTAATTTTATATTGGCATGACCATATTTAGGTAACATGACATCATAATGATGATGATACATAATTGTTTTAGAAATATCTAATATGGCCATGCCAACATATATTGGTTTGTCGAATTTAATTTTAGTTTTTTCCATATGTACGGCGGATAAATTTTCATTGTAGATGGTTCTATCTTTAAAATTTGGTTTTTTTATTAACTTTTCTATGCTGTTGGCATTGCAAATTAATTTAATGTCAATTCTTTTTCTTATTTTCTCCATTGTTTTACCGAATATAGCATTTATATATAATTTAATTTGGTCTATTTCGAAATCATTTGTTGCTTTTCTACGTAATTCTGTATTGTATTCTATATATTGTTTTAGCCAACAGCTTTGTTTGAATTTTAAAACTTTATATATCTTTTCTAAAACTATACCATGACCCACCGCCTGTTTTAAAGCCATATAATAATGAACAACATAATTTTTTTTATTTTTAAAATGCGTTAAAAGTTTTTTGTTTCGTTTTTTATCATTAAAATTGGTATGTTCTCCTAAAAATGGCAAATCATTGTGAGCGTCGTGTAAATGAGGCGGGTAACTAATATCTACGTCTAAAATATACCCAAACTCATCATTTTAATTTAATGCATCGATGATGACGTGGGATGGGTCTACCCATTCGAATTCGCCAATTGGGAGGGGCTTGCACATGGCAGCCCCATATAAATTGCTGCAGTCTGTATAAAAAATAAAAGATTTTTCCAAGTGTGGGTTATAACCATCAATACATTCGTTGTTCGCTTTGGCGAACCGATGGGAGACCTGACAGATGCCCCCTCTAATTCCTCTCTCAATCATTAAAATCATACTGTAGTCGTTTAACAATTCCAAATTAACCCCCGTAAATTTTAACATGGCATCCCACGTCATCGCGGGTACGGTGAAGAAATGCGCTGGGTCTAATTTATGCGATATAATTGTGATATTACGGAAAGTTTCAAAAATATCTGTTAGCAGCAGTGTGTCGGCTTTCATATATATATCGTTGTAATCACCCAGCGTCTTACAATTGAACGTACCCCATACCTTTTGAGCATGCCTATAGTCTTCGTCTGTTATATGCTCCTGGGTGCATATTGTAAAAATATTCTTTAGGGGGTAATAATGTTTCTAAATATTTTTCGGGGGCTGTCATGTAATCGTAAGGGAACACCCCCTTTCTCTTCAAAACCTCAACCTCCTCCCTTCTAAACAAGGATTTTATAGTAGGCGTATCCGGCACTATTTTTGCTAGGGAATTGAGGCTGTCGGATAAGAATCGATATGAATCCACGAATCTTATTTTAAAATTACCGCTAACGTATTTCGAAAATGTTATATATTTTTCCTCAGAATTCGGGATAACATCGATTCTTTTCTCGTCATACCCCAATTCCCTTACAAACAAATGACTATCGTACCCGGACATATTATGTAAAAATACAGGGAGAAAGTTGGGGTTTTGGAATCTTAAATTGCAACTTGAATGTGCAGCCCCCCTATACTTCCCCGTTAAGTGGCAATGGTCCCTAACTTTATCTCCATTTAATAAACGATTACACATATAACAGACGGAGGACTGGTTAAACGCTTCCATCTCCGAATCAGTTAGGGGATTCATTTGAATATTTCTTTTATAAATATTTTCAATTTTGAGGGCAATGTCTTTCAAAGTACGTACAAAATGTGATGCGGCGTCTACACCTCTATAAAATATAGGAAACGAGCTAAGCGAATCATTGATATCTTTTAAAGTTTCATCTTTCTTTATATAAATACAATATGAAATTGGTTTATGTATTGCTTTCCTTTGTGTATATTTATTGTTCGGGTTCGGCTGGCATGATGACACTGGTTCTAGGTAGCACTCCAAATCTGCGTAAGCAACATAGGGGACTAGAGTTTTCTCAACATTTGTAAAATGAATAAAATTATTTTCCCCCGGCAATTCGATCCTCGCAGGTTTATTTTCAGAGCATTGAGCTAAATGCTTGGCGTATTCCTCCATGGAATAAAAATGGATGAAACATCTTTTACAAATATTTATTCTATATTCATTATGTGTTATTTGTGATGTTACTAATTTATTGAAATTTTTTATATAAACATAATGCTGTACACCTTCTTTTTCTATCAGTAAAAGGTCTCTATGATCATCTAATTCTCTTTTTACTATTTTTAATGGGTATACATTATTTTTTTCATCAAGGCCAAAAACATTTATCGATATATTATTTGATGTTTCAAACATTTTTATTTCATGGAGTGGTGTAGGGAAACTAATACAGGAAAAGTCATAACTATGCTGCATACCTTCATAATTTGAAACACGTTCCGGATGGTTATTAACAAACTTACTTAAAATAGAATATTTAAAACAATAGTTATCATAATTTTTGACGTTAATACAAGCTTTCTTGTTGTCTATTTTAGCTGGTAATTTGATGTATGTGCTACCTCTTAATGGTTTATATTGATTGACTTTTAATCTTAAGCCGTCGAAAGCGTAGAGTCGCCAGCCGCTCTTCTTAAGTTCACATTCGCTTAGCTCGGTTTCTATCTTGTTAAAAAAACTATCTATTATTTTATTTATATCTGTCTCTTTTAAAATTGATTTGTTTGAAGTTTTAAAAGCAACGTCGATCGTTTCCCCTAACTGATTAACCATTATACAGTCTACCCATATGTTTACTTTTATCGCGTTATGCTGTCGGAGGGAAGCGTTTATTTTATTAAAAGTGTGATTTCTAATACTATTAAAAAACATAGGCATGTCGTAATTTTCGTCGCTACGGATAAAATAGGCTTTCAACCTCCCCCTAAAAGCTGTTTCATACTCGGTGAAACCTACTGCGTCGGGTTTAAGATCTAACAGGTCCTGCCGTTGAGGTTCTCTTTTAAATTTTTTTAGAGGGGGTTCATTTTTACAAAATTGCTGATGTCTAAAATAATTATGTAAATTCGTAAAAGTTGTTTGACAAAAACGGCAGGGCCTGCTAAAATCAACTTTGCACTTAATTTCATGTCTTAACCTGTTATCTTTTCGTGTAAACACCTGTCCACATTTACCACAGACCAAATCAAAATCATCTACTCGAGACAGGTGTTTACACTAATGTTCATGTCTTAAGCGATCATTCCTTCTATTAAACGATTTCCCGCAATATGAACAAATAAAATTTATATCGCGGGGAAATTCTTGCGTTTGTGAGGAATCCCCACAAACAGCCTCGTGTCCCAAACGATTACATGATTGTGTAAAAACTTTTCCACATTTACCACAGACGCACGAGGCTGCTGGTGTGAATTCCTGACTATAAAAGCAGGTTAATTCGTGCGCCATACATTCACGGTGACTGGCAAACACCATCCTGCAATTTGCGCATTGACGTGAAGAAGATTCCATTTTTTTGGTATTAAAGTAAATTTAAATTTAAGAAAAATATAAACAAAAAGTAACTTATCTCAAAAAAAAAAAAAAAAAAAACTTTGAAAAACTTTTAATTAAACAAAAATTAACTTTATAGAATGAAAAAAAAAATTAAATAATTATATAAATGAAAAATAATCAGGGAACTCTAATTAAACTAAAATTTACTCGAAAAATATCTACGAACGAATACTATCTATAAACGAAAAGTAACTTGTATGAACAAAAAAAAAAAAAACACAGTTATAACAACTTTGAATTAAACGAAAATTAACTTTAAGAATATAAGTAAATATAAGAATAAATAAGTAACATTTGGAAAAATTTTAATTAAACTAAAATTTACTTCAATATAAACGAAAAGTAACACTTCAAAAAAATTAAACAAAAATGAATTCCTTCTTGATAAACAAAAAAATTAGGTGTATAAAACTTGAACAACTAAATAAATGAATAACTATAATTTATATATACAAATTAAACAAAAATTAACCTGCTTTTGAAAAACACAAACTCAAATATAATTTACAAAAACTAACACAAATACAATTTAAAAAAAAAATAAATAAACTTGCCTTCAAATTCTTCAAAAAATAAATAACTAAGAACTAAAATAACTAATATAAGAAAAATAATAAGAAAGAGAACACAAGGAAAAATTCTAGAGAGCGATTTCGAGCAGCGCAGATGTTGCCTCTGTGAAAGCTGGAGCTAGAATGAGAGTGGAGGGGGTATACAATTTGATATCAAATTTTCGATTGCGTATGCGTCATTCGATTCACTACTCGTTTGTAATTTTGATTCCTTATATTAATCAATCATATGGTTTCTGAGTATGCTGATATTGAATTTGACATCAGCTATTCGATCGCGCATGCGCGATTTGATTTACAGTTACTTTTTACTTTTTATTCGTTTTATTAGCCCTCTCGTTATGAGAGTGGAGGGGGTATACACGTCAAGGACTCCATGAGAATCCTCGAAGCTGATTGGCTGCTATTCTCCCCGAGCTCCCCACTACTACTAACTGGTCCGAACAGGTCGTGCGCAGGTCTAAACAAGTTCCTTCCTGTCAAAACCTGCATGTTTTGGCCCTCTATACATATATCGTAACGATACGAGTGTCGATCATATGGTTTCTGAGGATGCTGATTCCGAATTTAATATCAGATTTTCGATCGCGCATGCGCGATTCGATTTAATGTTACTGTTTAATTTTTATTCGTTATATTAATCAATCATATGATTTCTGAGGATGCTGATTCCGAATTTGACATCAGATTTTCGATCGCGCATGCGCCATTCGATTTACTGCTGATATTGAATTTGACATCAGCTATTCGATCGCGCATGCGCGATTTGATTTACAGTTACTTTTTACTTTTTATTCGTTATATTAGCCCACTCGTTATGAGAGTGGAGGGGGTATACATGTCAAGGACTCCATGAGAATCCTCGAAGCTGATTGGCTGCTACTCTCCCCCACCACTCTCCGAGCTCCCCACTACTACTAACTGGTCCGAACAGGTCGTGCGCAGGTCTAAACAAGTTCCTTCCTGTCAAAACCTCCATGTTTTGGCCCTCTATACATATATTGTAACGATACGAGTGTCGATCATATGGTTTCTGAGGATGCTGATTCCAAATTTAATATCAGATTTTCGATCGCGCATGCGCAATTCGATTTAAAGTTACTGTTTAATTTTTATTCGTTATATTAATCAATCATATGATTTTCTGAGGATGCTGATTCCGAATTCGAAATCAGATTTTCGATCGTGCATGCGCCATTCGATTTACTGCTACTGTTTAATTTTTATTCGTTATATTAATCAATCATATGGTTTCTGAGGATGCTGATTCCGAATTTAATATCAAACTTTTGATTGCGCATGCGCGATTCGATTTACTGTTACTTTTTACTTTTTATTCGTTATATTAATCAATCATATGGTTTCTGAGGAGGCTGATTCCGAATTTAATATCAGATTTTCGATCGCGCATGCGCGATTCGATTTAAAGTTACTGTTTAATTTTTATTCGTTATATTAATCAATCATATGATTTTCTGAGGATGCTGATTCCGAAGTCGACATCAGATTTTCGATCGTGCATGCGCCATTCGATTTACTGCTACTGTTTAATTTTTATTCGTTCTTTCGATTGCGCATGCGCGATTCGATTTACTGTTACTTTTTACTTTTTATTCGTTATATTAATCAATCATATGGTTTCTGAGGAGGCTGATTCCGAATTTAATATCAGACTTTCGATTGCGCATGCGCGATTCGATTTACTGTTACTTTTTACTCGTTATATTAATCAATCATATGGTTTCTGAGGAGGCTGATTCCGAATTTAATATCAGATTTTCGATCGCGCATGCGCGATTTGATTTACAGTTACTTTTTACTTTTTATTCGTTATATTAGCCCTTTATATGGTTTCTGAGGAGGCTGATTTCGAATTTGATATCAAATTTTCGATTCACTACTCGTTTGTAATTTTGATTCCTTATATTAATCAATCATATGGTTTCTGAGTATGCTGATATTGAATTTGACATCAGCTATTCGATCGCGCATGCGCGATTTGATTTACAGTTACTTTTCTCTTTTTATTCGTTATATTAGCCCATTATATGGTTTCTGAGGAGGCTGATTCCGAATTTGATATCAAATTTTCGATTGCGTATGCGCCATTCGATTCACTACTCGTTTGTAATTTTGATTCCTTATATTAATCAATCATATGGATTCTGAGTATGCTGATATTGAATTTGATATCAGATTTTGGTTCTATGTATTGATAAATTTAAAATTTTCGGCCACATCAATTTTAAGATCAAATTACGTGTTACAGAAGTTATAAATTTTGAATATGTGTATCAATCTATAGATCGATCTTTCGATTTACAAAAGTTGAGTAAAAACTTGAATTGGATTCACTTACGCGCAATTTGAGATTTGAAATCAGAAACGGTACTAGTCATAAAAATCATAGCCGATCCCATCGCGAAAAACTTAATGAAATATGTTTATATAATAAATATTTAGAATTATCCAATATGCTCCGACGAGTGTTGGACATGTTCTGACAAGTTCCGACATGATTTTACGATGTGTAGAGTAAGATTCTATGGACCATATCAGCTGATGTGGTTATTATGTAAGGTTATGTCGATCATATGTTATATATATTTCGAGGTATATATTTCGAAAATTATCAAGATGGCAGTATTTATTCGAAAAAATATTTCGATAAATTATCAAGATGGCAGTAACTATTCGAAAATATTTCAATAAATTATATAGATGACAGTGCTTATTCGAAAATATATTTCTAGGTAGAAAATAGTCCGAAGAGGAGGTCAATAAAATACAAAATAGTATAAAACTATTTTATTGTTGCCGACGTTTCGACCCAACTATGCAGGTCTTCGTCAGGGCTAAATAAACAAGACACAGACAACAACATGAGTAATTAGGACAAAGAATATGAACTGAATATATGAATATAAAAATATGAAAAAAACAAAAACAAAAAAAAAAAAAAAAAAAACTAAGAATATGTACTGACTATATAAGATATAAGTAACTGTGAACTATAAGGTTAAGCATATAATTTATATATACATGGTGTAATATGGTTATTGACTATGGTATTGTTAACACTGATGCAGTTGATACTGATAATATAGGTGGTGTGATAGGATGGGGTAAGGCGCATAGTAGTGGATAAGTTATGAGAGTGGTGTACTATGGGTAGATATGGTGGCAAAATAGGGCAGAGTAGAAGAGGGATTAATATGTGATGGAATGTAAATATAGTAGATGGATGAGCTTACCTTATGACAGGGATGGATGTCACAGCCAAAGTGAGGGCTGACGGTCGTAGCTAGGTAAGATTTGTAGGAGTGGGGGTGTCAGCAAAAAGGTGTGGGCCGCAAGGAGGGTTAGGATTTGTTTACTTAAACTAACTTTACACAAATACATAGCATTGGTTACAAGAATAAATAGTGGCATATTTGACAGCATAACAAAATTGAGAAAACTTATAACTAGCTGACTATATATGTATGTAATTAATATTATGTGAAAACATTAAAATTAGATTAAACAGAAATTTAAAATAAAGAATTACATTACTGTTGTTATAAATAGGCTATTTCTGTATTAGATAGGAACATATTAATTATCTGTGTAGCCTTAAGTGTTAGAAATTGTACAATTGTGGAACTTGACATATTTTTATAGGTTCGGTACAAATAATAAATGTTGTTTCATATAATAATATGTTCATTCTATTAAATGAATAGTAGTAGATGTGGTCTATTGTATGAATTAATCTGGTTCTATTGCATAAAATGGGTATATAATATGAATGGGTGGATATGTTAAGTGAGGGGTGAGAATGGGGAGGTTATACAACAAGTATTGAAAAGAATTTATATGTTTCTGTAATATATACGTGTTATGTGTCAAGAAATGGTGGCGGGGAAGGAAATTTTGTAAATAGAATAGGAGCTACTGGGAGGGCGGTAGTGTGAAGGTGGTGACGGAGGGATATTATAGGTTATTGTTGTTTGATAAGGTTTAAAATGTGTCTGTAAGTAAGTGATATACAATGTTTGTCTATCTTGTGGTTGACAGGGTTGGGTTCGAGATGGATGTATATGGATTCGGATATGAGTCTTTTTTCATGGTTAGGAACTGTAGCGAGGATAGAGGTTTTATCAAAATCGAAAGAGTGGTTAAGGCTTAAGGCGTGTTCTGAGAGTTTGGACGCGGAAAGGTTACGGGACGTTATGGAGTATTTATGGTGGGAAATGCGAGTTTTAAGGTGGTTTTTGGTTTCTCCGATATAGGCTGAATTACAATTGGTGGTTGAACATGGGACCCGGTAAACAATATTGGATTGGTATTGTATAGGAATGGGATCTTTAAGTTTGGAAAAAAGGTGGGAAAGTTTATTGAGTGGCTTAAGGCCGCAACGTAGGGAAGGGATTGAGGTTGTTAAGGATTTTTGTATTTTGTCTGTGAGCGTAGGGATATAAGGGAGAGACCTATATAGGAGGGGGGAGGCTGTGCTAGGTAAGGGGCTAGGGGTCATGATACTAGAAATAGTTCTGTTTTTGTATGTATTGATGAGTTTTGTTATAAGTTTCGATGGATAATTGTTGGTTATTAGTATATCAGTGATGCGTTTTATATTGTTGGGATGGTATTGTGGGTCAGACAATGAAAGGGATCGGTGAATTAAGTTCTTTGCTACATTTAGTTTGTGATGATAGGGGTGTTGTGAGTGGAAGTTGATGAGTCTGCCTGAATATGTAGGTTTGGTGTACCAGTCTGTTGTAAGGGAGCCATCGGTATTTCTTATGATGAGGAGCTCGAGGAAAGGGAGTTGGTGGTTGGTTTCTTTTTCAACTGTGAATCGGAGTCGGTGGTGATAGGTATTGAAAGATGACAGGATTTCGGGGATTTTTTCGGGGTTGAGGACGAGGAGGAGGTCGTCAACATACTTTTTGATGAAGATGATATCATTGTGAAACAGGGGGGTAATTTTGTCAAGTAGGTCGTTCAGTACTATGTTGGAGATGTCAGGAGCTAGGGAGTTGCCCATTGCAAGGCCGGAAATTTGATCGTAAAATTGGTTTTGGAACGAGAGGTACCCGGATTTACAGCAAAGCTCAAGGGACTCTAGATATGAGGTGAGGTTGAGGGAGGTATGGGGTTGTATAGTGGACCAGTTATGTTGGACGATATTGAGGGCTATGTCGATGGGGATATTGGTAAAAAGGCTTTCAGCATCGAAGGAGGCAAGGATGAAATTGTCCGGAATATGAAGTGATAGTAGTTGTTCTCTCAGGTGAAAGGAATTTTGGATATCATAATTGTTATTGTGGCTGAGTTTTTGAAGGGAGGGAAGAAGAAATTTACTAAGTTTTGAGGAAGGGGCATTAATGTTGGAGATGATGGGGCGTAGGGGATTTCCTGGTTTGTGGATTTTGGGAAGTCCGTATAGGCGGGGTGGTACGGAATTATAGGATATCAGGTTGTAGTACGTGTGACGGTTAATTTGTTGGGTCTCGAATTTCAAGAATTTGGTCGTAAGGGAGCGGGTCGGATCGCGGGTGGAGGGAATGTAGGTGGATCTGTCAGAGAGAAGGCTATGGATTTTATCTATGTATTCGTCTTTGTCCATGACTACAGTGGAATTACCCTTATCCGCATTCGTAACAATAAGATGGTCCTTGGATTTTAGGAAGGACCTGGTTAGGGATAATTCTTTGAAGAATAGAGGGGAAAAGAGGGAAGGGCGTGAAGGTGGGTGTTGGAGGTGATTGGAAACCATATTATTGGTACGGATCCGTGATACTTCTTTTTCCTCATCGGTAATTCCAAAGGAGTCATCTTTGTAGATATATTCTAAGTCTGTGATGAGAGAGGGAATGAGGTGGGAGCAGTTAGAGGTCGGAAGTGAAAATTTTGGTCCAAGGCTTAGAATATTGGTTATTTGGGAGGGTATGGTGGTAGAGGAGATGTTATGGACCCATTTCTCGTTGCCAGTGGGGTGAATTTTGTGTTTTAGGGATATTTGATAGATTTCGTTGAATTTAGAAATGAGGGAACGTTTTTTATGTTGCCGGATGGAAGTACAGATATGAGTGATGTTGGTGTGGAGTTTTGACATGTTTTCTTCGCCGATGGCGGTAGTTAAAAGGGTGTTGAGGGCGGAAATTTTAGTTTTTAGGAGCGTGACATGTTGTATAACCTCTCTGATTTTTAAATTTAATAGTGTTTTTTTAAAACAATTTATGGATTGTGTGAGTTTTTTTTTGGAGTGGTGGGAGTGTGCGGAGGTTAAGAAAACGTTGGTCGATGCCTTTAGGGAAGATGTTGTTAGATCTGCATTTTAAGAGAAAGATGTGTTGCTCCGAGGTAATGATGAGGCGTTTGTGGAGGTTGGTTAAGGTGTTGAATTTTGATTTGTGATGTGGAAACATATGTTTTAGAGACGAAAAAGTAACCTGAGTTTGTGGGGCTGTAGAATTACTGTGGGTTGGGGGTGCTGGGGTAGAAGTAGAGGTAGAAGTGCCGAGCAGATATGGTATCAGTGGTGATGATGGTGGTGAAGAGTTGCGATGAGGCGAAGAAAGAGGTTGGGATGGAGTTATTTTGTTGTGGATTCTGATGCTGCGCCGAAGGGGTGCTGGGTCAGTATCTTGTTTTTGGCCCCGTGTTTTAGGTTTCATATTGGATAGATGATAGTTGACCGGATATAGAATTAGGTAGAAAATAGTCCGGGGAGGCGGTCAATAAAATACAAAATAGTATAAAACTATTTTATTGTTGTCGACGTTTCGACCCAACTATGCAGGTCTTCGTCAGGGCTAAATAAACAAGACACAGACAACAACATGAGTAATTAGGACAAAGAATATGAACTGAATATATGAATATAAAAATATGAAAAAAACAAAAACAAAAAAAAAAAAAAACTAAGAATATGTACTGACTATATAAGATATAAGTAACTGTGAACTATAAGGTTAAGCATATAATTTATATATACATGGTGTAATATGGTTATTGACTATGGTATTGTTAACACTGATGCAGTTGATACTGATAATATAGGTGGTGTGATAGGATGGGGTAAGGCGCATAGTAGTGGATAAGTTATGAGAGTGGTGTACTATGGGTAGATATGGTGGCAAAATAGGGCAGAGTAGAAGAGGGATTAATATGTGATGGAATGTAAATATAGTAGATGGATGAGCTTACCTTATGACAGGGATGGATGTCACAGCCAAAGTGAGGGCTGACGGTCGTAGCTAGGTAAGATTTGTAGGAGTGGGGGTGTCAGCAAAAAGGTGTGGGCCGCAAGGAGGGTTAGGATTTGTTTACTTAAACTAACTTTACACAAATACATAGCATTGGTTACAAGAATAAATAGTGGCATATTTGACAGCATAACAAAATTGAGAAAACTTATAACTAGCTGACTATATATGTATGTAATTAATATTATGTGAAAACATTAAAATTAGATTAAACAGAAATTTAAAATAAAGAATTACATTACTGTTGTTATAAATAGGCTATTTCTGTATTAGATAGGAACATATTAATTATCTGTGTAGCCTTAAGTGTTAGAAATTGTACAATTGTGGAACTTGACATATTTTTATAGGTTCGGTACAAATAATAAATGTTGTTTCATATAATAATATGTTCATTCTATTAAATGAATAGTAGTAGATGTGGTCTATTGTATGAATTAATCTGGTTCTATTGCATAAAATGGGTATATAATATGAATGGGTGGATATGTTAAGTGAGGGGTGAGAATGGGGAGGTTATACAACAAGTATTGAAAAGAATTTATATGTTTCTGTAATATATACGTGTTATGTGTCAAGAAATGGTGGCGGGGAAGGAAATTTTGTAAATAGAATAGGAGCTACTGGGAGGGCGGTAGTGTGAAGGTGGTGACGGAGGGATATTATAGGTTATTGTTGTTTGATAAGGTTTAAAATGTGTCTGTAAGTAAGTGATATACAATGTTTGTCTATCTTGTGGTTGACAGGGTTGGGTTCGAGATGGATGTATATGGATTCGGATATGAGTCTTTTTTCATGGTTAGGAACTGTAGCGAGGATAGAGGTTTTATCAAAATCGAAAGAGTGGTTAAGGCTTAAGGCGTGTTCTGAGAGTTTGGACGCGGAAAGGTTACGGGACGTTATGGAGTATTTATGTTGGGAAATGCGAGTTTTAAGGTGGTTTTTGGTTTCTCCGATATAGGCTGAATTACAATTGGTGGTTGAACATGGGACCCGGTAAACAATATTGGATTGGTTTACCACTCTCATAACTTATCCACTACTATGCGCCTTACCCCATCCTATCACACCACCTATATTATCAGTATCAACTGCATCAGTGTTAACAATACCATAGTCAATAACCATATTACACCATGTATATATAAATTATATGCTTAACCTTATAGTTCACAGTTACTTATATCTTATATAGTCAGTACATATTCTTAGTTTTTTTTTTTTTTTGTTTTTGTTTTTTTCATATTTTTATATTCATATATTCAGTTCATATTCTTTGTCCTAATTACTCATGTTGTTGTCTGTGTCTTGTTTATTTAGCCCTGACGAAGACCTGCATAGTTGGGTCGAAACGTCGGCAACAATAAAATAGTTTTATACTATTTTGTATTTTATTGACCGCCTCCCCGGACTATTTTCTACCTAATTCTATATCCGGTCAACTATCATCTATCCAATATGAAACCTAAAACACGGGGCCAAAAACAAGATACTGACCCAGCACCCCTTCGGCGCAGCATCAGAATCCACAACAAAATAACTCCATCCCAACCTCTTTCTTCGCCTCATCGCAACTCTTCACCACCATCATCACCACTGATACCATATCTGCTCGGCACTTCTACCTCTACTTCTACCCCAGCACCCCCAACCCACAGTAATTCTACAGCCCCACAAACTCAGGTTACTTTTTCGTCTCTAAAACATATGTTTCCACATCACAAATCAAAATTCAACACCTTAACCAACCTCCACAAACGCCTCATCATTCCCTCGGAGCAACACATCTTTCTCTTAAAATGCAGATCTAACAACATCTTCCCTAAAGGCATCGACCAACGTTTTCTTAACCTCCGCACACTCCCACCACTCCAAAAAAAAACTCACACAATCCATAAATTGTTTTAAAAAAACACTATTAAATTTAAAAATCAGAGAGGTTATACAACATGTCACGCTCCTAAAAACTAAAATTTCCGCCCTCAACACCCTTTTAACTACCGCCATCGGCGAAGAAAACATGTCAAAACTCCACACCAACATCACTCATATCTGTACTTCCATCCGGCAACATAAAAAACGTTCCCTCATTTCTAAATTCAACGAAATCTATCAAATATCCCTAAAACACAAAATTCACCCCACTGGCAACGAGAAATGGGTCCATAACATCTCCTCTACCACCATACCCTCCCAAATAACCAATATTCTAAGCCTTGGACCAAAATTTTCACTTCCGACCTCTAACTGCTCCCACCTCATTCCCTCTCTCATCACAGACTTAGAATATATCTACAAAGATGACTCCTTTGGAATTACCGATGAGGAAAAAGAAGTATCACGGATCCGTACCAATAATATGGTTTCCAATCACCTCCAACACCCACCTTCACGCCCTTCCCTCTTTTCCCCTCTATTCTTCAAAGAATTATCCCTAACCAGGTCCTTCCTAAAATCCAAGGACCATCTTATTGTTACGAATGCGGATAAGGGTAATTCCACTGTAGTCATGGACAAAGACGAATACATAGATAAAATCCATAGCCTTCTCTCTGACAGATCCACCTACATTCCCTCCACCCGCGATCCGACCCGCTCCCTTACGACCAAATTCTTGAAATTCGAGACCCAACAAATTAACCGTCACACGTACTACAACCTGATATCCTATAATTCCGTACCACCCCGCCTATACGGACTTCCCAAAATCCACAAACCAGGAAATCCCCTACGCCCCATCATCTCCAACATTAATGCCCCTTCCTCAAAACTTAGTAAATTTCTTCTTCCCTCCCTTCAAAAACTCAGCCACAATAACAATTATGATATCCAAAATTCCTTTCACCTGAGAGAACAACTACTATCACTTCATATTCCGGACAATTTCATCCTTGCCTCCTTCGATGCTGAAAGCCTTTTTACCAATATCCCCATCGACATAGCCCTCAATATCGTCCAACATAACTGGTCCACTATACAACCCCATACCTCCCTCAACCTCACCTCATATCTAGAGTCCCTTGAGCTTTGCTGTAAATCCGGGTACCTCTCGTTCCAAAACCAATTTTACGATCAAATTTCCGGCCTTGCAATGGGCAACTCCCTAGCTCCTGACATCTCCAACATAGTACTGAACGACCTACTTGACAAAATTACCCCCCTGTTTCACAATGATATCATCTTCATCAAAAAGTATGTTGACGACCTCCTCCTCGTCCTCAACCCCGAAAAAATCCCCGAAATCCTGTCATCTTTCAATACCTATCACCACCGACTCCGATTCACAGTTGAAAAAGAAACCAACCACCAACTCCCTTTCCTCGAGCTCCTCATCATAAGAAATACCGATGGCTCCCTTACAACAGACTGGTACACCAAACCTACATATTCAGGCAGACTCATCAACTTCCACTCACAACACCCCTATCATCACAAACTAAATGTAGCAAAGAACTTAATTCACCGATCCCTTTCATTGTCTGACCCACAATACCATCCCAACAATATAAAACGCATCACTGATATACTAATAACCAACAATTATCCATCGAAACTTATAACAAAACTCATCAATACATACAAAAACAGAACTATTTCTAGTATCATGACCCCTAGCCCCTTACCTAGCACAGCCTCCCCCCTCCTATATAGGTCTCTCCCTTATATCCCTACGCTCACAGACAAAATACAAAAATCCTTAACAACCTCAATCCCTTCCCTACGTTGCGGCCTTAAGCCACTCAATAAACTTTCCCACCTTTTTTCCAAACTTAAAGATCCCATTCCTATACAATACCAATCCAATATTGTTTACCGGGTCCCATGTTCAACCACCAATTGTAATTCAGCCTGTAACGAAAAATAAATAAACAAAAAAAAATTTTTTTTTATTTAATAAAACTCATTAAGTAATAATCGAAGAGGGCTTAATATATTTTTGTATATAATTAAAATATGTGTTGTTTTAAAAGCTTTGTATTAGTTTTTTTATTGATATAATATTTTTTTATTTAGCTATAAAAATAATTATGTTTTATTTTAAAAGAAGAGACGGGACCGAAGTAATTAATTGAAAAACAGCTGTTATTAAGGCATTTGTTTTTTTAAGAAACAACGAAGGAAAATACAGCAGATGTTCGCTAGCGTTCGACGAGTGATGATAAAATGAGACTGTTCTAGTGATTAACGTAGTTGTGGTCTATATCGCTAAATATCAGAGAATTGAAGAATAGTGGCGTTCACGGAAGAGATTCCGGTGACGAGAATCGCCAAGCCGAGTGGCTACTGGCAACAAAGCTACGAGAAGACAGGCGAGTTAAGAGAACAGACTGGAGATATTTTTCTTTTAATTTCTTTGTTAAACCTTGCTTTTTTTTTATTGTATAGTTATAAGTTTAAATTGTTTCTAGTTGTGTGAATAGAGTTAGATTTTGATCAGGCCTGACTACAGAAATTGTGAGTAAATTTTATTTTTAATATCCTAGTGTAAATATAGTGTTAATTAAAAGTTTTTTTTTATTTGAGTTTAATTTGTTTTGTTCAATTTCTTTTTAACTTACCATTAAGTAGTTCATAAGTGTAAATTGCAAATTGTATTTTATGTACAGCCCTCTCCGAGATTTTAAGGTAATCTTCACTTATTAAATTTAAATTATATTTTTTTATTCAGTTTGCTTTAGGTTTTCGCTATGTCCTTAAAATAAATAGCGTGGCGCCCCTTAATTTATTTCAATTTTTTTTAATCACTAGTCATTTAAGAACCCGCCCGTCTCCACTGAGCTACCACCTCCTTTGTTACGATTGTTTTATTTATTTATAACCAATTAATATGTTTTTAACGTAACAAAATGGCGCCCAAACAGGGACTATAAGTGATTAGTTAGATGCTTAATTTAATATTGGTTTAGTGATTTTTAAATAAAATTATTTTTTTGTCCTAATATTGAATTTTTTTTTATCTGCTAAGAAAAAGTAGTATAATTTTTATTTGGTTCTTTTGAAATCATAAAGATGAAAGTCGATAGGTTGTTAAAGGACGAGCTTGAATACGAATTAAGGATTCGGGGGATAGTTGGATTATCTACTGTAGAAGATATGAGGAAAAGACTTCGGACCGTCTTTAAACTAGAGAGTGCAGGAAAATATGTTGCTCCGGTAGTTGACCTTTCTCCTACGGAAGAATTAAGCGTGTGTGAAGAGAAAATTGCCACTGTTGAGAACAAGATTTCTGTTCTCCCACCCTCTAGTTCTACCGGGGATATTGATAAAATCGATACAGGTCTTCAACATTTGATTAATAGACTAAACCGGATAACAACGAAAGACACCATCGAAATGGAGAGGAAGTCAGAAGCAATTTCAAAATGCCTTCTATTATTTGAGGAACTAGAAGAAAAATTGAGTGGGCAACCTCCTGTTTCAGAATCCCACTTTGAAAACCAGAATCCCGGAAAGTCTCAGGAGGGTAATGTACAATCAGTGATTACCGAATCAACTGAAGATACAAAGAAGCCTGTAACGACCGTTGAGTCGGAGTCAGACGTTGCTGGAACTAAGTACGTGATCAGAAGAACTGAAACTCCCATAAGAGATTGGGGAATTCACTTCACAGGCGATGGGGATGGTCTCAGTGTCCATGCGTTTTTAGAGACTGTAGAGGAGTTAAGTTTGGCAAGGAATACTACTCATGAAGAACTTTTTAGGGCTGCGTACGACTTGTTTAAAGGACCAGCACTGATTTGGTTTCGAGCTGTACGGAAAGAAGTAACAACGTGGGCTGAACTTATCTCAGAATTAAAAGCCGAATATACACCTTTAGACTATGAGGATCGCCTTTGGGAAGAAATAAAGAGAAGAACTCAAGGACATGCAGAGTCGATGGGTACATTCGTGGCAGTTATGAAGAATTATTTTAACCGTTTACCAACTACGCCTACGGAAGACCAAATGTTGAATATCATTAAGAAGAATTTGAACCCCCTCTACTTGGAAAGAATGGCTTTGCACCAAGTAACAACATTGAAGGAGTTAGTAATAATCGGTCGGCAGATTGAAGAAGTAAGGTGGAGAATGAACGAATATCGACCGCCACCAGATAGTAAAGGATTACTCGAACCCGACTTGGCCTATCGCCCGCCAACGAGGAAACAACTGAATCAAGACGACACAGTAGCAGCATCGAAGATGGTTGTAGAAGCCCTGGCTAAACCCAATTACACATTTCGCTGTTGGAACTGTGGAGGGACCAATCATTCGTTCAAAAAGTGTCGCTCAGTAAAAACCAAATTCTGTATAGGTTGTGGCCTAAGGGATGCGGATAGAAAGACATGTAAACGTTGTAATACCACCGACCAGGGAAACGATCAAGGGGGTCAGGCCTAAGTGGAAGGGAGCCTGGACAAAACCCGAATTCCACGACGAAAGCTGAGTGGGTAGAGTGGTTGTCGATTGTGGAAGAAGTTTTCGCTGGAAAGAAATGGAAAATTCTTAGACATCCAGCAAATGAACAGGATCGAAGGCCGTATTTAACAGTCAACATTTTGGGAAGACAAGAAACGGGATTGCTGGATTCTGGGGCTTCAAGGTCATTGATAAGTGAAGAATGCTGGAAACGTTTTTCACGGCTGGGTGTAAAGCTACACAAAAAACCCAAAATTCAAATAAATGCTGCTGGAGGCACCGCGCTCAACGTTTTTGGAAGCGTAAACGTGCCAGTGGAGTTGGAAGGTAAAACGAGAATTATCCAATTTTTGGTAGTTTCCAACTTGGTGGATGAACTTATATTGGGCATCGACTTCTGGAATAAATTTAGATTGGTTCCAGACATATCGAAAAATATGTGGCACTTTGCTCCAACAGAAGAATGTTTAGCTGTGTCACAGAATGGCCCTGCTGTCCTAACTAGACCGAATCTTACGCAGGAACAGGAAGAAACCTTAAATCGGCTTATCGGACATTGGCGAAATATCCGACCATCAAAGTTAGGATGTACAAGCAGGGTAGAGCACGAAATAAATACCGGTGATAGTAAGCCAGTCAAACAGCGTTACTACCCTGTTTCACCAAAGATCCAAGATATCTTAAATAAGGAGCTCGATGAAATGCTCGAAGAAGGAATTGTAGAGCCGTCACAGAGTGCTTGGTCGTCACCTGTTGTTTTAGTGAAGAAACCCGATGGATCCTACCGTTTTTGCGTGGATTATCGTCAGTTAAATGCCGTGACTAAAAGAGACGCCTACCCGCTGCCCTACATTTCGAATATATTGGATAGGTTACGTGATGCCAAGATACTTTCTTCCATCGACATAAAGAGCGCATACTGGCAGATACCAATGGCTGCTGAAAGCAAGGAAAAGACAGCTTTTACTGTTCCCAACCGCGGCCTCTTCCATTTTTGTAGAATGCCTTTTGGACTGCATAATGCACCAGCGACATGGCAAAGACTGATTGACGATGTTTTGAGAGCAGATTTAGAACCAAATATCTTTGTTTACTTGGATGACATCATTGTGGTCTCATCAGACTTCGATTCCCACATAGAAACATTGGAGAAGGTCTTAGAAAGATTGAGCTCAGCCAACTTAACGGTGAATTGGGAGAAAAGTCAGTTTTGCAGAGAGGAACTAAAGTTTCTGGGATATGTGGTAAATGAGAACGGCCTACAAGTTGATCCGGGAAAGATTGAGGCGATATTAAACTACCCAGCACCTAAGAACGTAAAGCAAGTGAGACAGTTTATAGGGCTTTCTTCCTGGTATCGCCGCTTTGTCCCTAATTTCTCGACTCTAACTTCACCGTTATCAGATCTATTGAAGAAAAACAAGAGATGGAAATGGGGACAAGAACAAGAAGAAGCGTTTAGTTTACTGAAGGAGAAGCTTGTCACAGCACCTGTGTTAGCATGTCCTGACTTCAGTAAGCGATTATTCCTACAAACCGATGCCTCTAAAACAGGATTAGGGGCTATTCTTTACCAAGAATACCCAGAAGGAGATCGGGTCATAGCTTATGCGAGCCGAAGTTTGACCACAGCCGAGAGGAAATACAGTGTAACCGAGCAAGAGTGCCTAGCAGTTCTCTGGGCAATAGAGAAGTTTCGGCCTTATTTGGAAGGGATGGATTTTACAGTTATTACTGACCACATTGCCTTAAAATGGTTGAATAGTCTTCGCGACCCTCAAGGTCGACTGGCTAGGTGGGCACTAAAACTGCAGCAACACCAATTCACTATCGTACACCGTCCCGGCAAACAAAACGCTGCAGCCGATGCGTTGTCACGGACTTACGAATTCCCGATAGCCAGAATTGATATTGGAGAACCAATAGAGGACGCGTGGTATCAGCGGATGATTAAACAAGTAGAAGAGAATCCATCGAAATATGCGGATTGGAGGATTGTTAATCAAACTCTATGGAAGCTTGTTAATAATAACCGGAAAATGGTAGGAGATAGCAACCAGTGGAAATTAGTAGTTCCTAAACAAAAACGTAGGGAAGCGATCTGGGAATGTCATGATAAAGAAATTGCAGGACATTTGGGATGTTTCAAAACCTTGCAGCGGGTAAAGGAGTACTACTATTGGCCTGGCATGGCAACCGATGTAACCAGGTACGTACGGAAATGTGAAGTGTGCTTGGCGAATAAGCCATTACAGACTAAGCCTGCGGGCCTAATGGGGAAACAGCGAGTAGTTACCCAACCTTGGCAAATGGTTTCGGCAGATATAATGGGGCCGTTTCCTTTGTCTTCAAACCGGAAAAGGTTCATATTAGCGTTTACCGACTGCTTCACTAAATACAGCATCATAGTACCAATTTCAAAATCGACAGCCGAAGTGGTGGCCAAAACTTTAGAAAGAGAGGTCTTTCTTAAGTTCGGGGTTCCCCAAATTATTATATGTGATAACGGCCCTCAATTCAGGAGCAATATTTTAAAAAAGAAAGCCCGAGAATATGCTGTTAAATTGTGGTTCACCCCAGTCTATCATCCACAGGCTAATCCGATGGAGCGTCCAAATCGAGTGATAAAGACACTCCTAGCTTCCTATGTGAAAGACAATCATAAGCACTGGGATAAGGATCTACACAAGTTGGCTTTTGCTATGCAGACTGCGGTACATGAGGTTACCGGTTATTCGCCAGCTTATTTGAATTTTGGGCGAGAGTTACCACGTTCAGGCGACGAGTACGAGCATTCCATTGCTTCAGATAATGTTCCGGAAATGGGAGATCGAAAGGCTTACGCACAGAAGTTCAACATGATGCCAGTAATATATGAAGAAGTGGTTGAGCGTCTACGGCAATCATACGAGAAAAGCAGGCACCATTATAATCTTCGGAGAAGGAACGTGGATCTACAAGCTGGAGATTTAGTGTGGAAGAAGACCCAAACCCTTTCGGATGCTTCAAAGAACTTTTCTAATAAATTGGCACCTCTATATGAGAAATGTAGAATCAGAGCAAAACAAGGAAATTTATTATACGTGCTAGAAGATCTACAGGGTCATCCCTTAGGAACTTGGCATGTCAAAGATCTAAAACCTCATCCGACCTAAGACTTAAGATTCAAGCATTAAAAAAAAAAATTTTTTTTTGGTAGGGAGGGGGAGAGTTTGTAACGAAAAATAAATAAACAAAAAAAAATTTTTTTTTATTTAATAAAACTCATTAAGTAATAATCGAAGAGGGCTTAATATATTTTTGTATATAATTAAAATATGTGTTGTTTTAAAAGCTTTGTATTAGTTTTTTTATTGATATAATATTTTTTTATTTAGCTATAAAAATAATTATGTTTTATTTTAAAAGAAGAGACGGGACCGAAGTAATTAATTGAAAAACAGCTGTTATTAAGGCATTTGTTTTTTTAAGAAACAACGAAGGAAAATACAGCAGATGTTCGCTAGCGTTCGACGAGTGATGATAAAATGAGACTGTTCTAGTGATTAACGTAGTTGTGGTCTATATCGCTAAATATCAGAGAATTGAAGAATAGTGGCGTTCACGGAAGAGATTCCGGTGACGAGAATCGCCAAGCCGAGTGGCTACTGGCAACAAAGCTACGAGAAGACAGGCGAGTTAAGAGAACAGACTGGAGATATTTTTCTTTTAATTTCTTTGTTAAACCTTGCTTTTTTTTTATTGTATAGTTATAAGTTTAAATTGTTTCTAGTTGTGTGAATAGAGTTAGATTTTGATCAGGCCTGACTACAGAAATTGTGAGTAAATTTTATTTTTAATATCCTAGTGTAAATATAGTGTTAATTAAAAGTTTTTTTTTATTTGAGTTTAATTTGTTTTGTTCAATTTCTTTTTAACTTACCATTAAGTAGTTCATAAGTGTAAATTGCAAATTGTATTTTATGTACAGCCCTCTCCGAGATTTTAAGGTAATCTTCACTTATTAAATTTAAATTATATTTTTTTATTCAGTTTGCTTTAGGTTTTCGCTATGTCCTTAAAATAAATAGCGTGGCGCCCCTTAATTTATTTCAATTTTTTTTAATCACTAGTCATTTAAGAACCCGCCCGTCTCCACTGAGCTACCACCTCCTTTGTTACGATTGTTTTATTTATTTATAACCAATTAATATGTTTTTAACGTAACAAGCCTATATCGGAGAAACCAAAAACCACCTTAAAACTCGCATTTCCCAACATAAATACTCCATAACGTCCCGTAACCTTTCCGCGTCCAAACTCTCAGAACACGCCTTAAGCCTTAACCACTCTTTCGATTTTGATAAAACCTCTATCCTCGCTACAGTTCCTAACCATGAAAAAAGACTCATATCCGAATCCATATACATCCATCTCGAACCCAACCCTGTCAACCACAAGATAGACAAACATTGTATATCACTTACTTACAGACACATTTTAAACCTTATCAAACAACAATAACCTATAATATCCCTCCGTCACCACCTTCACACTACCGCCCTCCCAGTAGCTCCTATTCTATTTACAAAATTTCCTTCCCCGCCACCATTTCTTGACACATAACACGTATATATTACAGAAACATATAAATTCTTTTCAATACTTGTTGTATAACCTCCCCATTCTCACCCCTCACTTAACATATCCACCCATTCATATTATATACCCATTTTATGCAATAGAACCAGATTAATTCATACAATAGACCACATCTACTACTATTCATTTAATAGAATGAACATATTATTATATGAAACAACATTTATTATTTGTACCGAACCTATAAAAATATGTCAAGTTCCACAATTGTACAATTTCTAACACTTAAGGCTACACAGATAATTAATATGTTCCTATCTAATACAGAAATAGCCTATTTATAACAACAGTAATGTAATTCTTTATTTTAAATTTCTGTTTAATCTAATTTTAATGTTTTCACATAATATTAATTACATACATATATAGTCAGCTAGTTATAAGTTTTCTCAATTTTGTTATGCTGTCAAATATGCCACTATTTATTCTTGTAACCAATGCTATGTATTTGTGTAAAGTTAGTTTAAGTAAACAAATCCTAACCCTCCTTGCGGCCCACACCTTTTTGCTGACACCCCCACTCCTACAAATCTTACCTAGCTACGACCGTCAGCCCTCACTTTGGCTGTGACATCCATCCCTGTCATAAGGTAAGCTCATCCATCTACTATATTTACATTCCATCACATATTAATCCCTCTTCTACTCTGCCCTATTTTGCCACCATATCTACCCATAGTACACCACTCTCATAACTTATCCACTACTATGCGCCTTACCCCATCCTATCACACCACCTATATTATCAGTATCAACTGCATCAGTGTTAACAATACCATAGTCAATAACCATATTACACCATGTATATATAAATTATATGCTTAACCTTATAGTTCACAGTTACTTATATCTTATATAGTCAGTACATATTCTTAGTTTTTTTTTTTTTTTTTTTTTGTTTTTGTTTTTTTCATATTTTTATATTCATATATTCAGTTCATATTCTTTGTCCTAATTACTCATGTTGTTGTCTGTGTCTTGTTTATTTAGCCCTGACGAAGACCTGCATAGTTGGGTCGAAACGTCGGCAACAATAAAATAGTTTTATACTATTTTGTATTTTATTGACCGCCTCCCCGGACTATTTTCTACCTAATTCTATATCCGGTCAACTATCATCTATCCAATATGAAAATATATTTCGATGATAAGGTAACAGCTGACGTGGTTATTATGAAAGGTTATGTCGATCATATGTTATATATTTCGAGAGGTTAAATAATGGTCAGGATTTTCAGTTTACAATGATATTTATTATGGTAAGCCAACGTTTCGATCCAGCTTGTGAAACTTCATCAGGGCTAAAAGAAAACAAATATATGAGTATCTATGCTAGAGGGTGACAATAAATGGATACATTACAGAACTGATAATAATATAAAAGATGGTATACATAAATATTAAGATAACAGGCTGGTTAACAAGATAAAATAGAATCTGATATTTACCTACTGAGTCCAGGTGGATACTAAGACTAAAGATAAAAATAAGGTGAGAGGTAGTGGTAGGGGGTAGGTTTGCCGACTTCAAAGGTTTATGGCGGGGAAATCCAACGCTTTTGAGGTGAAGGCACATGACAACTGAGTGAACAAAATATTTAAAAACTAACAAAATATATGGTACTGTATACAAATAGTTGTGTCTGGACTGAATAATAACATAAAAATGAGATAATACATAATGTAACAATGCATAAAAATTTGGAAAATATATAGAAAGAAGCATACAATAAAAAATAATAATAGTATAAGAGGTACAGAGATAATTGCAGGTACCTATGAAATCAAAACTAGGATTTGAGGATGCGGAAGATGTTAGAATAAGTGGATGAAATTATCTCTTTATCTGTTTTGTGATTTACCGGGTTATTAGTTTCTAGATGGATGAAAATGGATTCTGAGAGGAGACGTTTGTCGTGGTTAGATACAGTTGCTAATATGGAGGGGTTCTCAAAGTCGAAGGAATGGTTGTGGGCAATGGCATGTTCTATTAATTTAGATGTAGACGAATTACGCGTGGAAATACTGTATTTATGTTGATAAATACGTTTTTTTAATAAAACGATTGATAAAAAAAACAAAAAACAAAAAAAAAACTACGGTGTTATCCTTTATACAGCTTGATATTGATTTTGTTAATTCTTCTATGGCTTTGTCAATGTCTACTTTTGTTTTAAGTGAAGTATTCAAGCCTAATTTATTTTCAAGGTCATCACGAAAATTGTCCCAGTTGACTCGTCCTGTAATCAATGTAGGGAGAGAGGGCTTGGGTTTTGAATGTAGTAAAAGCAAGACCGTACTATGATCTAATGAAAGGCCGTCCAGGGATTTGACAATGGTAAGGGAGGAGGAAATCTGAGAGGTAACAAATATATTCAGGATATCGGGACGTTTTTTGAGCGAGGTAGGCCAACAGGTAGGATTGTTTGGCGAAAGGACAGAATAGCTATTGGAAGATATGACATGAGAAAGGATGTTACCAAGTTAGTTGGATGTTGGACAACCCCATCGTTGGTGTTTAGCGTTGTACTCTCCTCCAGCAATGAATGGCGGTCCGAGGGAATGGAATAAAGATTCAAGAAGATTATGGGAGAGGTTGTTGCCAGGAGGACAGTATACAGCTGAAAATGTGAGGTGGGGTGAGGTTTGTTAAGTGGGTTTCAGTTATGAAGGCAATGTCAATATGATTGTCATGAAGAAAAATGTCTAGTTCGTCGCGGTGGTTATGTAGTCTGTAGGCATTCCTCAGAACGACACTAAGGGGCTTATCGCTCATCGTGAAATATTAATAGAGAATTCTGAAAGGAGTCTGGTCTAAAGACTGATGGGTGGTTTGATGGTATTTTGAAGATCTAATAGGAATGATGCAAGGATTGAGTTAGGTCGTTTGGATTCTGGTTATGGAATGGATCATGGACTTGCGGTGGATAGGTTTTGTGACTAGGGGTGCTGGATGTGGGTTGGGACCTTCGTTAGGGACCTGTAGGTGGATTTAGAATTTTTTATAAAGGGATATTATTTTGGGAGATAGGATCGGAACGTGCTGGCGGAGGATTTTCAGGCGGTAATTTAACCCATAGGGGTAAATGATGAGGTGGGATTTGCTTACGCGGAGGTTGTGGTTTTGGATTAGACGCCTGGGGCTTAGGATGAGAGGTCTGAGGCGACAGACGAAGTGGTTCTTGTTTCTTGGCATCAATTTTTGAAGTCTGTTTTCTGATGTTCTGTTGAGGATGATCGGAAGTTGTAGAGGTAGAAGGTTTTTGAGGCATAGTGTGCGCTGGCAACTCTGGAAAATCTTCGTCATTTTCTATTTCAGGTGCCAGTATGGAGTTTTTTTGTTCACGATCCAAGTTCCTTATTGCTTTGCTTTGCGTTTTTAGTCGGTATGTTTTTTTATAAACTGGGCAACCTTTGTAGTTAGCAGGGTGGCCTTCGCCACAAAGAACACAATGCGCTGGCTCATCTCTGGGCTTATTGCAAGTGTCAGATGCGTGTGCTCCAGCGCATTTGGCACACCTGGTAGGGTGATGACAGTAGGCCTTTGTATGCCCCAAATTCTGACATATTGTGCACTGAACTATAATAGGCTTGTTTCTTGGCTCTTCAAATTTAACTATAGAATAAACAAGTCTGTTTACTTTGAATATTTCTGGGTTGTTTATAGCTGGCTCTAAATCGACAAAGAATAGTGGCAATAGGTATTTCTGTGTAGGGTGTAAAACAGGAGATACCCGTCTCGCAGTGTGGCCGATTTCCTCAAGGCCACTTTGTATGAAGATGTAGGGGTAGTTAAGTGAAGACCTCTTAACACTACTCTGTAGGATTTTTCTTCCCTTAATTGGTAACAATGAAAATCATAATTTTTCGTAGATAAATAATTTATCAGTTTCTTATAATTTTCTTTGGAGTTAGTATTGATCTTTATATTGTTTACTCTTGAGAAGCATCTGAAGTTAGGCTGCCCGATCAAGTCGGCTATTTCTTGACCGAATGCGATGAAGTTGTTGATTTTATTTACATAGATAGGTGGTGGTTCTGGTTCAGAAAATATATTTGATTCTGGGGTCTTGACAGATGAATTGGTTACAGTTGAGTGATTGTATTGGTTGTTTCCATTGATTCAATTTTGTTGGCTGCAGTGGTTTTGCTGTGAGTATTTTTTTTTTCCGCTTGCTGTTTTTTGGCTGTTTTCTTTTTCTTTTTATTAGGTGAGTTGCCCGCTGACCCCGGGGCAGAGTTTTGGTGGCGCTTTTGTAATGTTCGCCTTTTCAAATATTGTGAGTCGGTTTCACTGACCTCAGAGAAATGAGTTTCTTCCTCTGAGTCTTCACTGGAAGAGTTCTTGTCCAAATCCATATTATTGTTAGACATGTTAAAATTTTAAATGAAAAAGAAAAAAATCCTCTATATATAAAAAAGAAATTAAATTTACAAAACTATTTACATACATAAAATAAATCATTTTTAAAAAAATAAATAAATAAATGAAATAAATTCTCTTACAGATTGAAATAATAAATAAAAATAATTCGGCGGAAAGGAAAAAAAAATTTATGTTAAAGTCCTGGATTTGAACTCGAGACCAGCTGAAGTCACGATGTTGGTATACAAGCTACAGGCCTTATCTGAGGAGTTATCTGTAGTACGATAAGACCCGCTAGGGGAATCACCGCCACTGTGTGATTACACTAACTGCCACACGATATTTTCGCTAATAGTAAATAATAATCACTCACCTCACCAAAATGTGAATGCCACAATATTCAATTGTTTATAATGTCACAGTGTACTGAGTTTCACAGCTGAATTAGTATAAACAACTTCTTAATGGAGTAAAAATCACAGAGCGATTGGAACATACTACTGTAGTTGCGGCCATGACACTTAACCCTTTAACTGCTACTAACACAGATATGTGCGGTGGGCAGGCGTGCCTCTGGTGCTACTAACACAAATCTGTGCGCTTAAGGGAGCGCGCCTCCAGTGCTACTATCACAGATTTGTGATTCTGAACGTCTGCTACTCGCACATATTTCTGTGCCGCTGAAACGGCATCTAGCGGTCTCTAAATCAATCTGTGGACTCTTTGAATACCCAGTAGGTAGCGCAGGCATTCCCTTGTCATTCTTTGCCAGGTCTGAGTGGCCAGACCTTTTTATACCCGGTTTGGCTTAGGCCAACCTGTTCAAGTCCCACAGAATAGTTCGTAATAAACACAAAAATAGAAAATTAACGATGTATTGCTGTGATGTTTATGAAGTACCTTTGTGTTTATTGCCGTGCTTTGAAACGTATCAAACACAAGAACATTATTAAAAAAAAAAAATAAATAAAAAAAAAAATAAATAAATAAAAAATCGACACTACCAATGGTCCAAATGTCTGAAGTCCGGATATAATGAGGATTTTTTTATTTTTTTTTTAAATCGGAAATGACGAATTTGCGATGAAAAACTAGCGAAAAGAACTCAGCACTGGGTGGTTGCTCAAGCGGCAGCCCCGTAGCACCCACTCAATGTCAAGCCTTGGACTGTTCCGCAGCGAACAGGTTAATACTTAAAAAAAATAGTATTTCAAGTTGTAAACCATCATCTTGCCCACTTGCGATATGTTCTTTAGACTATCTGTCAAAATTCCTTAGCTCTTGAATTACCATGAATTACATTCTTAGGGATAAACACAATTCTAATTTTAAATATTTTACCTTTGATGAAAGATTGGCTTCCGCCAGCTGTCGAACCTGGGTAACAAGCGCGCTATGCTGACCAATTTAATGAAATTTTACCTCTTATTATCATCAGCTGTTATTTTATGATTTATTGTGTTTTTGTTTCTTCAATTTTATTGCAGTGTTAGATTCTTCAGGATCTTCCTTCATGGGACTACTCTCAGGAAATACCTTCAATTATGGCAACTATAAGCAGTGTCTTTCCACATCTCCGAAAAATTTTAGCAGTTCATACTGTGCAGTGGAATTCACTCTATCAAACCTATCAGTACTACCTTTCACGTCAAACGACCTAAATGCTGTATTTGCGTTATGCTTACCAGACACATGTAATGATAAAAACTTAGGAACACTATTGGAAATCTCATCTTCAGAGAATTACCCAACATTCCAAGTTGAATGCCACTCCAAGAGGCCAGGATTCACATATGGAGATGCCATCACAATGTGAGTACAGAAATAATTCCATGAATAAGGCTATGTTAAGATCTCTAACATCAACCTAAATACGAGAGATTCTATTTTCATTTGTTTCAATAAGAGTAGGTAGACATCTTTAATTTTAAACGGCGCACAATGCTTCGACCAATCACAAACCTATCTTTTTCGGTTTCTTAACTCTTCTGATATACATAACCATTTTTTAGAAATATTTATAATAAATATTGTAACTAAGTAATTTTTAAAAAAGAATATAATAATTTTCTTTAATCAATGCAAAAAATATAAACTCAAATAATCAAGAAGGTTACAAAAAATTATCAACTTGTAACGACACTTTTAACACAAACGTAACCATATGAGCGATCTACAGAGCAAGGCCAACTCTTCAGTCCATCGCTCGTTATATTTAGTCTGAAAAAGTTCTAGGCAAGCGTTGATTATTCTCCAACAGTTAACAATATGTATGACAACAGTTTGTTCCAACAACTGGTTCAAAAACTCTCTGAAATCATGTTTCCATGTTTCACGATGCAATATTAAAAAAAAATAAATTCTAAAATCTTCAATTTAAGTCCTCTTTTATATAGAAATATATTTATCTTTCTTTTTTTTTAATCAAAAATAATAATATGTATCTTACTACTATATACATCTAATGTAGTTATATATATATATATATATATATATATATATATATATATATATATATTTATATATATTGATAGCGATTAAAATCTGCAAGGGCTACCGCACATTGTCCTACGAGGCCTCAATACTATTGACTGGGTTATTGCCTATAGAATTTAAAATTGGGGAACGGACTGTTTTATTTAACATTAGAAAAGGAAAGACACGCTACAAACAGCTGACATTAGACCAAATCGAAAGACTTACTGACTGTAAACTTTGGCTACATCCAGGAACAACTTTGTATACAAGACAAAAAATCAACAATGAACGTACTGATGTGTTTACAGACGGGAGTAAAGACAATGAGAACGTTGGATGTGCGTGGTTATTTAAAGCTAAAGATGATAGGATTTTAGAACAGCAGTACTAACTAGAATCCTATTGCTCGACTTACCAGGCTGAAAAATATGCGTTGAAGGTGACAGGGTACATAAGAGACAACCCGTTACTAACGAACACACACGTAACCATAAATACAGACAACAAAATTTTACTCGACTCTGTGTAATAATCCGGACGTTCATCACCATTTGACGGACCAAATTAGGTTGAACTTACTGACTCTTAAAAACATAGGAAAGACAGTTACATTGAAATGGGTAAAGGCGCATTCGGGGATTGAGGGGAATGAACGGGCAGACTACTTAGCTAAAGAGGCAGCTAAAGGAGAACTGCTGCCCTCGTATCATAAAGCCACATTATCGTTTATAAAGCGAGATTTAACAATTGATTTGGTAAAAAGATGGGACGAAATGTGGGCCATCTCCCCTAAATCTCCAAGTTTGCACAGATTTTCACCAAAAATTACACTAGACAATTACAAACGTATAAAAAGCAGTGATTACAGACTGACGCAAGTACTGACAGAACACGGAAACTCAAAACAGTATCTCAAACGGTTCAACATTATACAAACAGATTTATGTGACGAAGACGATCAAGTTCAAAATTTTAAACATATACTGTATGACTGCAAATTGTTTGACAGACAACGGTTTAATTTGATAAAAAGTATTATGCTTAAAAACGGAACTGGCCAGAGACAGAACAAACATTACTCTCTCAATTCAAGACTGACTTGCTTAAATTTATTAGAACTATCGACTTCGACTCACTTACCAGAGACGGGCAACGTAGGTAATTTCTTAGGTAATTGGCTTTTGTTTACTTATTTTATTTTATCTTTTATTTTTATTTCATTTTTCTTTGTTTTGTTTTTTCATTTTTCATTTTTGTTTTTTGTTTTTGTTATTCTTTTCTCATTATTTGTTTAAATTCATTTCTCAAATTTTGTAAATTTTATAAATAACAATTAAAACTATTGTAATATCATGTAGTATGCCTTTAAGGCACGGAACATGATTAAATGACAAATAAATGATCCTTATGTGGGGGTACCACTCAAGGAAAAGAATAAAAAAAAAAAAAAATACATATATATATATATATATATATATATATATATATATATATATATATATATATATATATATAGGAGTGATTCTAATTTTAGGGGCAAGTTTTAGTCCATCACAACTTTTACTTAAATGGTTAAGCCTAACCTTATTTTTTTTCTATTGCTGTACGGCGAAGGTATATTTCTTCATAATCAATATATATTATAAAGCAAAGTGTATAATGTGCGTGCCGATAAGGCTCAAAAACGACTCAACTTACGTTTAAGAAAGTTATGTCAGCCTGTTGCTATTTAACCCCTGACGGAGAAGAAGGTTTCCGTTTTTCTCTTAAGGGTGTAAAATTGAAGAGAAAAGGACTGGAATTTTAAGCCTCTCGCACCATGTAATTAGCCGACCTGAGAATGACATACGAGTTTATGAATGAAAAATTTAGTTCGAGCTGCAGATTACCAGGAAGCGCTAGAGTGTGTTTCACTCAATGTTTATTGTTCATTCATTCCGTTCAGTTTGTAAACGTTATGTATTTTTTCAGCTGTTATTTTTAAATTACTAAAAAATCAAGCGAAAATAATTAGTTTCACTTTTTCTTTCAAAATAAAATAATGATTTTACATATCTGCAATCAGTTAGAAAACCGACTGGATACCTTACAAAATTAATTTTCTCATAAGAAGGTTAATTGATTAACATATTTCATTTAATCAATATATAGCATATACTTAAGCAAATTTAATGCAATATGACTGAACATTTTTTAGTAAGACAGTGAGCGAATAAAAACAGACATAAAACAAAAAAGAAGACCTGAATTGACTAATTATAAATCGAAAATAAAAAGTTTGAAATGTTCTTATTGTATGTAATTATGAAAAATGGTTTGATTACTATGTATGATGAGAATTCCAGTTGACAAAATGACTAACTCCAATTACAGCATTTTTCAATAAGATTTTATCACCCCTCATAGTTCAGGATAAAAAGAAATATTATGAAAAAATTGTGCCCTCATGATATTTTGGTTTTCACTTTGTAATAGTAGGTGCAGAGTCCGGCCAAATTACGGGGGGGGGGGATAGCTTAAGGGAGGTTGAACTGGAAGAATGGTCTTTAAAAAAAAGTTTCTATGGATCATCGGTAGTTTCTGAACTTTTAGATCTAATAGGACCATCACAGTAGTCGGCGATTAAGTTGTACTCGAAATATAGTTTTTTTAACTAATAGATTTTTCAACTATAATATAATAACTTATTATCTGCTGACTGCTTTTTTGCGTTTTTGATGGCTTATAGGATTCAGAATCACAGAAACCATCAAAAACGATGCATGACTCGACAAAGTTGCAGCAAAATTAATTGTTCATTCACCATTTTCAACCCCCTTTAAAGTATATAGGTTTGCTTATTTGGGCGGACTCTCCAGATCTCGAATCTTAATATTGATATCAAGTTAAAACCGAAGTTTCAAGAAAGTGCTAATTTTGTTCTATATTTCCTTTAATTTTAAAGTTTTTCTGTTATTAAAACTACCTCACAACTACCGGAGCGAAGCCGGGCACCCTAGCTAGTAAAATATTAAAAATGAAAATATTAATGAATAGTATGATTTTATAATTACTTAAACTACTAAAATGTCATTACCACGTAGTGTCCCACTCTCGATTTCGTAGTAAATATATATTTTTTTTTTTTCTTGAAACCTACGTTTAATGATAGTGAAATTTATTTCCACTCATAAAGAATACCCGGAGCATTCTGAATTATAATTTTTGGTAATTTTTGTTAACTGTAAGTTTGTTTAAGTAGTATCAAAACTTTGTCCCATCACTTTGACATCATTGAGAATCACGGCAGATATAAAGACTTGAAAAAGGGGGAACAGTGGGGAAATTTCTTGTGAATGTAGTGGTCAACATAGAGTTAAAGGACAACCACCTTTGAATTAACCGTCTTCAGTTGGGAGCCAGCCTCCGCGCATGTATCTCGTAAAAAAATCGCGTCCTTTTATTGCTGTCATTAACACGGCATGTATTAACACGCTTTCTTTTCAAATTACTTCATTATTTATATCATATTAATTTGTCTATCGTTTGTCTAATCCAGCGAAAGAGATGATCCCAATTAGTTACACAGCGGATTTGTCCGAATAAAATACGTGGAAATGTCATTACCAAGTTAAAAACTTCTCTCATTCTCACGCTCGGTAATGACATAAATTTACCGTAAATATTGTTATGAAAAATGCCCATAATCTGACAATCACCCATACTTTGATTAGGTAAATCGGAGATATATTTTTGCTTAAATTACTTTTCGATGCCTTTTTGATTTCTGGACAAAATATGATTTTATATTTAAGAATTATTTTTCCCGTAATGAAAAATTATTATGGCAATTCTTATGGTACCATCCGATTCTGCATTAAATGTGGAATAAACTTAACAATAAATGCAATTAAGACAGTTTTATAATTAGTCATTGACCTATATAACTTCAATTCAATCTATAATCATTGCAGAGGCAATGAATTTATAGATTGAATCATCATTGAATCATTGAATCATTGAATTTTGATGGATTGAGCAAATGTTTTAAGAGTACACATTTGCTCAATCCATCAAAATTCAATTCAAGCAATCAAAGCTTTGAAGATTGGTTTTAAGCCAATTTTTTATTGTTGTCATTATCAATCAGAATTTTGATCCTGAAAGGATAGAGGAAGTAGAAAAGTAGAGGAAAAGTAATCCAGCAAAGCGATCCCTCTTTTGATGAACTGTTAGAGTTCGTAGAACATCCAATAAAAACTATAGAAATTTTATCTACCCACTGCCCTGCCAATGGGTTTGCCAGCTCGTCAACTCGCAATAAACCTCAGTCTCAAGGTGTTCATACGCTATCCCTCATTGCAGCCAAAAATGAGAAAAAAAATCTGGTGCGTGCGCGCAACACACAACTTTCACTTACCAACTTAGATTAGAAAAAATGCGTAGTGTTAATGCCACTTCTCACTCAGTTACACATTTTTCCACATTCATTTCTTATTTTTGTTTTCATTTGCTCTATAACAAACACTAATTTCTTTTATGATTAAATAAAAGTTTTTACTTGAGATAATTCGGCAATGTAAGCATAATACTCCAAGTCGACTGATTTTAGAATTCTCAATGTACTTGTTGAATATTTCATTTATTTCCCATGAAACAAATATTTCCATTAAATGAACAGAAGGGCATTAATTATGAACAATGGTCTGTCATTAAAAGCGTCATGCGTGGGCTCAACCGAGTTTTATGAGTTGACTGAATATTTTTTTTTTTTCACCTCTATATGTTTCCTTGATTTTATCATATCTCATATTTAGCCATTTCTTATTTTTAGGCAAAACGAGGGACAGATAATTTCTCCATATAAACAAATACAAAGGTACTTTATAGGAAAAGAAAAAAGGCCCCTTCCCCATTTAAGCCCCCTCAGAACAATTTAATAATGATAAAGCTTACCTGATATTAAAGAACACCTAATTTTCATTAAACACCACGAATTTGATGAAAATCGTTAAAGCCGTTTTTGAGAAAATCGAAAAAAAAAACGTAAAAATTGGAAACAATTTATGAAATTAAGTGCCCCCTCCGTTAAACCAATTTTGATGAAATTTTGGCTATCACATCTTTGGCATATACATACATCAAATAACCAGTTTGAACAAAATCGTTAAAGCCTTTTTTGAGTAAATAAAAAAAACACGTGAAAATGATACTGAATTTATCAATTAAAGTCCCCCCTCCGGTTGATCAATTTTGATGAAATTTATACAGTCATATCTCGGGCATATAAATAGATCAAATACTCAGTTTAATCAAAATCGTTAGAGCCGTTTTTCAGAAAATCGAAAAAAACTTAAAAAGTTATTAAATAAAGTACCACCTCCCTTTGAGCAATTTTGATGAAATTTTTGCTGTCACATCACTGGCAAATACATACACTAAATACCCAATTTCAGATTCGCACGGCTTATAGTTTTTGAGCTAGTCTGTTCACACATACACACACACACACACACACACACACACACACACACACACACACACACACACACACACACACACACACACACACACACACACAGACCATTTCGTGGGACTGGTCATTTGGACTCGGGGGACCCCAAAACATGTATTTCCGTTGAAAACCGGAAGTCGAAATTTTTCACGATCGCAATACTTCCACTTACTATATATTTCATATATAGGTAAGTGAGGGTGGCGGGATGGCCGAGTGGGCAAACGCGTTAAAAAATACTCGTTGCCCGAGGCAACGTATGATTGAGAACCGAAAGAGAGTAAGTTCAAAACCCGGAGCCAGGGGAAAATTTAATAATACTCGGCATCAATCCCCCACCCTCTCCCCTGGCCCGGGAAACCCCGTATAGCCTACAAGGCGAGGCAGGGGAGGACCAATAAAAAAAAAAAAAAAAATAGAAAAAAAAAAAAAATAAATATAGGTAAGTGAAAGTAAAAAAAACTTCCAAACAAATCTTTTCCGGTACCGGTCACTCCTTATTTTCATGTACGACCTTTTTTCTGTGGTCAAGGGAAGAAAAGATTTCCCTTCTCCGCATTCATAGAAGGTTTTACAACTGCTTTGGCTTACACCTGAAAGCCTGTTGCCCTTCACAGGCGTCTTGTCGTAAATGCTCATCCATGGATCATCACACGCTGTTGCATCCTAATCACACAAATGTTTCAACGCATCCACCTGAGCCTAAGGCCAATGTTCCCACTCATTCATTACAGGAAAAATCTGAGCCGACTTCTCCCAATGCTCGGTTACCTTTAGCTGCACTACTTCAAGTCCCAAAATAGCTCCAGCTTCTGTTGTGAACATGCTGGGTTCATTTCGAGCTCACATCCTTCGTAGTTCTCTTGGTTATATACCAATACTAGGGGTCTTGACCCTGGCTCCCAAATTTCATTTAATTTCCAAAGTCTGGCTCAATCTCTTCGTCTCAAAGTAAATCATGCTCGTATCTCCGTAAGCGGAATAGGCGGCTCGTTTTCAACTTCACCTGGCACAGTGTCGTGCAACATTCCCATTATTGTCGGAAATTTGCTACCGTTCATCGTTCATTCAACTCCAATTAGCTGAACCTCACTTCCATCGACATTTTACTAGTTGCTGACGTCCAATGTTGTAGTCCCCCGAGCCTATAGTCAAGCACCTGCAATGTATCAGGTTAAGAAGTAGCCAAAATATTCATATATAATTGTCATATGAATATAATCATATAATCATAGCTGATGATAGAGCCACTTACCAGTTAGAAAACTTAATAAGTAATCAAATAAAATATATCTTGTTTGATATCAAAATTTTTCATTTTTAATAAGGAGTCTAAATTTGAAATCAGCTGAACAATATTTTAATTAATAACTAAATTAGTAGAAGGACTAGGTGCTGATCGAATGCGGAAACTTAATTTCCGCATTAAGTTTCCGCCAACTAGAAATTGGATGAAAACCGTTTTGCTTCCAATTGCTGTAAAAAAATCGGATTAATACAATATTTTAAAGTTAATAGTCTTCTCATTTAATTTCGGTGCCATATTCAAATTTTTTAAGGTTAATAGAAGCCGTAGGTCACCAATTAATTCATATATTTATTTAAGTATATAATCCATTAGGTTTCGGCCTCAATGTGCCATTCTCAAAATGACAAAAACTAAAAATATTAAACAAAACATCAATTAAATTTAAAAACAATTGATATTAAAAAAATTTTTATACACATTTTTATTTTATAAATACCTTTATGCACATAGTCAAACAAATTTATCTTTCTAAAAGAATTAGTCAAATTTTAAAAAATACATATGTCAAATATCAATCAGAATAAACGCCACGTCTAACATCGTCAACTAGCTAGGAACGACTGACAAAGAATAAGTACGGCAGGGGTGGGGTAAAACTATTGCTCTATTGTATTATTATCCATAGTCTTATTTTTGGATATTAATTTTATGTATAATACTTGCGTAAAATGTGCTCAAATTTTCTACGTCTGTATGGTTGTTCACCGAATTCTGAATATTTTTTGAAATGTATATAGCTTCTTTAATTTTTCTTTTATTAGTATTATTTTCTTTATGTATTATTGAGGCATTTTTAAAATCAAATTCATGTTTATTTATATGTGTATGTTGCGATAGACCAGTTGCAAATTTTGATTTAGTTGTTTTTGCTTTACAATTTTGTTTGTGTTGTTGTATTCTTCGTTCTAGCCATTGTGATGTTTGTCCAATATATCATCATGCCCCACATCAAAAATTGAACACCGCTAAAAATCTTATAGAGAAAGCTAAATTATTAACGGATGATGTACACATCAGGAAGGTAAAATCGCAAATATATGACATCCTTTTGGAAAATTGGTATCCCTTAAGAATAATTAATAAATTATGGTATAAAAACAATAATATAATAAAAAGTAGTCCAAAAAATAATAAAATAATAGAGGTCCTTAACACTAATGATATTAAAACACACAACAAAAAGAATAAAAATAATATTAATAGAACGAAACTAATAACAGACTACTTCAAAAATGAAAATAATGATACTAAAAAAGAAAACATAAACCATACTCAGAAAAATAATAATCTGAAAGATAATCAAAAAGATAACAATAACCCTTATCCCAAAAAGTTTTTTTCGATTACATATATAGATAGTTTGACCAATAAAATAGAAAAAACTTTTAAAAAATATGATTTGAATGAAATAAAATTTGGAAAAAAACCAATAAATAAACTAGATAAATTATTTACAAAAACGAAAGATAATATTCCGAAAGATAGATTAACTAATGTGATTTATAAAGTTAAGTGCAAAAATTGTGAAAATAAATCATATATTGGACAAACATCACAATGGCTAGAACGAAGAATACAACAACACAAACAAAATTGTAAAGCAAAAACAACTAAATCAAAATTTGCAACTGGTCTATCGCAACATACACATATAAATAAACATGAATTTGATTTTAAAAATGCCTCAATAATACATAAAGAAAATAATACTAATAAAAGAAAAATTAAAGAAGCTATATACATTTCAAAAAATATTCAGAATTCGGTGAACAACCATACAGACGTAGAAAATTTGAGCACATTTTACGCAAGTATTATACATAAAATTAATATCCAAAAATAAGACTATGGATAATAATACAATAGAGCAATAGTTTTACCCCACCCCTGCCGTACTTATTCTTTGTCAGTCGTTCCTAGCTAGTTGACGATGTTAGACGTGGCGTTTATTCTGATTGATATTTGACATATGTATTTTTTAAAATTTGACTAATTCTTTTAGAAAGATAAATTTGTTTGACTATGTGCATAAAGGTATTTATAAAATAAAAATGTGTATAAAAATTTTTTTAATATCAATTGTTTTTAAATTTAATTGATGTTTTGTTTAATATTTTTAGTTTTTGTCATTTTGAGAATGGCACATTGAGGCCGAAACGTAATGGATTATATACTTAAATAAATATATGAATTAATTGGTGACCTACGGCTTCTATTAACCTTAAAAAAAAAATAAAAAAGATATTTTAAAGTTTCTTTTATTGTTAAAGCTTTTTGGAAACGTTCGGACAATTGTTTTTTTTTCTCATTTGTATTCTTATGCTAAATCAATTAATTTTTTTAACGGAGTTATGAATTTTTGAAAAATAGGCTATTACCGATAAATCATTAAATTGTCCGAACGTTTCCAAAAAGCTTTAACAATAAAAGAAACTTTAAAATATCATTGTATTAATCCGATTTTTTTACAGCAATTGGAAGCAAAACGGTTTTCATCTTGCGAAAAAAAGGATATTGTAAAAAATTTTAAACAGAAAATTTTTTTTTTTAAATATTGTATGTAAACATTCCAAATATTGTTCTTATTAACTAATGCATTATTGAAATCTTAATAAAAAAATTTCATTTTCAACAATGTTTTTTATTTATTTTTATTCATGTATTTTTTCTATTTTTTCCCTTCTTTTTGGCTACTAAAATATGTTTTTTAATTAAAACAATGAAACAATTATTTATATTTAAGAGATAAACGGTGTAAAACAAGAATATGAGCCGTAAAATGTGACCCACTTGTCGATGTGACGTACCGCGCTAAATTAATTAATTTTTTTCTTACAGTAAAAATAACTTCTCCATCGTTTTTAAAAGCGTTTTCGATAGAAAATTTGACGCAGAACACGATAAAAATAGTAAAAAGTTGATTCATGGGTGGGGCCACTGTTAAAAACCGATTTAAACATTGAAATTGTTAATAACAATTTGAATTTTCCGACAATCTCTTTTGAAAGTATTTTTTTCTTAAAGCTTGTCTTTTTACCTTCAAAATAAAAAAAAATTAGATTTTTAGCTTAAACAGAACCGGAGTTATGAATTTTTGAAAAATAGGCTATTACCGATAAATCATCAAATTCACGAATTTTCGATCTTGTTTATTTTTCAAAATATCGAAAATAAAAAAAAATCCTCTTACACGTATCTCTTTTTTTTCGATATAGAACCCGTAAAAAAAGTTTCAGTTAAATCTAAAATGTGTCGGTTAGAAAGGTGTTCGGTTTGTAAAAGAACGTCCCATATACGAAAATGTATCCTCCAAATTACAATCTTTTTAAATTACCAGTATATTGAAAGGAGTTCAAATCGGAAAAACTAGAATAACTTACTTTGTTTTATTCAAATAGACAAATTTTTGTAAATATTTTTCATCCTGGACGTCATTTTTTTTTTTTTTAATCCTGGTTTCATTAAGATTTTAAACGTAGTAAGAGCGCCGGTAAAAAGTATGTTATACGCGGACGACTTAGTAATTTATGCTGAAGGGAAAGAAGTCGAATCACATGAAATGATACAATACACTCTTAACAACCTGAGTGAGTCGACTGCTGATCACGGCATTAAAATCTCAACTAGTAAGACCGTCGCGGTACTCTTCTGCAAAGATATCCCAACACTCTTCATTTCCAACCAACCAATCTCTTATTCCCAGACTGTCAAGTACCTAGGAATGATATTTGACGAAACACATAGCTGGTCACAAGACATAAAACAATTAAAAGCTAATCTTTTAAAAATGTTGAGCAATACGAGTTGGGGTGCTGATCGATCAAGTATGCTAACTCTATATAGAACTCTCATCCGATCAAAACTGGACTACAAGCAATTCGGCCTCAAGTAATTTTCTAAAAATGCTGGACCCAATACATGATACTAGCTTCAGAATTGTTAATGGTGCTTTCCGTTCCCGCCCTTTCAATTACCTAGACCTCATTTACTCTGCTAAAATCCTCTCTACATCCAACCATCCTCTTACTTATTTATTACCTAATAGACAGTTCCTAAACCAGCAACAAATCGCCTTATCTAAGAGAAAAAACATTCATAATCCGAGTTTCGACTTTACTACACGACCTACACCTTGAAGCACCTACCTTTCATGTAACCGGAACATCTCCTGTTCACCCTTGGGGTCTTCCCACACCGAACATCTGCCTTTCTCTTACAAAACTTCTGAAAAACAACACTTTACCGTATATATATATATATATATATATATATATATATATATATATATATATATATATATAAAAGAATTTAACAGAGTAAAAGACAGACTAGGTGACGCTGACTATATCTACACTGACGGTTCTAAGAACTCAACCGGCGTCGGAGCATCATTTGTATACCTTGACCTAGAACATATGTTTAAATTATCTCATATTTGTAGTAACTATACAGCAGAAACAGTAGCAATTAATAAATGTCTAAACGTCATTCACTCCACTAATAAAAACATGATTGTTTTTACGGACTCTATATCAGCACTTCTCAGCTTGACACTTTTTTGACAACACGTTCTCTAAAACTATATCGTCCAAAATATATTATTAACTTTAAAAAAATTAAATATAAACAATATCGTGATTTTCTCTGTTTGGGTTCCAAGTCATCGCGGAATATCCGGAAATGAGTTAGCTGATCACGCCGCCAAAAAAGCAATAACTGAAGGTATTCCATATAACGGGTTCCCTGCCGAAGACTACATTTCGCTCATAAAACAGAAAATAAAGATGGTATATTTTAACAGAAAATAAAATGAGAGAAATTAAAAATGATGTTATCCCCTGGAAAAACTCAATTAGAGATAAACGCCGAGACGAAGTTATCTAAACGCGTTTGCGTATTGGCCATACTCGCCTTACCCATAGCTATTTAATGGCTCGCGGTCCTCCACCTGATTGTATCACCTGCGGCCGTCCGCTAACCGTTAAACATATCTTAACTGAATGTAGAGCGTACGACAACGACAGAGCAATTTTTGAAATACTGGATAGATGATAGTTGACCGGAAATAGAATAAGGTTGAAAATAGACCGGGGAGGCGGTCAATAAAATACGAAATAGTATAAAACTATTTTATTGTTGCCGAAGTTTCGACCCTACTATGCAGGTCTTCGTCAGGGCTAAATAAACAAGTCACAGACAAAAATATGAGTAATTAGGACAAAGAATATGAACTGGCTAGATAAAATATGAAAAACCAAAGAATATGAACTGACTAGTTAAAATATAAATGACCGCAAACTTAAAGTTAAGCATATAATTTATATACAGAAGGTTTAATATGGCTATTGATACTGATAGTATAGGTGGTGTGATAATATGGGGTAAGGTACATAACATACATACATAGGTACATAGTGGATGTGTTATGAGAATGGTGTACTATGAGTAGATATGCTGGCAAATATGGGGCAGTGTTGAAGAGGGATTAATATATGATGGATTATAAATATAGTAAATAAAGGAGCTTACCTTATGACAGGGATGGATGTCACGGCCAGAGTGAGGGCACCAGGGTCGAAGGAAGGTAAAGATTTGTTGGAGGGGGGTATGTCAGAAAAAAAGGGGCCGGAAGGCGGGTTAGGATTTGTTCACATAAACTAACTTTACACAAATAAATAACATTGGTTACAAAAATAAATAGTGGCATTTTAAACAGCATAACAAAATTGAGGAAACGAGGCTTAATTCTCCGATTCCTTTCATTGTCGTACCAACAATACCATACCATCAATATACAACGCATTACTGATATACAATTAACCAACAATTATCCATCGAAACTTATAACCAAACTCATCAATACATACAAAAACAGAACCAATACTAGTATCATGACCCCTAGCCTCTCCACTTCTATATAGGTCTCTCCCTTATATCCCTAGGCTCACGGACAAAATACAAAAATCTTTAAAAACCTCAATAACTTCCCTACGTTGCGGCCTTAAGCCACTCAACAAACTTTCCCATATTTTTTCCAACCTTAAAGATCCTAAACCTACACAATATCAATCCAATATTGTTTACCGGGTCCCGTGTTAAACCACTAATTGTAATTCAGCCTATATCGGAGAAACAAAGAACCTCCTTAAAACTCGCATTTCCCAACATAAATATTCCATAACTTCCCGTGACCTTTCCGCGTCTAAACTCTCAGATCACGCCTTAAGCCTTAACCATTCCTTTGATGTTGATAAAAACCTCTATCCTCGCTACAGTTCCTAACCATCAAAAAATACTTATATCCGAATCCATATACATTCATCTCGAACCAAACCCTGTCAACCACAAGATAGACAAGAATTGTATCTCACTTACTTACAGACACATTTTAAACATAATCAAACAACAATAACCTATAATATCCCTCCGTTACCACCTTCAAACTACCGCCCTCCCAGTATCTCCTATTCTATTTACAAAATTTCCATCCCCGCCACCACTTCTTGACACAAAACATGGTACTGGTGACAACCCACGACAATAACGAATAAGATAAAAAACAATCAGATTCCATCAGAAGAACATAGGAATATGTTACAATTTTCATTCTATCAGTCAGATATCACAGATAATGTTTACATCTAAAAAAAGAGGCCACAAATCGGGTATGGCTTTGAATATGCAGTGACAAGAAGTTGAAGAGAGTTCGTGTTTATACTCGGTGGAGTGAGGACGTGCGTTTAGAGCTCCTGAGGATTAAGGAGACAAACAGTGATAAGTCACCTTTATTTAACCATTTCAAATAATTTTTTATTTTTTTTTTCTAGTTAGAAATTATTATTTTTTGTTCTTCAGAGAAGGTTCTTTAATTTATTTTTATATTTTATTTAATTGATAAAGTTTCTTTTGGTTTATAATTTTCATTAGATGAAATGGCGGAATCACCGCCTTTAAAAAGGAAAAAAGGGAGATTTAGAGCATCAAATTCAATTAGCGAAGGATGAACATCCAAAAACATAGCATAGTTTTTCATTATAAAACGAATTGAAACAGACGAGGAAGGTAACGCGTTAGATTTCAAAAACGTTTCACCGTTTTTTATTAATAAAAGTCTAAAGAGTGCAATCGGCGAACCAAAAACAATAAAGAAATTAAGGGAACTCTTTTAGTTGAAACACTAACTGAAATTCAATCGGAAAATCCTTTAAAATGTAAAAACTTCCTAAATAACCTCCCCGTTATCGTTGAGCCACATGGCAAGTTGTACTCAAGCAAAGGGATAATATGGTGTCCAGACCTAAATAATTGTTCGATGGACGAAATAAAAGAAGAGTTGAAAATCCAAAATATCGCAGACGTGAAAAGAATGACCTATTTCAAAAATAACGAAAAGCAAAACAGCGATAATTATCTACTTACATTCAATAGTCCCACCATACCGAACGAAATTAAAATAGTTTTTTACAATATCAATGTGAGGCAATTTTAACAGACCCTACCCGCTGCTATATATGTTTAAAATTCGGACATACCAAAACTGTATGCAAAAAAGAACCTCTGTGTAGGTACTGTGGTAAAAATAAACATGAAGGATTAGAGTGTGTTAGCCCCGTAAAATGCGTCAATTGTTGCGTCAACGATTCCTTCTCTAAAAAGTGATCGGTATTTCAAAAGGAAAAAGAAATTAAAGGCATTCAGGAGGCCGAAAAAATAACATACTTTGCGGCGAAAAACAAATATGAATCGTTACACCCGTTATCAACACGTATGACATTTTCTAATGTAGTTAAACATACGAAAACAGTTAGTGTTCAAACAGACAACATAAATGAATATATTAACATTTTTAAGACAACGTTAGTGCCAACTGCTACAAGTGCATCTTTATTTACCAATCGCTCGTATACCATTGACTCATCCCGGGCCCCCACTCCTTCCCATCCCCACCATGAGGGTATCCCAGCTGGACATTCCATTCCGCCTGTGGCTACGTCCCAGGCTTCACCCCCAGCGGAGCATAACCTCCCCACTCTCCCTACTTTACCTTCCCAACCGATTTCTTCCGTGGTTCGAGAACCGGCCAAAATTCGGAAGCCGAGTCCATAACTCCCGAGCTTCCCGCCGAACACGTAGTTTTATCTTCGGATAAAACTATTTCCGATTAAATCACCTTACGTCGGGATAACCCAGGTGACTGGACAACAGTTCGAGACAGAAGATCAAGCATCAGACCGCGAAACAAATCAAAAACCCGAAAGCAAAGCGAAGAAAAATAGAAAAAACCAAATAAAATAATTAAAACTAATTATTTATTATATGTTTGGTTTAGGTTTATTTTCATAGTTCAAGCATTTAAACAAATAATTTCATCTATATGTTACCTTTAGTAATTTCAGTATTTATTTATTTTTTACTTTACTTGGTCATATTAATTTATTTACATTTACTCAAAACATATGACTCCTACAACCAATATAATTCAATGGAATTGTAATGGTATAACAGGAAAAATTGAAGAATTGAAATTAATAATATATAAATACCAACCAATAGCCATATGCCTACAAGAAAGTAAGTTGCTCCCCAATAAAAAATTTAACCTTAAGGAATATAATATCTACCGACAGGATTTCGAAAACAGTAGTATAGCCTGTGGAGGTGTGCTAACCGCGGTACACAAAAACGTTGTATCCGAGCTGGTTTTAACGGAAACTTCTCTCCAGGCTTGTTTGTTAAAGTTTTCCTCAAATTCCCAGTTTATCTCTGTAATATATATTTACCTCCTCATAATATTTCGGAAAACAGTATAACTAATCTTTTGAACAACTTACCATCTCCATATATCTGTTTAAGCGACGCCAACGCGCACCACTATTCCTGGGGCTCCTCTCATTGTTCGACACGGGGAAATTTTATTAAACGAATAATCGATTCCTCTGACTCAGTTGTCTTGAATTCAGGAGACCCAACCTACTTGAGCCCGGCTTACAACACCTTTTCTTCCATGGACTTATCATGGTGCACGTCAAGCATTTTTCCGCATTTGTGTTGGCAGGCTGCCCAGCATTTCAGCGATCACTTCCCAATAGTCATCTCCCTCCCTAACGGAAACCCCAGTAAGTCAAAACATCCTAGGTGGATCATAGAAAAATCGGATTGGTCGGTCTTTCAAAGTAACTTACATATAACAAACTCAGTCGTAATATCATCCAATAGTAGCGACGAGATAAACCATAAAATAACAACAGCGATTCTTGAAGCAGCGAGTCTTTCAATTCCAAAAACCTCAAACGAAACGAGACCTCACAAATGCGTACCATGGTATGACGAAGAATGCAAAGCCGTAATAAAAAGAAGAAGAAAAGCTCTCAAAACTTTTCAAAAGGAACCGTCTCTAAGCAACCTAATAGAATACAAGAAGAGCCAGGAGAATAATAAAAAGCAAAAAGAGAACATCCTGGGAAAAAATCAGTTGCATTTCTAAACTGCTGGAAAAAATGGTGTACAAACGACTAGCGTGGATTTTGGAAGAAAAAAAGTTAATAGCGAAGGGACAAAGTGGCTTGAACTGTTTTGCAAATAAAAAAGAGTGCATAGGCATTTTCTTTGACATCGAAAAAGCTTACGACAATCTAAACCCGATGCTCGTTTTGCAACAGTTAAAGGAATGGGGATTCGAGGGCCGAATTCTCACAATGATAAGAAACTTTCTTCGGCACCGCACGTTTCAAGTGAGGATAGGAGACTACTTATCTTCAGTCAAACCAATGTCAAAAGGAATACCTCAAGGAAGCGTCCTAAGTTGTGCCCTTTTCGCTATCGCCATCAACAAAATTACTCAAATTATTCCCAAACCCATTAGGACCTTTTTATTCGTTGATATTCGCCCTACTACTTCCGTTCGAAAATCTAAACTACGCTGCCAAAACATTACAAAATTGTCTATTGAAATTAGAATCATGGTCAATACAATCCGGACTATATTTTTCAGTTGAAAAAACTAAATGCCTGCTCTTCTCTAGACGCAGAACACCAACACTGCCCCCAGAGTTAACCTATAGAGGCATGGAATTCAATTTCGAACCAAAAGTAAAGTTCTTGGGATTATTCCTTAACTGCAAATTAGACTGGAAGGACCATATCAGATGGCTAAAAGAAGAATCTGGAAGAAGGATAAATATACTGAAAGTTCTTGCAGGAAGCTCGTGGGGAGCTGACAGAAAAAGCATGCTAAAAGTGTACACATCTTTAACCAGATCAAAATTAGACTATGGCAGTTTCATTTATGCCTCAGCCAGTCCCGAATTGCTCACCATCTTAGACTCAGTTCACCATGCAGGAATCCGTCTCGCGACTGGTGCCTTTAGAACTAGCCCAGTAACCAGTCTATGTGTTGAAGCCGGTATAGCTCCACTGACCGTTAGAAGTCACCAACTTGCGTGCGGGTATATAGCAAAACTAAAATATAACGAAGGAAATCCAGCGTGGAAACCAGTTTTTCAATCCAGCACCAGAGGATTTAGCGAAAACCAAAGGCTACCAACCCCACTCGGAATAAGAGCAGGAAGGCATATAGAAGAAATCAAACACCTTCAAACTTCAACCTATGAATATAACTACCCACCATGGACTCTCAAATTACCTTCAATAGACCTAACGCTTAGCAAGTTCAAAAAGAGTAACACCCCGGATTCTAAATACTTAACAGAATTTCAAAACGTGAAAGACAAATACAGCAGTAGTTGTTATCTCTATACAGACGGCTCCAAAACAAACTCCAATGTAGGATGCGCTATTATCTCAGGCAAAAACACAATTAAATATAAGCTTCCCTCCACCTCAAGCAACTTCACCGCGGAGTGCTATGCTATCAGTGCAGCACTTTACCACATCATGCAAAGTAATGAGGAAAATCATCTAATCTTCACTGACTCCCTTTCCGCAATTATGGAATTGAGCAATATATATACCGAAAATTCAATAATTAAAAAAGCGCAACGGTACTCAACGATGATAAAAAGTCTCAACAAAAATATAAAAATCGCTTGGATACCGTACCATGTAGGAATCAAAGGTAACGAGGCAGCAGATCTAGCAGCGAAGGAAGCAGCCATGTCAGCATTGGATCAAATAAGCATCTACACTCTATCAGATCTTAGCAACAACCTGAAAGGCCAAGCAAAGAAGACGCGGGACCAGCTTTGGGAAAGTATAGAAGATGTTAATAAACTAAAAGGCATTAAAAAGAAAACCTCAGCCTGGGAAACCTCCAACCGTGTTAACAGAAGGGAAGAAGTAGTACTAGCACGACTAAGGATAGGCCACACACGCCTTACACACGGACACCTCATAAAGAAAGAAGCTCCACCAAAATGCACAACCTGCAAAGTACAAATGACCGTCGTTCATATTTTAGAGGATTGCCCACGTTACGCTGGCTACTTTCAAAAATTTAAAATTGAAAGAAAACTCCACAAGCTATTGAGAAATAATGTTTCTAGTGCAAATACTCTCATCGAATTTCTAAAAAAATTTAATCTCTACAATAAAATATAAAAATAAATCATTGAGCAAAAGGACACGAATGACCTTCAAAGTTGAGTGTCCGTAAACAACAAAACTTAACCAAGAAGTTGCCCATAGTTTGAGAATCACCTATATATATGTGTGGTGACCAGTGGCGGATCCGGGGGAGGGGCGCACACCCCCCCCCCCACCGAAAGGAGAGGATACCAATTCACTATTACTGTTTCTGTATAAAAAGGGTTATCCTTAGTGATTTTTTAAACTCATTAAATGAAAAATAGATTGTATATAAATATTGAATAGAAATTCACATCGTAAATATGCACTAATATATTAAAATAGGTCCTTCATGACACATACAAATTTTAAATTTTGTCGGGGTTGCCTTTGGAATAGTGGTTAGCATGGCAAAGTACAATACTAAAGGTTGCAGGTTCGCGCATAGCTGTGGCCCTAGGATATATTTGGGAGTAAAGAACCCTTAGACATGCCGTGCCTCGGATAGGACGTAAAATGGAGGTCTCGAGCCAGTACGATGTCAGGTACTCGTTATAGATCCCTATCTTACCATAATTATACCTGGATAAGCAAAATTTAGGACTCCCACTGTAGCATCGTCCGATTAGCCTTAGTGACATAAAGTGACGTTAAACAAACAAACAAATTTTAAAAATAAAAAGTGTACCCCCCTCGGAAAATTTCTGGATCCGTTACTGGTGGTGACTATGACCATTATCAGTTGTCAATAAAAGTAGGTCCCTATGGTCTTCCTTCGACTTTTAGGGGATTAACTTCCTCCTTCTCTCTAAGAGCGAAAACATTAATACTAATATAATTACGTTGTTCAAACTTTTTCATCTCGTGGATAGGGGTAGGAAAGGAAATACAACTACAGTCGTACCTGCGTTCAAGATTTTTACATTTGCTTTGGCTGTCTGGGTGCATTTCCACGAGGGGGAAAAAACGGAATACATAAAATAACGGTCATCGTTGTTCTTTACATTAATTATGGATTTCCTATTGGCTATCAATAAGGGTAAAGGGATGAAACGAGGACCCCTTTTCGTTTTTGGCCCTCTTTTCCGTGGTGGGTATTTCATAACCGCAGCGACGGACAAGGCAATGAGCGTCTTTTTTTATGTAAACTTTTCATCGCATGTTGAGCATTTACGCTGTTGCTCACGTGCCTGACAAATGGCTAAATGCCTACCACTAACATCACGATCTCGACTAAACGCTTTTCCAAAAAATTTGTATCCTTGATTAAAAAAAAAATATTTTTAAGCTCACGAAATATTGAATTAAATATACTAAAAAATTAATAATTAAAAAAAATTTAAATATGTTTAATGATTAAAGTTTAAATAAACCGTGATTATAATTAAATAGAAGAAGATTGAAATAAAATAACTTTCGAGGATATTAAAACAAGGAAAAAAAAAATACAAATTACTTGCAAAAACCAAGATAAAAGCAACCGCTAATATATAATTTGAATCTACACCAGGAAAAAAAATTAATATAGTAAAGTGAAAAAAGAAAAAACAGTGATAAGAAAAAATAATTTAACTTTAACAAAAAGAAATAGAATAAACGATTTTTACATTCCGTTTAGGGGACTGTCGATGTTCACTCTAGCACAGTACTTAACAGAATGAGAACGAGTCAGATCGCGCTCTCCTCATGTAGTCTTAGAGAGGCCAAAAACAAAATGGCAGCTAAGGAAAGAATAAATGGTGGTCAAATAACTTATTATTAGGTAGGTGGGAGAGGGATAACCATGAGAATAGATATTCAGCTAAAACACGGCGAGATAACAATATTCTTAAGTTAGGTATCTGATCCTCCACTAAGGAAGGGGGGGGGTCAAAATGGTGAAGGTCTTCAAACTAGATGATTGAGGTATAGTAGAACCCAACAAGAGGCGTGGTCACGTGACTAAATTTATAGTATACGAGGAATGGTAAACGTGGTACTTACGGAGCAGACGGGGGCGCAAAACTGTTTTCCAGAACCCCCAAAATTTATAGGCCCCATTATATAATCTAGAAAACATTAGTTTAATAATCATTTAATAATTTCAGCTAGAATTTAAAAAGGATTTTATAAAATTGTTCATTTGATTTTCAGAACCCTGTTCAGTTTACTATGGATTGTGATAGTCTCTACTACTTTACCTAAGAAATGGATTCCGTTTAAAAATGACGGTAAGAGTATTATTAAAAATAAAAATAAAATATTTTACATAAAAACAATATTAATTAATATTTTTTTATTTATTTATTGGCTTATAAGACAGCGTAGCCATGGAGACTGGCCCAATTAAAGTTAGAGTTAGGTAACATGTTAGAATAAAATTAAACAAATAAATCAATGAGCACTGTATAAGAAGAAGATATGAGAGAAAGAAAGAAATTAATTTAACTATTACTAACTTAAGCAGGTTGAAACTAAATTTAACTGTAGTTCTAGGGTACTAAAATATGCACTTAATTTATATGAAACCCAAGCATAGGAATAATAACAGATTACTTTATAGTTATGAGAACATAAGAAAGTAAAACGCATTGTCGTAGTGTTCTAGGCTTTTAATGTCTAGAACCCTCATCAGTGATAAGTCATCCGAGCCCGCATTGATATTTTTGTCGAGATATCTCGTTCTATAGGCCTCAACAAATAAACAATCAAGGACCAAATGCTTTAGAGGGTAGTGATCAGGAGGCAGCACCACTTACAGACTTCTGCAGCCTTTAAAAGATGAGCAATATTCCAATGGTATAGCGCACCGTGAGGCAAACTAGGAAAAAACCCAAAATCCAATGTTTATATCTGGAGTTAATTTTTATTGTATTTCATTCTTGAATAGTCAACAGAGAAAAAACTTAACTAAAATTAATACGAATAGAATTTATTTTTTTGTAAATATACACTAAATGAGGGCTCATACGGGTATGGATTTGGTGAATAGTATCAATTTTAAAATTTGATGCAGCTAGGGACGATTTCTTCGGGAAGAGCGTTTAAGATAATGCGGGATCAGATTTCGAAAATAGTTACAATTTTAAAATTTGGTGTGGGGTTACTATGCTATTTTTTTTAGATATGAATTAAAACATTCCTATCTAAAATGGAGACGCTATAAGTCAAAAAGAATCAGGAACAGTTTATTTGAGATAATAAAATGCAATTCACAAACCATTTAAATTTTTTTTAAATAAATTAAATTATATGGATAAACATTTTTTTTTTTTTTTTTTTTTTTTTTTTCCTTGTTTCTCGCCTATACCCTACAGGGTCATTGGCGATGCGTTCACTTATATTCTGCTATAGTACGAAATTTCTTTTAGGTATTTAAACAGATTGTCTATTTTGTTTTCCTCATCTTTTAACAGCTCATTTAATGTTGTTTCCATATTAAGCTTCTTCCTCAGTTCATTATACTTAGAGCAATGGAGTAAAAGGTGTTTCACCGTTTGGGGTACATTATTGCATTCCTGACATGTGGGTGCTTCGAGTCCTCGGAGAAGGTATCCGTGTGTGAACGCGCAGTGGCCAATTCTGATGCGACACAATACGACTTCTTCTCTTCTCGAGTTTCTCGAGCTTGTATTCCACTTTTTGCAATCCAATTTTATTTCAGATAATTTGGAGTGTTCGCTCTTCCATCTCAACTCCCAAATTTTGTTTTGGTTTTTTTTTAGTTGGTGTAACCAGTCCTCTTTTGTTACTTCTTTTAGTATCGTTACTTCTACGTTCTCGGTTACATCTAATCTAGCCATATTTGCGGCCTGGTCGGCTTCTTCGTTTCCCTTAATTCCTTTGTGGGATGGTATCCAGATGAACACTATTTGCTTTCCCATCAGCTCAAGCTCCCACCACATGTTGATGATTTCTCGAATAAGAGAGCTACTTGGGTTCCGATTGCTGATCGCCGCTAAGACGCTTAGGGAGTCCGTTATGATCGCCGATTTGTTCGTTCCTGATTCCGCTATCCATTGAAGAGCTTTTATAATTGCTATAGCCTCTCCGGTGAAGATAGAGCATGTTCCAGGTAAGTTATACAAGCGTCGATTTTGTAGAGTGTGAACCGCGCAGCCAACATTATTTTCAGTTTTGGAGGCGTCAGTGTACAGTTCTTCAAACCCATTGTATTTCTCTAGGAGCTGCAAGAATGACTTTTGTATAACTATATGGCATTCCCCCGAATATTTTTTCATTGATATGTCAATAATCAGTCTTTTGTTCTCCCATCCTGGAATTTTTAAGTTTGGTATGGGTCTTATATTCAGATCTAGATTTGTGTGTTCTAGAAACTTTTTTACCGTTCCTGTGAAATTGCTGCCTCTAATATTTCGAAGACCGAGCAGTTCCGAGTCCTCTTCGAATAAGATTCTATGTAAGGGATGCTGAGGATACGTTTTCAATTTTGAAATATATTTCAGTGAAAGGTACTCTCGCCGCATGTCCAGGGATGGTTCACCAGACTCAATATATAAACTTTCAACTGGTGAAGTTCGATAAGCTCCTGTACATATCCTTAGAGCAGCATTGTGTAGTGAATCCAACATCCTTAATGCGGTTTTTTTCGCCGTACTGTATACTGGAGCACCATACTCAATTTTGCTTCTTATTATACTGTTGTATATCTTTATCAAAGTGTTTCTGTCTGCACCCCATTCTGAATGTGAGATGCATTTTAGAATCCCCGTTCTTTTCATGCACTCTTCTCTCAAATGTTTTATATGTTGAATCCAACATAGTCTTTTATCAAGTACCATTCCCAGATAAACATATTTTTCTACGTACTCGATAATGGTTCCTTCTAACGTGATTTGGGGGTTATGTTGGCAGATCCGTTTTCGGCAGAAATGCATACATTTTGTTTTTGGTGCTGAAAGTTTAAATCCGGCCTCATTCACCCATTTCGCTACTTTATCGATCGCGTTTTGCAGCTTCCATTGTACGAATGCAAGGGATTTACTTCGACATAATACGATAATGTCATCGGCGAAAAGAAAGCATTTAACAGGGTTCGTGATAGTGGACGTGATCCCATTTATAGCTATAAGGAAAAGAGTCGCACTGAGTGGTGATCCTTGCGGAGTACCATTTTCCAAGACGTAATCTGAAGATAACGTATTCGCTACTCGCACACAAAATTTCCTTTCTGATAGGAAATTTTTTAAGTAAACCCACATATTTCCATTTATTCCCAATTCCTCTAAAATTCCTAAAACGCGCTCTCTTACCATTCTGTCATAGGCTTTTTCCAAGTCTAAAAACACTGCAATTAAGTGCTCTTTGTGTGAAAAAGCCTCTTCTACTTCTAAGTTTAATGATAATAAAGAGTCTGTTGTTGAGCGTTGGGCCCTGAAGCCGAATTGATGAGGGGAGAGGGCATGTTTCCTTTCTAGAGCATCGATAAGTCTTCTGTTCACCATCCTTTCTAACGTCTTTGATACGCATGAGAGTAATGAAATGGGTCTGTAATGTTTCGGATGTGCGCCATTTTCTTTTTTTGGTATTGGTATTATGATTGATTTTTTCCAGCTGGATGGAAATTCTCCACTATTCCAGATTTCGTTAAATATTTGCAGTAGGCATATATTCCCTTCTTCTGGCAATTTTTTGAGGAATTCACCTGTAATGCCGTCTAGGCCAGGTGCCGATCGTCCTTTGTATCTATCTATAGAAAACTTGAGTTCTGCCATACTCAATGGTTCGCTGCATCCTGGGAGTTCAATCGAGACTGGATGGTTTTTAGGCTGAGTTGCTATGGTTCTTTGGTGGAGCGAAGAAGAGACTTCCTTGAAGTATTTAGCTAAATTTTCAGCTATGTCTTCGGGGCTAGTAATAATTTTGTTTTCCAATTCTAGTCCTGAGATGTTTTGTTTCTTTCCAACTCCTCTGATGCTTCGGATTCTTTTCCATACTTCATCTATCGGAGTGCTGCTGTTTAGAGATGATACGAACTGCTCCCAAGACTTCTTCTTGCTAATTTTTATTATTCTATTAGCAATAGCTCTTAGTCTTTTGAATTCTACCGCGTCTTGGAGAGTTCTACTCCTTCTGAATCGATTTAACGCCCTCTTCTTTGCTTTTATCGCATCACTGCAATCCTTGTTCCACCATGGGACGTTTTTGCGATTAGGGTTGCTATTAACAGTCGGAATCGCTTCTTTAGCTACCTTAAGAACTGTTGTGCTAAAAAAATCTGTTCTTTCATTTATGTTCAGGATATTAGGTATCGTTTTTAGTTACTCGCTAATCCTTTTTGAAAAAAGTTGTTTGAACAACAAATGTTTGAACAAAGAATGTTTGAAAAAAGGATAAACATTTATACTATGTTATATTTTAATAATTTATTCAACTTTTTATCTTTGTGACTTAGGAAACTTTTTATCTTAAAAATGACTTGGGAATCTTTGTCATTGTTGTATAGGAAATACGCATAGGCTGGTAACAACAAGAAGTAACAAAATAATGGAAAACAAATCAAACTGATGCTGTGTTAGCATGACATGGGTACTTTATAAAGATAATAATAATATAATAACAAAGGCTTAACGAACCCAAAGGTTCGATGCCGACACCACCACTCGCTCCCTGCACTCCTCGATCCATCGACCGTCTTTCACATGCAACTTCGATAGATCCGCCCTCATGCCATCCTCCCACCTTCGTCTCGGCCTGCCCCTCGGACGTTTCCCATTCGGCACCGCGCTTATTAATCTTTTCGGAATTCGTTCACAGCCAAGTTTCGAAATTTTACACGCCCATTTTATTCGTTTTGCTGCAATCACGTCAATTATATTTACTGGGTAAAGTTCATTCAGTTCGGCGTTGATTAAGCGTCTAAATTCTCCGGTTAGTTCAACCCTCTTCGGTACAAATATTCTACGCAGTACTTTATTTTCAAAAACTCTAAACCGTTTCTCATCCCTCAATGTCAGCGGCCAAGTTTCGCATCCGTAAAGGACCGTTGGAAGAATAATAGTTTTGTAAATCCTAATTTTTAAGTTTTGGGACAGAAGGCGGGAGCTAAAAAATTTCGCGACCGAAAAGTAGCAAGCATTACCGGCTTTTATTCTAGCCTTAATTTCCTCATCGATATCGTTTTTTCTAGTTACCAGGGCCCCTAGATATCTAAATTTCTCTACGTGTTCAAACGTATTCCCCCCATCATTGATATCAGCGAAATCCTCCCCACTTTTACGACTAACCATATATTTTGCCTTATCCGTATTCATTTCCAGTCCAAGTTCTTGTCTGGCTTTCATCAACGTTTTTGTGTTCATTTCTATGGTTTCCACGTCCTCCCCAAGCAATACCTAATCATCGGCATATCCGAGCACGGGTATATTCAAAACCCTCCCGAATTCAAACCCTTTCCGATATGTGTCACCTATCTAATGGCATATTCCAGCGCTAAATTAAATAAAACAGATGAGAGAGAATCTCCTTGTTTCAAACCAGAGCGGACCTCGAACTTCTCAGAAAAATAATTACCGATTCTAACTTTATTGAACGTTTTAGTCATACACATTTTTACTAAGTTTACTATTTTTTTTGGTATTCCCTGCTCGACTAGAGTGTTATCCACCTTTTGCGGTTAATAGAGTCACATGCCTTTTTGAAATCGATAAAAAGCTGATGTACAATTCCGTTATATTCTAATTTTTTCTATAATATTTGGTGGAGTGAGAATATTTGGTCTACGGTTGATCGGTTTTTGCCTGAAATCACATTGATATTCTCCGATAATTTCCTCGGCGTATTCAGTGATTCGACTAGTTAGAATTAAAGTAAATATTTTATAGCAAACCGGAAGGAGTGATATTCCGCGATAGTTATTGCAATCCGTTTTTGATCCCTTTTTGTGAATCGGAAAGAGAATAGATTCTTTCCACTCTTCGGGTATCTTTTCTTCATCTGTTCCCAGATCTTTTTAACCAAAAGAAATATTTTTGATATCCCAGCTTCCCCGCATGCCCTGATTAGTTTGCTATGGGTATTATCTGTTCCCACTGCTCTACTACTAACGGTTCAGCACTCTGGTATTCCGAAAAAGAAGATAGATTATTATTTTCCATATTTAAAATTCTATCAAAATAATCCTTGAACCGTCTTAAGATGTCTACCGGATCGGCCAAGGTATTGTTATTTTCATCCCTAATACCAGTTGTTACCGGGCCCGACCGTTTTCGAATTCTGTTTATGCCTTCGTTCATGGGTTTAACGTTATTCTCGATTTTTTTACTTTCGATCGCTATTATTTTATTTTTGAGATATTCTCGCTTTTTAAATTTTAGCAGTTTAGTAGTTTCTTTTCTTGATGCTCGAAAGTTAGCAGGATTGATTTCGTTAGGAATATTTAACGCTTCTAATTTAGCAGTTTTTCTTTTGTCGCACATGTTAATACATTCTTCATCGAACCTAGGTTTATTATTATTTTCCCTTTTTCCAAAACACGAGTTACCGACCTCTTTAATATTATCCCTGATACCTTCCCACAATCTATCAATGTCTTCGTTATCCTCGTCAGACGATTCCAACGCCTCAAACCTATTTTTGACTTCCAGTTCAAATTGTTTTCTAACCGTCGGAATTTTTAACTTCTCCACATTATAATTATCATAATTAAAACCAGCCTCATTTTTCCTATGTATTATAAGTCTCTGGCGAATTTTCGCGATTACTAGTTCATGATCCGACCCGCATTCGGCCCCACAATATGATCGAATATTAATTACGCTATTTTGCCACCTACTTTGAACCAAGACGTGATCAATTTTATTACGGGTTTGCGAATCCGGCGACGTCCAAGTATATTTATGTATATCATTATGTTTAAACTTAGAATTTTTTGTTATTAGGTTTTTCGAGGTGGCAAAATTTATTAGTCGTATTCCGTTATCATTATTATATTCATGTAAACTTTCTCTACCGATCGTAGGATAATATACTTGTTCCCTCCCTACCTTTGCATTTGCGTCTCCCAGAATAATTTTTATGTATCTTTGCGGTAGTTTGTCATAAATCGATTCAAGTTTTTCATAAAATTCACATTTAACTTCATCGTCACTATCTTCAGTAGGTGCGTGTATATTGATCAACGCGATTTTAAAACACCGACCCTGAAATATAGCTACCGATAACCTATCTCCGTAAAATCGAATGTCCTTCAACGAGGAAAGTAACCTATTTCTAATCAGAAATCCGGTGCCTAAACAATAGTTACCGCTCCCACCGTACCACAAAGTGTACTTCCCTTCCCTTAACGAGCCCTCCCCTGGCCAGCGGACCTCTTGCAGCGCCACGATATCTAATCTATACCCTATCACCTCATTCGCGACCGATTTTAACCTACCCGCTGTATTTAAACTTCTTACGTTCGTCGTCCCTATGCTTGGATCTATATTTTTCAACTTGCGGCATGAATCCTCTAAAGCAGTCCCCACCCGGAGACCCCAACGGGGGACTAGTTTACCTCCGGATAATGAGCGTTTTACTACAGGGAAATCCATGACTTTTTTTTTGTGGTGTTTGGGTGAACTAATAAAATGTGAGTAGGGTTCATTGTTGGTCAGCGAATCCTACGGACATAGCCGAGAGGAACTTCCTAGGAATTTCCACCGACCATTCCCACATCCGCCACCCGAGGGACGCTCCCCATACGCGGTAATGAGACCCGCACGAGGACTTTGTAAAGATAATCAAATAAAAGATAGTGAAATTAAAAATAAATATTTCAATTCAATTCAAGAAAAAAAAAAAATCCTGTTTTCATTTCTGAGTAAAGAGTATTGCAGAGACTAGGGCAAAATTATGAGGGTTGAGGTAGGAGAGGTTAATTTGCCGACTTCAAAGGGTTTACTGCGGGGAAACCCAACCCTTTTGAAGTTAAAGGGTACACAACGACCAGGTGTAAAATTAAGATTAGGAATTGTTAAACTAGCAATATACAATAGATAGTAAATTGTTCATATCTGGACTCAATAATAAGATAAAAGTGAGAGTACACACACCTGGCCATTATTTAAATGATTCCGGTTTTTGATATTTCATAATAAAATATGGCAGAATGAAAATTTTTACATTAAATCTACTCTAAGAAGTACTTATAATTAAACAGTTTAAACGTAAATTCTAGAAAAATCTGGCGAATCAATAAAAACTTAATTTATATTAATATAACCATAATTGTGGGTAACCACATATTTTTTAAATTATTTAAATTTATTATTATTTTAAATTAATTTTTAAATTATATAAATTTATTATTTATTTTTTAAATTATTTAAATTTATTAAATTTATTACCCACAATGATGGTTAAATTAATATAAAATAATTATAAAATTTGACTAACGTCAAGAGTACCCCAAAATTGGACAAAAATTGTCCATCTCCCGTAACTACTCGCAAAACTTGCGAGATCGTGGGAGAGGTGTCAGTGAAGAGGAAGGATTTGACACCGTTTGGAAGCGACTCCGTGGTGTAATGGTTAGCATACCGCGCATGTCACGCGGAAGACCCGGGTTCGATTCCCGGTGGAGCCAAATCTTTCTCTTCAAAAATAAATTATTTAAAATAAAAAATTAACTTTTAAAAGGTGACTTCAATACTACAAAGAATTTGTTTAAAACATTGCATTTATATATTCACATTGACTAATCAATGATCACAAAGGAAGTTATTTTGGGACAAAAAAAAAAATACATGGACTGGACAATTACTCCTGGTCATCCCAAGAAATAGTGCTTGGTAGTATGCATTTCGATAGTAATAATTATTTTTGCTAAATGTGAGTGTTTAGGCCCCTAAAAATAATTTCTTAGAACATTTACAAATGCTCATAAATAACAATTAAATGGAAAAATAAGGCAAACGTTCACCTGGATCGGAACGATTTTTAACTTATAAACAGCGTTTATCGTTTATTAAACGCGTCTGGCGGGTATTAGTAAGAATTTTTAACCAACCAGACGACCTAATGTCGTGTTTAGGAACCTTTTTGAATAAACTGGCACAATAATGAATCGTATGTTTTATGGGTGAGTTTTTGTGATTCTCGGGCGCGTCTGGCTGGCACTAGTAAGAGTTTTATCGCTGCCAGACGATTTTCCTTTTCTATAGAAATAAAAACCTAACGATTAAGCCATATTCCATCCTTATGTTTTATGGGTGAATTTTTATGAAAAAAATAATTATTCAAATTAATTTTTAAAGCATTAGTAAGAATTTTATCGCTGCCAGACGGTTGGTTTCGCACTTAACTCTGTGGTTTCTAACTACGCTGAAATTTTTAGGTGTATGTTCTATGGGTGAGATTTTTTGCATCTGGCTCCTGTACTATAACCATTCCTTTCATTTTGAGAACCCCTCCGTATTAGCTACTGTACCTAATCATGATAAAAGACTCCTCTCAAAATCCATATTCATCCATCTGGGAAAAAATATTACTGTAATCTATGACGTAGATAAAGGGATAATTTCATCTACTTACTCTAACATCTTCCGCATCCTCAAATCCTAGTTTTGATTTCATAGGTATCCGCTACTATCGATGTACCTCTATATTATTTATAGAGTTTTTTACATACTTCTTTTTTAAATACTTTTTTTCATTTTTTATGTACATGCTACCTTGTATGTACTCTCAGTTTTATCGTGTTATTGGGTCCAGATATAAACAACTTTGCTGTATCATCTATATTGTTAATTTTACAATTCCTTATTTATTTCTATTTTACACTTTGTCGTTGTGTAACCTTTCACTTTAAAAGCGTTGGGTTTCCCCGTAATAAACCTTTTGAAGTCAAACTAACCCCTCCCTCCTCTCACACAAATTTTCCCTCAGTTTGTGCATTACTGTGGACTTAACAAGGTAAACATCAGATTTTATTTTGTCATTCTAACTAGCTACTTATTCCAATATTCACGTATAATTTTATTCATATCAACATACGATCAGTTGGATTAGCTTTCCATTATTTTGTTACTTTTCGTTTTTACTACCTAAATTAATAATTACATGATTAAAATTTAATCATCATCTTCTTTATAGTCCGGGAGTTGAGGGCCAAAAAAAGTTTCAGATTTGAAGAAAGTTTTTGATCATATAGGCTAAAGTACTCACTTCGTAGACAACAAATGTAAACGTCCGCCACTTCACATCGGTTGCCATCAAATTTTATATACAAACTAAATCGAAATTTTTGAACTTCTTTCAATTTTCGCTCATAACTAGAAAAAAATTCATCGCAGAGAAATATGAAATATGTCATTACAAAAGCTGAATTAACCATATTAATTTTTTTGCAGTGACGCTGACAAGGAATTGTCAGTGCTTCATAGATTTCTCGAAATCAAAGATGTTTTTTAACAATACAATAAACCGATGCCATCCTCTGCTCCTGTAGAGAGGCTTTTTTCTAGTGTCCGACCGAAACCAAAATATTAGCCGAAACCGAATTTCGGCCATAGACTTATTTAAACCGAAACTTATTTACGTGTCTACATATAGTACAAATAAGTGTGTAATATGTCTAGTTTAGCAATAATATCAATGAGAGCTTATAAAATAACAGTAATTTAACTCAATTATTCATTTAATAAGTGAGCTGGCATACAAGAGTGGTAAAACAGGTGTATTAGTTAAGTTATAGGGTCGAATCCGAGCCCCCTATCAAGGTACGGCTGGTCCCCGTGGGATGTTGGACCATATCCCCTTAACTAGTGCAGTCCTAAAAGTTGAAATAAATAATATAAACAAATGTATAAATAATATAGTAAATATTTCCATAATAAAGCCGATAGAATACAAAATGACGGCCTATTGAATACGTAAAACTGTATGTCAGAAGCTATTTAATCTGCTGAGTTAGTTTGGGTCTCAAACGTTAGTGGATTTAATCTAGTTTGAAAATTTATAGAATAGTTTTTGGTCGAAAACGTGCTTCTTCCTGGTAAAAATTGATACAAGTTTTTGGGATGTTATTGGTGAACCGCTGGGGGAAAGGGGGCTTCCAAGGTTGAAAAATTGGTTTTGCATCTGATTCCCATTCCATAGAACTAAGACCAAAACCTACTACCACCATTTGATGTAACTTTTAATGACAAGGTTACTGACTAAAATATTTTTTTTTCAATTTTGAATTGAATCTTTGGACATGTCGACTAATTTAAGTTTAAGTATTTAGAGAAAACAAATTTCATTATTAATGATGAGATGATTAACAGCACAAAAAGGTTCTTTAATACATACTATTCTTTACACTTAACGTAAAGAATTCTGTATGAAGAGCATGCTTTCATTACATGTTAAGACTTGATGTGATTTACGGGGACATTTCTGTTTGTCAATCTCAAATGTTTGTTCCCCCACCCAACTTAAAGTTTTCGATCAAGCAAAGATACCAATAGAATGAGAAAAATCTATGCTCTACCGAAATACAATACAAGTGTAATTAACTAAAATAACAGATACTTCCCACTATTAAATTCAAGAGTGTTTTGTTTGTGTAAAAATTTATTATTTGCAAACAACGTAGTATAATAAAAGTTTATGTGCAAGTAATGTACTTTTTGAAAAAAAAATTTCCCAGGATATTTATACTCCTATATGCAATAAGTATCACTTCCTTTCCTAGACTGAAATGAGAAAAGGTTATATTTACGGATGAATAGCCACCGCCAATGAATATATAGCATTTTCACGTCAAATACATGTTCGCCCGGTCTACCCCATTACCTAAGCATATTATATCATGACCATGTATTCATAACATTAATATTAATAAAACAAGCTTTTAGGAAGAGGCTATTGAATTATAGATATAGTTATAAATAATTAAATCTATTAATATTTATTTTATAGGGGACTCCAATTTTATATTATGGGGACCCAATTTTAGTTATACGGGATTCCAATTTTATGTTATAGAGGACGAGGTTATTGAAAAACATCTTCATTTTGTATTTTGGTGTGTTGGGGAGGGGGGCATAGTAGAAAAGTTAGAACTTCGGATTTCTTTTACATAGGGGTCCAATTATATTTTTTATTTATACTGTACTACATAACATGATATTAGACCCTGATATGAAAGAAATCTAAAAAGATATTTATGATCAAAAGTATTAGTAACTAAAAACTAATACTAAAAAAGTAAATATAAACTAATACTATTATAGTATTAGTAACTATAAACTAATACTAAAAAAGTATTAGTGCCCCCTCCCCTCTCCACCGCTATTAAAATACAAAATAAATATTTTTTCCAAAAACAACACCCCCGATAACATAATATCGGACCACTGTGTGAAAGAACTCCGAAAATCTAACTTCTTTTTAGTGGGCCACCCTCCTCTCTACCGCTATTAAAATAAAAAATAAACATTTTTTTCAAAAACAACACCCCCGATAGCATAATATTGGACCTCTGTTTGAAAGAACTCCGAAAATCTAACTTCTTTATAGTGCGCCCCCCCCCCCCCTCACCACCGCTATTAAAACACATACAACATACATATTTTTTTTCAAAAACAACGTCCCTGATAACATAAAATTTGATCCCCGTGTGAAAGAAATCCAAAATTCTAACTTTTCATAGTTCGCCCCTCCCCCTCACTAAAATACAAAATAAATATTTTTTCAAAAATACCGTTTAAAAGAAATTCGAAAATGTTACCGTTCTCAATATTATAGGCTCCCCCACTCAAACTTTAAAATAAATATTAATGTTAATGGATACCTGGCCATGATATAATATGCTTAGGTAAACATGAAGAAGTGGTTGAATTTGACTTGGAAATGCTATCAAAAGCTTATAATCAATCTCTCTTCAAAACCTACCACTGCATTAATATATTATCGAACATAATAAAAAAATGAGAAGTTACAGATCTCTCTAAAGTAGCTAGTAAAAATCTACGAACACGTACTCGGGTATCCATGCTGACAGATACGAGTAGTAACTGTATCAGTAGCTGAAGGATACGAGAAGTACACGGATACATTTGAAAATTTTGGAGGGATTTGAGTACAGTATTCGAGTAAAAAAGTATCTGTAACTTGTATCATGTATCCGTAACTAGTACTTTTTTACTCGGATAGTGTCCAACTCTGTCAGGGGGGGCAATATGAAAAATTTAAATATTTTTCTTATTATTTCAAATACAATGTCGATAACCGATAAATTCCGGAAAGTCTAAGACTAAATAATTTTTATCATATTATTGACATTTTTTTGAAAATAAAAAGACGAATATTTAAATTTTCCATATTGCGCCCCTCCCATTTAAATGCAAATTGAATATTTTTTTAAAAATTTTTTCTCGATAACATAATATTGGACCCATGTGTGAAAGAAATCCGAAAATGAAACTGTTTATAGTGACCCCCCCCCCCTGAAATACAAAATGATATTATTTTCAAAAACACATTCTCCGATAAAATAAAATTGGACCACCATTTGAAAGAAATCCGAAATTCAAACTATTTTTGAGTGCGCTCCCCCCCCCCCCTCCTCCGCCACTAAAATACAAAATGAATATTTTTTCCAATAATAAGCAAATTAAATTTTTTTAACTTGTCTCAATGCTGCAGCTTCCTATCCTAAGAACTTCTATGACTAAGGATTTTCTTGATACGATAATGTATTTCGTCTTCGCTGCATCAATCAGGACCCCTCGTGTCATTAGAACTTAACCTAACTGTCAAGTTAAATAACTTATTGAAATATTTATTAAGAAGTAAAACTTTTATTAACTTTGATCAACAATTATATCGCTTCAAATTAATCATTTGTCAGTGTCTAAAACATTAATATCATAAACATATGTTATCATCTTCCCTTTTCTGAAGGTTAAATGCCAAATCGGTCTGGTGTTATAGCCTGACGGGTGGACCTTCTCAGCGGTGGGATCCCATCGATTCGAGGATGGGGTTTTCATGGTTTGCTTTCCTCTTGATCCTGCCAGGACTTCTTTTTCAGGAACCAGGAGTTCCTCCTATATACGTGACCATCCTGAGAGGTTATGATATATGATCGAGATTGTGGTCCAACTTGGGTGACCGTAGCTGGGTGCCAGTCCCTGGGACCCCTCCTGTAGAGCACCACCTCACCGAACTGGAATGTGGGTAATGGCCGCTTTTTTCTGTTGCAAAATCGCTTCTTGTACCTTGTTTCCTGGAGAGGTTCCGGTAAACCATTAACTACTTTCGCCATCAGATTTTGCTCGGTGGATGGCAGCAGTGTTCTCCTTCTTCTGCTCATCAGCCGCTGAGCGGGAGAACCGAGTGCACCGCGGTGAATATTTCTTTGATGAAGGAGCGCAAGATAAGGATCTGATTTTTCGTGGAGACACTTTTTAAGAAGCTGTTCAGCTTCTTGGACATAACGTTAAGCTAATCCATTGACCTTGAAAAGTGCGGACTGGAGATCCTCTGGTTTATGTTCCATTCGGTCTGAATCTTTTAAACTCCTGCGAGTTAAATTGGTTGCCCCCACCTGATAGCAGAGTTTCCGGAATCCCATGTACAGAGAACCATTTTTTAAATTCCAATATTATCCTCGAAGATGTGGATGATTTAATTTCTACAAAGTCATAGAATCCTGAATAAGAGTCGGATATCACTAAGTAGTCTTTTCCTAACAAGTTGCGTAGGGACGACAAGCTGTTGAAGACGATCCTCATAGACCGCCAGTTCGTCGCGGTACCATTATTTTTGCAGGAAGTCCGGCAGCTCAGACTTCTCATCCAGCCAGCAGTTCATGATTGTCTCTCGAAGCATTCTTAGCACGTCATCTTCGTCGGTGAGTCTCCTTGCTAAGAGGATTCGTTCCTGGGAGAAGATGATCACGAGGTCCACAGAGAACTTCAACTCTTCTTCGGGAGCAGGAGCATTTTGACAGTTTCGGCTCAATGTGTCTGCTATGAGGAGCTCCTTACCTCGCCGGTATACTATCTTCGGATTGTAAGGTATAATCTCCATCATAATTCTCTTGAGTCTGGGCGGAGCGTCGTGGAGGGGCTTCTGAAATATAGCTTCAAGTGGCTTATGATAGGATTCTATCGTCAAATTGACAGAACCTCAAATGTACTCGTGGAAACGTTTACATGCCAATGAAATAGCTAGAGCTTCCTTTTCTAACTGACTATAACCTTTCTGAGTTTCATTGAGGGACTTGGAGGCATAGGCATCAGGCTGGGAATCTTGCAGAAGTACAGCTCCAGCCGCATGAGAGCTCGAATCCACAGAGAGGATGATAGGGAGATCGGAATTACAGGATCTCATTAGTGGGAGCGATGAGAGCTTTCCTTTCAATTGTTCAAAGGATTTTTGCTGCTCGAAATCCCAGGTCCATGCCAAATCCTTATGTTAACTCATATGGTCACAAGCTCTAAGTTTCTAGTTAAGAGCTTTCTCAAGGGTTGTGTCAAATCTGATAAATTTGGAATGAACTTCCCCAGATATGTGACCATTCCTAAGAACCTCTGCAGTTCTGTGATGTTTGTGGGTGGTTTTAAGTTTTGAAGAGATTCAATATTAGAGGGATCGGGCAGGATTCCTCTATCGGTGACCAAGACATGTTATCTTTGTTTGATTAAAGCTGCATTTATCTTTATTTAACTTAAGCCCGGCTTCATTCAGCCTTTCAAGGACCTCCTGAGTTCTTTCTTCTAGTTGTTCGCTTGTAGCACCGTGGATAAAAATATCGTCCATTGAGATTTCGAACCCTTCCAGACCTCTTAGCGTGAAGCTCATTCACTCCTGGAATACTTCTGGAGCCGATGCAATCCCGAACGGAAGACGCAAGTAGGAATAGCTACCCCAGGGTGTTATGAAAGTCAAGTACTTGGACGTGCGTTCTGATACTTTAATCTGCCAGAAACCTTTCTTACAATCAAGCAGCGTGAAGAATTTATAATGACTTAGTCTTGTTGAAATTTCGTCAAAGATTTGAAAGGGGTGATGCCTACGCTTGATGTTCTTGTTGAGGTCCGTAGGATCTAGAAATATCCTGAAATTATCCTTCTGCCTGACCACCACCATCGGAGAGACACAAGCGGTAGGCTCAGTCACCGGGTTGATAATGCCGAGATCGACCATCGAGTCTTGTTCTTGCTTAACGATATCGCGTAAGGCATAGGGGACACGTCTAGCGGGAAATATTTTTAAAGGTGGATTTTCCACCAGATCGATTTTGTATTCGTAATATTTCAAACAACCTATCCCTGTGAATAAATTGTCTTCGGGCAATGTGGGATTTATTTCATCAATCCGTTGAATTAATGAAAGTTGTTCACAGCTTTCGCGACCAAGAATAGCCGGGTAGTCATTATTCACAACAATGAATTTAAGAGTACGATTAAAACCTTTCCTGGTTGTTACAGTGGCAACGCATTCCTCCAAAATGGGTATCTTATTGTTAGTATATGATATCAGGCATGCCACTTCAGATTTTGTTATATTTAGACCGCTCCTAGTGGCTACAGCTTTGCTGATAACATTACACTGGGCTCCTGTATCTAACTTGAATGGAACCCTGTTACCTTTGGGTAAGGTTATGTACTCTATCCAAACTTTCTTAGAAGTACATAAATTACTCAGAGAACTGATATGTAGCCATTGGTCGGCGGGACGAGCGAGAGTTGCCACCTCGTCCTGGCGGGAGCCAGCCATCAGGGACTTGACCTTCTTACCTACCTGTCTACGACACACCTTCTGTAGGTGACCCATCTTGCCGCAGGAGGCACACCTCAGCTTAAAAGCTGGACAGGACTTCTTAAGGTGACGTGTACCGCAGCGCCAGCATTGAAAGGTGTCCTCCTGGAGACTGTTGACGGAATTTTCGCCCAGGAACATATTGGACAGCTGTTTACTTACCTCCTCTGACGACTTACACATGTTCTTGGTTTTCTCTAGAGTTAGTGCCACCTCAAGGAAGAGTTGCTTGAGTTTGGCGTTCCTGATCCCACACACCAACCTATCACGGATTAGAATGTCCTTCATCGGGCCATACGAACATTTATTGGCTTGTAAGGAAGTCTTTAAACGATTCTTGCTCTGTTTGGACCAATTTATTAAAAAGAAACCGTTCATTTATAACATTTTCTTTGTTAATAAAGTATTTAATGAATTTTTCGATTAGACAGCATAGGTCAGACTCTCCGTCATTGTCGAAAGATTCATAAATGTAAGTAGCGTCTTCGCCTGTGACTGCCATAAAAGTGGCGATCTGTTTTTCGCTACTTTTATTATATAATTTGGTTGCTACAGCGTATCATTTAAATTCTTTAAGCTATAATTTCCATCGATTGGCCATATCAAAACCATTGTTAATAACGAGAGTTTAGGGGGCTTCAGACTTACCGAGCCATGGTAAGCAGCTACTTGAATAGTATTCTTTCCATTCAAAGGCTGAGCTGCTGCTTCTTCAGCTATCGGTGACTTCTGACGCCTATTACGAATAGGTTTCGGCACCAGGTCAAGTTAAATAAATTATTGAAATATTTGTTAAGAAAAAAACAATTTTATTAACTTGATCAACAATTATATCGCTTCTAATTAATCATTTGTGAGTGTCTAAAACATTAATATCATAAACATATGTTGTCACTAACCAGAGTTGGGCGTAATTAATTACTTTGTAATTGAATTGCGTAATTAATTAAAATGTAATTCATTACATTGTAATTAATTACAATGTAATTTCACAATTACTTCTCTACTTTTAATTCATTACAATATAATTCATTACAATTTAATTCACTATAATGTAATTCATTACAATGTAATTAATTAAATTATAATAATTACAATTAGATTATTTTCTTCCTATATACAGTGGCTCACAGTCAAAATGATGCAAACGAATATTTATATTTCAAATGCTAATTACTTCCCCTTTGCAATGGTGGATACAAAAATTTTCTGAGGGGGGGCGCACTTTTTTTTTTACATTTCATGAGTAATGAAGGCCCTAATTTAAAATACATATTAGTACATAATGACGTTATAAATTACTGTAAATGTTTAAATACAATTCATTTTCAATTAGTGGACTTGAAAAATGACTAAATATTTCATATAGAAATAGTAATATTTTATGAGTGACCTCACCTCTCAGGGCCCCCCCCCCCGCGCCCCTCACCTGGATCCGCTACTGCCCCTTTGTTAAAATTTAAAAACCAATGGACATGAGGCCATAATGATTCATTGTCATACATTAAATTTATATTATCAAATCAACTCAACAGCAATTATAGAAAGAGAAAAAAAAATCTTTATTAAAACTCGTTGGGATTTAAGGTAACAATGAAAAAGATGCAATGTTTACTTCCGTTTAGAAAAAAGTGAAAGTGACAAGTATTCTTCAATTATTGGGTAAATGAGTTTATTAACCTTTCAATTCCTTCAATGAAAACAAAAAAAAACTATTTGAATTCAAGGAATCAGTCTAGTTCGGGTATTTGCTTAAAACGGTTGTGCACAAAAATTTTGTTTAAAAGTGATAATTTAATTTAAATTTAGAAAGTTTTAAATTTTTAAGTTTACACACTTGTTTCAAATACATTTGAATTTATCTTGTTCATAATCAAAAATTTTTGTTTAAATATATTAATACCAGATTTTTTTACAGTTAATGCTTAATAAGCTACAACTATCATTAGTTTTAGATATTTTTGCGTTGAAATTGCCCCCATTTGAGCAAAAGACAGACAAGCCAAATTCCACCAGTCTCAAAAGTAGGACTACTGACATTCGTCAATTGCCTTGTAATTTCAACATAATTACTAATTAAAAAGTACAATTACATTACCAATACAACTTAATTATAAGCTACATTCAAATTGAAAACTTAGATTACAGTTCAATTACAAATCAATTTCAATGTAATTTCCAATTACGAATTAAAATTAGATTACAATATAATTCGTAATTACGAATTACAATTAAATTAAAATTACAAATTATAATGATAATTAACAGTTTAATTACGAATTATAATTTAATTTTAATTCATATAATTACAATTACAATTTAATTGTAGTTGGCAATGTAATTAATTGTAATTTTGCCCAACTCTGTCACTAACTAATAATTCCGTCTAATAAAAAAATGTTTTTTTCTTTAAAAAAAATTTTTCATCTAAATTTTATTATTAGGTAACTCTATAACTATATTTTGTTATAGTTTTTCATCATATATGGGACTGCTTTAGCTTAAAAAGGAATTTAGCCAGTTTGTTCAACACCAACACCAGATGCAAAACACTTATGAGCTTAGAGGGACTCCGAGTTTTAAGTCAATGTGCGGTTCTGTGGTTTCATTTTCTGACTTTTGAAGTGTTAAGAAATAACCCAATTTTGAACATGTTCTCTACTTTAGAGGTAAGTAACTATTCATTGCCTGTTACTTTTATAGCAATCAATTGCTATGAGGATCGATTCAGGTAGGTAATGCCCTATTTACTGATATTTATATGCAGCTACAATATGGGTACTAAAAACTTAATTTATTTCATGTTTACTATATTATTTTTAGCAATTTTCTTTTTCAAATTTACTATATTTGTAAACCTACGAAAAATTCTCCTATATTATCCATTAACGATATTCCACCATCTTCTGTTTACTGTTCACTGTTTTAAAAAGTTTGCGTTTGCAGGTGTTAACCGCCTCGATGATTTAGGTTTACTAAATCTTAATTGAATTAAGATTTAGTAATTTGGCATCTCCTTTTATAACCAGCTAGATTTCGGTGGAGACTATCTCTGGTAAAATCAATCCCCATTTTTCTTTAATTATAATAATTTCTATAATTATAGCAACTGTTTTCCTCCTAAAATTAATAAGCTAACCGTTCTGATCTACTAAACGAACAGTAATATTGTCAACACTCCTCACGTTAGTAGGATAGTAATTGACATGATTTGGGGTTTCTATCTATCTCTCTATCTTATATCCTGGTTCTACTGGAGGAAAAAATTGATTTATATTATGATCCGGATCTCCATTCACGAAAGACCAATGAATCGAAATAGTATTTACACAAAGAATTTTCACAATGTCGTTTGATTCATTATACTGATGCCCTTGGTCAGTGATATAATTGGGATGGGTAAAACCCAGTAGGTATAACACCAGTGGGTAAAACACAGTAGTGGACCGATGGAATGTGGTTTGCTTCGACAGTTGAAAAAAAAAAACCTGCTTAGACGATCTAAGGTCAGTCTTCACGGTACTTGGATTTCCTCTGAGTACAAGTCCAGCACCCTGATCACGATGAGCGATTCGTCGCTTAGAAAAGATTGTGTAGCGTCGATATCATACGATCCTCCTTGTATATTGCTACGTTCCTGGTCTCCCGCTTTTCTAAGGAGGGTGGGGGTTACCAGAAACGGCTTATATCAAGTTAACATATGAAATTAATATAATGTGTATGTATCAATTGTTTATTGGATACTTTTCCAAAGGTGACGTGTTTACCAATTCTATTTTATTTCAATAAACCTGTGGCATAGGGTAAATGATAATAAATAAACAAATCTAGATTGAACTATATCTTTAATTTTATTGACCAATAATGTAAATCATTTATACCCCCTTTGATATATCATATAAAGATATTTTACCGACTCAAATTAGTTAATGGATGCATACTGGCAATTTAACATTATTTAATAAATACTGACCACACAATATTACAACTAGTACAGTATATGTATTAACCCTATCTGCTGGATCAGTCCCTGCCATCTCTGATGCTCTCTCAGGCTCAGCACAGTATCCCATCACAGCCTGTCTGGCTATCTGGACTCGCTCTCTCACTGGACCTCCGCACTCCTTGTACTCCACTCTCCCCGAACTCTGTCCACCTTCCAACTCCCTCTCCTCAGAACTCTCTCTCCCGGCCTCTCCATTCGTCTTCTCTCCGAACTCTCTCTCCACCGAACTCTCCAATCGACGTCCTCCCCTCCGTATAAGTCTTCTTTCCCCCACTCTCTTCAGACTTCCTCTGATTGGCTGGCTGCAGACTTCTCCTGATTGGTTGGTTCCAGACTTCTTCTGACTGGGTAGTTGCCTCAAATTTCCATTCCTTTCTATATTTACCGTGTTTTCCAGTGGCCTCTTTGCCGTGGCAAAATCAGGGTTTATGACCACAAATTTCTCTAACAATCTTCTTAGATATTTCCCGGGATGTTTGTCGGCAGCATTGTCGGTCTTAGGCTTGGCTTATTTTGAATTTCCAACAGAAGGTTTATGGAACCAATAACTTACAAGGCGGTATTTCCAAGACCTATCCGCCTTCAGGTAAAACTGACTGAATTATTAATTCAATTTCCTTTTCCTATCATGGTAACATCCACAATACATAGCAATATGGATTGTTAGATTTCCAAAATAGAACTTATCGTTAACATTTTTTTAATATTAGGAATAGTATTATATGTGTCGAAAGATAACAACCCGATGACATTGACTCGAATTCAACCGGAGGTAAAAAAATTGCATGAAGAATGCTAGAATCGGCTGTAAACGTCACTGTATAGCTCATGATTATTGAATGATCAAAAATTATGATAAACTTCAGCTATATACTTTAAGCAGAGGTGTCCGCAAATTCGAATATTCCACTTGTAAATATTATATTCGTCTATTGTAAGTCATTTTCAAACCCTTGGAATAGTCGAGCAGTTGAGATGGCGGTTTTAAATTTCCAAAAGAATCGAAGTACTTCTCAACATATTACTCAATTTCTTTTTTTTTACACAACAGACCCAATGAGAACCAGGTTCTGAACTCGTATTTAAATTTACAATAGCTGACTCATGTTTTTTTTTTTTTTTATTTAGCAAGATTATGAATCATAAACACTCCGCGGAAATGTGGAACATTTAAAACTTTTCCTAAACGATTTAATTCAAAATCGGTCAATGATTTATTTGGTAGATTAGATTGAGATTTTATTTGGACGGTCAACTACTCGTTTATTACGTCCTTTTGATTTTTAAATTCAAAGTATTTTAATGTTTGTGTTTTTATACTTGTCACTCTTTGGCTTCCTTTTTTGTATAGCTTTTCATATTGCTATTAAGTGAAATATATATTATTATTTTACATGGAGTGGTAATTTACATATAAAAAGTATGAAATTTTCTGTTTTTTTTTAATTATTATTATTTTTCTTTCTTTTTTGTTATTATTCTTTCTTTTTTTGTGTTTTTTATAACTATTTTTTATTTACTTATTTGTTTATTTTTTTTTACTTTTTATTTTTTTTATTTAATTTTTATTTTTTATTTATTTTTTTTATAGCTTATTGTAAACGCATATACATCTCGTCAGTTCTAACAAGGCATCTACTGCCTCCGATGAATCTCTTAACGCTCAGGCTACATTACGATGAATCCTAAGATTATCTAATTGATGAGAGGTAGAAGGGCATTCTTCTATAATACGCCGCATTGTCAGAGGGATTTGACAGTGTTCACATTTAGGTTGCGATTCTTTTGTTATAAGGTGCGCATGAGTCATGTTCGTGTGGCCGATTCTAATTCTTGTTAACACGACTTCTTCTCTTCGATTGCCCCAGAAAGCACTCCTCCACTTTTTTGTTGTTGGTTTGATAGATCTCAATTTATTGGTAAGTGATACTTCATTCCACGTTGACTCCCAACTGTTGAGGACTCTTCTTTTTAACCAACTACCAATGTCAAGAGGTTCATATATTTGCAATGGAGGTCCGTTCATATTTGCTGCTTCTTTGGCGGACTTATCTGCTGCTTCATTTCCAGGAATACCTCTGTGGTATTCCTGGAAACATATATTACTATATTATTTAAAAGGTTTAACACATTTTGAATTTTGAATGTGTTTAACAACAGATCTTGCATAATGTCGAAGATTTTCAGAGATTGTAGAGAAAGAACACCTATGCAAACAAAACTGTTGCCTAGAGGAATTTAAATGATCAGATTGAGAATTTTGTTTTCAACCAGTAGAAGTTCACTTTTTTTTAATTTTTTGCAAGTGCCTTGTCCTCTTTAATTTAATTTGAACCGTGCTCGTTCAAGACTGAAAAACAACATAAATTTATTAAGTGAAATAAGTATCCGACTCTTTGATGAATCTAAATATGTAGAGTAATTATTTTATTAACAGATTCAAATGATCGATCTTCGTCAAATAATGTCTAATACACAAAAATGTAATCTTCTTTTTTAAATTACCAGTCTATTGAAAGGTTCAAATCGAGAAAAACTCGATTTGATCTTAGTTTGTTTAGTTGTTTTTGTTTAGTTTATTTGAAGAGACAAATTTTTGTAAATATTTTCCAGTCTTTTTTTTTATCCTGGTATGATACAGAAATTTTTATTATTTAAAAGCTGTTTTATTTTCTTTCATTATGTTACCTTACAATAGTCATTGTCATGGGCAAATAATTGGGCAAGACATTGAGGCGGGAAAATCTCAACGACAATGAAAAAATGACATTTTTCAATTAAATTCGTTCGTAAATCAACAAGAACGAATGCCATAATTTATTAGAGCAAGTTGAGGGGAAAAAGAAGAAAATATTTTTAAGCCGTAAATTCATAAAGAATAGCGAAAAATTCGGGTCACGTCGATGAGGGTAATAAACATAAAGTTCCATTTTCAATGAAAGAACACCTCGGCATGCGCCGAAGGTAATAAAAAGAGGTGAAATCTTCTTTGACAGTATTAGCATTATTGAAATTCCCTCTTTTGATCACTTTCAATCCTCACTGGTTGATGTACCATTCAATAATTCATCCGTCCACGCTAATGGCGTCGTATCCAGTGACAATTTAAAAAAAAACAAACCGGAAGTCGATATTTTTCACGATCGCAATACTTCCACTTACTATATATTTCATATATAGGTAAGTGAAAGTAAAAATGATTGGCTTATTATTTACACCAAATGATTGAACATGGTGTTATTTGAATTCTTCTTCCGTTATATTATAATCAGGGTAAAACATTTTTGTCAAATAAATGAGTACTATAAACCAAAGTATATATTATGTAAGAAAAGTCGATACTGGTGACAGCTCACGACAATGACGAATGAGATAAAAAACCTTCAGATTCGATCAGAAGAACATAGCAACATGTTATAATTTTCATTTCATCAGATAGACATCTGCTCACAGATAATGTTTAGATATAAAAAAAGAGGCCACAATGCCGGGTTTGGCTTTGAAAATGTTGTGACAAGAAGTTGCCCGTAGTTTGAGAATCGAGTTCTGCGCATGCGCTAGCTTTAATAAATCACACGTCACATCACTCTCTAAAAACTTATTATTTTCACAGTGAAACTGTGAAGTTGACAGTGAAAAAACAATGTAGTAAGTTATAATAACTACAAAGGAAGAGAAACAAAGTAAATACAGTGAGTGATCATTTGTTTATAACTTTTAAGTGAACAATAAAAAAAAGCTGCAGTTGGTGAATACGAGAAGGCTGCCATAATCTCTTTAGTAGCCCTCTGGCTTCTGGAGAGAGCAACACTACGCTCGTTTATTTTCTTAAATTTTACGTAATTATTTACTTACTTTAAAAGTGCTTATTATTTATTTTATTTTTATTTTATCTTTCATCTTTAATTTAAAATGCGATACTTTCATATGGTGATGTCCAGCAAAGGAAAAGTAAGTAAAAGATCACGTATTTTGGACACTACAAAAGACTCCCCAGTCAAACCGAGGCCAAGGCGTCCAAAAAGGAGCTCACCACCAGCTTCAGCTGGCAACTCAAACGCGCTAGAATCAGAGTCCCCACAGCAGCTGGGTACTTCTTTTTCAAAAGTCATGGCTCAAGAGTCACCCCTTTTCACACCCAATCCCTACGAACCTCTATCCAGCCACCAGACTGAGGGCATGGAAGTTGCAACTACCCCCAAGGAATCCAAGCCTCCGCCAATATTCATAAGAAATTTTCAACTCCTGTGCCAACAATCAAATAAAATAGTGGGGTCAGGAAAGTATTTATGCCAAAGTCGCACTAATGACTCAAAATTGATACCCGATACCCCTGATACTTATTGAAAAGTTGTGAAATATCTGACCGACCTAAATGCCGATTTCCACACTTATCAGTTACGCCAGGAGATGGCGCTCAGGGTTGTATTAGGGTACTGCACCCAACCACGCCTCTTGAAATAATCAAAGAAGTGCTCACAGCTGCAGGATATAATGCTCGTCAAATAGTTAATGTATATAGAGGAGATAAGGACGAAACCGGAGTAAAACATAAAACAGCCTTACCCCTATTCTTTATTGACTTGGAGCGAACACCTGGGGTATAAAATATATACAACATTACGAGCCTATATTATACCAGAATTAGGGTGGAATAGTCTTATCCGAAACGTGATATAGTGCAATGCCACACTTTCCAAGCATATGGCCACACACGACACTATTGCCGCGATCTACCAAGGTGTGTAAAGTGTGGAGACCACCATTTATCACACGACTGCTGGTTTGATCATTCTTATCCCACCGCCAAGAAATCTCTAAATGTCCCTGATGAAGTCCCTGTCCCCTCTTCTCTGGAATGCGAACGGTGTTCGAAATCACACCAACGAACTAACAGTATTACTAAATGACCGAAATATTGACATTGCCCTAATAACTGAAACCAGACTAATCACTAAACAACTGTTCAACTGACTTCAAATTCTACCGAACTGACCATCCCGATGGAACAGCAGTAGGTATGTTAAACAGTTGTTTAGTGGTTAGTCTGGTTTCAGTTATTAGGGCAATGTCAATATTTCGGTCATTTAGTAATACTGTTAGTTAGTTGGTGTGATTCGGACACCGTTCGCATTCCAGAGGAGAAGGGACAGGGGGGATTTCTTGGCGGTGGGATAAGATAAGACGGCCTCATGTCGTTAGTAGGTCTGATGTTGTTAGTAGGTGACTAAGGATCTGAAATCGGACAGGAATGATGTCAGGAGGCTAGTGATATCATTGGAATTGCTAGGAGGAGGAATGTACGAGATTTGATAGTGATTAGTGGGTTATTTATAATATCCATAATATATCCACAATTTTATTACTTTCAGAAATCTGGATGAAAAATGAAGAACACATTGATCTTGAGAATTTCTATTGTTTTATGTGTTACTCAATACCTGCAGCTATATTCAAGAACTGATGGTGTAGCTCTGTATCATTTATCTAGAGATAGATTTCACAATGTAACTAAAATCTAACCTTTTTCTCCAACTATTCCAATACAAGTCTCTAAAATTGGAATTCACAACTAGATGACATTTGCTGCTGTTAAGTGTATCGCTATTCATAAAGAACCTTTTATAACTTTTGTGCGTGTAATAACAGATGTATTAACAGATGAAATATCATCCGTGTTCCATTTTAATTGACTCCATAACGTGGTATAGTGTAGTATCAATCCATTAACACTTTAATAGCAATAACACTGATAACAATTTAAAATGGCTTGGGGGGCTTATAAGAAGCTGAAACCGATTAGTTAAGCGTCTCCAGTGACATACACTCCAACGCATATTTACACTTAAAAATAAAATTAATTATTTGAATTATGAGAAATTATATTTTCAATTACGAAACATCATTTTAATGATAATTTTATGTTTCGGATCAGCTGTGTGACCGGAACCTCAGACTGCTTCACTCAAGCTCAAAACGCTTGCATATAAGTATGAACCTTCCATATGAAAGTTTCACTTTAATAAGCGGGTTCATACAACCTCAGCCCTCCCTACTCTACACAATTCCTATATTCCTATGGCTATAGCCCCAGAACAAATAAATAAAGGATTTATTATTTATTTATTAGATTTTTTCATTCTACCTCTGTCCCAAAAAGCTATCAACTAACAAAAAACATTTAAAATATAATTTTTCTTAATTTATTTTTACTTTTTAGTTTTTTAGATCCTGGATTGGAAAGATAATATTTCACTTCACTATTGCTGTAGACACTTTTTTTGTAATTTGTGGGTTAGTGGTAACATGGAGCTGCTTAAAAAAAAAAAGAAAATTCAACTTGTTCAGCTACTACTTTCACAGGTACTTGAGGTAAGTTGAATCAAGACAAAATGTTTGGTACTTTGTCGCCTATTTCTTGATAAATGTCCCCTTCTACATCGATATTTTGTGAACATCGATGTTTTAACTAGTTGACCTTTTTTTTATTGAAAGAGTACTGCAAAGAAAAATAGAATACTTAAAACTCATAATACATTTTTTATATTCTTTAAATACAAGTTTTTTTTTTTTTTTTTTTTTTTTTTTTTTTTTTTTTTTTTTTTTTTTATCTTCATTTCTATATTCACGCCTGTCTTAACTGAAAGACAATCAGTGAATTTGCTGTAATCTGGGGATAATTTTGGCATGATAGGCATGGGGAAGATTTGTGCAAAGCGGCACCTCTTCCTGTCGTGATTAGCACTCAGGCAGGGAAAACCAGCTCCCTTTTAGTCTAGGGGTGTTATCGGGCAAGTGGGTATGCCACTACATAATGCTTGGGCAACCTGTGATAATTGCTGAAGGAGGCTTAACAGAGGCTGGACAAGGTTGTTCAAGCTACTAACCAAGTTGGTAAGTTGGTCCGATAATGTGTTATTTTCAGAGAGCTGTGCTGGCTGATCGTTTCGCTTTCTGTTTTCAAAAGATTCCTGTTTTTGTTGGGGTTGTATCCTTTTAGAAATTGGTCTTGCAGGGTGCTGCTGATGATGTGATTCCAGTTGAGCTCCTGAATGAGGCTGCTGTTGTGGGAGAGGCGGATACTCATCTATCGGCGGAGGGAGTTTGATTTGTGGACGTTTTCTTGGATTCCTGGCTGCTTTTAGTTGTTTCAGAGCTAGACACCCTCTGTAGCTAGCAGGATGTGGCCCACCACAATTGGCACACTTTGCTGCGGTTTCTCTTGGCTTGATGCATTCAGTGCTCTCATGGCCACGACCACATTTTACGCATTTTGGTGCGTGATTGCAATAGCTTTTTGTGTGTCCGTATTGCTGGCATCGAATGCACTGAAGAATGATTTTCTTTTTTCTTGGTTCTTCGATTAAAACTTCAGTATGGTACAGAAATTGTATGTCAAATATTTTTTCATTATATGATGATTTACTTATGTCAGCGAAGAACATAGGTAGTGGTTTTTTGAAACGTGATATAACATTTATTACATTAGTGGCTTCGTAACCAAAGTTTCGTAGTTCATTTTTTATGATTGAGATGGGAGTTTTGTGGTGTAAGTTTTTGATGACCACTCTAGGACTTCGATCTTCAGCTAACTGGTACGTATGAAAATCCGCACCTTTCTCTCTTAAACTAGCAACTATTCGACGATATGTATCTGTACTTAATTAATTAATTTTTTTAATCAATATATATTATAAAGCAAAGTGTACAAGGTGCGTGCCGAAAAGGCTCAAAAACGACTACACGTACTATCAAGAATGTTATGTCGTCATATTGCCCTATTGCCCCTAACGATGAAGAAGGTTTCAGGTTTCATTTTAAGTGTGTAACGTTGAAGGGACAAGGGCTGTAATTTTAAGCCTCTCGCTACATGTAATTATCCTTTCTAATAAGCCCATGCGAGTTAATGAATGAAAAAATTTAGTTCGACATTTGGAAGCCAGGAGCGCTAGCTAAGCTCAATTCATAAGGTTATCGTTCATTAGTTTGGTTTGTTATGGTTTTAGCTTCAACTGCTTTCTTTAAATTACACGAGATTATGTATAAATAATTATTTTTTCCTTTTTATTTTTCAATAAGGTCATTACATCTCTGCAATAAATTGAAATTAAAAATAAACAAAACCAACTGGATTCCTAAGCGAATTAAGTTTTACAGAAGAGGAAAGAATTGGTTGAAACATTGCCTTTAATCAATATACAATATAAGAGTAAATTTACAACAAAAAAAAAATTGCTGATTAGTGTAGTGAGCGAATAAAAACTAACACTGAATAAAATAGATAACCTATAGATAATATGAATAAAATATATAACCTAATGGAATATATACCGAAAATAAAGTGTTCATATAGTATTTCTGTTTAATAGTTCTGTTCTGTTCGTAAATTTTCAACCAAATTCGAAAAAGGAGAAGTTATTCAACTTGATAAGGATGCGGTATCGTCATGAGAATGGTCTCAATGGAATCAGAACATAGAAACCAAAATAAATGGTAGGTACATACCCGGACATATTTGCTGCCAAAGTAATTTTTCTTAATCAAGAAAAGGGAAGAAAACGCATTGAGAGAACCGCATTAATAGGGTCTCTTATACCCAAATCATATATGGGCGGACTCTGAGGTTTCGAAACTTACCACTAATACTAAACTGAAGTTTCAGGATGGTACAAATTTTGTTTTAATCATGATTAATTTTGGTATATTTTTCTGTACTATTACATTTTAATGTTATTGTTTCATTCCACCTATTCCACTACTAACTGAGCGAAGCCGGGCCCCACAGTTAGTATTTGAATAAATTTTTTAACAGCGATGTTTAGACAAAAAAAAGATGTTTGTATGGTTTATGCCTTCATTTTAATGGTAAGGCACAAGACCAATTTTGTAAATTAAGTGGACTGTATTTGAAGGTTAGAGATGTTGAAAATGAAATGAACTTAACAGGTTACATAGATTTATTGAGAAAAAAAAACCAAACAAAATATTGTGTGTTAATAGGTATTTAATATATTTAAATGACATGGTCATGCGGACACACTACTGAGTTGCCTAATATGCCCTATCTTCTCCATATTGGCTAACTAATTCTTCCAGAAGATCCCTCTCTACTCTTCATCGCCTCCAGCCGGGGAACCGGCTCCTCTCTTTACTCGCTAATGTCTTGGTAAGTTTGGGTTGAAGAGAAAAAAGAAACGAATGGGCCAGGCCTGGTCTCTTTCAGGAATCTATCACACCAAGTTCCGTCTCAGCCTCTGCCCTTCAAAAGAAAATACATACATCTAGTTCGAAAAGCAAAAAGAAAATTACGCTTTGTTAAAAAAAAAGAAAAACTTCAGTCACATGTGGTAAACAATGTGTATCGAGGATGTGAAACTGTGATAAGAAATAACCAACAAAGAATGCTAAGAAAATTCAATTTCAACCTCTATAGTGTTGAGGAGGAGAAATGGAGAGAAAAAAAAGGAATGAAGATTTAATTTCTCCACATGAAGTAAATAACATGGAAACAAATGACAAAAAATAAAATAAATAAAACAGGGAACACTATTCTTCTGCGTCCCCAGAAAGTAAAACGAAAGAGGTAACCAGGAGATTAAGTTGCTTGAGGTAGTACGGGTAAGGGTAAGCGATAATTGTGATGTCGCCGAAACAAGGAATGGGATGCTTCATAGCACAAGGTAGGAAAGACTCTTCCCAACGTCCGCCCACAGCACAGTGGTCAATAATTGCTTTTTGGCGGACATAAATCTGCCATTTCCACAATTTTACAGATAAATTGATGGGATCTTTTTTATTACATTCTTAATGAAATTCAAAAAACCAAGGAAACAATTCCCGTTAAGATTGCTTCGGTATAAGTGTCCTTTTTGCTTACACAAAACCAGGTTTCTTGAGTGTTAATAGATAGTTATCGTTAGTATGCAAAAAAACATGGAAGAACTCGATATTTTTGAGAATTTTCTTTTTTTTTTTTTTAGTCTGAGGGTAGGCTCATACCACCGAGTATCCAAAAGAAAATTCAAATTGCATAGAAGTTATGGGTATTTCAAAAACAACCAAAAATTCAACATTAAACTCGATTTTCTCCTTTTGGAAACAAGATATCAATATACCATTTCACTGAAAGTTTACATTCAACGGCTTGTATATTACGTATGAGCAACATGAATTTGGTTCGCTTTTTATGGTACAAAAGCAATAATTTATATATTACTTTTTTTCAATAAAAACCGTTTTTCTCAGTTTCAAAGGGTGCTCCCCGGAGTTATCACTGGGGTAACTTCTAGTCTTACTTGTACTACGACCTCATAAAAAGATCAGTTAAATTCACTTGCGCCTTTTTTAGAAAAGTATGTTTTGTATATGTTTACAGAAAAATTGGCAATGTTTTGCCCTGTAATCTGCTCTAAATGGTACAGGTACATTTTCAAGCTCCTTCTAATCTATAACATAAAACGATTACATCTATACATAAGGTTTTCCCTTATAAATGTATACTGCGGTATAAAATTTTGAATAGCCTTATTAAAAACCTTGAGTAGGTACCTGTTATCGAATAAGTGGTTTCACAAGTAAACAGAATTTCGTTTCTCTTTTTCAGTTGATTAATGGAGATGAAAAAACTACTGTATGGGTGAAATCACATACATATTTGCTCTTCATTAAACTTAAAACGAATAAATATAGACTTTCTTTGTAAAAGAAAAATCAACCGATTTATTCTCACTTAATTTGTCATATCAATTTACACTCGTAAGGGTAAGATTTTATGACTTTTCCTGCAAACACTTATTATCTAGAAATAATAATTTTCTACCTATAGTTATTCAGGCATTTTTGTAGAGGAGGGTAAAGGAATTAGGAAAGAATAAGATTGACTCTGCTCTTGTGTTGCTAATCGGCTTTGTCTGCCTTACTTAAGATAAAGTTATGTTTTCTCTAGACAATCTATAGCACTACAAGTCTAATTCAGTCCTTCTAGTTTTGTTGCGCGAAAAATGGCAAAGTCCGCCCTAAAGTATAGTCCAAATATTTTAACGAGTGTAAATTGATTTGACGAATTAACTGAAAATTTTATACCGCAATATACATTTATAAGTGAAATCCTTATGTATAGATGTTGTAGTTTTATGTTATAGATTAGAAGGAGCTTGTAAATGTACCTGTACCATTTAGAGTAGATTATAGGGCCAAACATTGCCAATTTTTCTGTAAACATATACAAAACATACTTTTCTAAAAAAGGCGCAAGTGAATTAAACTGATCTTTTTATGTGGTCGTAGTACAAGCAAGACTTGAAATTACTCCAGTGATAACTCCGGGGAGCACCCCTTTGAAACCGAGAAAAACGGTTTTTATTGAAAAAAAAGTAGTATATAAATTGCTTTTATACCATAAAAAGCGAACCAAATTCATGTTGCTCATACGTAATATACTAGCCGTTGAATGTAAACTTTCAGTGAAATTGTTTTTAAAATACCCATAACTTCTATGAAATTTGAATTTTCTTTTGGATACTCGGTGGTATGAAAGCCCACCCTCAGACTAAAAAAATAAAAAGAAAATTCTGAAAAATATTGAGTTCTTCCATGTTTTTTTGCATACTAACGAAAACTATCTATTAACACACAAGAAACCTGGCTTTGGGTAAGCAAAAAGGACACTTAAACCGAAGCAATCTTAACGGGAATTGTTTCCTTGGTTTTTGAATTTTATTAAGAAGGTAATAAAAAGGATCCGATCAATTTATCTGTAAAATTGTGGAAAAGGCAGATTTATGTCCGCCAAAAAGCAATTATTGACCACTGTGCGGTGGGCGGACGTTGGGAAGAGTCTTTCCTACCTTGTGCTATGAAGCATCCCATTCCTTGTTTCGGCGACATCACAATTATCGCTTACCCTTACCCGTACTACCTCAAGCAACTTAATCTCCTGGTTACCTCTTTCGTTTTACTTTCTGGGGACGCAGAAGAATAGTGTTCCCTGTTTTATTTATTTTATTTTTTGTCATTTGTTTCCATGTTATTTACTTCATGTGGAGAAATTAAATCTTCATTCCTTTTTTTTCTCTCCATTTCTCCTCCTCAACACTATAGAGGTTGAAATTGAATTTTCTTAGCATTCTTTGTTGGTTATTTCTTATCACAGTTTCACATCCTCGATACACATTGTTTACCACATGTGACTGAAGTTTTTCTTTTTTTTTAACAAAGCGTAATTTTCTTTTTGCTTTTCGAACTAGATGTATGTATTTTCTTTTGAAGGGCAGAGGCTGAACAGTTGTGACAATACCGTCTTGTCCAACCAACTTAAGTTGTTCACCGAATTTTTTCAATACCTTTGAAATGTTCGATGTCCCCTTCTTAACATAACTCCTCCTTGCAGCTTAGAACCGGTATGAAGTATGTCTCTTTGGGTCGAACAACGTGTTCGGTCAAGCACTTCTGATGACTTTGATGGGGAACTGGACATAGGTGCCAGATCGCTATGGTTCGGCATGAAGGGCTTATAATTATACTTTTCCGAAAGTCCCTGATCCTTTCGAAAATTTGATTTCTAAAAACGATATCGTCGAAGCGCTACTGACCGCTTGTAATCCACATCTTGATGCTGAGTCTTAAAAGGCAACCTCAATGGGAATTTTCCTTCTTCTATGCGACCTTGAGTATTAACGGAGAGCTGTTCGCACTGAATATCGTCAGGTTGTAATCTGTCCACGGATGCGGGTTCTTCCAGCTCCCAAGATGCTTTTGACCACGATTCGATATTGTTCTTGGACACCGCCAGAAAAGAACACGAATTACTAGGGGTCTTGTCATGAAGGAATCCGGACACTACCAACCCAAATGCCATCGGAGTAAAGTACAAACCTTGTACTCCTGTAGGATAAGGAACATGAATGTGTCCGTACTTGCTGCTGGTGTTGACTCAAGGGTCGTGGTCTCCTTGGTTTCCCCTAGGGTATGCAAGAGTGTGTGATGTCGTCCATTGCAGGTGCGACAGCAAAATCTTGAGAGGCAGGTGGAAACCTTATGTCCCTTTCGAAGACAATTCCGACAGAATTGGAGCTTGCAGACTTGTTCTAACCATTGTTCAGGGGATAAGGATCGGAAGCTCTCACAGTTTGCAACGTAGTGATACCCTTTGCAAATGTAACATTTTACTATTGAAATGCGGTTACCACTACTCTGCTGATTGTTATTGGCTCTCCGACCGTTGTTATTGCCCTGCATGAATTTGGCGGAAGAGGAATTCGAGTCACCGGTGGCATGCAAGGAAACAGTTGTGCTTCACTGCAATCCGAGGCGAGCAGTGAATTGTGATTTTCCGATCGAATTGTCAACATCCTGAGACTTCCTGATGGCAGTCTTTCGCTGGCGGACAAAATCGAGAACATTGTCTACCGTCGGAAATTCCTTATTAGATTTCAGCGATAGCTTAAATTGTCTCCTCGTTTCCGGGTCCAATACTCTGAGCGCAAGAGTGCTTAATAAGAAGTCCGCGGGGTCTTCAACCTTTAGCACACGGAAGGCATCAATACTATCTGCTACACCGGTCAGGAAACACTCGTAACTTTGGAGTTCGCCTTTTAACTGCTTGAAGTCAAAGTCAATAATTTGATGCACCAGAATATTGGCTAGGACTCTCGGGTTCTGGTACGTCTCGACAACTTTTTTCCATGTGAGCTGGTATGATGGTTCATCAATGGGGAATCTGGAAATCACGGTAGCAGCTTCACCCTTCAAGGCCCCTATAAGATAGTGGAAATTTTCCACTTGGGATAATGCTGTTTCATTATGAATTAATGATTCGAATGTAGCTCTAAAATGAGACCATTTGTGCATATCGCCATAAACGTGGGAATGTCGATTTTCGGAAGATGGGTTTCTAAAGAGGAACTTCCACTGTGGTTGATGGTGGAGCAAGCAGGGAGTGTGGTGGTGACATGCATCCTGGATTATTGCTTTGCGCTCTTTTATAAAAAGGAGATTTCCAATGGCTTTCACTATTTCCTTCTTTATTGCATCATAAACCTGGTACCATGCGTCATTAGGAAATGCATAACTCGCTCCTACTTGAACTGCGATCTCTTCTCGCTCGTTCCAGGAGTCCCTGAATTCCTTTCACTCAATCTCAGCTTTGGCTACCCTTGCTTCAAAGATTGCCGCATCAGTGTCGCTGAGTGCATCTAGAGCAATACCAGAAAGGCCGCTAAAGTCCCGCCTAGTTCCTTGCATACGCCGCTCCAACATTGCGGCACGTGAAGATAATTCCGTAGTTGTCATAATTTTGTACTGAGTTTCCTAATATGCCCTATCTTCTCCATATTGGCTAACTAATTCTTCCAGAAGATCCCTCTACTCTTCATCGCCTCCAGCCGGGGAACCGGCTCCTCTCTTTACTCGCTCATAAAAGAAACGAATGGGCCAGGCCTGTTCTCTTTCAGGAATCTATCTCACCAAGTTCCTTCTCAGCCTCTGCCCCCAGCAGAGTTCGCCGGTGGGGCATTCAAATCTTTGCGGTCCCGCTATGTGATTTGCCCACCCCTGCTTCTGCAATTTGTATGACCTTTCGGGAAGCCGAAACAATGTTTTTAATCGATTTTTTGACAACATTTAAATATTTAAATAAGATTTTGTAAAACATCGATGTTTTGGTAAAAACAAAGAATTTTGTAACATCGATATTTTAAAAAACCAATATGTTTTTAACAACTATGTCTAAAGAAGATGTTGTGACAAAAAAAAAATGTTATTAACAAAAAAATTTTAAATCATGTTTCGACAAAAAAAAAGATATTTTTAACATCGATATTTTACTAAATATAGAATATATTACCTCCGTTATACCATTTTCTCTTAGTTTTTTTTGTAAAATGCTCAACTTTAAATAAGTAACTAAAATGTAAAAACGCAAAATCATAGTATCATTTGAATTACTTATTTAACGCAGCTCCTAGCAAAATATTCACCAGAAATACGATTCTCTGTACAAAATAGGGAAGCGACATTGATTTTTGAATATGTTTGGGTCCTAATCTTTAATGCATGAATATGAAAAACCATTAATGTTGGAAACATCGATGTTTTTCCACATTAATTAACAAAAACAACATGTTTTACACTTCAAGATCGTTTTAAATACGTTTGGGCACTAATAAATTACAATATATTACAAGACATCGATGTTTTTGAAAGAAAAGAGTCAAGAGAACTGACAATCAATAGTCATAAAAATGTCGACTAATACCTGTCCTACAATTAAACCCTTTGACAGAACTTTTGTTTTTCCAAGATTGGTTTCCGAATCCTATATAACTAGGATCTCTATCTAATACTTTTAAACATACAATTTCCTCCTTGGTATTTATTTATTATTATTTGTATTGAGAAAATATGGCCCCGTTTGTTTTTGGCTTTATAAGTATAAGTCTATTTCTATAGAAGGTCTCTTCACCGCTGTTCTAATAGCCAACGTAGAGGCTGGTCAGGTAACAGGGAGGAGGATTTTAAATTTTAATGATTTAAAATTTAATTCTAATTTGAACCTGTTGTATTTCGAATAGCTGAACACTATTGGATTATTTCATTACTTCATCAATTCTATTTTTATTAAGCCAAGATACTCCTTTGTGATCCCATGATTTGTCTAAGCCTTATTGTTTTCACTATGTGTCTATTCATGCCGATTTTTCGAAACCAAGGGCTTAGGGGTTGGGTTTGGGTTGAACTTGATAGTAATGTCTGCTATTTGATTGTTATATGATATACCCAGTCATACCGATCCTATCATTCTTTTATTTCCTGCTTCTCGATAGCCGTGAGTAAGTCTAGAGTTGCGTTATCTCCTTCTACCTTCATGTTTTGAGCAACTCTGTCAGCCTTCCCATTTACAGAAAGGCCACCTGGTATCTATTGAAAATAATACTTATTATTAGATTTAGTTAGAATTTGGATTAGGTTGATTTCTTTGTTAGATTTGATCTAATTTGTGTAAATGAATTCTAGTATGGCGAATGTCGAAGCTGAATAGGTTAAGATAACAATGTTTTGTTTGGTGTATGTTTGTTCGTAGTAGTTTATAGCTCTGTAAATAGCGTACATTTCGACGTATGCGGTGCTGAATTTAGCAGATATTGAGGTTGAAATTTCGTAATCTATCTTTGAGTCTATGACCGCTATTGGAGTTCGCCGGTGGGACATTCAAATCTTGGAGTGTGCAAGTTTTGAGGCATCTGTAAAGATCTGAATGTACCCGTAGTAGTTGTTTATATGGTAAGTAAGGCTAAAGTAGGTTGTCTGATGGCACCTGGACGGTAGGTTATCTTTTGGGGATATTGTGCATCTAATATGGATCTGCTGGGGATTACATTGGTTGTTGTACATTGTGGTTCAGTTGGGGCTCAGTTGAGGGGAACGTGGTAAACATGTACTGGACAGTACATTTAAACTGCTCACGGAACCCATCAAGCCTACCCCGACATTTTTTATTGATAAATTGTGACCGAGAATCGATATAACAGCGGCTCAGTTTATTGGAACCCATGTTTCGAATTTTAGCTTCTCATAACAGACAATCAACAACGATTTCTGTCCCTATCATGGCCGCCTCATATTATATTGCTCTATTAAGTTTTACGTTGGAGAAACATCATTAGCCTTAGATACACATAGTATATTAGCAAATCTATTGAAACATTTAATTCTGCTACCATTATTGTAACTTGGATGATTATATTTACTTTTCAGATTGACACCTCCCTTTTTGGCAACAATCGTTATATTAGGGACCTTTGCTAATAAGTTGTGTGATGGACCGCTTTGCAGTCATGTTGATATGGAAAAAAAATTATGCGCTGGTTACTGGTGGACTAATTTACTGTACATCAATAATATTTACCCTACATGGCCGAAATCAGTAAGTAAAATAAAAAATCTGGTGCGTGCTTGCAACACACAACTTTCACTTACTAACTTACTTAGATTAGAAATTAATGCGTTTTGTTAATTGCCACTTCTCAAATGAACAGAACGTTAATTTTGAACAATGGTCTGTCATTAAAGGCGTACTCCGCATGAGTGGGCTCAACGAGTTTTATGAGTTGACTGAATATTTTTCTTTTTTTCTCCACTGTATGTTTTCTTTATTTTTATCATATCTCATATTTAGCCATTTCTTATTTTTAGGCGTAACGAGAGGCAGTTAATTTCTAGATAAAAACAAAAACAAAGGTACTTTATAGGAAACAAAAAAGGTCCCTACTCCATTTAAGCACCTCAGATTAACACCTCAGAACATTTTAATAATTATAAAGCTTATCTGATATTAAATAACACCTAATTTTCATTAAACATGACGACTTTGATGAAAACCGTTAAAGCCGTTTTTGAGATGTTTAAAAAAAAGGTAAAAATTGGAAAAAAGTTATGAAATAAAGTGCCCCCTCCGTTTGATCAATTTTGATGAAATATTAGCTATCAAATCTTTGGCATGTACATACATCAAATAACCAGTTTGACCAAAATCGTGAAAGCCGTTTTTGAGTAAATAAAAAAAAACACGTTAAAATGATACAAAATTTATTAAGTAAAGTCCCCCCTCCGGTTGATCAATTTTGATGAAATTTTTACGGTCATATCCCGGGCATATTAATACATCAAATACTCAGTTTAATCAAAATCGTTAGAGCCGTTTTTGAGAAAATCGAAAAAAACCTAAAAAGTTATTAAGTACCCCCTCCCTTTGAACAATTATGATGAAATTTTTGCTGTCACATCGCGGGCATATACATACACCAAATACCCAATTTCAGTTTTTGTACGGCCTATAGTTTTTGAGCTAGTCTGTTCACACACACACACATACACACACATACACACACACACACACACACACACACACACATACACACACACATACACACACAGACATACAGACCATTTTGCGAGACTTGGTTAGTTGGACTAAGGGGACCCCAAAACGTGTATTTCCGTTGAAAACCGGTAGTCGAAATTTTTCACGATCGCAATACTTTCCTTACTATATATTTTATATATACGTAAGTGAAAGTAATAAATAATCTGGTGCTGCGCGCATCACACAATTTTCACTTACCAACTTACTTAGATTAGAAATTGATGTGTTTTTTTAATTGCCTCTTTTCAAAGACAAACGTTTTTCCCCATTCATTTCTATTCTTTTTTTTTATTTGCTCTATAAAATACACTACTTCTTTTATTATTATTAAATAATAGTCTTTATTTTTTACATGCTTCGGCAATGCAAGCATAATAATTCAAGTCGTCTAATTTTATAATGCTCTAAGTAGTTGAAAACTTCATTTAGTTGTCATTAAAGAAATAATTTCTATTAAATGAACAGAACAATTAATTTATGAACAATGTTTTGTCATTAAAGGCGACTTCCGCATGTGTGGGCTTAACGTGTTTTATGAGTTGACGGAATATTTTTATTTTTTTCTCCTCTATATGTTTACTTGATTTTTTACATATTTCATATTTAGCCATCTCTCCACTACTTTAAATGCTCCAATTCATTTCCCTGACACTTTTTTTCTTCTTTGAATCCCACACCTTCCAGCAGTTATAGCACTTCTGTGGGTAAAACAATATTTATTCAAAGAAAAATAACAATTGTCAAGGCCACACGAATTATAGCTACTGTCCAGCCAATCGCTCCTCATATATAGTCATAAGGAGACGGTCTAGAACCTCCTGGAACGGCTTGGATGGTACTCCAAATGTCACAGATGTCATAAACACGTTTACAGTTTGTTCCAGCTGTCAGTTCACTTCAACAGAAGGTCTAGGACTTAAACCGTATTTTATTTTTTAATGTTACAATATAGACAATATGTTTAAGTAAAATACGCTATAATATAAACTCACCAGCAAAAAAAACCGGACACTCACATTATCCCTCATAATTCCAGTAAATTTTATTTTATTTTTAATTTGTGGTTAGGGTTACTTTCTTTATAGGTCACTTCAACAAAATCTACCAGACATTAAAAAAAAAATTATTAATACTTGCCTACAATTTACAAAAATAAATTTTTTTCACTTTTTCAGAAACTCATAAATGTTCATATTTTAAACTTTTACTAAAGGTACGGCCTCCTAATATCTCGTATTGCCCCCTCTTGCACGGTTGAGTGCTCTCATCCTGTTAGGCTTAGAAGAAATCAAATTTTGGATCAGTTCCTCTTTCACAGCATCCCATTCTTCTCGAAGAACAATTTTGAGCTCATTTATTATTTGGGGATGGATGACGATTCCTAACACGTCTCCCTCAATTATCCCACAAGTGTTCTATTGGATTCATATCGGGAGATCGTGCAGGCCAGTCCAAAACTGGAATTCCCACCTGCTCCAGGTATTCGGTGACTATACTTGCAGTATGCGGGCGAGCATTATCCTGCATTAAAATGAATTGATCATCAATAAATGGGGCGAATGGGAGAACAGCCTCGATGAGTACTTCCTCAATGTACCTGTGTGCACCCAGTGCCCTATTTTCAATAAAAAACAGTTCAGTTCGGGCGTGGAAATTTATTCCTCCCCAAACTATACCTGATTGTCTTTAGAAAGGCTGTGACTCGCGCAGGGTGCATTGAGCAAATTGCTCCCTTGGTCTCTCCACACTCTGTCACGAACGTCTGAGCGGTACAGACCAAACTGAGACTTATCAGTAAACAAAACAGCCCCCATTGCTCGAAAGACCAATTTAGATGCCGGCCAGCGAATAATCGGCGTTCTCTTCTATGTCTTTCCAGGAGTAGGCACCCTACCTCAGGGCGCCTCGCTGCAAGCCCTTGCTCCCTCAGTCTCCGCCTTACAGTATCTGTGGTGATATGGGTATTCCACACCATTTCAAGTCTGTCCCGGACTTCGGAAGCAGTCAAATGACGATTTCTCAATACTGAGAGGGTAGGAATTTCAGTTTTGGACTGGCCTGCACGATCTACCGGTATGAATCTAATAGAACATTTGTGGGATCATTTAGGGAGACGTGTTAGGAATCGTCATCCACCCCCTAGTGATGTAAATGAGCTCAAAATTGTTCTTTGAGAAGAATGGAATGCTGTGCCAGAGGAACTAATCCAAAATTTGATTTTTTAAAAGCCTAACAGGATGAGAGCACTTATCCGTGCAAGAGGGGGCAATACGAGATATTAGGAGGCTGTACCTTTAATAAAAGTTTAAAAAATGAATAATTATGAGTTTCTGAAAAAGTGAAAAAAATTATTTTCGTACATTATACACAATTATTAATACATTTTTTTTATTTTTTGGTAGATTTTGTTAAAGTGATCTATATAGAAAGTAACCCTAACCAAAAATTAAAAATCAAATAGAATTTACTGGAATTATGAGGGATAATGTGAGTGTCCGGTTTTTTTTGCTGTTGAGTTTATATATGAAATAAAATAACATATTTTTTTAAATGTTATAACCTTTCAGTGCTTATCTGTATCCTGGTATCTGGCAGCAGATTGGCAACTATTTTTTTTTATCTCACCTTTTGTGGTAATAGTTATTAACAAGTGCCCTCAACACTTATATAAGCTGCTAAGCGCAATTATCTTGATATCTGTAATAACGACATTCACAGTATGTTATATATATGATATTCCAACAATTATCCTGAATGAAAGGTAAGTACTAAATTCTAGTCTTTTAACTTGTTATCCATTAAGCTTAACATACGCTTAGAGAAAAATCTGGTGCGTGCACACAACACACAACTTTCACTTACCAACTTACTTAGATTAGAAATTAATGTGTTTCGTTAATTGCCACTTCTCAAAGTTGTACATTTTTCCACATTCATTTCTTATTTTTGTTTTCATTTGCTAAAAAAAAAACACTACTTTCTTTTATTATTAAATAAAAGTTTTTACTTGTGATAATTCGGCAATGCAAGCATAATACTCCAAGTCGTCTGATTTTATAATTCTCTATGTACCTGTTGAATATTTCATTTAGTTCCCATGAAGCAAATAATTTTCATTAAATGAGCAGAACATCTTTAATTATAACGCATTGGTTTGTCATTAAAGGCGTACGACGCATGCGTGAGCTCAGGGTGTTTTATGAGTTGACGGAATATTTTTCTTTTTTTCTCCTGTATATGTTCACTTGATTTTTTTCATATATCATATCTAGCCATTTCTTATTTTTAAGCGTAATGAGAAACAGTTAAGTTCTCAATATAAACTAAAACAAAGATACTTTATAGTTAAACAAAAAAGGCCCCTTCCCCATCTAAGCCCCCACAGAAAATTTTAAAACTGATAAAACTTACCTGATATTATTTACCACCTAATTTTCATTAAACATGACGAATTTGATCAAAATCATTAAAGCCGTTTTTAAGATAATCGAAAAAAGGTAAAAATTTATGAAATTAAGTGCCCCCTTCGTTTGACCAATTTTGATGAAATGTTGGTTGTCATATCTTTGGCATATACATACAGTAGTCTCTCGCTAATCCGAACCTCGATAGTCCGAATTCTCCAATAATCCGAACAGCCGCCCAGGGGTTTTTTCATTCTCTCATTTTATCAAAATTTATTTTTTAATTAATTTACTCCCTGAAAAAACTATGGTACACCATAAAGAATCATGTGCTCCCGGTCGAAAAATTTCTAAAGAACGATTAACCTTCATGCCATGTGCAAATGCAACAGGAACACACAAACTTAGATTATTGGCTATTGGAAAGTCTAAAAATCCTCGAGCTTTTAAAAACGTAACATTCCCTCTTCTTTACAAAAATCAAGAAAAGGGGTGGATGAATATTTAGATTTTCATAGACTGGTTCCACAATGAATTTGCACCATCTGTTAAAAGGCATCTTGAAACAATTGGTCTTGAAAAAAAAGCTCTTTTGCTCATCGATAATTGTCCTGGTCATCCCGATGAAAACGAATTAGTGAGTGTAGACGGAAAAATAGCAGCTATGTTTTTACCTCCAAACTGTACTGCCTTATTGCAACCAATGGACCAACACGTTATTCAGCAGCATGTGAAACTGCATTACAGGAAGTACCTCCACTCGCATATTGTGTCTCAGGAAGGTGATATACCATCAATATTAAAAAAATTAATCTTACAGACGTAGTGTTCAACTTAGCAGCAGCTCGGGATTCCGTACAACCAAACCTTATTAGAGCATCTTGGAACAAACTGTTGGGGAAAAGGGACACGGAGGATATTTCAACTGGGTCTAACCTTGTTTTATCAATACTTTTGAAGTATCAAAACTTTTGAAGACTGTCAATCCAGAAGTTGAAATCAAAGAACACGAAGTGAATGATTGGATTCAGGGGAGTGAAGAAAATGAGGTAGCACTAAAAACAGATGAAGAGATTGTAAGCTCCGTTCAGGAGCCATCGGAAACTGAAGATGATGGACCGTCAACTGTGGTTCACATTGTGAAGCATGAAGATGCAGTAAAAAATTTCAACTACTGCATTAGTACTTGCACCTTTTGACCAATTTAGATGAAATTTTCGCTGTCACATCTCGGGTATATACATACACTAAATACCCAATTTCAGGTCCGCACGGCTTATAGATTTTGAGCTAGTCTGTTCACAAACACACACACACACACAGACCATTTCGCGGGACTTGGTTATTTCGACTCAGGGGACCTCAAAACGTGTATTTCCGTTGAAAACCGGAATTCGAAATTTTTCACGATCGCAATACTTCCACTTACTGTATATTTCATATGTAGGCAAGTTAAAGTAAAAAGAAGTAACCCAGAAACAAAATGAACTATCATTAATATTTCACTTATATCCGTTAATTGTACAATATGAACTGAAGCTGTTGGGGTATAACCTGCCATTGTGATAATCTAAAGGATGTAGAAGTGTTGATCATTCATATAAATTTTTGCTGTGTCAGTCATTATTCATCATTTATTTTAAAATTTCCTGAAGGTAAATGGATACAATACCTCTGGAAAAGAATCCAACGTTAATTTGTACCTATTAAATATATAATAAATAGTTGTACTAGTCGGTTTCCTTCTGGAACTTCTGAATATAAATAAAAACTGTAGTATATATTTCATCGATTAACTATGAGTTTCTGGGCCCCTACCCATCGCAATACTTTCCCTTACTATATATTTTAAATATAGGTAAGTGAATGTATAAATTATCTTTAGAGGTGTGTAACACTCAACTGTTTTTCTTTACAATAGGATGACTAATAGTCAGGATTTTCAGTTAAACATTTTTTTTTTTTGTTTTGAGAAGGCAACGCTTCGATCCCTACATGTTGATGTTAAGACAAATTTATGTGCAACATGTAAGCTATCTATGCTAGAGGATCATAATTAAATGTTCATCAAGTAATTATTAATCGTAAATAGTAACAATAAGAAGTTACAAAATAATGGAAACAAAACCAACTGATGGTATGTTTACATAACATGGGTGCTTAAAAAATGTAAAAGTGGTCCTTAAAATAAATTAAATTTTACATAAATATTTGAATAAGTAGCTGGTTATCGTGATAAAATCTGACTACAATCTGATATTTATCTTGTTGAGGCCAGAGTAATACAGAGACCGAGGACAAAAAATGGTAAGGTGATAGGGGTTTAGTTTGCCGACTTCAAAAGGTTTGTAACGGGGAAACCCAACGCTTTTCAAGGGAAAGGCTAAGTGGATGATAAAAAAAAAAGGAATTATAACAACTGACATTATGGACAGTACAGTATACAAATAGTTTATTTCATAACTCAATAATAACATAAAAGTAAGAGTATACGCAAAGTAACAATGCATATAAAAAATTAATAATACATCTAATCTTGTAACAAATTGGAGTTAATCTCATGCTAATACAAATATACAACAGATATTAAGTATACAAAAACGCAGGAACTACCTCTTGCTAAAGTTCATAGGTCGTCTAAAAACCTCTCCGGATTTTTTTGATTTTGCACGGTTTAAATTGCCTACACGCCTCTGTCTCTCACCCGAAGTATCCCATTCGTTACTAAATTTATACAGATGGTCGCCGAACCCATTTCCTCCTTGGACGGTCAGTAATGCAATTTTTGATTTCTCTCTAAAGAAAATAATAAAATCATCCTACCCCCCTGAAGTGCATAAACAGAGTTTTCTAAACATTTTGACCAAATATAACGATTTCTTCCCTATTTACACAGGCGGGTCAAAACAATTGGGCAATGTTGGTTGTTCCGTAGTCCTTCCTACGGAGGCAATCCGATACAGTCTTCCATCCACCTTTTCTGTATTCTCATTCGAACTCTTTGCCATACACCTATCCCTAGTCTTAATTATACGTAATGACTTCAACAGCAACAATTTTCTAGTTATCAGCGATTCTTATTCAGCTCTAAAATCCATACAAAAGTTCCAGTTCCAGGATAACCCCAAAATAACCTCTATAATACATAAAATTTCAGGAACAAACAAAATTCAAAATTTCTTTGGGTCCCCAGTCATGTCGGAATAAAAGGAAATGAACTTATTTCCAGTTCCAGACGTTAAAATTTCGCTTATGTGATATGACTTCCACACAGCTATCTTCAATCTATTATATTGAAGTCTGGAGCCAGTTTTGGACATCGGTTCCGGATACTAATAAAATGAAGAATTTGTTTAGAGATAGCCACCCTCTCCCAGAAATAAACGGAAGCCGGCGAGAGCAGACTATAATAATTCGCCTAAGCAATGGGCACACTAGGCTTACCCACGAGCATCTCTTCGAAGATAAACCTCCACCAATATTTCCAAGATGCAATTTAAATTTAACTGTGGAACACATCTCAGAAGACTGCCCAGGACTGGAAGCGGCGAGAAATACGCACCGCATGAAGGGATATGCTGAAGCACTAAAACCAGAATGTTCAAAGAACTTATTTAAATTTCTAAAAGAAATCAATATTTACAAATCCCTATGAAATCACCATAGCCCTTATGTATTTATAAATTAATAGAATTTGGTGCCTCTAGCCTATGATGTTGTATATGACACCTATACACTATACTATATGACACCCTAAAATGTAACTAAATAAATAAATAAAGTATACAAAAACTATAATACCTAAAAATATCAATTGATTAACAATCCATTGTTACATCTCTAGATAGAAAATCCATAACAATGCACTATACAAAATGATATGTCCTCTAAAAACATATGATTGGCAACCAGCTTACACATCCCTTGGTCGACGACTCTTTTACTGCATGGAAAAGAGTAAGGTACAAGCTTGGTACTGTGGAACAGATTCCCTTCTTTTCGTTTTTTTCTACTTCCTAATTCATAAATTGAATTAGAATGTCTTTTCTTTATCACGAATGGTCCACTTCTGATCTCCTCTAGCTTATTTCTGTTTAATTTGTTACCATTTGCTACATACACTAAGTCGTCACCTTCTTGAAATTCATATTCCCTTCTGTTCTTGTCTATTCTAATCTTATTTCTTTCAAAACTTTTTTCAGAATTTTCGAAAGGCTCTTCTAAATTATTTGCTTGTTTTAGTTGAGAAGGTACGATTTCAGACGTCGTGCCAAATAAAAGATATGTTGGAGTGACTTTGGTTGAACTATGTACTGTATTACTATATTCATCTAAGCACTGTTCAGCAATCTTTGTCCAAGGTGTATTGTTACCATTGTATCTTCGTTATTATTGTAACTTCGTTAAATTTACACCGAATCCTGATCACCAACGTTTGGTTCAATCGTTCGTTTAAGCCGTTCGATTGAGGATTATCGACTGAGGTATAAACAAGTAGAATACCTTTTTCTTTTAAATATTTTTTTAATTTCATTGAATTTAATGCCGTTATTGATCAACCAACAGCATTTTTATGTCATAATTAGGGCCCGGATTCATATGCATTTAAATATTTTTATTTGAGTTACATATCATAATTAACAACAGTTTAAAATACGTTTTAAGATATTTTGAACTATCTAGACGCGTTTTTATTTTACATATTTCAGGACAAATTCATATTTTTACAAATTGTTACATTTTTATTACATATTTCGTAACATTCGACGATTTCGCAGTTAGATGTTTATAAAATAAAGCTTCAAGGTACAAATTAGATTACCAAGACAGGCAGTCGTTGTTTCTTAGTATTCGAATACTTTCGAACTCTGAAAAAAATTGGAATTGTTTACTTGCCTTTTCTCAGAATCCCTCACTCTCTGTTCCCTAGACTCCTTCCAGTTTTAAGCCAATCTGACGATCAGTAATATCGCAATCGCCGAGCATATACTAAGTTAAAAAATGCCAAAGGTACCTGCAAAAACTAGGGACCTAGTTGCCAAGTACATTCGCGAGTTTCCCGATGAGACATTTAAAAGTGATTCTGCAATATTATATTGTTCATGTTGTGATACAGCACTGTCAACTTCACAACGTTTCCAAGTTACCCAGCATATCGCTACAGCTAAACATAAAAGGAACAAAGAAAGAAGCTCAAAGCTGCAACAGACCTTCATAGCAGCTTCTTCAGCTGGTTCATCACGTGAGTCAACTTTTAATATAGATTTATGTCGCGCATTAATTAGAGCTGACATCCCCTTTCATAAAATTAATAATCCTGATTTCAAGAGTTTCTTAGAACGCTACACCGATAAAAAGATACCGGATGAAAGCACATTAAGGAAAAATTATTTGAAAGATATTTACATGGAAACTCTTGTTAAAATTCGAGATGACATAAAAAAATGGTCCTATTTGGGTTTCGATTGACGAAACTACTGATGTTGAAGGGAGATATATTGCAAATATAATAATTGGAAGGCTATGCCAGGACTCGCCTGCACCACAGTTTCTCTTAAATTGTAAATATCTGGACAAATGTAATTATGATACTATTGCACGTTTTTTAAATGATTCTATGAGTCTTCTGTGGCCAACTGGTGTTCTACAAGAAAAAGTTTGATTATTTTTATCAGATGCAGCTCCATATATGGTGAAAGCGGGAGCTTCTTTGAAGGTATTTTATCCAAATATGATCCATCTCACTTGCCTCGCCCATGCTTTTCATCGAGTAGCAGAGATTGTCAGACTTCATTTTTCGGAAGTTGATATTTTGATATCGAATGTTAAAAAAATATTTTTAAAATCCCCAAAACGAGTTAACATTTTTAAGGAGGTTTTTCCTGACCTATCTTTGCCTCCTCAGCCAGTAATTACAAGATGGGGCACTTGATTAGAAGCAGCTGAATATTACTGCAAGAACTTCGATAAAATTAAAGATGTTATATCCAAACTAGATTCAGATCCGGCTGCTGCAATAGAAAAGCTAAATCCGTAATGGAGAAACCCAACTTGAAAAACAACTTGGCTTACATAGTCTCAAATGCATGTTTTTTAATACACTTAATAAATAAACTCGAAACGCAAAACATGCCAATAACCGAAGGCATTGCAACTGTTAACTTTGCCATTGAGAAGCTAGAAGAAGCGTCAGGAGAAATCGGAACCATAATGAAAAATAAATTGCAAGATGTGTTAAGAAAAAACCCAGGATGGAAAGAAATCACACTATTGGCAAAAATTCACAGTGTTGAGGAAATAAAAGAAGATTTTTTAGAAACATTTTCACCATCAGACTTATCAAGTTTTAAATATGCTCCATTGACTTCGGTTGATGTAGAGCGTTCTTTCAGCCGCCACAAAGCTATTTTACGACCTCAACGGCGTTCTTTTTTGTTTGATAATTTAAAAATGTATGTTGTATCCAATAATTTTAAAATATAAGTTGTATCCAACACTAAAATTTATTATCCTTCCTGTATATATTTTTCTTAAAGAATTTCAAAGAATAAATAAACCATTTTACAATGATATGGATTTTACACATTTTCCCTTACATATTTTACAAAAAATAACTACATATATATGTACATATTTTGAATTTTTTACTACATATAAATCCGGGCCCTAGTCATAATCTTTTGACAACGGATTTATTAATTTAAAAAATCCTGAGCATTTTGTTTACTTGATGTTAAAATCCAGGCATATCTAGTGAAATGATCCACCAGCAAATGCATATATTTCTTAGTGGGACCGTTGCCGCTGAAACCCCCAATGGTGTCAATTGACACAATTTCAAAGGGCTGTTTAGCCGGTCCTAATTTTGATAGTACACCTATAGCTCGACTTGACCTAGATTTATTTTTCTTACAGATTTCACACCTTTGACAAAAATGATTTAATTTATCCATATTTTTGTACCTATGAAATTTATTTTTGCGAAAAAAAAAATGTATTTTGACAAATAACTGCCAAAGTATGGGCGATAGGAAAAACGTCCTACATATTATTTTAAAGGTAGCGTTTGTAGAAAACGATGCCTTAAAAAAATTCTGACTTGGATTAGTAATAACAGAGGTGTGAAGTAAAAGCCGAACCAGTGGAAAATTACAGTAAAATGTTGGTGGGGGGTACGTCATTTTAAAGAAACACCAAAAACTAATAGATAAATGTACGAAAAGCAGATACTTTTGGTGTCTGAATGGTCCGATGCCCTGAAACGTAATAATAATTATGCATCCCTACGCGGAGTCCCAGGTGTGTGCGGACAGAGGGAATCTCGTTAATCCATTCAGGTGTGCCTCGAAGGTGATCGTACCTAGCCAGTGGCCTACCGACCACCTCCGCACCATGAAAGGCGAGAAGAGAGAGGAAGGGGACAGAACCTGCTAACCAGCCTGACCCCAACAAACACTCATGACCTATACAGGTCGGCGCTTGGTGGTCTCAGTAACCACGACCACCACGTCTGTACATGGCACCCGTAGGGGTCCTGGCACCACCCAACGATGGCGCCCGGGAGAGCGTCATCCCCGTGGTACCATTTGGCATCACCGCCTCAACTCCCGAATGGATAGTGGGCCGGACAGCCTGTCCTACGGATTCTCCTACTTAGGGCATGATTGCGGGGGCTCACCACCATGGCCTAAGGAGGACTGGTCCCGTGCCAGCGCCTCTGTCGTTCGCGAGTTGTAACAACAACTGTGGTGTGTGCGGACAGTTAACGAGAAAAAGTGTATTCCTTTTCTTAAAGAGAGGTTCCACGAGAGAGAGTTTCACGTGAGAGGCCTTTGATTTAGAGCCCGCGGAACTCAACCTAGATCAACCAAGAGCTTCATGGAGGATCTTGGTGTGGAGATAAAGGACGTAGCAAGCTTGGTGAGGAGTATAGTCCTGGACTCCCTGGGAATAATACATCACCACATATGTTATAGTAGCTGAATTAGAGACTGGTGAGAGAAGATCTATGCATTATAAGTTATTTATTTATCTATTTATTTTATGATAGGTTAAACGATGGTCAGGATTTTCAGTTTGCAATGATTTTGTTGTGGTAAGCCAACGTTTCGATCCAACTTGTGGATCTTCATCAAGGCTAAAAGAAAACAAATTGGCTGGTTAACAAGATAAAATAGAATCTGATATTTACCTACTGAGTCCAGGTGGATACTAAGACTAAAGGTAAAAATAAGGTGAGAGGTAGTGGTAGGGGATTAGTTTGCCGACTTCAAAGGTTTATGACGAGGAAATCCAAGGCTTTTGAAGTGAAGGCACATGACAATTGAGTGAACAAAAATATTTAAAAACTAACAAAATAGATGATACTGTATATAAATAGTTGTGTCTGGACTCAATAATAACATAAAAATGAGATAATACATAATGTAACAATGCATAAAAAATTGGAAAATATACAGAAAGAAGTATACAATACAAAAAATAATAATAGTACAAGAGATACAGAGATAATTGCAGGTACCCATGAAATCATAACTAGGATTTGAGGATGCGGAATATGTTAGAATAAGTGGATGAAATTATCTCTTTATCTGTTTTGTGATTTACCGGGTTATTTTTTTCCAGATGGATGAAAATGGATTCTGAGAGGAGTCGTTTATCGTGGTTAGGTATAGTAGCTAATATGGAGGGGTTCTCAAAGTCGAAGGAATGGTTGTGGGCAATGGCATGTTCTGCTAATTTAGATGTAGACGAATCACGCGTGGAAATACTGTATTTATGTTGATAAATAAGTTTTTTAAAATAATTTTTGGTTTCACCGATATAGCAACTGTTGCAATTAAGCGTGGAGCACTGGGTACGATAAACTACATTAAACTTGTCTAGGAGAGGTATTTGGTCTTTGATTTTGGTATAAAGATTTTTTAATTTATCGTTATTTTTTAATACTAGGCGCATGTGTGGGAAACTCGATGAGAAGGACTTTTTAATTTTGTTTGAGAGAATGGGGATATATGGGATAGATCTGTATTGGAAAGTAGAGATCGGAGGTTGTGAAGAGTTGTTAGAGAGTTTTTGAGTTGTAGCATTGTTATTGATAAGTGTTTTTATTAGTGCTCAGGAAAATCATTAGGTTTTAAGATATTTTTCAGGCGGATTTTGTTATGACAATGAAATTGTGGATCGGACAAGGTTAGGTTACGGTGGATAAGGTTTTTTGCGACGTTGATTTTTTGGTGATGTGGATGTTGGGAAAAATAGTTTAGTAGTCGGCCAGAATAAGTGGGTTTGGTGTACCAATCAGTGGATATGGAATTGTCTGGGTTTCTGGTAATGGAAATATCTAGGAATAAAAGGGTACAATTGGTTTCCGATTATATAGTGAAACGGAGACGTGGATGGTAGGAGTTAAAGGCGGCGAGAATATCAGTAATAGAGTTAGGATTGAGAATCAATAGGAGGTCGTCTACATATTTTTTAATGAAAAAAATATCGTTGGGGAATTTAGGTATTACAGAATCAAGAAGGTCGTTGAGGACCATACCGGAGAGGTCGGGAGCTATACAGCTATCCATTGCAAGACCCGAAGTTTGGAGAAAATATTTATTTTGAAAACAAAAATATCCAGAATTACAGCATAAAGCAAGGGAGTCAATGTAGGCAGATCTTTTGAGTTTACTATGGGATTCTAACAAGTTCCATTTTTCTTCAACGTTTTGGAGGGCACGATCCGTCCGGATGTTAGTGAAAAGACTCTCGGCGTCGAAAGAGGCTAAGATAAATATCTTAGCCTTAGGCAGAGATAAATATCTCACCTGGACTCAGTAGGTAAATGTCAGATTCTATTTTATCTTGTTAACCAGCCACTTATTTTAATATTCATGTATACACCATCTTTTATATTATTATCAGTTCTGTAATGTATCCACTTATTGTCAACCTCTAGCATAGATACTCATATATTTGTTTTCTTTTAGCCCTAATGAAGATCCACAAGTTGGATCGAAACGTTGGCTTACCATAATAAATATCATTGTAACTGAAAATCCTGACCATTATTTAACCTATCATTTTCTAAATAATTCTTCATTACGAAGGATATTGTTCCTAGTACTTCGCTCTTAAGTGTAGTCAAGAATTCATCGAAAGGAATGACGAATATAATTGAATACCCCAGAAATATTTTTGAATTAAACCAGTAGTGTAGTATCGTGAATAATAACATCCTTCGTAATAATAGATTAACCATAAAATGAGTCTCAAAACACTTTTGCCACTATCCTAGCGGGGCAGTCTTTTTGATATCGATCAATTTTATGGCTGCCCCGTTTTCGCTGCTGGTATTTTTATCTAATGATGTTGTTTTTGGAAATAGAATTAATTTCTATCGTCACTTTAACAATCAGTTTAAATAAAGAAATATAAACGATCCCTACCGGAGTAGTATATATTATCCCGGTTTTGTGTGACAGTGGAACCATCTCGACAACTCTCGGAACATAGACTTATTTATGTAAATGACAAATACTGACGATAATATTTCACAAAGGAAAAATATTGTCATAGGAATAAAGTTTTAAATGTCGACATCGAAAACTTTGAACCTATAAAAATAAATGCCCTAAAATTATGAAATAATTACTTTCAGATATTTATGAATAGGTAAACAGAAAAATTGAGAATGGTATGAAAAGTGGAAAATATAATGAAACTAATGCTTTTATATTCATTTGTAGGAATACACACTAGCTATTAATAAAAATTATTAAATTAAAACATCAAATACCACGTTCAACACAACACAATATTTTCGGAGGCGGCGATGATAAATTTAAAAAATTTAACAATATTAAGTATGTAAATCTTAAAAATCTTCTAAATTGATCTTCTCTTCCCATCTATTGATTTCATTGTCTATAATTTTCTAATGAAATCGTAACCAACATATAAGTTGAAAGATTTTCTATTTTGCGTCGCCTCCAAAAAGATTGCGTTGCATTGTATTAATTTAATAATTTTTATTAACAGTGAGCAATACTTCAGTGAAAGTAAATATTCAAAACATAATTTTTACATGAGAAATAAACGTACGAAGATTTACCAAAGATAATACATGATGGGCCTCGACTCATTTGTTTCGTAGGCGTTCAGAAAATAATCTTTAGTTATACACTCCAAACGAATTTACCAATTTACTTTCTTTTTAAATATATATTATATATATTCTAGTTATGAAAACATATGGAAATATTATACGTTACTGTATATGACTCCTTATAGAAGAGCAGTACCTTGGACTATTGGCATGGCCTGTGGTGCCTTCTTGCATAATGCCGAGAAAAATCCGATGAACCTTTCAAAAGTAATAATTTTAATTTTACTGCATTTAATATTATTAAACATCACAGACTTCTTGCATAATGCCGAGAAAAATCCAATGAACCTTTCAAAAGTATTAATTTTAATTTTATTACATTTAGTATTATTAAACATCACTGAGAAAAATGAAATATATAAATGTAGTAAAATCTAATAATAAGTACATTTTTCACAAATCGTCTACAAAGGAACAAGTTTGTGGATTTTCGGCCATAATATATAATTATTTATTCTTTCTAAAAAGAATAATCTATCTTGGATCCATGTTTTGAAAAAAAATTAATTACCTATAGAGAGCATAAATTATCTTTCATCAAATTATTTAGCAATTTCTTATAGTGTTTCTTTTTGAAAACCCCAAGAGATTTAGAGGATTTGATTTCATAAGGCATTATGCAATGAAGAGGTATATTAAATTGGCTTCTGTGTGCTCAAATTTGTAGATCTGAAGTGGAACTATGTTTTCTAAATAGGATAAAGAAAACTGCCAAGCAAGTATTATCTTCTTTCAGAAAGTTTTAGCCAGCCAAGAGTTTTAAAAATAGGTGTAATGTGGTTATGAATAAGAGCATCAAGTGTGAAACAAATGCATGCATGAAGTTGTGCCGTTTTTTGGCTTACCCTAGTGGGGTGTTTGTCTATCTGACTAATGTACGTGGCACGAAGCTTGAAAAAAGAAGGGAGCGGCAGAATGCTCTCCTTACCGCTGAGACGGGAAAATATTTCCGCCCCAGGGACTCTCCGGGGTTAGATTAGGAAACCGGTTGCTCACCGGCAGGTAAGAAAAGGAACCTACCCCTGATACTCTCCGGGGCTGCTGGTTGCTCACGAGGTGGTACTCTCCTCTGTAGATAGGAAGAGAGGATTCAGGTTACTCACTGGGAGATACGAGGTACTTGGTTGCTGACCAGGGATCACGGTGGATTCTCTCCATCGTGGGTAGGAATTAGGAACTGAGTAGCTCGGTTACTCACCGGGAGGTACTAGGTCACTAAAGAAAAGTATGAAGTTAGGCTAAAGTAAGTATAATGACGAAAGGTACAAGTGTAATAAGGGGAGAGAGGGAGAGGTAGTGTCAAGTAAGGGAGTTCCGTACCGGCTGAGAGCTAGGTCGGCTCTGCAATTTTTTTTTTCTTTTTTCTTTTCTTTTTTTTTCTCCAAACCCCTTATTAATTATTTAGGTGACAGGTCAAAGTGGAAAATTAAAGTTTATTTCCACGGTTAAATGTGGTACATCTTTTTACTGGAACTGGGTTCCATTTTAAAGCAGGTCTGTGCTGTCAGAGTGTTATTGTATATTTGCATATTCATACAAATCATTTCAAATGTTGGAGCACACCAATTTGAACAATGGCGCGGCCTAAAGTAATGCGGGTCTTAATATAGCCTTGTATATCGATTAGAATAAGATGTATATCGATAGAATGAATGATATGTGTATCGATAGAATGAGATGGTGAAGCCTGTAGGATCGCTGTCTGACTGTTTTGGTTTTCTTGTGGATGTGTGTGGTGAGTTGGAGATGGCGGTCTAGAGTCTCGCCCAGGTAGGTTATAGAATTTGACGGCTCGATATTAGTGTTTCCCACACGTTTTCGGGAGTGTGTTCTTCTTCTTCTTCATTATGGCAAACACTACACAGTCCGTTTTTGTAGGGTTCGCCTAGATGTTGAGTTTCTCCAGCTGATTAACTATCAAAAGTGAGTTCGGCCTGTTATTGCGCTCTTTTGCGGCTGGCGCTGCCGCTATATCGTCGGCATAGGCGACGAATGTCGCTCGTTTGTAAGTTTTGCACACTTAAGTCGCACAGTGGTTCGAAATTTCCAATTTAGGGAAAAAACCCTTAACATTTTTCCCACCTGTCACAGATTTTTTTTAGAATAATCTTTTATGGCTTCTTTAATTCTTTGTCTATTTGTTTTTTTATCTTCATGGTTATTTCCAAGTTTTAAAATGTAGATTAAGAGACATTTATTTCTATCTTTTGACCCATATTTCAACCATCAATTACAAATTCTTTTCGTAGAACGACGAGCACGAAACCTGAAATCCATCCTAAATTAGTAAATATTCTTCAAAACGTAAAATATCGCAAAAAAAAAAAAAAAAATGTGAATATAAAAAATATATGATTTGAGTGAAATAATGATGAAATAATTAGCTTGGCACTCGGCCCTCTGCAAGTTATTCCCCATTGAAATATGGAAATGTTCTATCTAATGATATTATTTATTATAGGTAAAACTATATCCATGTAGCAACCCCGATTAGTGAAATATTAATACTTACTTGTTTCTGTGGTATCCATTTCTCATGAAATTTAAAAAATCAATTGAAGTTTCTGGTCAAAGAATGGCAAGGTTATAACAAGAACAGCACTGCAATAAACACTGTGAAAAATATGCCGGTTGTTATAGACGGATTAATAATCCTCTCCGGCGCTTGTTGACAATCCAAAAAAGTAAATATTTACATTTTCCCTTCTTCCAACTCATACTAAATAATATTTAGTGGGCAATTTATATAATTTTTTATACGAATTTTGTCCACCTAAAATCTGATTTTCGTCCACTGTGCGCCGTCCAGTGCGGTATCGAGAACCGAAGGCGCTGGGCCGCTCCTAATGCGAGCGCCGCCGTCTCCTCGCAAGACCGGGCGCTTACCAGGGGGTGGTTAACCTAACCAACTAACCTGTCCGCTGTATATGAGAGCAAGACGCGCTAGCTAGAGAGTACACCTTACTCCATTGGCCACCAGGAACTCAAGGGAGCTCCAATAGCGGGGCCTTACAGGAAAATTCTTGGCCCGATTTAGATTGCCCAAGTCTTGTACGCAGTGTTGAAATTGTGTTATGGTTTTAAATCAAATTATTTAAATCCTAATATGTGTTATAATAGAAAGAAGCAAATATTTTTTTTTTAAATGTTATACATTTAAATATCAAATATATCAAATATAATATTCTCTTTTACAGAAGATCCAGTCGACAGCTTGGTTACTTACGGTATTTAGTCTAATCATTTCATTCCACCTTGTACCATTTGTATGGAAGGAATCAAATCCAAATGTTTGGAACTCTTTGTTCAATACATTTCAACCGATTTTATTTTCTATCTCCATTGGTTGGATAATAGTTTCTTCAGAGTCTCAAAAAGCTGGTATTTGATATAATTTCTTTATTAATATAAAGTTTACAAAAAAAATACCTGTATTGCCAGACATTTAAATTTTATTTCACATACTAATAAGTACATCACTGTTAAGGGCCTGGCATTCCCAATTCCCTGGTCGGGGGGAATATGCCCTCCCTTATTAGTTTTTAAGTTACGTAGGAAAATTGTAGTTGTTACGAATGTTATAGAAGTTCATAAGAAGCCTTTCCTATTTACATTAGCAGATATGTTGTGGCTGGCGTGCAGCTGGGTATTAAGAATAAACATAAGGAAAATTATTTAAACAAAAATAATGACCTTATTTATAATAAAATAAAAAAATGAACAAGCAAGTAAACAAAGAAATGATTAAAAATGAAAATATTTAATATAAACTATATATATATACCATAGAATAGATAACAAAAATATCAGGCTGAATATAAAATATTATTTTATGCACCAGATAATAAAATTGATAAATAATATTATCTGATGATATAATATAATATAATGATAAAATTTGTCTTGAACAGAATGGTGCACTAGAAAGAAAAGAGAAAAAAAAAATGTTTATATATATATATATATATATATATATATATATATATATATATTTGCATCAGCTTAAAATCATTTATATTTTATTTATAAAATGATTAATAAACTAAAATATTTCTCCCCCACAGAGTGTGTCTCATAAAAAAAAAAAAAAAAAAAAAAAAAAAAAAAAAAAAAAAAAAAAAAATGATTTCACTGTAAGGCGAGAAATGAACTCGAATAGTTTTCCTGAGAAGCAGGCAATTAAACTTTTAGCCACTGAGGCCGATAACAGTTTAAACTAATAGAGAGTAACGAGCTGCTTCAACTTTCTTATTTGCACTAAGAAGTCGAACATCAAAGAATATGTGCAACCACTTAAGTATGAAATGAAAATGTTTACTTACAGTTTTTGAAAAACAGGGAAGTGGACGGATAGTACCTTCCTGGTACCTCGTTTATTGGCTGCTCTGCGCGATGAATTTTCCCCTGTTAGGCGGCTGGGCCGTAGGACGTTGTTCCTTATAAGACTGGTGGCCGTGGGCCCTTGTTCATGGAACATAGTCGAGAAAATGAAGGAAAAGTCCTGGGGAGATGCACTAGTTGCTTATCGTCACATCAGGCTACTACTGAGACAGGGCCGCTCGTATCCTATACGAGAGTACAAGGTGCGGCTCCCTTGTTTATTGCCGCCGGCCGCGCATAAAGCGGTCCGCGCGTAATTATTATCAATAAAAATTACAGGCTTCTTACTAATTTAAAAATATTAAAAAAAAGAAGATACATAAAAATAGAATAGAAAGGTCCAGCTAGGTCAACTCCTACACGGGGTGAACACACTGCCGCCTTCTAAACGAGATTAAGGTAAATTTCCCATTATTCGTATCCTGGGAGATTGTCTGAACTTGTAGCATTTGATGCAATTGAATATTCTTTGACGGATCACTCCTCTGGCTCCAATTATCCAATGTTTGGCTTGTAACATGGCCCTAAGCGGCGTTGGTCCTAAATATAGGTACTCCAGGTAAGAGGTATGGATGCTTTACATCGTATGGTAGCTGAGCATAATAAAGGCGGCCGCCCACCCTTACAAATCCTTCTGCATCAATGAAAGGACGCAGCGATTGGATGGGTTTGCTGGGTGTTATAGAGTTGTTTGGTGTTTTGTAACAACCCTTTAACAGAATTTTTTCAGATTTTCTGTACTCAGTCGCTGAAATGGGACCATGAATTGTTCTGCCCTTCAATATCTCAATAAATCTGAGTACGTAAACGTTACTGCGTACTAATTTTGGGTTTGAACTGAATCTTTTCATCCAGCAAAAAAATGAGTAGAGTTGTCGATTGCACCAAGACATGTAGCTTTATTTTGTTTCAATTCAGGAAGGTCGATACAGTTGTTTACCTCAAATAAGGGTTGATGAGGTGATGGAGATGAAATCCACTTAGGTCCCTTCCACCATAGTGGATGTCTTGGAAGTTCTGATGGAAGAATTCCTCTGGAGGCGCAATCAGCTGGGTTATCTTCTGATGAAGTAAAACTCTATTGTTCCTTCACAGTATGCTCTAAAATTTCCATCACTCTGTGAGCAACAAATACGCTGAGACATTTGGGCGGTGTGGATAGCCAGCCCAGTACTACTTGAGAGTCTGTGAAAAAATTGGCTGAGGAGATATTTAACTTTTCCCTAAGTGCCTTACAAGATCGGAACAGCCGACTTAGTAACAGTGCTCCGGAGAGCTCCTAACGAGATATAGTCAATGGTTTGATAGGGGCCAGCTTAGTCTTGGCTTTAATCAATGAAACTTCACAATCCGATGGGGTGATTGATTGCAGATATAATACGGCAGAATACCCTTGCTGAGATGCATCACTGAAGCCGATGATATAGTAAGAAGCTCCTTCCAACTTAGTAAGCCGGCGAGGAATTTTGACTTCGCTTAAATGGCATAATTGAGAGAGAAAAGTTAACCATTTTCTACGGGTATCAGCTGGTGCAGGATCATCCCAAGCTATCTTCGCTTTCCACATTTGCTGCTGGACCACCTTTGCATAAAGAACCACGTGAGCTAGATAGCCCATGGGGTCATAAATACGAGCGGATTGTGATCTATTAGGTTGCTTAGAGTCGGTTACTTTTGAAAAGTTTTGAGAGCTTTTCTTCTTCTTTTTATTACGGCTTTGCATTCTTCATCATACCATGGTACGCATTTGTGAGGTCTCGTTTTGTTTGAGGTTTTTGGAATTGAAAACCCGCTGCTTCAAGAATCGCAGTTGTTATTTTATGGTTTATCTCGTCACTGCTGTTGGATGATATTATGTCTGAGTTTGTTATATGTAAGTTATTTTGAAAGACCGACCAATCCGATTTTTCTATGATCCACCTAGGATGTTTTGACTTACTGGGGTTTCCGTTTGGGAGGGAGATGACTATTGGGAAGTGATCGCTGAAAAACTGGTCCTGGGCAACCTGCCAACTCAAATGCGGAAAAATGCTTGACGAGCACCATGATAAGTCTATGAAAGAGAAGGTGTTGTAAGCCGGGCTTAAATGTTTATTATTTTCAACTCTTCTTTTATTTCGTCTATTGAACAATTATTTAGGTCTGGACAACATATTATCCCTTTGTTTGAGTTCATCTTGCGATGTGGCTCAACGATAAAGGGGAGATTATTTAGGAAGTTTTTAAATTTTAAAAGCTTTTCCGATTGAATTTCAGTTAGCGTTTCAACTGAAAGAGTTTCATCCCTTAATTTCTTTATTGTTTTTGCTAAACCGATTACACTCTTTAGGCTTTTATTGATAAAAAACGATGAAACTTTTTTAAAATCTAGCGTTACCTTCCTCGTCTGTTTCACGTCGTTTAATAATGAAAAACTTAGCTATGTTTTTGGCTGTACATCCCTCGCTACTTGGATTTACTATTGGTAATTGAATTTAATGCTCTAAATCTCCCTTTTTTCCTTTTTGAAGACGGTGAATCCGCCATTTCATCTAATGAAAATTATAACCAAAAAAAATATCAATGAAATAAAATATAAAAATAAATTTCTTATTAGAAATTTAGAATAGTAATTTCTAAGTAGAAAAAATAAAATCAAATAATTTGAAATGGTTAATTATTGGTGACTGTTTGTGTCCTTAATCCTCAGGAGCTCAAATAGCACGTCCTCACTCCACCGAGTATAAACACCAACTCCAGTAAATAATGGTCATAGTAGATTAAAATAATAATAATTTTATGTCAAAAATTCACTGAGTTTTTTTTCGTCTTGAAAAAATGAAAGGACCTTTTTGCCAACCTAATATTTGGGTTTATTAATTACTAGCTTTGGGGCCCGGCTTCGCTCAGGGAGTTGTGGAATAGGTAGATGAAACATTAACTTTAAAATTTAATAGTACAGAAAAATAGACCAAAATTAATCATGATTAAAACAAAATTTGTACCATCCTGAAACTTCAGCTTAGTATTAGTGGTAAGTTTCGAAACCTCAGAGTCCGCCCATATATGGTTTGGGTATAAAACTGGGGATATATAAAGTATAGAGACCCCATTAATGCGGTTCTCTCAATGCGTTTTCTTCCCTTTTCTAGATTAAGAAATATTTTTTTGGCAGCAAATATGTCCTGGTATATACCATTTTTTATGGTTTCTATGTTCTCATTCCATTGAGACCATTCTCATGACGGTACCGCATCCTTATCAAGTTGTGTAACTTCTCCTTTTTCGAATTCGGTTGAAAATTTACGAACAGAACAGAACTATTAAACAGAAATATTATCTGAACACTTTGTTTTCGGTATATATTCCATTAGGTTATATCTTATAATCATATTATCTATAGGTTATCTATTTTATTCAGTGTTAGTTTTTATTCGCTCACTACACTTATAAGCAATTTTTCTTTTGTTGTAAATTTACTCTTATGTTGTATATTGATTAAAGACAATGTTTCGACCAATTCTTTCCTCTTCTGTAAAACTTAATTCGCTTAGGAATCCAGTTGGTTTTGTTTATTTTTAATTTTACTTCATTGCAGAAATGTAATGACCTCATTGAAAAATAAAATGGAAAAAATAATTATTTATACATAATCTCGTGTAATTTAAAGAAAACAGCTGAAGCTAAAACCATAACAAACCGAACTAATGAACGATAACCTTATGAAATGTCGAACTAAATTTTTTCATTCATTAACTCGCCTGGGCTTATTAGAGGGGCTAATTACATGTAGAGAGAGGCTTAAAATTACAGCCCTTGTCCCTTCAACATTACACACTTAAAATGAAAACTGAAACCTTCTTCATCGTTAGGGGCAATAGGGCAATATGACAACATAACATTCTTGACAGTACGTGTAGTCGTTTTTGAGCCTTTTCGGCACGCACATTGTACACTTTGCTTTATAATATATATTGATTAATTTGCAGCATTAAATTAATTATTAATCATAACACATTCATAAATAGAATAATATAAATTTAATACATGGGATTATTTTATAGGTTTTATTGGAAGATTCTTGACTTGGCCAGTTTTGCAGCCGTTGGCAAGGCTGACATATACAGCATACTTGATTCATATGGTAGTTGTCGATCTTTATTTGGCTGACAGTTATGGCTATATTAATGTAACTGCTACAACTCAGGTATGATGTAACTTATGAATTCAAAGTAACCTTCAATTAAATACATGACTAAAAATATATTCGGTTAGGAAGTAATGATTTGTGTGAATGGTTGTACAAAGAGGTGATTTGACTGAAACGATTATCACGCGCTGGGTTTTTATCAATATTATTTATATGGATTATAGAGGCTGGGTATCCACTAAGAGGTTCTCGTGGGCCCAGGGTGATTTAGACTACTGTAACTGAATATATAATCACCTGCAACATCAAGACTTGACCCTGGAACATAGGTTTACAGTGCTTATTCTTTTTTTTTTTTACTTTAGTAGGGAGGAAATGCCGGTTCTGGTCCCACAATTTGCGGAGCCAAATTTGACTTTGGACCCTGGGCTTGCCCAGTCTTAACCACCACGTGGTCCTGGGCCAAACCAACCTTAACCACCACGTGGTCTTAATACTTAATCCCCTAATTAATCCTTAATCCACTAATTAATCCCTAATCCCTAATCCCTAAAATATATTATTTTGAAACTTTTTTCGGACATGTTTGAACTTGTCGAGTGCATGTCGGACATATACATTTATTTCTTCTAAATATTCAAATGCCGCTGCCATCTTGATAATTTTTCGAAATATATTTTTGAATAAGCACTACCATCTATATAATTTATTGAAATATTTTCTATTAAGCACAACCATCTTTATAATTTTTCGAAAATATATTTCGATAAAGTATGACGATAGCAGTGCTTTTCGGAAATATATTTTCGAATAGTTACTGCCATCTTGATAATTTTTCGAAATATATTTTCGAATGGTCAATGCCATCTTGATAATTTTTCGAAATATATGCCTTGAAATATATAACATATGATCGACATAACCTTTCATGATAACCATATCCATCTTGATAATTTATCGATATATTTTCGAATAGTTACTGCCATCTTGATAATTTTTCGAAATATATAACATATGATCGACATAACCTTTCATAATAACCACATCAGCTGTTACCTTATGATCGTAATATATTTTCGAATAAGCACAGCCATCTATATAATTTATCGAAATATTTTCGAATTAGCACTGCAACATATAATTTATCAAAATATTTTCGAATAGTTACTATCATCATTTTTCGAAATATAAACCTCGAAATATACAACATATGATCGACATAACCTTTCATAATAACCACATCCATCTTGATAATTTATCGAAATATTTTCGAATAGTTACTGCCATCATTTTTCGAAATATAAATCTGGAAATATATAACAGAATCGATGTAACCTTAAATAATAACCATATCAGCTGTTAACATATGATCGATAGAACCTTACTCTACACATCGATACAACCTTACTCTACACGTCGTAAAACCATGTCGGAACCTGTCAGAACATGTCCAAACCCTGTCGGAACTTGTCCAAAACTTGTCAGAACCTGTCCAAAACTTGTCAGAAATTGTCCGAGACTTGTCAGAACCTGTCCAAAACTTGTCAGAACTTTTCCGAAACTTGTCAAAATCTGTTGTAAAGACAATAAATCTTGAACAAGTGACCATACCATGCATAATATCTTTAAGAAATCACAATATGTTTCTAACTGTTTATACTATAACTCGGGAGATGGCTAGCGCGCTCGACTTGTAAAGTAAAGATCATGGGATCAAATACCGACCTCTTTATTCTTTTTTTTTTTTTTTACATTAATTTTTCTATATGAGGATAGGGAGGTTGTGAATAATATTTTTCAATCATTCAGTCAATTTTAAATTTAAAGAAATGACTTTTCTACCCATATTTATAATAAATATGGCAAGTGTGGGTTTATATATTTCATTAATTATTCACAGCATTGCATACCCCTCTTTGTTCGTAAATTTTTTTGACTTAAGCCTCCTTACCACGTCAAGGTGAGGGTATACCAAGGAGGTTTTTTTTTTTTTCAATTTTAAAACATACAAAATGGTTTACGGGTAAATCAATACCACACCAGTGACCAGCAAACACACATTGGTTTACGGGTAAATCAATACCACGCCAGTGACCATAGCACACATTCGCTGTGCAGAAACAAACAAAAACATAAACTTGCTTCTAATAGCATATATAAATTTTTATAAGTATTTTTTTATTTTTTTTTATTTTTGTATCTTTTTTAAGCTAATCTACATGAATTTAGAAATCAAATCATGATTCGAATACACCCACTCTGCTAATAAATGAGAGCAATAATGTATACACATTAATTTTAAATATTTATGAATAATACATGGAGCTATTTGTAGACTGGGTAGTTTATCGACTTGAGGACTTTCGAAATCCTCAAGGTTGAATACAACGCAGGAGCGTAAAAATTTTAACAAAATTCCTTTTTTTGAAGACCTTTAACACAAACATAATTATAATTTGAATCCAAGTTTTTCAAAATCGATGATAAACTGTTGTAAGAAACTTCTCCATCCTCCCAACGTAAACAATGATAATTTCTCGCTAGCCAGCGGTTCGTGATTATGCTTTATTAAGTGTTTACCGCTGGATAAGTAGGCGGCTTGAAATCAAATGGCTATTCGCATAATGTTTTGAATCGAAAATTGATAATACTTTCACAATATAAATATTGGAATCGTCTAGGAAGCATTGAAATTCTACAACCGCGCTGATCGACGACATGGTGAAGACTGGAATAATAGGAACAATGAAAGTATACTTATATCCTTTTTCTTAGGATGCTTGTTAGTGGATTATATTCCACCACATTTTCATGTATGATGAGGCAGAATGCTGTTACTTCAGCCGGAAACGCTTTAGATGCGTCCAATTCCAAACTGACATCGACCGGTCCTGATTTTATAGATTCTGATTGTTTAGAACAATCGATTAGTGCTTTTTCTTTAAAATTCTTTAGCGAGAGGAGTGGCTGAGCCGGATATCCCCCAGGATAGTAGAATTTTTGAAAATTGCAATGCATGTAGTAGAGTACCGCGAATCGATTCCTATCGAAATCGATATTTAAATCATCATAAGGATATGATTTTGAATTCAAATATAGTTTAACGTTAGATATATTACAATGATCGAATTGACTAGCGGCCTTTTCGACTTTGTTAATACGATCTGTTAAAAATACTAGTACTATGTATCTTGGTTTTTCCATCTGATTAGAAGTTTTTACCGCCCTAACCTGTCTCTGTGTAGATGGTAGAAGTGGGTAAACGAACAATTCCCAGCTTCTGAACTCTACCGAAACCACTTTTTCCGACTTAAGTCTACGTAACAGTGTTAATCGTGTAAATTCGTTTACTGATACATAAGGTAATTTCCAACATAGCTTCGTTAATTCAATTTTGGCTTTCTCTGCCGCAGCCGTATGCCTAGATATGTAACTATTGTCATCAGTCCGACATCTTATGAGAATTAGCTCTTGTTTAACATTAACAATAATATTTCGATAATCTTCGGCGAACCCTAGTAATTGTGATAAGGGGACGCATATGTTGAAATAACCGTTATTCGACCCATCGAGTGAATCGGATGCAGGACAGCACCAACCGAGATGCTCCACAGTGGATCCACCCGGTAAAGACAACATCCCTTTTATGGTGCTAGTAATCCCCAAGTTGCGAACTCTATCTATTTCAACTCCACATAATTCATATCCAATTTTTATCGAATAAGTATGTCAAAGCATTATTTGTTAATTTAGCCGTTGCGGGCACAGCTCTACCATCCTCTGTTGAAAACCGCCCCTCAAAATAAAGAAAACTTCTCGATGGTAGGGTCATAATATCCTGATGCTGGACTAATATTCTAATTTCATCACCTCGAAGTAGTTTAGTCGATGCGTAAGGGAAATGTGAATGATGTTCTATCCCCTCGATAGAATCGGTAAAATCAGCGGTTGAACCTAGATCAGTTATTTCCTTCATATTACACGATAACCTGCAGACTTGAGAAACTCGATGTTTTCTTTTGTTAGAGATGTTACTCCTCTGAAGCCGGATGGGGGAATGAGCTTTTTTCCTGAATTATCTTTCCTTTTATACACTCTCCGAAAGTCTAGCCCCATTTTTTTTAGATAAGATTAGAAAGAAAGAAAAATTCAAGCGCTCACAAATGTTTGTATCTGGGTCTTGATATCTTTTACAAATAAAACTTATCCGACAATCATTGAGATATTTGACTAGCTCTGAAGGAGGTCCTCTGTTACCGGAGCTATCAAAGAATTTTACATATTTACCGCTTTTGTTATAGCATACCCACTGCGTTCCCCGGCCCTTGATACTATCCAGATTCAAAATGGCGCGCTCACATAGCCACGGCTTCGATGGCAAGTTGTCTCTTGCAAAGACTCCGCGGAAATGAGGGATCTTATGTTTTTTAGCCAAAAATATAAGATCCGAATTACTCAAACTCATTTTTGGTAAGGTCTTCAACATCTGATTAGCCTTATCGCTGAAGGCACCACCGATTTTTTTCGGAGGATGAGTAACACGATCCTTCTTTACCCTTGTTGTTGTTGGTTTCATCATGATCGATCGATATTTTGTATTGTTATATCTTTTAACTAAGTCTTGATATATCGTAATCCATTTATAAGATCCTTGGAGACTAAATTGCTTCCACATTTTATTTTTTATAGTTCTTAAAAATCGCTCTACTATACAGGCTTTCATATCACTAAAAGTAGAGTAACGATTTATCAGGTTGGATTTCATTAGTTTTGGGAAAAATGTATTGAAAAATTCTTTTCCTCGATCAGATTGTAGATTGAGAGGTTTTTTACCACTGAGAGTCAAAATAGTTTCAAATGCCGATGCTACTTCCTTTCCGGACTTAGATTTCAATGGTATTAACCATGCGAATTTGGAAAAACAGTCGATCACCGCTAAAATATATTTATATCCTTTATTATTTAAAAAAATTCTTCATTAAAATACTAAAATACACAAAAATGGCAGATACTCACGCACTTTTAAAAAAAAGTTTCCTCTTGACGCAATAATTCAGATTAAAGAGAGAGCTGCGGGATGTTATTCGCAGAGACAGTAAATAAAATGTTATGTTTATTAGAGACAGTTGAACACAACACACAATATATATTCATAGAATTGAAACCTCTGTTTTTAATTATTAAAAAATCATGATTATAGGAAGGTTACAACATAAAGTATGCATGCTGATAATTTCATTATGCTGGATTTATGTAAAATGGACGAACCAGAATATTCATATATAAGAATATTCAATCTACTGATAACAGTAATCAAAGAAATAAATTATTACTCGATATCTAAGCCATTATTTGATATTTAAGAGAAATCAAATATAACCATGGTTAATCCTTATCTTGATTTAGGCAGAAAGATAACTATATTTTTACTTTTTAATTAGCTTTTTTTTCAAAACTTAATTCTAATTTTTTCCACAATGTCAGAAACGTTTCAATTTGTGCAAAACCAACATGCACTCCTTTTTTTTTTTTTTTTTTTTTTTTTTTTTAATGATAAGGCACTACAACAAAAATATTCTTGAATATCTACCATTTACTATTTTTTTATTTTAGATACCAGTTGTGTTAGGAATCACATTTATCGTATACGTAGCTGCATTGTTGTTATATTTATCTTTCGAAGCCCCAACAGCACATTTGGTTAATATTTTATTACGAACAGGTATAAAAAAGTTTTAAATATTATCACTTGAATTGCAGTAAATAGTGACTACAATCAATCATTGATCATGCAAAATTAATCTTTGTGTTTAATTAATCTTTTTTTATATTGATTTATTTATACCATGGTGTAATTATTTTATTTTACAGGAACACCGAAAAACGAAAACATTGCAGGAAAAGAAGGAAATAATTCAGCACTAGCAATCACAACCATAAATAGAAACTGTGTTCAAGATTTAGAATTACCAAATTAAGAATAAACCCAGAGTATTGAAAGATGGTTATTATTTAGTTATGTATTGGGTTGTTTCAAATGAAATATCCGATTTTACATATTCTTCTAAATGTTTACATATTTTAATAATGCAGTTACTAATACTCTACTTTTATTTTTTAAACATTGGCTTCCCAATCAATTACAAACTTTTTATTGTACCTCCAAATATGAACATGGAAACACGCAATTTTCGTTATGAGTAATTTTTTATGAGTTTAAACCTAGGTCATTCGGAAAAAGGGATTGCATATGACAGCGCACAGTGGGACGAATCGCTAATCTAGGTGGAATTTTGGAAGCTACTTATTTCATTTTAATTTTTCTAAACTATGAAATTTAAGCATGAATCAATAAATAACAGTCAACACAATGTTTCTGACTAAGGATTTATAAAAATAAAATCAAATGTATAATTAAAATAGAAAATAATAAAATGTAACTATATAAGTAAATTGTATATAATGGAATAATTATATTAACAATCATTGTTAAATGTTTTATTTTCTGAAATTATACATTAAAATAAAATATAAATTATAAAATAACAATTGTCATTATAAATACATAAAATAAGTACATACGTCTTGTCATTGTCCTTATTGATCCGTTTCTGTTTATCGATTCGATGTAGTCATTGTAGTTGTTGTTTTTAAAGTTGCTAGTTAATATTATATCTATCCTTTGGAAATAATGGGTTAATGAGAAATAAAATTATTAACATTTGTATTTTTTTTTTTTTTTTTTTTTTTTTTTTTTTTTTTTTTTTTTTTTTTTTTTTTTTTTTTTTTTTTTTTTTTTTTTTCGGTTGGCGCATAGGGCCTAATGAGACCTTTGGCCGCGCAGTGTAGTCTTCTTACAGACATTTGTGTTGCTTACGGGAGAACAGACATCCTAGAGGGGGTAGCCCAAACCTCACGTTGCTGCAAGCCATGGTCACCATGATGCAGCGGCAGACTGCCCGTAGCTCCATAACCAATCCCATTGGGGCCAATTTGGCAGTGTCCTTCCCACCGATGGCGTCAGCTCTCTCGGGTTCAAGGACAGTGACAAACTAGGTCCAAGGATTATGGTAGCTCAGAGTCAGCAAGACCCGAGGACCTATATTTCTTTCCCTGGAGCATACCGTCCTTGAACCAAACCTCCGGGCGGCTACTAACATCCTGGAAGAAACACACAACGATTCTCGATGAGATACACGGGGAAGGTTCATCACTCCTATGCCCGGTCGGTGTGAGTCACCTCCAGTAGGCTGACGGGCATCACATACCCGGGATGGGGGTAGACTTGGACTGCGTGGTGTTCATTGGTTGGCGGTCACCCGAATTGAGCGGTCACCCATCCAAGTACTAACCACGATGGACGTTGCTTAATTTTGATTACCTATTGCAAGCGCCCTTATCCACTCGGCCATCCCGGTCCCCCCATTTGTATGTTCATTAAACTAGTTTTCATTTCATAATGTTTATAGTTAGATTATTTTTAACAAAATAGTTTCTATTTATAATCATAAAGAAATCCACGCAACAACAAACCATGAATGGACAAGTGGCCAAACAAAGATACATTCATATCCAAATGCACCAGCTAAAATATAAACTATGGAACATATTTGGATAAAATAAAGGTACTTGTGAGTTACCCAAGGGCCTGAAACCTAACATGTTATGTAATGTGAACAGATCTTATCAAAGGTCTCTGCTGAGTTGTTTGTGACTTCTGAACTTTTTTTTTTTTTTTTTTTTTTTTTTTTGGTTGAACAAAGTTGTAAAAATTGACGGTCCGGACCCAATCTTTTCTTCATCTCATCATCATTCGCTTCTTCTTCTTCTTCTGCTCAACAACCCGCTAGCGAGTCGAGGCCTCTTCAATCAGTTTCCGCTAATTGTTCCGGTCAAGTGCGGCCGCTTTCCATTTTCGAGATGCAAGGAGCTCTCTGGCATCGTGTGATACTCCGTCCAACCACCTCAGCTTGGGTCTTCCGCGCCGTCTCGTCCCATGCAGTACCTCTCCTAGGACCTTCTTGGGGATGGCAGAGTTCTCCATTCTTATAACATGGCCCGCGCAGCGGAGCCTACCCAGCCTGATGAAGGTCACGGCATCCACATCCTTGTAAAGGTGAGCCACTTCTCTGTTGGTTCTCCGTCTTCAGACTCCGCCCTCCTGCACTCCCCCATAGATACTCCGGAGGACACGTCTCTCAAACGTAAGGATCGCCTGCATATCGCTCCTTGTCATGGTCCATGCTTCAGACCCCTAACACAATACTGGGCGTATGATGGTCATCATCATTCGCCTTTGTACATATCTGCTACTTTGAACTACGACTTGGAATCTTCATACAAAATTGAAACGACAGGAAACCGCTCGACGTCACCTAATGCTCAATAGGTACATATTAATACATCAAATACTCAGTTTAATCAAAATCGTTAGAGCCTTTTTTGAAAAATCAAAAAAAAAAACGTAAAAAGTTAATAATTAAAGTGCCCCCAGCTTTTGAACAATTTTGATGAAATTCTTGCTGTCACATCGGGGGCATTTATCTACACTAAATACCCAATTTCAAGTTCCCACGGTATATAGTTTTTGAGCTAGTCTGTTCACACACACATACACACAAACACACACACACACAAACAGACAGACCATTTCGCGGGACTTGGTTATTTGGAGGCAGGGGACCCCAAAACGTGTATTTCCGTTGAAAACCGGAAGTCGACATTTTTCACGATCGCAATACTTTCCCTTATTATATATTTCATATATAGGTAAGTGAAAGTAAAATAACAAGTTTTAAAATGCACATATAGAATTTCAATTATATAAATTTAGAATTTTAAATAACAAGGCTAGACAGAGTCCGAAATGAAGAGGTGAGGCTAAGGATGGGTGTTGTAGAGGCCGTCTTGGAAAGAATCGGGAAACGGCGGTTGAGGTGGTACGGGCACTGCAGAGTCCGATGCCGGAAGAGCATTGGCCGTACTGAGTCCTGGACTGGCAGCCGCCCGGAAAACGTAAACGAGGACGACCGAGAACGAACTGCATGGAAGGAGTCCACAAAGAGATGACGGGCAGAGGAGGGAGACTGGGCTGATAGAGAAGTGTGGAGCTCAGCTCTGGTCTGAAACGGTATCCCTTTCGTTGGATCACCGAGAAAAGAAAGAGAGAGAAAAAAAAAAAGAATTTTAATGTTATATAAATAAAATAAATATATAAATAAAAATTAAACACAGAACATTCCATTTTCCTGTAATTAGTGATTTATTAACTAACTCAACAGAAATTAGGACCACCAATATCGAATTAAGGTAGCACACCCTTTGAGCAGGCCGGCCGTGACTCATTGGTTTATCTCTAAAAACTCCCCTTTTCCTAATGTTGATGGATCTTGATGGACGTGAAACTTATACCAATTGAAACTCAGATAGTTTGTGTAACGTCTAGTGCCACAACCATCGCGGATCATATTCCCAAATATGAACAATAGGTTACCAAAATTGTTTACTTTAAAAAATAGTTCATTCACTTAAATCACTGGATGCATAAATCATTTGGATGGCTGTATATTGTATATGGAATGCACATTCAAGGTGGCATAAGTAAAAATTGATAGAAATTAACTAGCGAATGATACAAACATTGGTTAACGGGCTGCAAAAGGGGCGCGAATGGAGATGCCAGAAACGTACAACTTTGAAATGTTGTATATTCCACAAAGTTTTTTCTATTTTTGTTTCAACTATATTTTCAAGGTCCAGCATTCACGTAAAAACCAAGAGAAATTATTAGATCCAGAAAAAAAAGTTGGTTTTGGGGATTTTTTGCTCCATACAGCGTGAATTGGGACCAATGTGCGCCGCACAATGCGAAAAGGGACAAAACACTAAAAATTGAAGGTGCTCCAACCGGAACTTTAGACATATTTTTTGAAACCTAAATACCTCTAGAGTAAGGATCCACACCAATTTTTCAGATTAAAATTCATTAAACCTTTAAAATAAGGCAGTTTTGGGCATCTTGTAGGAATGACACGAAAACACTTTTGTTAATTTCCAATTTCGAAGTGATCTTAGGGAAGCCCAAATTTTTCCGAGGCCGTAATTTTTAAAAATATCTTATCTAGACATCCTGAAAAAAGGTATTTAATACTAGATTTAAAAAAAAAAAAAAAATGTAGGGTGGATGGAAAAGAGAATTGGGTGATCTCTTGAGACATGCCATTATTGGTCGTTTTCAATGTTAGCTCCGTCGACCTCCTTCTTCTGGTTGATATTAAATCAATCCAGAGGTATCACTGAAGACATTCCAAAAGATTTCAGATCCAAAAACGTCCGCATCGTTGAATGAGATCATTTCTTAGTTAGGAATGCGCGAACGGGATTGCAGTTTGCTTAAGTGTCCCCTCTTCCAGGTGCAATGTTTTCAATCGTTAATACGCTTCTATTCAAACTGCAAATGTTCAAACGAATATGCTTCTGGATCAAAATGGATTTGTCAATATGTCAACCATGGTTTATTTGCCTCAGTTTTCAGTTTTTTTTCAGCGAAGAGAGTGAAATATTTATCATCATCATAATAATCATTATTTAAAATTTACTATGGGTAAATACGTCTTTTCCTACTGCGATACATGTGATATGCTGATGAATAAGAATTTGTCGCTAGAGCAGGCGTTACCAGCATTAAAGCATGATTCCAGGGGTGAGCCCTTATTTACAATTATTTCGGAAATAAAAAAAAAGATTTGTTAGAAATTTTAATAAATGCTTTAAGGAAGCATCATGCAATGAGGACGTTTTTAAAGAAAAACAGTAAATGGTTGCAAAACAACTTTATCGTGCCCTTTGTGCCGATGAATTGCGAGACCGACCGTGAACCTGGTTCTAAAATTTGGGGAGGAGACAAACCAAAGATTTTTCTGAATGTAGTAGGAAATCTTGAAGAGCAACGAACGAAGATGTATTGAATTTTATGTTGGTGTCATCTGACCCATACATCAGTCACTTGAGGCCTAATTTGGAAAAAAAGAATATACCTCTGGATGTCGATGCGAAAGCTTTAATTTTAGAAGAGTAATATCACATCATAAATATTTATATAAATGAATGATTTATATGAATATTAATCTTATATTGTACTGAAGATGGTGTAACAAGTGAAACCTATCAACAATTGTATTGTTTATGTTAGAAAAATAGTATTAATTTTATTTTCGTAGTTATTTTTGTAAATATGTACTTATATCATATTAGTCTATTTATGTATATATATATATATATATATATATATATATATATATTATTCACACTCAATTTCTTTTGGTTCCTATAATATTTATTACGATACAAGTAAAATAAAAATTTTATTTTTAAAAATGCGTATTTTCTCTCTGTAATCCTTAAAATGAAATATAACAGCTTTGAAAGTGGCATAAATCGATTCAGCGACCCAAAAAACCATGTAATGTATATATTAATCGCCATTTGTGACCTATAATCAATTGCCTTTAATGACCTAAATTGGTCATTTTGAACCACTGCAGTGCACTGTGCGTCGCCCTATTTCGCAATTTTCGCCAGTTCCTATTATTGAGCTTCGCAATGTGAAAAATTAAATATTACTTCCTTCGTCCATGAAATGAATGGGAGGTTTAAATAAAGAGGAAAATTAGTTTTAAAAACATTATTTTTTTTCTCATTCAATTCCATTCTAAAAAAATAAATTTCCATAAATATTCTCACTCCTATTATTACATAAACCTACATAAGAAGTGATCAATTATTAGAAATATTCAGTTGTCATTCGCACTTCCAAAGCACGTCACGATGCGCCACAACACAGTAGTCCTATTGCTTATTTTTGTGCGGGCATATATTGGATCTGTGTTAGCACAACGAAATATCGATGTTTCTTCTATTAAATTTCCTAAAGATTTCATATTCAGCGCTGCGACTGGTTCATATCAAGTTGAGGGAGCTTGGAATGAAGGAGGTAAATGGATAAAGTATTTTACTTATTTTTTTTTTACTTTCACTTACCTATATATGAAATATATAGTAAGTGGAAGTATGGCGATCGTGAAAAATTTCGACTTCCGGTTTTCAACGGAAATACACGTTTTGGGGTCCCCTGAGTCCAATTAACCAGGTCCCGCGAAATGGTCCGTGTGCGTGTGTGTGTGTGTGTGTGTGTGTGTGTGTGTGTGTGTGTGTGTGTGTGTGTGTGTGTGTGTGTTTGTGTGTGTGTGAACAGACTAGCTCAAAAACTATAAACCGTGCGAACCTGAAATTGGGTATTTAGTGTAGATAAATGCCCCCGATTCATCAAAATTGCTAAAGGGAGGGGGTACTTTATTTTATGACTTTTTAAGTTTTTTTCGATTTTCTCAAAAACGGCTCTAACGATTTTGATTAAACTGATATTTGATCTATGTATATGCCAAAGATGCGATAGCCAACATTACCTCAAAATTGATCAACCGGAGGAGTTACTTTACTTAATAAATTTTGTATCATTTTCACGTTTTTTTTTTATTTACTCAAAAAAGGCTTTAACGATTTTGATCAAACTGGGTATTTGATGTATGTATATGCCAAAGATATGATAGCAAACATTTCATCGAAATTGGTCAAACGGAGCGGGCACTTTATTTCATATTTTTTTTCCAATTTTTATCTTTTTTTCGATGATCTCATAAACGGCTTTAACGATTTTTATCAAATTCGTCATGTTTAATGAAAATTAGGTGTTCTTTAATATCAGGTAAGCTTTATCATTATTAAAATGTTCTGAGGGGGCTTTTTTTGGGGGGGTTGGGGCTTTTTTTGTTTGTTTCCTGTAAAGTACCTTTGTTTTTGTTTATATGGAGAAATTAACTGTATCTCGTTAAGCCTAAAAATAAGAAATGGTTGAAAATGAGATATGATAAAAATAAAGAAAACATAGAGGAGAAAAAAAGAAAAATATTCAGTCAACTCATAAAACTCGTTGAGCCCACGCATGCGGAGTACGCCTTTAATGACAGACCATTGTTCATAATTAAAGCCGTTCTGTTCATTTGAGAAGTGGCATTAAACAAAACGCATTAATTTCTAATCTAAGTAAGTTGGTAAGTGAAAGTTGTGTGTTGCGCGCACGCACCAGATTTTTTTTTGTTGCGGTTACATACCTTCTTCATGTTTGGTCGTTGTTAGTTATATGTACATTATACATATGATCATATGAACATATGATGCAGCTCTGCATTCTATTACTTGATTCCACTTATACAATAAAATCTGTCTAAAAAGGAATGCCAAGGGTCCGTCCTTATTTTTCCGTTTTGACAGGTTATGCTGGAAAGTATGAAAAATAAGCATCTGTAACTATTTTTTTGTTTAAGCAATTTAATAAAACTCCATTAGCAAGATAAGCATTTATTAAATTAGAAAATACATAAATACGTTAAAAAAGAATAATAAAAAAATAACATTTTTAAGATAAGCATTTATTAAAAATAAAAAATACATAAATACACTTTAAAAAATAATAACGTTTTTAAGGTAAGCGTTTATTAAAAATAGAAAATACGTAATTACGTAGTGATAACGTCATATTAGGATCTTTTGATTCTCCAGAAATTATATTTAACACTATATTGAGCCTTTTTCTGAAGCTGGCAAGCGATCCAGATGATGCTTTAAAATCCACATTATTTATTTTTTGGGCTACATCCAAAGCTCATGCTTCAATCATGGGTCCAGAAATCGGCATTCCTCTCGCTCGGGCACTTACGAACCATTCCCAAACAGCTTCATTAATTTCTTCATTTGAGCCAACTTTTTTGGCCCGTTTTGACTGGCCTGCTGTTCCACATAACCACTGATCTTTAATTTTATTCTTATTTTTAATAGCTTCATAAACTTGTGTTTACCCGATTTGATATTTTTCAGCTAAAAGTTTAACCAGTTTTCTTCATTTCGTGCTCCTCAATCAGTTCCAGTTTTTCATTGAGAGATAAAGTTTCGTTTTTACTAACTGACATCTCGAATGAGAAAAATTAATTTTGATAAAGACACTACTCACAAGTGTATATTTCAAAAGCTTTAAAAGGACTAAATAGAAAAGCTAAGAAATAGAAGGAGGATTGCCGGTACAGCCATAGTAAGGAGGATTACAGGACGCGGTTCTTCGAAAATTCGATTTCCTGACTTTCAAGCTAAAGCGCTCATAAGAGTAGAGTATACATTGGATTAAACAGAGAATGATTCTTTGAAATCTGTCTCCTACCGGATAGTTCATTAATGCGGCTAACAACTATTTTCCGTTTTATGAAAATTTTCGTACCGAAAAAAGCCTTCCGTTTCCGGGTTAGACAGATTTCCGGCTTATGCAAGATGGTTTCAGGTATAAATTCGGTCCGTTCCGAGATCATTTTTCCGTTTTGACAGAATTCCGTTTTATACAGGTTCTGTTTTAGACATATTTCACTGTGTATACTATACATATAACTAACAACGACCAAACACGAAGAAGGTTCCACTTATTGCTTTTTGGCCATTCACGAAATCTTTCACTGGCTAATGAGTTTTCCTCATTCGCATGCTCAGTATTTTACTAACAGCCCATTGTTGAAAAGTAAGGCGTAATACTTATGCCCAAATAGTTGTCTAACTGTATTAAGTGCCTGTTGGAACAAACCTATTTAATGGAATAATAGGTTTGTTCCAACCATATTGTTTTTATGGTAACAAAATTAAGTATTCATGGAGTAATAAAGTTAGACGCCATGATGTATTATATTTCGTATTGTCACATTGTCAAAGGTAAAAATAAAAACTATTTTATTAGATCTTTAGTGAGTGGATGCGCAGAAAAACATATGACGCTTAAAAAAATTAAACATTTCTTACTTTCAATTACTTAAATATGAAAAATGTAGTAAGGGAAAGTATTTCGATCGATTTGGAATACACGTTTTGGGGTCCCCTTGAGTCCGCGAAATGATCTGTGTGTGTGATCAGACTAGTCATAAAACTATTAACCGTACGAACCGGAAATTGGTTATTTGGTGTATTGATATGACCGCGATGGGACAGCAAAAAGTTCTTCGAAATTGGTCAAAAGGAGGTGGTACTTTATTTAATAAATTTTAGTCTCACTTTTACGTCATTTTTTTCGATTTTCTAAAAAAATGGCTCTAATGATTTTGATAAAACTGGATATATTACATATGTGTATGACCACGATGTGATAGCCAAAATTTTATCAAAATTGATCAATTGGAGGGTACACTTTATTTAATAACTTTTGTCTCATTTTAACTTTAAATGTTTTTCTTATTTACTCAAAAACGGCTTTAATTATTTTGATCAAACTGGGTAATTATCATACTTTGATCACAGTGGGAAAATTTTGTCATTTGAAGTAAAAATCCAAAAAATTAAATTAAAAATACTCTATTTTTTTTTTTATTTTAAAGGATAAAAATATTGCCCTATAATTCAACGATAAGTATGTTTTATGATTTAGTCTAATTCGAGGCCGAAAATGTAATAAAAGGGATTTAAATCTTAAAATAGATATATCGCCGATCGATCCAATAACTTTACAGCCATTTTTCTTATTTATAAAATATGTTTGGTGCAATAATATAAAAGATAAAGCTCTATAGAAAAAAAAAATAATATCGAGAGATGAGCATAGATTTTGCTTAAAATAAATTCAATTTTTTTCCCTATTCAGCTTTACTTTTTATATTAATGCACCAAACAAATTTTATAAATAAGAAGAATGGCTGTGAAATTATTGGATAAAAATTGGTTTTGATTTCATACACGATGAGTATGTAAATTATGAAAAGAAAGTATTTAAATTGATATAACTGCTATTATATTGGCAATAGTTGGTTCTTATTTTTTCCTTACTGGTAGAGGGTGAAGGGTGCTAAATTACCTTAATAGAATTAGAACGATCAAATGCGATCGATCGGCGATATATCGATTTTAAGATTTAAATCCCTATATTTGAACATTTATTATATTTTCGGCCTCGAATTAGACTAAATCATAAAACATACTTATCGTTGAATTATAGGACAATATTTTTATCCGTTAAAATTCCTAAAAAATAAGGTATTTTTAAATTACTTTTTTGGATTGTTATCCTTTAGTATATTATAGACATATTTTTGATTTGTATAGCTTTCCATATTTGACATTGTATTACTTAAAATCCAAAAATTTTATTCATATTCTTTTGTTAAATATCTAATTCCACACCAAAAAAAAAAAATAAATAAATAAAAAAAAATATATTATTCTATTATGCAATTATGAACTCATTTTCATTTTTTCATGCATATATATGTATATAGATACATATATTACTCATTATTTTATTTATTTATTAATTTTTCTTTTCTTCATATTTATTGGTTGCTATCTTGTTTTATATTTAGCCCTGAAGAAGACCTGAATATCGGGTCGAAACGTCGGCACAATATATATGTTATTTCACATATAGTGTTTTCATTTGACCGCACCCCCCAACCATTTCCATCTCATATTCTTCTACGGTCAACAAATTTCCTTCATTATTTTCTTTAAATTTAGGTGAAGAAAGAATTCATTTAAAAATTATTTTGAAATACTTTGAGCGATGGTATTTTTATTTTTTTTTTTTTGTTCTCACTGATAAAGGGAATACCATGCTCTTTAATGAAAAAATAATTATTCGATTATCATGATTTAATCAGGGGTTATAGATTTTTGGCCGCTGCGACGCATAATGGTTGGAAGGCGGAAAAAACAACAATTGTTATGACCCTTTGAAAATCGATCGTTCAAAACGAAAAATTTAAAACAATATAATTATTTTTGCAACTCGCATTTTTGTTTATTGTTGCAATTTTCCTTCATAATCATAAAAAGCGATCCCACATGTTACACTACTATAAAAATGTTTTTCCAATTTTTTAACCCCGACATAAACTCCCGAACAAATACAATAAAAATAAGACAATTTTTTTTTTGGCAATGCATATTTTTTAAGCGCAGCCGAGCGCAGTTATAAATTCCATTTTGTAAAGAAGAATATACCTCTAAGTAAGTAAGTATTTACCCAGATGGTACATGTCGGTTTCGTGCCCCCCAATCATTAAAATCGATTAATCGATTTTTAGCTAGTTGAAAAAAATATCTAGTAACCTGATAAAACATAGTAGAATATAGTAACCTATAATGGATAATATATATTTAACAAATCAAATACATCAACAAATAAAAGTAACTAACTAAATATATTATTCGTTTTTAATACATTTATAAAAATCACTAATGTCCGTCATTATATTGTCAAAAGTTGTTTTATTTTTATCAATTTTTCTTCTCCACATAAACTCGGCTAAGTAGGATCCTAGAGTGTTTCTCCGTGTTCCCCTCCTCTTCTTATTTCCCCATTTGACAGAGCCCCAGAGTCTTTCTATTCTTTGGGTATTAGCGAGGGTTTCCGGGTCAACGAAATTATATTTATGATTGACTGTATAGTGTACATAACCCTCTTTATACAGATCAGCATATGCCTTCCAACAATCTGAAACTATGATAGATTCTGTTCTAATACGTTCCTTGATTATAGGTATTAATGTTTCCTTAGAGCGGTCTGCCACAGGAACAAGAAAACACTCGTTAGTCTCCCGGCATATTCCGCCCAATATCCACTGCTGAGGCAATATTCTTCTAGCGTTATTTTTCGTACGGACGAATAAGCTTTCGTTTATTTCTACGATCATATTCTTGCCTCCTATCGATGTGCTCATTTTCTCCATCTTCCAGAGACATACTTCCCGCATATAATTACTATAATCCACAAAACTCTCCTTGCAAATTCCAAGATGTTTTTTACAGAAATTCACTGTAGTAAGTTCTTCCGCCCAGCAGTAAATAAAATGAATAAAAGATGCAAAAGATAATCTTGAACCCTCAAGCCGTGTATTTTTCCGTAGACTCGTTTCATATCTACAATCTCTTACCCTGCATCTCCATCTTGAACGACTGCCTATAACAATTTTAATTGAATGATTTTTCGGACATATCTTCTCTTCCGGTATTATTCCATATTTATGAAGAAGGGATACCGCTGTTTCTTCGTTATTGATTTTCCGAAAAAGATCTTTCAAAGAAATAATATCCATTTCTTAACCTTCCTATCAAATGTAAACAATCACAGAAATAATGTAAATTCAACTATTGTAACGAGGCGCGGTACGATCCGTGAAAATCCCGGGTTGTGGCGCCATCTCTGGTACAGGGAAGTAGTGGCAGGTGAGGTTCTGAAGGAGAGGTTATGTTGATGTGAGAGGAGAGAGAGTGTTTTTGAGTTTTTTTTGTGATCCAATGTCATAACTACCTCGTTCTGTTTTTCCCTTCCACTAAGAAAAAAATAAAGGGGACTCTTATGAGTGGATGAAGGCTTACATCTGATTTCAATGCCCTGTGTTGGTCGAAATTAGCTCAGTTGAATGGGTTATACTTCAACACCTTTCTTTTTCCATATAAGTTAGTAGTTATGTGCTCTTTATATTATTTATTGGATAAATACCAAAGAAATAGGACCTGGCTGAAGTTGTATAGTTGACTATACTTATGTATAGTATTAATGGGATGGATACCAAATTTATAAGGGTTGACTGAACGTGTGTAACTGGTTATTTTGATATAGATTAATTATTAGATAGATATGCAATAAATAGGAGTTTGATGCTGGTGTATATTTAATTATATTTATGTACATTATTGATTGGATAGATACCACAATTAATAAGAGCTGACTGCATGTATGTAATTGGTTATATTTATATAGATGATTCATTATCTATTTTTTTTTATTTAGATGGATATGCAATTAATAGGAGCCAGCTGCATGAGTATAGTTAGTTATATTTGTATATATTTATTTATTAGATGAATAACCAGTTAAGAGAAGATAGCTGCATGAGTATAGTTAGTTATATTTGTATATATTTATTTATTAGATGAGTAACAAGTTAAGAGGAGGTAGCTGCATGTGTTTCAGTAGTTATATTTAAGTATGTTATTTATTATTATATTTATGTATGTTATGTAATTATAATTAGAGCTAGCTGTGTGGGCATAGTTAGTTATATCTATAAGTGCTATTCATAAGGGGGATATCAGAATGATTAGAGCTGGCTACCTGTGTACCGCTAATTGTATTTATATATATATTATCTATTGGATGGCTACCAAAATTATTAGAGCTAGTGGCATCTGCGTAGTCAGTTATGTTGATATATATAATTGTTAGATGGGTGTCAAACTAACTAGAGTTGGTTCCAGGAAGTTTGGTATGTAGAACTGGTTAGTATTTGTTATTAATTTATTTCTATCTATCATTAATAGGCATCTTTACCTTGTATATATATATATATATATATATATATATTGTATAGTATGTTACGTTAAAAAAAATATTAATTGGTTATAAATAAATAAAACAATCGTAACAAAAAAGGTGGTAGCTCAGTGGAGACGGGCGGGTTCTTAAATGACTAGTGATTAAAAAAATTGAAATAAATTAAGGGGCGCCACGCTATTTATTTTAAGGAAATAGCGAAAACCTAAAGCAATCTGAATAAAAAAAAATAATTTAAATTTAATAAGTGAAGATTACCTTAAAATCTCGGAGAGGGCTGTACCTAAAATACAATTTGCAATTTACACTTATGAACTACTTAATGGTAAGTTAAAAAGAAATTGAACAAAACAAATTAAACTCAAATAAAAAAACTTTTAATTAACACTATATTTACACTACGATATTAAAAATAAAATTTACTCACAATTTCTGTAGTCAGGCCTGATCAAAATCTAACTCTATTCACACAACTAGAAACAATTTAAACTTATAACAACTATACAATAAAAAAAGAGCAAGGTTTAACAAAGAAATTAAAAGAAAAATATCTCCAGTCTGTTCTCTTAACTCGCCTGTCTTCTCGTAGCTTTGTTGCCAGTAGCCACTCGGCTTGGCGATTCTCGTCACCGGAATCTCTTCCGTGAACGCCACTATTCTTCAATTCTCTGATATTTAGCGATACAGACCACAACTACGTTAATCACTAAAACAGTCTCATTTTATCATCACTCGTCGAACGCTAGCGAACATCTCCTGTATTTTCCTTCGTTGTTTCTCAAAAAAACCAATGCCTTAATAACAGCTGTTTTTCACTTAATTACTTCGGTCCTGTCTCTTCATTTAAAATAAAACATAATTTTTTTTATAGCTAAATGAAAAAAATATTATATCAATAAAAAACTAATACAAAGCTTTTAAAACAACACATATTTTAATTATATACAAAAATATATCAAGCCCTCTTCGATTATTACTTAATGAGTTTTATTAAATAAAAAAAAAATTTTTTTTGTTTATTTATTTTTCGTTACAAACTCTCCCCCTCCCTACCAAAAATTTTTTTTTTTTTTTTTTTTTTTTTAATGCTTGAATCTTAAGTCTTAGGTCGGATGAGGTTTTAGATCTTTGACATGCCAAGTTCCTAAGGGATGACCCTGTAGATCTTCTAGCACGTATAATAAATTTCCTTGTTTTGCTCTGATTCTACATTTCCCATATAGAGGTGCCAATTTATTAGAAAAGTTCTTTGAAGCATCCGAAAGGGTTTGGGTCTTCTTCCACACTAAATCTCCAGCTTGTAGATCCATGTTCCTTCTCCGAAGATTATAATGGTGCCTGCTTTTCTCGTATGATTGCCGTAGACGCTCAACCACTTCTTCATATATTACTGGCATCATGTTGAACTTCTGTGCGTAAGCCTTTCGATCTCCCGTTTCCGGAACATTATCTGAAGCAATGGAATGCTCGTACTCGTCGCCTGAACGTGGTAACTCTCGTCCAAAATTCAAATAAGCTGGCGAATAACCAGTAACCTCATGTACCGCAGTCTGCATAGCAAAAGCCAACTTGTGTAGATCCTTATCCCAGTGCTTATGATTGTCTTTCACATAGGAAGCTAGGAGTGTCTTTATCACTCGATTTGGACGCTCCATCGGATTAGCCTGTGGATGATAGACTGGGGTGAACCACAATTTAACAGCATATTCTCGGGCTTTCTTTTTTAAAATATTGCTCCTGAATTGAGGGCCGTTATCACATATAATAATTTGGGGAACCCCGAACTTAAGAAAGACCTCTCTTTCTAAAGTTTTGGCCACCACTTCGGCTGTCGATTTTGAAATTGGTACTATGATGCTGTATTTAGTGAAGCAGTCGGTAAACGCTAATATGAACCTTTTCCGGTTTGAAGACATAGGAAACGGCCCCATTATATCTGCCGAAACCATTTGCCAAGGTTGGGTAACTACTCGCTGTTTCCCCATTAAGCCCGCAGGCTTTGTCTGTAATGGCTTATTCGCCAAGCACACTTCACATTTCCGTACGTACCTGGTTACATCGGTTGCCATGCCAGGCCAATAGTAGTACTCCTTTACCCGCTGCAAGGTTTTGAAACATCCCAAATGCCCTGCAATTTCTTTATCATGACATTCCCAGATCGCTTCCCTACGTTTTTGTTTAGGAACTACTTATTTCCACTGGTTGCTATCTCCTACCATTTTCCGGTTATTATTAACTAGCTTCCATAGAGTTTGATTAACAATCCTCCAATCCGCATATTTCGATGGATTCTCTTCTACTTGTTTCATCATCCGCTGATACCACGCGTCCTCTATTGGTTCTCCAATATCAATTCTGGCTATCGGGAATTCGTAAGTCCGTGACAACGCATCGGCTGCAGCGTTTTGTTTGCCGGGACGGTGTACGATAGTGAATTGGTGTTGCTGCAGTTTTAGTGCCCACCTAGCCAGTCGACCTTGAGGGTCGCGAAGACTATTCAACCATTTTAAGGCCATGTGGTCAGTAATAACTGTAAAATCCATTCCTTCCAAATAAGGCCGAAACTTCTCTATTGCCCAGAGAACTGCTAGGCACTCTTGCTCAGTTACACTGTATTTCCTCTCGGCTGTGGTCAAACTTCGGCTCGCATAAGCTATGACCCGATCTCCTTCTGGGTATTCTTGGTAAAGAATAGCCCCTAATCCTGTTTTAGAGGCATCGGTTTGTAGGAAGAATCGCTTACTGAAGTCAGGACATGCTAACACAGGTGCTGTGACAAGCTTCTCCTTCAGTAATCTGAACGCTTCTTCTTGTTCTTGTCCCCATTTCCATCTCTTGTTTTTCTTCAATAGATCCGATAGCGGTGAAGTTGGAGTCGAGAAATTAGGGACAAAGCGGCGATGCCAGGAAGAAAGCCCTATAAACTGTCTCACTTGCTTTACGTTCTTAGGTGCTGGGTAGTTTAATATCGCCTCAATCTTTCCCGGATCAACTTGTAGGCCGTTCTCATTTACCACGTATCCCAGAAACTTTAGTTCCTCTTTGCAAAACTGACTTTTCTCCCAATTCACCGTTAAGTTGGCTGAGCTCAATCTTTCTAAGACCTTCTCCAATGTTTCTATGTGGGAATCGAAGTCTGATGAGACCACAATGATGTCATCCAAGTAAACAAAGATATTTGGTTCTAAATCTGCTCTCAAAACATCGTCAATCAGTCTTTGCCATGTCGCTGGTGCATTATGCAGTCCAAAAGGCATTCTACAAAAATGGAAGAGGCCGCGGTTGGGAACAGTAAAAGCTGTCTTTTCCTTGCTTTCAGCAGCCATTGGTATCTGCCAGTATGCGCTCTTTATGTCGATGGAAGAAAGTATCTTGGCATCACGTAACCTATCCAATATATTCGAAATGTAGGGCAGCGGGTAGGCGTCTCTTTTAGTCACGGCATTTAACTGACGATAATCCACGCAAAAACGGTAGGATCCATCGGGTTTCTTCACTAAAACAACAGGTGACGACCAAGCACTCTGTGACGGCTCTACAATTCCTTCTTCGAGCATTTCATCGAGCTCCTTATTTAAGATATCTTGGATCTTTGGTGAAACAGGGTAGTAACGCTGTTTGACTGGCTTACTATCACCGGTATTTATTTCGTGCTCTACCCTGCTTGTACATCCTAACTTTGATGGTCGGATATTTCGCCAATGTCCGATAAGCCGATTTAAGGTTTCTTCCTGTTCCTGCGTAAGATTCGGTCTAGTTAGGACAGCAGGGCCATTCTGTGACACAGCTAAACATTCTTCTGTTGGAACAAAGTGCCACATATTTTTCGATATGTCTGGAACCAATCTAAATTTATTCCAGAAGTCGATGCCCAATATAAGTTCATCCACCAAGTTGGAAACTACCAAAAATTGGATAATTCTCATTTTACCTTCCAACTCCACTGGCACGTTTACGCTTCCAAAAACGTTGAGCGCGGTGCCTCCAGCAGCATTTATTTGAATTTTGGGTTTTTTGTGTAGCTTTACACCCAGCCGTGAAAAACGTTTCCAGCATTCCTCACTTATCAATGACCTTGAAGCCCCAGAATCCAGCAATCCCGTTTGTTGTCTTCCCAAAATGTTGACTGTTAAATACGGCCTTCCAAACTTCTTCCACAATCGACAACCACTCTACCCACTCAGCTTTCGTCGTGGAATTCGGGCTTCGTCCAGGCTCCCTTCCACTTAGGCCTGACCCCCTTGATCGTTTCCCTGGTTGGTGGTATTACAACGTTTACATGTCTTTCTATCCGCATCCCTTAGGCCACAACCTATACAGAATTTGGTTTTTACTGAGCGACACTTTTTGAACGAATGATTGGTCCCTCCACAGTTCCAACAGCGAAATGTGTAATTGGGTTTAGCCAAGGCTTCTACAACCATCTTCGATTCTGCTACTGTGTCGTCTTGATTAAGTTGTTTCCTCGTTGGCGGGCGATAGGCCAAGTCGGGTTCGAGTAATCCTTTACTATCTGGTGGCGGTCGATATTCGTTCATTCTCCACCTTACTTCTTCAATCTGCCGACCGATTATTACTAACTCCTTCAATGTTGTTACTTGGTGCAAAGCCATCCTTTCCAAGTAGAGGGGGTTCAAATTCTTCTTAATGATATTCAACATTTGGTCTTCCGTAGGCATAGTTGGTAAACGGTTAAAATAATTCTTCATAACTGCCACGAATGTACCCATCGACTCTGCATGTCCTTGAGTTCTTCTCTTTATTTCTTCCCAAAGGCGATCCTCATAGTCTAAAGGTGTATATTCGGCTTTCAATTCTGAGATAAGTTCAGCCCACGTTGTAACTTCTTTCCGTACAGCTCGAAACCAAATCAGTGCTGGTCCTTTAAACAAGTCGTACGCAGCCCTAAAAAGCTCTTCATGAGTAGTATTCCTTGCCAAACTTAACTCCTCTACAGTCTCTAAAAACACATGGACACTGAGACCATCCCCATCGCCTGTGAAGTGAATTCCCCAATCTCTTATGGGAGTTTCAGTTCTTCTGATCACGTACTTAGTGCCAGCAACGTCTGACTCCGACTCAACGGTCGTTACAGGCTTCTTTGTATCTTCAGTTGATTCGGTAATCACTGATTGTACTTTACCCTCCTGAGACTTTCCGGGATTCTGGTTTTCAAAGTGGGATTCTGAAACAGGAGGTTGCCCACTCAATTTTTCTTCTAGTTCCTCAAATAATAGAAGGCATTTTGAAATTGCTTCTGACTTCCTCCCCATTTCGATGGTGTCTTTCGTTGTTATCCGGTTTAGTCTATTAATCAAATGTTGAAGACCTGTATCGATTTTATCTATATCCCCGGTAGAACTAGAGGGTGGGAGAACAGAAATCTTGTTCTCAACAGTGGCAATTTTCTCTTCACACACGCTTAATTCTTCCGTAGGAGAAAGGTCAACTACCGGAGCAACATATTTTCCTGCACTCTCTAGTTTAAAGACGGTCCGAAGTCTTTTCCTCATATCTTCTACAGTAGATATTCCAACTATCCCCCGAATCCTTAATTCGTATTCAAGCTCGTCCTTTAACAATCTATCGACCTTCATCTTTATGATTTCAAAAGAACCAAATAAAAATTATACTACTTTTTCTTAGCAGATAAAATAAAAAAATTCAATATTAGGACAAAAAAATAATTTTATTTAAAAATCACTAAATCAATATTAAATTAAGCATCTATCTAATCACTTATAGTCCCTGTTCGGGCGCCATTTTGTTACGTTAAAAAAAATATTAATTGGTTATAAATAAATAAAACAATCGTAACAAAAAAGGTGGTAGCTCAGTGGAGACGGGCGGGTTCTTAAATGACTAGTGATTAAAAAAATTGAAATAAATTAAGGGGCGCCACGCTATTTATTTTAAGGAAATAGCGAAAACCTAAAGCAATCTGAATAAAAAAAAATAATTTAAATTTAATAAGTGAAGATTACCTTAAAATCTCGGAGAGGGCTGTACCTAAAATACAATTTGCAATTTACACTTATGAACTACTTAATGGTAAGTTAAAAAGAAATTGAACAAAACAAATTAAACTCAAATAAAAAAACTTTTAATTAACACTATATTTACACTACGATATTAAAAATAAAATTTACTCACAATTTCTGTAGTCAGGCCTGATCAAAATCTAACTCTATTCACACTACTAGAAACAATTTAAACTTATAACAACTATACAATAAAAAATCTGGTGCGTGCGCGCAACACACAACTTTCACTTACCAACTTACTTAGAATAGAAATTGACGTGTTTTGCTAAACATCATTTCCCAAAGTCACACATTTTTCTACATTCATATCTTATTTTTGTTAATCGTTAAAGCCGTTTTTGAGTAAATAAAAAAAAACCCGAGAAAATGATACAAAATTTATTATGTAAAGTCCCCCCTCCCGTAGATCAATTTTGATGAAATTTTTACAGTCATATTAATACATCAAATACTTAGTTTGATCAAAATCGTTAAAACCGTTTTTGAGTAAATAGAAAAAACACGTGAAAATGATACAAAATTTATAAAGTAAAGTCCCCCCTCCGGTTGATCAATTGTGATGAAATGTTGGTTATCACATCTTTGGCATTTAAATACATCAAATACCAAGTTTGATCAAAATCGTTAAAACCGTTTTTGAGTAAATAAAAAAAACATGTGAAAATGATACAAAATTTATTAAGTAAAGTCCCCCCTCCAGTTGATCAATTTTGATGAAATTTTTACAGTCATATTTCAGGCATATAAATAGATCAAATACTCAGTTTAATCAAAATCGTTAGAGCCGTTTTTGAGAAAATCGAAAAAAACTTAAAAAGTTATTATATAAAGTACACCCTCCCTTTGAGCAATTATGATGAAATTTTTGCTGTCACATCGCGGGCATATACATACTCTAAATACCCAATTTCAGGTTCGCACGGTTATTAGTTTTTGAGCTAGTCTGTTCACACACACACACACACACACACACACACACACACACACACACACACACAGACCATTTCGCGGGACTTGGTTATTTCGACTCAGGGGACCCCAAAACGTGTATTTCCGTTGAAAACCGGAAGTCGAAAATTTTCACGATCGCAATACTTCCACTTACTATATATTTCATATATAGGTAAGTGAAAGTAAAAAAGAGCAAGGTTTAACAAAGAAATTAAAAGAATAATATCTCCAGTCTGTTCTCTTAACTCGCCTGTCTTCTCGTAGCTTTGTTGCCAGTAGCCACTCGGCTTGGCGATTCTCGTCACTGGAATCTCTTCCGTGAACGCCACTATTCTTCAATTCTCTGATATTTAGCGATACAGACCACATCTACGTTAATCACTAAAACAGTCTCATTTTATCATCACTCGTGGAACGCTAGCGAACATATCCTGTCTTTTCCTTCGTTGTTTCTCAAAAAAACCAATGCCTTAATAACAGCTGTTTTTCACTTAATTACTTCGGTCCCGTCTCTTCTTTTAAAATAAAACATAATTATTTTTATAGCTAAATGAAAAAAATATTATATCAATAAAAAACTAATACAAAGCTTTAAAAACAACACATATTTTAATTATATACAAAAATATATTAAGCCCTCTTCGATTATTACTTAATGAGTTTTATTAAATAAAAAAAAATTTTTTTTTGTTTATTTATTTTTCGTTACAAGTATAAGCATAGAATTATTTTCGAATAATTGCATAGTATGTAATATGGATTATTGCATAGATGTATATATATATTGTTGATTGTTGTATAGTTTATTAAATAGATGGTCCTGGCACATTGGTTCTATTGATATACATGAGAATTCTTGGATTGTTTGATAGGGATGAGCTCTTTTGATAAGCTTTCCCCCTCTCAGAAAAGGTCTTTTCTCCTGAAGAAAAGAGAATCTCTCTTTGCTATCCTGACCTCTATTTGCGACTCATCCAAAAGGTTAAGCGAGAGCAACGTTGGCACCTTTAGGTCTCAATTTGAAAGGCTGTCAAAAATTGAAACGGATCTGGAAGTGATTCAGGAGGAGATCCAGATTTATAATGCTACTGAGGAAGACGAGAAACTTCATCTTGATACAACATCTGTTCAGGTCCAAACACTGAACTTAATCGATGTTGCCAAAAATAATTATCTTAGCTGTGTTGGCTCAGCAAAGAAAAGTGGCACTCAGACTACCCAGGGCCATTTTGGCGGGGTAAATCTTCCCCGTATTACTCTGCCAAGTTTCGACGGCAACATTGACAAGTGGCCTGAGTTCATTGCGTTATTTTCTTCTTTGGTCGGTGATGATCCCTCTCTTTCAGAGGTGACAAAATATCAATATCTTTATTGCTCCTTGAAGGGAGATGCACTTGCTGTTGTTTCTGGATTGCCGCTAGTGGCCGAGAACTACCCATTGGCGTTAGAAGCACTTAAACAGAGATACCAAAATAAGAGGCGTCTAGCCAATGCCCACTTTGGGAAAATAATCAACTTTCAGCAGGTTAGTAATGGTGGCAAGAGGGAACTTCAACGATTTTTGAATATCCACGAGAATAGCTTCCATGCTATGGAGGCATTGGGAATCCCAGATAAATGGGATTTCGCCAAACTCGTCCTTTCTTTGAATAACTTGGACCCTGGGACTAGAAGGGCTTTTGAGGACCGGTGTTCAACACATACAATACCTTCATTCAAAGAGCTGATGATGTTTGTGATGGAGCGATGCAGAGTTGCCGAGCTCATGGGACAGGCAACTAAACAATCCAGAAGTAATGGTGCAATCGGTGGGTGCTCTTCGGTAACTGTGGGGGAACCTGCAAGCATGGAATACTCAACTGAGGCATCTGCTCAAGCAAGGAAAGGTGGTCGTCGCCCCGACCATGAAAGCCAAAAAGTGTTGGAACCAATGAACAAGAGTGCGGGCACCTTGAAATGCTGGAACTGTGGGGGGCCACATGTGCATTCAAAGTGTGAGGAACCCCGTAAGCGGTTCTGCTTTCGGTGTGGTAAGGCAGGAGAGCTTACTTCCACCTGTCCTAAATGTAAGCAGGGAAACTCTGACTTCCACGCCAGAACATGATCCTCATCATTTGGAGCATTCAGTGATTCTCACCGCCAGCAACGAATTGGTAGGCTCGTCACAAAGATGGTACATTCCTGTCAATGTGGGGACTAAGATTGTCAGGATGTTGGTGGACACCGGATCTACCCGGTCATACGTGCGGAGCGGGGTAGTAAATACGGTAGAGGGGTATTCCCTTGGGTTGCCTGATTCATACTCCTCGGTGGTTGTGATGGCTAACGGCACCACTAGCAGGGTGTCTGATTGTTTCGATTTGCCTGTTTCTATAGCAGGAGTTGTATTCACATTGGGGTTCCACAATATGCCGGACCTCTCGGAACCTGCTGTTCTCGGTTTAGATTCCATTGAAAGAGTAGGATTATGTATTCATCCAAAGGGTTTATGGTGGTTGGTGGATAGACCAGGGGAAAAATATGCCTTTCTCAAATCCTCAAGCGATGAGTACAGACTTGAGGCACCCTCTCTGTATGGGATACAGAGTCTTCAGAGAGAAGAGGCAGAGGTTTTGGATTGTGTCGTGCGCAGGGGTTTTAATATGTTGAGTTCGTCTCCCGGATTGACAACCAAAATAACACACCGGATTGAAGTTGGGGAAGCTAGGCCAGTACATCAGAGGGCATACTGTTACTCACCGAAGGTGCTTGAGGCAATGCATGAAGAGTTAGATAACTTCCTCAGAGAGGGATTGGTGGAGCCTAGCCATGCGGAGTGGGCTTCCCCCGTTGTCATGGTTCGAAAATCCAATGGTTCATACAGGTTTTGTGTGGATTACCGCCAGGTAAATGCTGTGTCCAGGAAGGACCATTACCCTATGCCTAATATGACCCAACTCTTGGATAGTCTTAACCAGGCAGCATATCTGTCAAAAATTGACTTGTAACAGGCATTTCTGCAGGTCCCCTTGGCTGATGAAAGATCAAAAGACATAACATCATTTATTGTTCCGGGAAGGGGGCTATTCAGGTTTAGGGTTATGCCATTTGGCTTGACAGGTAGTCCAGCGACATTTCAGCGTCTGGCAGATTCTATATTCGGACCCGAGCTGTACCCCAATGTGGTAGTATACCTAGATGATATTCTCATTTGCACCAGAGATTTCCGGTCCCATTGTAAGTTGCTAGAAGAGGTTTTCAGACGTCTCAGGGATGCGGGTCTCAGAGTCAATCCTGAGAAATGTGAGTTTGGGTGCACCGAGGTGAGCTATCTCGGTTATCGAGTAAATGCGGAAGGTATGTCGGTTGACCCACAGAAGGTTTCCTCCGTAGCTGAATATCCACGGCCATCAAACCTTAAAGCCCTGAGAAGATTTTTGGGTATGGCGGGTTGGTACAGGAGGTTCATACCGGCCTTCTCCACTATGGTTGAGCCTCTTACAAAGTTGCTCAAGAAAGGTGTCAGGTGGACATGGTCCACAGCACAGGAGGGGGCTTTCCAGGGCTTAAAACGTTTGCTTACCTCAGCCCCTATTCTGGCTCGACCTGATTTTGATTTGTCTTTTACTCTTAGTACGGATGCAAGCCAGGTGGGATTGGGTGCAGTTTTGACCCAAGTGCACGATGGGGCCGAAAAAGTCACAGCCTACAGTTCGAGGACTCTAAATCGTAGTGAGAGAAACTACTCTGTGACTGAAAAGGAGTGTTTGGCCTTGATTTGGGGGATCCAGAAGCACCGCCAATATTTGGAGGGCTACCAATTTACAGTGGTAACCGACCACTCTAGCTTAAAGTGGCTCCTTAACCTGAAGGACCCCACTGGTCGACTCGCCAGATGGGCTCTACAACTACAACAATATACATTTGATATTATATTTCGAAAGGGGAGCCAGAACGTGGTGGCGGATGCGCTTTCCCGCATTCCTGAAGGGATTTCTTGCATTTACGTCGTCCCTCAAGAGTCAGAGGACCCATGGTATGAACTAAAGTTCTCTAAAGTACTGGCCAGACCCAAGGACTTCCCGGATTGGCAGATCAGGGGGGGTAAGCTGTTTTACCATAGGCTTTCGGCTGGACCTCGGGACCCTGATATGCAAGAGCAGACCGGTGACTGGAAGCTGGTCATTCCGAAAAGCCTTAGGCAGAGGGCATTGCAAGAGTGCCACGATCGACTAGAGGCCGGTCATTTTGGGGTTGCGAAAACATATTGGCGGCTGAATCGATTGTATTATTGGCCCGGAATGTATGGGGATGTTGAAAGGTAAGTTGGGAAGTGTCAAGTGTGCCAGAGGGTGAAGCCCCCAAATGTAGCGCCACAGGGGTTTATGAAACCGCGCATTGCACATACGCCGTGGGAGTGTGTGAGTGCTGACCTTATGGGGCCATACCCAAGGAGTAGTAAGGGCTGCACATATCTCTTGGTGTTTATGGACACTTTTACGCGTTGGGTTGAATTGGTACCGATACGAAGGGCTACCTCTGAGGTCATTACAGAGAAATTCAGGAACGTTATTTTGAACCGATATGGGACTCCCAAGGTGCTAACAACGGATAATGGGTCAAACTTTGTGAGTTCGTTAGTCAAGTCCCTGGCTTCTGCGTCGGGCATCAGGCTGTTCCGAACCCCATTCTATCACTCCCAAGCAAATCCCGTTGAAAGGGCTAACAGGAATGTAAAACAACTGTTGGTCACCTATCTGGAGGGTAGTCATCGAAATTGGGACAAATATATCGGTGAGATTCAGTTGGCATTAAACTCAGCCGTACAGGACTCGACCAAGTTCTCCCCCGCTTTCTTGAACTTTGGGAGGGAGATTGAAGTGGGTGATACCCTGTATAGGAGTGCGGAAGAGGAGCAGCGGGGGTTCTCAGATGAGCAGATGGGACTTTCTCGCGACAGGTGGTCAACCAGAATGCGGAAGTTAAAAGAGATCTTTCATCAGGTAGAAGAAAACCTGGCTAAGGCAAGTACTGGTCAGGCCAAACGTTATAATTTGAGGAAACGGCCTCTGACCTATCGCATAGGAGACAAGGTTTTAAAAAGATCCTTTCAGCTTCTGCAGCTGAGGGAGTAGCTAAAAAGCTATTCCCGAAATATGAAGGGCCCTTTGTGATCACCAGAGTAAGCCCATCTGGAGTATGCCAACTTGAGGACCTGGAAGGAAACGATGTCGGGCTGTGGCATTCTTCCAAGCTGAAGTCTTTTCAGATAGAATAGGGATTTTCCCGTCTTGGAGGGGGGCATTGTAACGAGGCGCGGTACGATCCGTGAAAATCCCGGGTTGTGGCGCCATCTCTGGTACAGGGAAGTAGTGGCAGGTGAGGTTCTGGAGGAGAGGTTATGTTGATGTGAGAGGAGAGAGAGTATTTTTGAGTTTTTTTGTGATCCAATGTCATAACTACCTCGTTCTGTTTTTCCCTTCCACTAAGAAAAAAATAAAGGGGACTCTTATGATTGGATGAAGGCTTACATCTGATTTCAATGCCCTGTGTTGGTCGAAATTAGCTCAGTTGAATGGGTTATACTTCAACACCTTTCTTTTTCCATATAAGTTAGTAGTTATGTGCTCTTTATATTATTTATTGGACAAATACCAAAGAAAGAGGACCTGGCTGAAGTTGTATAGTTGACTATACTTATGTATAGTATTAATGGGATGGATACCAAATTTATAAGGGTTGACTGAACGTTTGTAACCAGTTATTTTGATATAGATTAATTATTAGATAGATATGCAATAAATAGGAGTTTGATGCTGGTGTATATTTAGTTATATTTATGTACATTATTGATTGGATAGATACCACAATTAATAAGAGCTGACTGCATGTATGTAATTGGTTATATTTATATAGATGATTCATTATCTATTTTTTTTTATTTAGATGGATATGCAATTAATAGGAGCCAGCTGCATGAGTATAGTTAGTTATATTTGTATATATTTATTTATTAGATGAATAACCAGTTAAGAGAAGATAGCTGCATGAGTATAGTTAGTTATATTTGTATATATTTATTTATTAGATGAGTAACAAGTTAAGAGGAGGTAGCTGCATGTGTTTCAGTAGTTATATTTAAGTATGTTATTTATTATTATATTTATGTATGTTATGTAATTATAATTAGAGCTAGCTGTGTGGGCATAGTTAGTTATATCTATAAGTGCTATTCATAAGGGGGATATCAGAATGATTAGAGCTGGCTACCTGTGTACCGCTAATTGTATTTATATATATATTATCTATTGGATGGCTACCAAAATTATTAGAGCTAGTGGCATCTGCGTAGTCAGTTATGTTGATATATATAATTGTTAGATGGGTGTCAAACTAACTAGAGTTGGTTCCAGGAAGTTTGGTATGTAGAACTGGTTAGTATTTGTTATTAATTTATTTCTATCTATCATTAATAGGCATCTTTACCTTGTATATATATATATATATATATATATATATATATATATATATATTGTATAGTATGTTACGTTAAAAAAAATATTAATTGGTTATAAATAAATAAAACAATCGTAACAAAAAAGGTGGTAGCTCAGTGGAGACGGGCGGGTTCTTAAATGACTAGTGATTAAAAAAATTGAAATAAATTAAGGGGCGCCACGCTATTTATTTTAAGGAAATAGCGAAAACCTAAAGCAATCTGAATAAAAAAAAATAATTTAAATTTAATAAGTGAAGATTACCTTAAAATCTCGGAGAGGGCTGTACCTAAAATACAATTTGCAATTTACACTTATGAACTACTTAATGGTAAGTTAAAAAGAAATTGAACAAAACAAATTAAACTCAAATAAAAAAACTTTTAATTAACACTATATTTACACTACGATATTAAAAATAAAATTTACTCACAATTTCTGTAGTCAGGCCTGATCAAAATCTAACTCTATTCACACAACTAGAAACAATTTAAACTTATAACAACTATACAATAAAAAAAGAGCAAGGTTTAACAAAGAAATTAAAAGAAAAATATCTCCAGTCTGTTCTCTTAACTCGCCTGTCTTCTCGTAGCTTTGTTGCCAGTAGCCACTCGGCTTGGCGATTCTCGTCACCGGAATCTCTTCCGTGAACGCCACTATTCTTCAATTCTCTGATATTTAGCGATACAGACCACAACTACGTTAATCACTAAAACAGTCTCATTTTATCATCACTCGTCGAACGCTAGCGAACATCTCCTGTATTTTCCTTCGTTGTTTCTCAAAAAAACCAATGCCTTAATAACAGCTGTTTTTCACTTAATTACTTCGGTCCTGTCTCTTCATTTAAAATAAAACATAATTTTTTTTATAGCTAAATGAAAAAAATATTATATCAATAAAAAACTAATACAAAGCTTTTAAAACAACACATATTTTAATTATATACAAAAATATATCAAGCCCTCTTCGATTATTACTTAATGAGTTTTATTAAATAAAAAAAAAATTTTTTTTGTTTATTTATTTTTCGTTACAAACTCTCCCCCTCCCTACCAAAATTTTTTTTTTTTTTTTTTTTAATGCTTGAATCTTAAGTCTTAGGTCGGATGAGGTTTTAGATCTTTGACATGCCAAGTTCCTAAGGGATGACCCTGTAGATCTTCTAGCACGTATAATAAATTTCCTTGTTTTGCTCTGATTCTACATTTCCCATATAGAGGTGCCAATTTATTAGAAAAGTTCTTTGAAGCATCCGAAAGGGTTTGGGTCTTCTTCCACACTAAATCTCCAGCTTGCAGATCCACGTTCCTTCTCCGAAGATTATAATGGTGCCTGCTTTTCTCGTATGATTGCCGTAGACGCTCAACCACTTCTTCATATATTACTGGCATCATGTTGAACTTCTGTGCGTAAGCCTTTCGATCTCCCGTTTCCGGAACATTATCTGAAGCAATGGAATGCTCGTACTCGTCGCCTGAACGTGGTAACTCTCGTCCAAAATTCAAATAAGCTGGCGAATAACCAGTAACCTCATGTACCGCAGTCTGCATAGCAAAAGCCAACTTGTGTAGATCCTTATCCCAGTTCTTATGATTGTCTTTCACATAGGAAGCTAGGAGTGTCTTTATCACTCGATTTGGACGCTCCATCGGATTAGCCTGTGGATGATAGACTGGGGTGAACCACAATTTAACAGCATATTCTCGGGCTTTCTTTTTTAAAATATTGCTCCTGAATTGAGGGCCGTTATCACATATAATAATTTGGGGAACCCCGAACTTAAGAAAGACCTCTCTTTCTAAAGTTTTGGCCACCACTTCGGCTGTCGATTTTGAAATTGGTACTATGATGCTGTATTTAGTGAAGCAGTCGTTAAACGCTAATATGAACCTTTTCCGGTTTGAAGACATAGGAAACGGCCCCATTATATCTGCCGAAACCATTTGCCAAGGTTGGGTAACTACTCGCTGTTTCCCCATTAAGCCCGCAGGCTTTGTCTGTAATGGCTTATTCGCCAAGCACACTTCACATTTCCGTACGTACCTGGTTACATCGGTTGCCATGCCAGGCCAATAGTAGTACTCCTTTACCCGCTGCAAGGTTTTGAAACATCCCAAATGCCCTGCAATTTCTTTATCATGACATTCCCAGATCGCTTCCCTACGTTTTTGTTTAGGAACTACTAATTTCCACTGGTTGCTATCTCCTACCATTTTCCGGTTATTATTAACTAGCTTCCATAGAGTTTGATTAACAATCCTCCAATCCGCATATTTCGATGGATTCTCTTCTACTTGTTTCATCATCCGCTGATACCACGCGTCCTCTATTGGTTCTCCAATATCAATTCTGGCTATCGGGAATTCGTAAGTCCGTGACAACGCATCGGCTGCAGCGTTTTGTTTGCCGGGACGGTGTACGATAGTGAATTGGTGTTGCTGCAGTTTTAGTGCCCACCTAGCCAGTCGACCTTGAGGGTCGCGAAGACTATTCAACCATTTTAAGGCCATGTGGTCAGTAATAACTGTAAAATCCATTCCTTCCAAATAAGGCCGAAACTTCTCTATTGCCCAGAGAACTGCTAGGCACTCTTGCTCAGTTACACTGTATTTCCTCTCGGCTGTGGTCAAACTTCGGCTCGCATAAGCTATGACCCGATCTCCTTCTGGGTATTCTTGGTAAAGAATAGCCCCTAATCCTGTTTTAGAGGCATCGGTTTGTAGGAAGAATCGCTTACTGAAGTCAGGACATGCTAACACAGGTGCTGTGACAAGCTTCTCCTTCAGTAATCTGAACGCTTCTTCTTGTTCTTGTCCCCATTTCCATCTCTTGTTTTTCTTCAATAGATCCGATAGCGGTGAAGTTGGAGTCGAGAAATTAGGGACAAAGCGGCGATACCAGGAAGAAAGCCCTATAAACTGTCTCACTTGCTTTACGTTCTTAGGTGCTGGGTAGTTTAATATCGCCTCAATCTTTCCCGGATCAACTTGTAGGCCGTTCTCATTTACCACGTATCCCAGAAACTTTAGTTCCTCTTTGCAAAACTGACTTTTCTCCCAATTCACCGTTAAGTTGGCTGAGCTCAATCTTTCTAAGACCTTCTCCAATGTTTCTATGTGGGAATCGAAGTCTGATGAGACCACAATGATGTCATCCAAGTAAACAAAGATATTTGGTTCTAAATCTGCTCTCAAAACATCGTCAATCAGTCTTTGCCATGTCGCTGGTGCATTATGCAGTCCAAAAGGCATTCTACAAAAATGGAAGAGGCCGCGGTTGGGAACAGTAAAAGCTGTCTTTTCCTTGCTTTCAGCAGCCATTGGTATCTGCCAGTATGCGCTCTTTATGTCGATGGAAGAAAGTATCTTGGCATCACGTAACCTATCCAATATATTCGAAATGTAGGGCAGCGGGTAGGCGTCTCTTTTAGTCACGGCATTTAACTGACGATAATCCACGCAAAAACGGTAGGATCCATCGGGTTTCTTCACTAAAACAACAGGTGACGACCAAGCACTCTGTGACGGCTCTACAATTCCTTCTTCGAGCATTTCATCGAGCTCCTTATTTAAGATATCTTGGATCTTTGGTGAAACAGGGTAGTAACGCTGTTTGACTGGCTTACTATCACCGGTATTTATTTCGTGCTCTACCCTGCTTGTACATCCTAACTTTGATGGTCGGATATTTCGCCAATGTCCGATAAGCCGATTTAAGGTTTCTTCCTGTTCCTGCGTAAGATTCGGTCTAGTTAGGACAGCAGGGCCATTCTGTGACACAGCTAAACATTCTTCTGTTGGAACAAAGTGCCACATATTTTTCGATATGTCTGGAACCAATCTAAATTTATTCCAGAAGTCGATGCCCAATATAAGTTCATCCACCAAGTTGGAAACTACCAAAAATTGGATAATTCTCATTTTACCTTCCAACTCCACTGGCACGTTTACGCTTCCAAAAACGTTGAGCGCGGTGCCTCCAGCAGCATTTATTTGAATTTTGGGTTTTTTGTGTAGCTTTACACCCAGCCGTGAAAAACGTTTCCAGCATTCCTCACTTATCAATGACCTTGAAGCCCCAGAATCCAGCAATCCCGTTTGTTGTCTTCCCAAAATGTTGACTGTTAAATACGGCCTTCCAAACTTCTTCCACAATCGACAACCACTCTACCCACTCAGCTTTCGTCGTGGAATTCGGGCTTCGTCCAGGCTCCCTTCCACTTAGGCCTGACCCCCTTGATCGTTTCCCTGGTTGGTGGTATTACAACGTTTACATGTCTTTCTATCCGCATCCCTTAGGCCACAACCTATACAGAATTTGGTTTTTACTGAGCGACACTTTTTGAACGAATGATTGGTCCCTCCACAGTTCCAACAGCGAAATGTGTAATTGGGTTTAGCCAAGGCTTCTACAACCATCTTCGATTCTGCTACTGTGTCGTCTTGATTAAGTTGTTTCCTCGTTGGCGGGCGATAGGCCAAGTCGGGTTCGAGTAATCCTTTACTATCTGGTGGCGGTCGATATTCGTTCATTCTCCACCTTACTTCTTCAATCTGCCGACCGATTATTACTAACTCCTTCAATGTTGTTACTTGGTGCAAAGCCATCCTTTCCAAGTAGAGGGGGTTCAAATTCTTCTTAATGATATTCAACATTTGGTCTTCCGTAGGCATAGTTGGTAAACGGTTAAAATAATTCTTCATAACTGCCACGAATGTACCCATCGACTCTGCATGTCCTTGAGTTCTTCTCTTTATTTCTTCCCAAAGGCGATCCTCATAGTCTAAAGGTGTATATTCGGCTTTCAATTCTGAGATAAGTTCAGCCCACGTTGTAACTTCTTTCCGTACAGCTCGAAACCAAATCAGTGCTGGTCCTTTAAACAAGTCGTACGCAGCCCTAAAAAGCTCTTCATGAGTAGTATTCCTTGCCAAACTTAACTCCTCTACAGTCTCTAAAAACACATGGACACTGAGACCATCCCCATCGCCTGTGAAGTGAATTCCCCAATCTCTTATGGGAGTTTCAGTTCTTCTGATCACGTACTTAGTGCCAGCAACGTCTGACTCCGACTCAACGGTCGTTACAGGCTTCTTTGTATCTTCAGTTGATTCGGTAATCACTGATTGTACTTTACCCTCCTGAGACTTTCCGGGATTCTGGTTTTCAAAGTGGGATTCTGAAACAGGAGGTTGCCCACTCAATTTTTCTTCTAGTTCCTCAAATAATAGAAGGCATTTTGAAATTGCTTCTGACTTCCTCCCCATTTCGATGGTGTCTTTCGTTGTTATCCGGTTTAGTCTATTAATCAAATGTTGAAGACCTGTATCGATTTTATCTATATCCCCGGTAGAACTAGAGGGTGGGAGAACAGAAATCTTGTTCTCAACAGTGGCAATTTTCTCTTCACACACGCTTAATTCTTCCGTAGGAGAAAGGTCAACTACCGGAGCAACATATTTTCCTGCACTCTCTAGTTTAAAGACGGTCCGAAGTCTTTTCCTCATATCTTCTACAGTAGATATTCCAACTATCCCCCGAATCCTTAATTCGTATTCAAGCTCGTCCTTTAACAATCTATCGACCTTCATCTTTATGATTTCAAAAGAACCAAATAAAAATTATACTACTTTTTCTTAGCAGATAAAATAAAAAAATTCAATATTAGGACAAAAAAATAATTTTATTTAAAAATCACTAAATCAATATTAAATTAAGCATCTATCTAATCACTTATAGTCCCTGTTCGGGCGCCATTTTGTTACGTTAAAAAAAATATTAATTGGTTATAAATAAATAAAACAATCGTAACAAAAAAGGTGGTAGCTCAGTGGAGACGGGCGGGTTCTTAAATGACTAGTGATTAAAAAAATTGAAATAAATTAAGGGGCGCCACGCTATTTATTTTAAGGAAATAGCGAAAACCTAAAGCAATCTGAATAAAAAAAAATAATTTAAATTTAATAAGTGAAGATTACCTTAAAATCTCGGAGAGGGCTGTACCTAAAATACAATTTGCAATTTACACTTATGAACTACTTAATGGTAAGTTAAAAAGAAATTGAACAAAACAAATTAAACTCAAATAAAAAAACTTTTAATTAACACTATATTTACACTACGATATTAAAAATAAAATTTACTCACAATTTCTGTAGTCAGGCCTGATCAAAATCTAACTCTATTCACACTACTAGAAACAATTTAAACTTATAACAACTATACAATAAAAAATCTGGTGCGTGCGCGCAACACACAACTTTCACTTACCAACTTACTTAGAATAGAAATTGACGTGTTTTGCTAAACATCATTTCCCAAAGTCACACATTTTTCTACATTCATATCTTATTTTTGTTAATCGTTAAAGCCGTTTTTGAGTAAATAAAAAAAAACCCGAGAAAATGATACAAAATTTATTATGTAAAGTCCCCCCTCCCGTAGATCAATTTTGATGAAATTTTTACAGTCATATTAATACATCAAATACTTAGTTTGATCAAAATCGTTAAAACCGTTTTTGAGTAAATAGAAAAAACACGTGAAAATGATACAAAATTTATAAAGTAAAGTCCCCCCTCCGGTTGATCAATTGTGATGAAATGTTGGTTATCACATCTTTGGCATTTAAATACATCAAATACCAAGTTTGATCAAAATCGTTAAAACCGTTTTTGAGTAAATAAAAAAAACATGTGAAAATGATACAAAATTTATTAAGTAAAGTCCCCCCTCCAGTTGATCAATTTTGATGAAATTTTTACAGTCATATTTCAGGCATATAAATAGATCAAATACTCAGTTTAATCAAAATCGTTAGAGCCGTTTTTGAGAAAATCGAAAAAAACTTAAAAAGTTATTATATAAAGTACACCCTCCCTTTGAGCAATTATGATGAAATTTTTGCTGTCACATCGCGGGCATATACATACTCTAAATACCCAATTTCAGGTTCGCACGGTTATTAGTTTTTGAGCTAGTCTGTTCACACACACACACACACACACACACACACACACACACACACACACACACACAGACCATTTCGCGGGACTTGGTTATTTCGACTCAGGGGACCCCAAAACGTGTATTTCCGTTGAAAACCGGAAGTCGAAAATTTTCACGATCGCAATACTTCCACTTACTATATATTTCATATATAGGTAAGTGAAAGTAAAAAAGAACAAGGTTTAACAAAGAAATTAAAAGAATAATATCTCCAGTCTGTTCTCTTAACTCGCCTGTCTTCTCGTAGCTTTGTTGCCAGTAGCCACTCGGCTTGGCGATTCTCGTCACTGGAATCTCTTCCGTGAACGCCACTATTCTTCAATTCTCTGATATTTAGCGATACAGACCACATCTACGTTAATCACTAAAACAGTCTCATTTTATCATCACTCGTGGAACGCTAGCGAACATATCCTGTCTTTTCCTTCGTTGTTTCTCAAAAAAACCAATGCCTTAATAACAGCTGTTTTTCACTTAATTACTTCGGTCCCGTCTCTTCTTTTAAAATAAAACATAATTATTTTTATAGCTAAATGAAAAAAATATTATATCAATAAAAAACTAATACAAAGCTTTTAAAACAACACATATTTTAATTATATACAAAAATATATTAAGCCCTCTTCGATTATTACTTAATGAGTTTTATTAAATAAAAAAAAATTTTTTTTTGTTTATTTATTTTTCGTTACAAGTATAAGCATAGAATTATTTTCGAATAATTGCATAGTATGTAATATGGATTATTGCATAGATGTATATATATATTGTTGATTGTTGTATAGTTTATTAAATAGATGGTCCTGGCACATTGGTTCTATTGATATACATGAGAATTCTTGGATTGTTTGATAGGGATGAGCTCTTTTGATAAGCTTTCCCCCTCTCAGAAAAGGTCTTTTCTCCTGAAGAAAAGAGAATCTCTCTTTGCTATCCTGACCTCTATTTGCGACTCATCCAAAAGGTTAAGCGAGAGCAACGTTGGCACCTTTAGGTCTCAATTTGAAAGGCTGTCAAAAATTGAAACGGATCTGGAAGTGATTCAGGAGGAGATCCAGATTTATAATGCTACTGAGGAAGACGAGAAACTTCATCTTGATACAACATCTGTTCAGGTCCAAACACTGAACTTAATCGATGTTGCCAAAAATAATTATCTTAGCTGTGTTGGCTCAGCAAAGAAAAGTGGCACTCAGACTACCCAGGGCCATTTTGGCGGGGTAAATCTTCCCCGTATTACTCTGCCAAGTTTCGACGGCAACATTGACAAGTGGCCTGAGTTCATTGCGTTATTTTCTTCTTTGGTCGGTGATGATCCCTCTCTTTCAGAGGTGACAAAATATCAATATCTTTATTGCTCCTTGAAGGGAGATGCACTTGCTGTTGTTTCTGGATTGCCGCTAGTGGCCGAGAACTACCCATTGGCGTTAGAAGCACTTAAACAGAGATACCAAAATAAGAGGCGTCTAGCCAATGCCCACTTTGGGAAAATAATCAACTTTCAGCAGGTTAGTAATGGTGGCAAGAGGGAACTTCAACGATTTTTGAATATCCACGAGAATAGCTTCCATGCTATGGAGGCATTGGGAATCCCAGATAAATGGGATTTCGCCAAACTCGTCCTTTCTTTGAATAACTTGGACCCTGGGACTAGAAGGGCTTTTGAGGACCGGTGTTCAACACAGACAATACCTTCATTCAAAGAGCTGATGATGTTTGTGATGGAGCGATGCAGAGTTGCCGAGCTCATGGGACAGGCAACTAAACAATCCAGAAGTAATGGTGCAATCGGTGGGTGCTCTTCGGTAACTGTGGGGGAACCTGCAAGCATGGAATACTCAACTGAGGCATCTGCTCAAGCAAGGAAAGGTGGTCGTCGCCCCGACCATGAAAGCCAAAAAGTGTTGGAACCAATGAACAAGAGTGCGGGCACCTTGAAATGCTGGAACTGTGGGGGGCCACATGTGCATTCAAAGTGTGAGGAACCCCGTAAGCGGTTCTGCTTTCGGTGTGGTAAGGCAGGAGAGCTTACTTCCACCTGTCCTAAATGTAAGCAGGGAAACTCTGACTTCCACGCCAGAACATGATCCTCATCATTTGGAGCATTCAGTGATTCTCACCGCCAGCAACGAATTGGTAGGCTCGTCACAAAGATGGTACATTCCTGTCAATGTGGGGACTAAGATTGTCAGGATGTTGGTGGACACCGGATCTACCCGGTCATACGTGCGGAGCGGGGTAGTAAATACGGTAGAGGGGTATTCCCTTGGGTTGCCTGATTCATACTCCTCGGTGGTTGTGATGGCTAACGGCACCACTAGCAGGGTGTCTGATTGTTTCGATTTGCCTGTTTCTATAGCAGGAGTTGTATTCACATTGGGGTTCCACAATATGCCGGACCTCTCGGAACCTGCTGTTCTCGGTTTAGATTCCATTGAAAGAGTAGGATTATGTATTCATCCAAAGGGTTTATGGTGGTTGGTGGATAGACCAGGGGAAAAATATGCCTTTCTCAAATCCTCAAGCGATGAGTACAGACTTGAGGCACCCTCTCTGTATGGGATACAGAGTCTTCAGAGAGAAGAGGCAGAGGTTTTGGATTGTGTCGTGCGCAGGGGTTTTAATATGTTGAGTTCGTCTCCCGGATTGACAACCAAAATAACACACCGGATTGAAGTTGGGGAAGCTAGGCCAGTACATCAGAGGGCATACTGTTACTCACCGAAGGTGCTTGAGGCAATGCATGAAGAGTTAGATAACTTCCTCAGAGAGGGATTGGTGGAGCCTAGCCATGCGGAGTGGGCTTCCCCCGTTGTCATGGTTCGAAAATCCAATGGTTCATACAGGTTTTGTGTGGATTACCGCCAGGTAAATGCTGTGTCCAGGAAGGACCATTACCCTATGCCTAATATGACCCAACTCTTGGATAGTCTTAACCAGGCAGCATATCTGTCAAAAATTGACTTGTAACAGGCATTTCTGCAGGTCCCCTTGGCTGATGAAAGATCAAAAGACATAACATCATTTATTGTTCCGGGAAGGGGGCTATTCAGGTTTAGGGTTATGCCATTTGGCTTGACAGGTAGTCCAGCGACATTTCAGCGTCTGGCAGATTCTATATTCGGACCCGAGCTGTACCCCAATGTGGTAGTATACCTAGATGATATTCTCATTTGCACCAGAGATTTCCGGTCCCATTGTAAGTTGCTAGAAGAGGTTTTCAGACGTCTCAGGGATGCGGGTCTCAGAGTCAATCCTGAGAAATGTGAGTTTGGGTGCACCGAGGTGAGCTATCTCGGTTATCGAGTAAATGCGGAAGGTATGTCGGTTGACCCACAGAAGGTTTCCTCCGTAGCTGAATATCCACGGCCATCAAACCTTAAAGCCCTGAGAAGATTTTTGGGTATGGCGGGTTGGTACAGGAGGTTCATACCGGCCTTCTCCACTATGGTTGAGCCTCTTACAAAGTTGCTCAAGAAAGGTGTCAGGTGGACATGGTCCACAGCACAGGAGGGGGCTTTCCAGGGCTTAAAACGTTTGCTTACCTCAGCCCCTATTCTGGCTCGACCTGATTTTGATTTGTCTTTTACTCTTAGTACGGATGCAAGCCAGGTGGGATTGGGTGCAGTTTTGACCCAAGTGCACGATGGGGCCGAAAAAGTCACAGCCTACAGTTCGAGGACTCTAAATCGTAGTGAGAGAAACTACTCTGTGACTGAAAAGGAGTGTTTGGCCTTGATTTGGGGGATCCAGAAGCACCGCCAATATTTGGAGGGCTACCAATTTACAGTGGTAACCGACCACTCTAGCTTAAAGTGGCTCCTTAACCTGAAGGACCCCACTGGTCGACTCGCCAGATGGGCTCTACAACTACAACAATATACATTTGATATTATATTTCGAAAGGGGAGCCAGAACGTGGTGGCGGATGCGCTTTCCCGCATTCCTGAAGGGATTTCTTGCATTTACGTCGTCCCTCAAGAGTCAGAGGACCCATGGTATGAACTAAAGTTCTCTAAAGTACTGGCCAGACCCAAGGACTTCCCGGATTGGCAGATCAGGGGGGTAAGCTGTTTTACCATAGGCTTTCGGCTGGACCTCGGGACCCTGATATGCAAGAGCAGACCGGTGACTGGAAGCTGGTCATTCCGAAAAGCCTTAGGCAGAGGGCATTGCAAGAGTGCCACGATCGACTAGAGGCCGGTCATTTTGGGGTTGCGAAAACATATTGGCGGCTGAATCGATTGTATTATTGGCCCGGAATGTATGGGGATGTTGAAAGGTAAGTTGGGAAGTGTCAAGTGTGCCAGAGGGTGAAGCCCCCAAATGTAGCGCCACAGGGGTTTATGAAACCGCGCATTGCACATACGCCGTGGGAGTGTGTGAGTGCTGACCTTATGGGGCCATACCCAAGGAGTAGTAAGGGCTGCACATATCTCTTGGTGTTTATGGACACTTTTACGCGTTGGGTTGAATTGGTACCGATACGAAGGGCTACCTCTGAGGTCATTACAGAGAAATTCAGGAACGTTATTTTGAACCGATATGGGACTCCCAAGGTGCTAACAACGGATAATGGGTCAAACTTTGTGAGTTCGTTAGTCAAGTCCCTGGCTTCTGCGTCGGGCATCAGGCTGTTCCGAACCCCATTCTATCACTCCCAAGCAAATCCCGTTGAAAGGGCTAACAGGAATGTAAAACAACTGTTGGTCACCTATCTGGAGGGTAGTCATCGAAATTGGGACAAATATATCGGTGAGATTCAGTTGGCATTAAACTCAGCCGTACAGGACTCGACCAAGTTCTCCCCCGCTTTCTTGAACTTTGGGAGGGAGATTGAAGTGGGTGATACCCTGTATAGGAGTGCGGAAGAGGAGCAGCGGGGGTTCTCAGATGAGCAGATGGGACTTTCTCGCGACAGGTGGTCAACCAGAATGCGGAAGTTAAAAGAGATCTTTCATCAGGTAGAAGAAAACCTGGCTAAGGCAAGTACTGGTCAGGCCAAACGTTATAATTTGAGGAAACGGCCTCTGACCTATCGCATAGGAGACAAGGTTTTAAAAAGATCCTTTCAGCTTCTGCAGCTGAGGGAGTAGCTAAAAAGCTATTCCCGAAATATGAAGGGCCCTTTGTGATCACCAGAGTAAGCCCATCTGGAGTATGCCAACTTGAGGACCTGGAAGGAAACGATGTCGGGCTGTGGCATTCTTCCAAGCTGAAGTCTTTTCAGATAGAATAGGGATTTTCCCGTCTTGGAGGGGGGCATTGTAACGAGGCGCGGTACGATCCGTGAAAATCCCGGGTTGTGGCGCCATCTCTGGTACAGGGAAGTAGTGGCAGGTGAGGTTCTGGAGGAGAGGTTATGTTGATGTGAGAGGAGAGAGAGTATTTTTGAGTTTTTTTGTGATCCAATGTCATAACTACCTCGTTCTGTTTTTCCCTTCCACTAAGAAAAAAATAAAGGGGACTCTTATGATTGGATGAAGGCTTACATCTGATTTCAATGCCCTGTGTTGGTCGAAATTAGCTCAGTTGAATGGGTTATACTTCAACACCTTTCTTTTTCCATATAAGTTAGTAGTTATGTGCTCTTTATATTATTTATTGGACAAATACCAAAGAAAGAGGACCTGGCTGAAGTTGTATAGTTGACTATACTTATGTATAGTATTAATGGGATGGATACCAAATTTATAAGGGTTGACTGAACGTTTGTAACCAGTTATTTTGATATAGATTAATTATTAGATAGATATGCAATAAATAGGAGTTTGATGCTGGTGTATATTTAGTTATATTTATGTACATTATTGATTGGATAGATACCACAATTAATAAGAGCTGACTGCATGTATGTAATTGGTTATATTTATATAGATGATTCATTATCTATTTTTTTTTATTTAGATGGATATGCAATTAATAGGAGCCAGCTGCATGAGTATAGTTAGTTATATTTGTATATATTTATTTATTAGATGAATAACCAGTTAAGAGAAGATAGCTGCATGAGTATAGTTAGTTATATTTGTATATATTTATTTAATAGATGAGTAACAAGTTAAGAGGAGGTAGCTGCATGTGTATCAGTAGTTATATTTAAGTATGTTATTTATTATTATATTTATGTATGTTATGTAATTATAATTAGAGCTAGCTGTGTGGGCATAGTTAGTTATATCTATAAGTGCTATTCATAAGGGGGATATCAGAATGATTAGAGCTGGCTACCTGTGTACCGCTAATTGTATTTATATATATATTATCTATTGGATGGCTACCAAAATTATTAGAGCTAGTGGCATCTGCGTAGTCAGTTATGTTGATATATATAATTGTTAGATGGGTGTCAAACTAACTAGAGTTGGTTCCAGGAAGTTTGGTATGTAGAACTGGTTAGTATTTGTTATTAATTTATTTCTATCTATCATTAATAGGCATCTTTACCTTGTATATATATATATATATATATATATATATATTGTATAGTATAAGCATAGAATTATTTTCGAATAATTGCATAGTATGTAATATGGATTATTGCATAGATGTATATATATATTGTTGATTGTTCTATAGTTTATTAAATAGATGGTCCTGGCACATCTATTGATATACATGAGAATTCTTGGATTGTGGAATGTTTGTTGAATTTATTCCCTTAATGCCTACTATAATATAGCTTTCCGAGCAGTGTGCTGGAGCCTGCACTGAACTCTCAGTACACTATGGCATTAAATAACAATCATATGTTTTATTCGAATAATCGATAAATCGATTTTAATGACTGGGGGCACGAAACCGTCCACCTGCGTCTGTACATGTGGATTTTTTTTATTGAGTTACCTTTTCTATTTCATGCATTTTATTTGCTATGAAGCTCGTGCTTCGAATTAGGTTATTACTGACCGTTAAGTAAAACATCATGCCTTTCTTATTAGGTCTGTAAAATCATTTATAAAGTCAGTCTGAATCGATATTAGGCCGATGATACATAAACTTTTTCACCTACCTTGATTTCAGTATATTTTTGGAAAATATTCGATAACTTGGTAGAAATAAACCGATTTCTCTTGAAAACTTTCTTGTCAGGTAAAGGCTTGATTCGGTTAAAAAAAAATGTTCAAATACTTTCCCCATTATAGTAAGAAGTTCGATAGGACGGTAAGATGAAGAATTAGTTGTGGGAATTGTGTGGAATTTATTGTGGAGGGTTTCCAAAGAAGTTGATAATGGGTAGTGCGTAAGAAACAAAACAGCTTTTCGAGGTAGGTGACGATGGTTAAAGGGAGTGATAAGATCATAGCCCTGTGCTTTTCTGCTAGGAAGTCTCTTGATTGCTTTTTGGATATTTTTTGGGGTGAAACACCGTAGTTGGATCATAAGATAGAGATATTGGAGTTCTCAAGTCGTCTATTTCGGTGTGTGTGTCGTGTAGAACAGATTTCGTTCCAAAAATCAAGTCAAGATATTTATTTAGATATTATATATTATTCTTTATTGGCTTTACCTAACGTGGGTGTTTTCATGAAATAAAATTATATTGCAAGTACTGTCAAGGATATGGATAGCATAAAACATCAAAAGTGTTTAAACTAGCAGATCTCAAGTAGAAAATCGATCTATCAATTTTTCTTCTATTTTCCTCACACTGCCGGTTAATCCGACGAGCCGGTTAAGTGGGGCTCCGACCTATACATTTTATAGCAAATTTAATCGTAGTTGTTTGTTTGTTTGTTTAACGTCCATTTTTATGCTGCTTAGGCTAATCGGACGATGCTACAGTGGGAGTCCTAAATTTTGCCTATCCAGATATAAATAGGATAGGGATCTTTAACGAGTACCTGACATCGTACAGGCTCGGGACCTCCATTTTACGTCCTATCCGAGGGACGGCATAGCTAAGGATTTTTTACTCCCATTAAAAAATCCTAGGGCCACCGCTGGAATTGAACCCGCGATCTTTAGTATTGTAGGTTGCCATGCTAACCGCAACACCACAGGTGACCCCTTAATCGTAGTTATTTTATGATCAACATTATTTTTTTTGCGGCTTGCAGATCAAGTTTGACAAGTTTTTTTTTCCCGACGTGACAACCAAAATTGGTCAAACGGAGGGGGCACATTATTTAATAATTTTTGTCTCATTTTTAAGTGTTTTTTTTTTTTTTTTTTTTTTTTTATTTACTCAAAAACGGCTGAAACTATTTTAATATCGAAACACGTCAATGTCTAATCTAATTGTAAGTTCGTAAGTTAAATTTGGGTATTGAGCGCATCGCACCTGATTTTTTTTTACTTTCACTTACCTATATATGAAATAATGTAGTAAGGAAAGTATTGCTATCGGGAAAAATTTCGACTTCCGGTTTTCAACGGAAATACACGTTTTGGGTTTCCCTGAGTCCAAATAACCAAGTCCCTTGAAATGGTCTGTGTGTGTGAACAGACTAGCTCCAAAACTATAAATCGTACGAACCTCAAATTGGGTATTTAGAGGATGAATATTCCCGCAATGTGACAGCAAAAAATTCATTAAAGTTGGTCAAACGGAGGGGGTACTTTATTTAAAGAATTTTGTCTAATTTTTACGTTTTTTTCGATTTTCTTAAAAACGGCTCTAACCATTTTCATTAAACTTGATATTTGATATGTGTATGTTCCCACGATATGACAGTCAAAATTTAAAGTACCTTTGTATTTGTTTATATGGAGAAATTATTTATCTCTCGTTTCGCCTAAAAATAAGAAAGAGGTAAATATGAAATATGAGAAAAAAATGAAGTAAACATATAGGTACAAGAGAAAAAAATAAAAATATTCCGTCAACTCATAAAACACATTGAGCCCACGAATGCGTAGTACGCCTTTAATGGCAGATAATTGTTCCTAATTAAAGCCGATCTGTTCATTTAATGAAAATTATTGGTTTCATGGTAACTAAATGAAATTTTCAACAAGTATATAGACAATTATAAAATCAGTCGTCTTGGAGTATTATGCTTGCATTGTCGAATTATCTCAAGTAAAAACTTTTATTTAATAATAATAATAAAAAAAAAAAAGTCTACTTTAGAGAGCAAATAAAAACAAAAATAAGAAACCAATGTGCAAAAACTTGTGACTCTGAGAAATGGCAATTAGAAAAACACGTCAGTTTCTAATCTAAGTAAGGTGGTAAGTGAAAGTGTTGGATCAGGGTGGTTCGTCTATTTCTGGAAAGGCATCCGAAAACTAAGTTTCAATTTTCTACGAACGGTAAATACCCTTTATGTTGATTCCCATTCACGATGTATTAAAAAAAGTCGATAAAAAAAAAAAAAACTCTATTATTAATGAAATCACGATTGCTTCCCCTTTAAAAAAAGAATTAAATAATAATGAATCGAAAATTACTCAAGACTTTCAAATTTTCCAACAATTATAATACTCCATACCTCATGGAGAATAAGTTACTAAATGTGGGTAAAGCTATTTCCTGTGAAGTTTATAAATTGCATTTGCTTAATTACTAAAACACGTCGGTTTCTATTCCAAGTAGCAGGAGTTAAGTAATAAATTTAAATTAAGTAAAGATCAAGAAAAAATGATTGAAAGTAAAAGGGGATTAAACCCTGGTGAGCTCAGAGAGCAAATGGAAATCAAACAAAATTATACATATATAAGATCGCTTACCTCGAACTGCTGGACCGCACGAACACAACCTGAAATCAGAGCTACGTGGCAGAAGAAAAAAGGGGTAAAGGGAAAAGGGATAAAATAGGACGAACCACATGGAGCCCTGATCCTGGCGATAGGCAGCTAGTCTCAAGCTGGAGGTGAAGAAAAAGGCGATCCCTTTCATGAGATTATATGAAAACGCAGCGTGCATGAAAATGACGACACACGCATATATTACGAATTCGTAGTTGGAGCACATTAATTTACTCAAGTACATAAAAATGACTGGTAAAGGGCCTATGACTACGAACGACATCCGTTCGTTCTAAATGACGAAACAGGAGTGAGGCTAAGGGCCCGGACGTGGATTAAGGGGTCAGATTCCACATAAATAATTTAACGTAGTTTATTTAGCCTTTGAGTACCCCTTATAAACAAATTAATAATTTATAAAATTATTATAAAAATTTATTACATATAGATGATTTATAAAAATTTATTATATAAATTTTATTAAAATTAATGAACAGCAGGGGAGGGCTATAAGTTCTCGGCTTTCACAAACACAAATCATATATTACTTTTTAATGTACCAAATTGGTAACTGTACCAATGGTTGACAGTCTAAGAACAGTCAAAGAAAAAAAAATCATTTTATTGACATTCTTTACCAATATATTAATGTTAGGATAATCTTTGCTACGAATTTAGTTAGGCCAATCCCTATAAAAAAATAAGGAATTAGGATATTGTATTCCTAGTTTTTTGTAAAAAATGATTTCTTAGAAACTTCTAAAATGAACCAATAATTGACACATCAAAACGTAAATGTTTGGAAAGTTGACATTTATGATTTTAAAGCATATGCACATGCACATGCATTAATTTTTGATTTCATATCATTTTTAATAAGTAATAAGGACTGCAATAAAAGACAATGTTTTTTTTTATTTATAAACTAATAAATTCACAATAGAAACAAAATAAAATTTCCACAATTTAAATATTTTATACACAAAAAGCTTAAATCAGACAAAAAAAAAACAGACATATTTAAACGAAAAATGAGATCATCCTACTAAGGATGATACATAGATTTTAGTAATGGCGAGGAGTTTCATTTTTTTAATTTTGGGTTTGCACAATTTTAGACTCTCTAATAATGAACTTCAATCTTCCAATGCTCTTTTGACAATTAAAGATGGCCACATTCATTGGTTGGATGAAATGTGTTGCATGTTGATAGAGTGCGACTAATAGAAAATATCACACACATGCTCTTTGCAGAATTGGGAAGTGGGGAGAGTCAGATGAGACGCGTGTCGCTTCTAGAACAGGATTATTGGCAACACAATTTTGTTTTTAATGATCCATGGATAGAGCACACTAGTTATAAATTCTTAAAATAAGACACCTGTCATCCAGCCAGATTCATACTTCCATAAACCACCCCCAAATGGAATTCTGGCTAATTCTGGCGGTAGTTGACGTCGATGTCAACTATTGAAATTATGGATTAATTTCTGTTCTAATAGTTGACACCTACATTTAAGCTCTAAAATATTGTATAAATATATTAAAAAAGATATCAAATGATTCTCATGAACTTAATGAATACCATAAAAGTAATTAAAACATAATTGAACTCAAATAAACCAACTAAAAATCTTATTTAACTTGACTTCCACCTTAATGAAACAGGCTAGCAGAAACAAAGTTTTCAGGCAACTAGAAAATTCACCATTATAATCTCTCATAAATAAGACTCAGTTTTCATCAAAATAATGTCGATGGCAGCACAGCTAACTTGTATAACTTGGCAAATTACCGCCAAATTTTGAACCAAAATAATCAACCCTGAATCATATTATTCATACTTTTTTGTACAAAATGTCAACTATTGGAGCAATCAACTTATGGTACAGTTACCCTAATGTCCCTCGATACTTATACACTTTTCCCATCTATTTATTAATTTTTCTAAACCCCTCAAATAATAAATTTCTCCTTTAACTTAAAATCGCCTCCCTCTGAGCTCCTTTTCGAGGATCTGGGTTGATCACATCAAAGCCCAAGGTGACAATCGTGGCAATCACTTGACGAGAGGTGTGCACAGAATGCATTGTCATGAAGCAGCATTACTCCTCGGCTCAGCTTCCCCCACCTCTTCTCCTTGGTTGATTCTCTTAAACAGGTCAAAACATTACAATACTATTCTCCTGTGAGTGTTACGCCTTTGTCTTTGTAATCATCAGAATTCCTTCCAAATCCCAAAAAATTGTGGCCATGATTTTTCCAAGAAAAGGAACTTGACAGGCCGTTTTTCAGAGTGCTATAGCAAAGAGATGAGACCCCACACACATTCCTTCGACGTTCGAAAATTTCTAAAGGCTTTATACCTTCTCTGACTAAAAATTTCAACACAGCTCTATACTCAATATTTCTCATTTTTATGGCAAGAGCAAGCTGGTAAACTTGTGTACGCAGAACTATTGAATATGTAAACATTAGAATGGATTAGTCCTTTGTATTAGTTCCCTCCTTCATCGTCAGGCCGAGGACCTTTTGACCTGCCATCGTAGGTTGGTAAGTGAAAGTTGTGTGTTGCGTGCATCGTTTCACATTTTTTCAAGATATTATTAGTGTTACTATTAGATTATTTTAAAAAAAAATTAATCAATTTCTTGGCTTTTAAGAATTCAAATAATTTTGGTACAAGGATCATTTCCCAAAAGATAAAAAAAAATGTTGTTGCAGATTATGTTCTTCTCTTCGTTTTTGATAAATTAATTATTGATTGAATACATGATAGACATAAACTACACTGGCATCATATATTGAGGGGGGTTGTAAGATAATTTTAGTGAAAATAAAAAAAGGGGAAAAATACAATTAATCTGATTAATATCACCAACGTAAAAAAAGGGATAAAAAAATTATTTCGCTCTGGTGAGGTCGGAAGTCTTTAAGGCAACTTAACCAAGCTTTCGCCGCACTCTGATTCGGAAATTCGGGCAAGGGTGAAATGAAGATAATCGGGTAAAAGATATAGAAGGAATGTTTTAGGATGAAGGAAATTTTCACCTGTTGCTCGTCCTTGTTGAATTTTGCGGCTAGCGGCGAACAATGATGATTGAAGAGAAAACTTCAAAATAATCATTAATTTCATACCCAAGAGGTAGAAAATTGAAAGAATATGATACCCAAAAGGTACCAACCAAACCATCGGCGGACTCCTACTAACTTAAGATCACAAACACGATGATGCTTACTGTTCAACATCAAGAAAGCAAGTGCCCCCAAAAAAAATGGCTGACGCCGGAATTCTAAACCCTTCCAAATGCCATCTTGATATGGTGAACAGGTCGGTTAGAGCCAACATTTTCTTGGCACAGTAGCAGTTTAAATGTCGCTTACAGCGTTTATTTCAAGACTAAGTTCTACGAAATGAAGAAAAAAAGTTTTGTTTACTTTACATCAATGCACTCAGTCGTGTCTCAATTCAGTTCTCTCTTGTCTTTATACACGGAAACATGCCATGACAACAGTATATGTACGATTGAGGAACAGTTTGGGATAGTTTGCCGAGTCGATTCCGCGAGTACGATTGCCCGTGAATTAAAAACATCTCGTTCAACTGGATATGAAACTCAAGTAACTGTCAAAGAATCTTTCTCGGTTGTCTCCACTTCAATCGAAAAATTTTTTCGACAGGCAAGAATGACTGATTTTTTTTATTTAACTTACTTATTTATATGTAATTTTGGATTTGATAATATGTATTTTAACCCTTTTATCATTATATATTTTTTAATTTAATTTAATCTTTTTATAAAATTTTAAATGTATATTTTAAGAATACCAAGATTTTGACTTTTTGCATTATGAGTATTGTTTATTTAGTACTTTAAATTGATGTAAGATTAATTATGTACTTAAATTACGTAAGATGAAAATATGTATCGATAATGCTCAATATTTAACAGACCCAAAATTAAGACGAAGTGACTATAGGGACCAGTTGAACACCGTTTACAGCGAACTGTTCGTTATAATCGATAATACCGCTTAAAGAGAACATCGGCTATAACGTACAAAAACCTCCAGTCCCTTGAAGATCGTTATAAACGATTTTGACTGTACCACCTCCATTTGACCAATTTTGATGAAATTTCTGATGTCACATCGCGGGCTTATTCATACACCAAATACCCAATTCCAGTTTTGTACGGCCTATAGTTTTTGAGCTAGTCTGTTCACACACACACACACACACACACACACACACACACACACCATTTCGCGCGACTTGGTTATTTGGACTCGGGGGACGCCAAAACGTTTATTTCCGTTGAAAACCGGAAGTCGAAATTTTTCACGTTCGCAATACTTTCCTTACTTATAAAATATATATATAAAATATATATAGGTAAGTGAAAGTAAAAAAGGAATTATCTGTGATTGGAATAAAATCAAATCAAAATACCGAGACCCCTGTCCTGGCATTAAATATCTGTGGCTGATTCTTTTATTTCCAATTCCAGTCGGGTAACTGTCTCTTCTTTTTCCATGATTTGACGCTTCTGTTTAGCATTCTCAAATTTTCTTCGGTATGAGGATCCCAACAAAGACTGGTACATAGCAACCTAAAATACTAAAGCTCGCGGGTTCGCGTCTCACGGTTGCCCTAATATGATTTAAAGGGAGTGAAAAATAGTTCGTTAAATTGAGGTCCCAAGCCTGTACGAAGTCGGGTATTCGTTGTTAATCATCATCCTAATTGCACCTGGTAGCATCGTACGATTGGCCTTAGTAGCATTAAGGACCCAAAAAGACTGCCACAATTCCAAACTGCGAATTTCAGTTTCGGACGTAAATCCAATACGGTGACTTTCCCGTAGTGAATGCCTTCTTTTATCCCTTTCTTAGCTGTCCTTCTGTCTGTCGTTGCCTTAAGTAGCAGTATGACCTTGTTATATAAACTACCAATTATATTCTGCGATCAATATATAAGTAATAATCTCTGACTTTATCGTATTTTAGGTAAAGGAGAAAACATTTGGGATAGATTAGTCCACACGAATCGCAGTGCTATAGCGGACAACAGCACAGGAGACATCGCCTGCGACTCTTATCACAACTACAAGGAGGATGTACAACTTTTGAAAACTATCGGGGTAGTACAACTTTATTTCGATAATATTATTAAGTACTTGAAAAAAAAAATGAAATGAATTATTGTTGTTGTTTTAGTTCAAAATGTACAGGTTCTCCATATCTTGGAGCAGAATTTTTCCAGGAGGCTTCATCACCAAACCTAATCTCGATGGAGTTCGATATTACAGTCGCCTTATCGATGAACTCCTGGCGAACGGAATCGAACCAATGGTGACAATTTTGAATATACTAACACATCGTTAATATTATTTGTATGCGACATACATGTTCGATTTAGTGTGTGCTGTAATAGGTTATAGTAGGCAATTTTAAAAATTGTCGATGTCAAAACACATCATATTTTTTGGTCGATGCTTTATTAACATACATCATTAATTTGGAAGTGAATTTAGTCATTGATTCGTGCCACTTTACTCTGCCTTGAAAAAGTCTTCGAAAACATCTCTCCATCTTTTTAACTACTTAGCGATGTAAAAGCTTCGGGAAAGTTTGAATCGAATCAGACTCTGGGCAGAGGCTAAAATGTTGAAGCTGAACCCAGAGAAAACAAAGAAAATTTTAATAGGCTCCAAACATCTCCTCAAATCCCTAATATATCTACCCTGTTCCTAAATAATAACTCCACCAAATTCTATCCTATTGCCAAAAGCCTTGGTGTAACCTTCGACCAAACTCTTTCCTGGAAAAAACATTTCTCCAATATCTCCCGTGGCACCATTTCGACCTTGAAGGAACTAAACCATCTCTGTAACCTTTTCCCTTTTGAAATAGGCAGACTTCTGGTCACCTCTTTGATATTTCCCCACTTGACATTGTTGCACGGTGTATGTAGGTCAGAGTTGGGCAAATTCTAATCTGATAATGATTAATGAATATGAATAATTGTAATCATAAGACAAATGATTAATGAATAACCATTATTCATAATCAGTGCGGAGTATTTTTAATGATTATTGAGGGTTTATGGTATTCATTTAAAATGGATAATGAATAAATGGTATTCAGTTATTCATGATTAACGAATACTGATAGATTCAGGTAGTCATTATTCATGAATAAAATATATTCATGAGCTAGAATTAATATAATATTCATCAATCATGAATACCTAATATTCATCAATCATGAATACCTAATATTCATCAATCACGAATAACAAAAATTCACCAATCATCAATCATAATATGATACATTCGTAATCATTATTTATTTAAATTTAAAAGACGAGGATGCATTTCTAGATTAAAAGTTGTCGTAATAAGCAGGGACAAGTCCTAAGAGTGGGTGTGGTCAACTGAACGGCATTTGAAGTCACAAGTAAAGAATATGCCCCTAATTTCAATGGGTATTATTAAAGATCTATTGACAAGAATGGAAAGAGCAAATTTTCAATCATCGTTCATGATTAGTAAGACTCAGAATTGTGATTTTTTTTGTAATCATGATTAATGAATTTATATTATTCATGATTAATGAATGATCTGTAAACATGAGTAGTGAATTCCCAATAGTCATGATTAAAGTGTAATAAGTAATTGAATATGAATTTGTTTATACAACAAATACATTTGTTTATACAAAGCTATAATGAATTATTCTTAATCGTGATTACTGACTAACATTTATTAATGAATAATGGTCATTCATGATTGTTGAATACATTATATTCATGAATACTCCATGACCAGTGATTAATACAATTCATGATTAATGATTCCGCGCTAAGGAATGATTTGTGAATGATGATTACAATCATTATTTACAGTTTTGATTATTAGTCATAATTAAAGCTCGGAATTCCAGGCAGTAAAAATTTGAAAACGTGCAATAAAAACTTTAAAACGTGCAAAACCGTGCAACAAAAACTTTAAAACGAGCAAAAACATGCAAAAAAAATGTATTGCTGGAAAATCATGTATTAAATTATTTATTTGAACAATATATAGCTACTTTTGAAACAAATAAGTAGCGGAGAGTAAATTGAAGTAAAAAATTTTATTTTTAAAATATTGGTTATAATATACATTTTGGTAAAATAATGATTTTTTTATATTAATGGAGTACATTAGAAATGTAACTACACTTCATTGTTTCTTTAATTAATTAAAGTTTATAACTAAATACATTTCTAATTTTTTTCTGTAAAACAGTGCCTCCTGTCACTTAAATTCTTTCAATTTAGAAAAAGATATCTCAACTTCTACAATCGTTAGAGGACAATATTTACAGCGAATCAGTAACTGGGGATCTCCTTCAATTCAACAGTGACTGAATTTCCGTTCAGGCAATATTACAATTTTTTAATAGTTAGTTTCCAGGATTTTTTAAAAAAATATTTCGCTCTTGATTGTTTTCAATGATTTTCCAACGTCCTCAACTATTTTTATTTGGTCAAATACAGAAAGATTTTTCTCCTCTTGTCCTGTAATAGCAACCGGAAAAGCTGCAAAATTCGATCTAATAAATGTCAAATCAGATTGAATGGTTGGATTCATCAAAATGGTTTTTAATTTGATAATTGATAGGGCATTTTCTTCCAATTCTATCTTTGAAAATATTTCCGGTAAAAAAACAAAAAAAAATCAGAATATAAAATGTTTACTTGAAATAGTAACAAGGTTTGGAATAAAGAGTAAAACAATCGCATGTGAGCTGTAACTATATTGGAATAGCGAGATCTTATAAAGGAAAGATACGACTCAAATTATAGAATCACTAAATGCAATATCTGGTGCTTAGGCTTATTTTTAAATTATTCTGATGACACGCACTACCCCTGTTGCCTTCTTTGGTTAAAAAATGATTAGGTACTTACTTGTGCTGCAGTGGGCATCAATTTGTGATTTCCTCCCACATCCAATATTTTTATCACAAGATTTGCAAAACACTACACTACCATCCCTTTTGAGTCAGGATAATTTTCAATCCATCCCGCAATATTCGAAGACACCCCCAATTTTTGGCATTTTAAGTAACAATATGCTCGACAGAAGCTATATTGATAATGACAGAACGATGATAATTGAGAAACAAAATGTAAACATCCAGGAACTACTGAGCCCTTAGTTCTTGGATATTGGAGGTTTGTGTTTATTTACATCTCCCAAGTTCCCTTTATTTTTTTTTATGTTTCCTTTCCGTTATTTTTTTATTCCTATTCCTATATCCCATTTATTTTTCCATTAATTTTATGATGTGTATTTAAAAAAATTAAAATTTGTAATAATATTTTTTCTTCAAATTATAAAATGGTGCAATTTCTCGCAATAAAACTTCAAAACGTGCAATTTCGTGCAGTAAACCCCAAACGTGCAATTTCGTGCAGTAAACCCAAAAACGTGCAATTTCGTGCAGTATAAAACTCCATTAAAACATCCCATTAGGCTTGATTCGGATAAGTAACTTGAATTCGCTTTATTCTGACTTACCAATAAAAAGATGCAATTGCACGGGAATCCGAGCTCTAGTCATAATCATGATTACAAATGGTGATTATGATGATATGATCATGATTACATATTTTATTTAAATATGCCTAACTCTGATGTAGGTATCTCAGGGGATCTCTTAGGGATAAAAACTAAAACTTTTAATAAATTTATATTATAACTAGCAGACCCAACCACGCATTGCTGTGGCTCAGTAGTTATATATAACAAAACGAATAATGAAAATAAAGAAACTTCTGTTAAATAAATAAATAAATCAACTGAAAATATAATATTAAAGTCTTAATTATGCAGTTCTTTAGCAAATCACAAAGTATCCGACAACACCTAATCAAAACACACTCAGGGAGTTTTTATGACTGGTTACCCGCAGTGTAGCCAACTGACTAATTTTCACTAATTTTTGCAACACTGACTTCCCAAGTCAGGTTTCTATTAAGTTACACCTATGACAGTAGGCGCTGTTACAACATTTATAGAGTATTATTTCAAATAATAGCCTAATTTAAATTATTAAAATGTATTTACTTTACTAAAATTTGACATCAGGGTGGGCCACAGCAAAGCGTTTCAGCGCTTAGCTAGTAATTTAATTTAAATACAAATAAAAAAGGAAAAGGAAGAAAAAGTACCTACACTTTTGAGAATTTATTGTAACCTTTTCTTGATTTATTTATTCTTTAATGAAAATTAACAATAAATACAAATATTTGTATTACTAATAAATAATAATATAGGAACAAATAACTGCATTCACATAACACAATACAAAATTATAATAATGATAACCTGTATTACAATAGCATGCTTATAAACCAAAACGTTATGAAATCGACATATGACGCCATGTTAATAAATCGAAATACGACCTACTGTATTTGCAATAATTCACTATACTCGAATAAGAATTATTTTGATCACTAATCAAGTTAAAAACTATCCTATCTATTAAGTTGGCAAAAACTATATACATTGAGCCAAATTTCATTAAAATCGGTTGAGTAGTTTCTGAGAAATAGAAAGACAAACATCGGGACACAAGATTTTTATATATATAAGGATATATCCGATTTATATTTGGGATCCCAAGAGACACCTCCATATCGCCTTTTTACTAAAAAATAAAGTGGTTATATCCTTTCCCACCACCATAAATATTTCCTGGCATCCTTCCTTTTCCAAGTTATCCGATCCCCCTTCCATTACATATCTCCGAACTTCTTCAGCCCAAATTCACTTAATTAGTTATTTAATTTTTTTTTTTTTTTTTTTTTTTTTTTTTTATTGTTTACACTACAGGTTCCCTAATTTGTAGTTATTGGTTTCATGTCAGTTTGTTTATTTAAGCTTTAAGGCTCTAAAGCCCTCTTTGTATATTATTTATTTATTTTTTCTTTAGTACACGTCCCAGAACAAATAAATAAATTATTTATTATTATTACTACTTCCTCTACATCTGTTTCCTCTAAGTCTACATGACTATCCATCATCTAAGGACGCATCAAGAGGGCTGCCCTTATCCATTTTTGCTTTTGGATAGATGAGTTCGTTTGTATACTTATTTCGGTACACCTCCCTTTATCCTATTTCTTTTTTTTTAGCATACTTCTAAGCCAAGCTTCACTTTTTTATTTTGAGTCTTGTTGAGATAAAACCCACTTTTTTTTTTTTTTTGTTCGGTACCCCTGCCTGGGTACGTAAGTACTTCATCTCAGCTGCAGTTATTCGGCCGATCTGTTTATCGAGCATTATCCAGCTCTCGCTCCCGTAGGTAAGAGTAGGGAGGTATTTGATTTGTATATGTGGAGCTTCGTCTCTAGCCCCACATTTCGATGCCCAACAATACTGTTGCATATGCTATAATAGATTTGGTTAGCTTTAGCAATCCTATTTGCTATTTCCCCATCTATTTTTGCCTGTCTATTTATGTTGGAGCCCAAGTAGAGAAAGTTCTCTACTACTTCGAGAACCTCGCCATTGCAAACCACCTCCACTGTCTCTTCCTCATCTCGGGACAGGTCCAGTATCTTGCTCTTGGAAGCATTGATGGTCATTCCTATACGCTTGAGTTCTTCCTGCCATTCCACTAGAGCTTGCTGCAGCTTATCTTTTGTGTCGCAAATGAGAACGATATCATCAGCATATAACAGTGACTGGCTAAGTATCGTCTTCATGTTCCACTTACCTATAATTGTTCGAGCAGTTCGCCTTTTACAAATTTTATGGATTTCATCCATAAACACTGTAAACAGAAGGGGGCTCAGGCTGTCTCCTTGTTTTACTCCTCTATCTATGGGGAAAGGAGCAGATTCTGTTCCATTAATCCTCACCACTCCTTTGGAATTCATGTAGACTGATTTTATGGCGGTAATGAGATCTTGTGGCACATTTTTGGCTGCTACGGCGTTCCATATTTCTTGACGTGGGACCGAGTCATAAGCAGCCTTAAGGTCTAAGAAGGCTAAATATGTGCTCTTATCTCTGTCCCATGATTTTTCTAATATATTTCGTATGACAAAGATATTGTCTTGGGTCTGCCTCCCAGGGCGGAAACCTGCTTGCTCCTCTTCCAGCTGCTCCTCCACAATTCGTCGTAGCCTTCTCTCCAGAATGTGCGTGTACATTTTGTATGCCACAGACAAGAGGCTAATTGGTCTATAATTGGCACATTCTGTTTGACTCCCTTTTTTGTGGATAGGAATAATCACACTGTATTCCCAATCTTTCGGGATACTCTTGGTATCCCATACCGTCTGAAATAGGCCTTGCAACGCTTTAATAAGCTCTTGTCCACCATATTTCAGGAACTCGGGGGCAATGTTGTCTGTGCCTGCTACCTTGCCTGTCTTCATCTGTTCAAGAGCCAGTTCCACTTCTTCTTCATTAATTGATTCTTCGCTGACTTCGTAGATCGTCTGTTCCCTTTGTTCTCTTGCTGATTCTTCATTTAGTAAAACAAGACTAAAAAATTCCTCTAAGTGACCCCTGGAGCAATCTAAGGTCAGAGCAATAATTCAAGGAGGAGACTCACTAATAAAGTCATAGAGGTAAGAACTGCTTATAGAAATTGGTCAATATTCCTCTGAATCTAGTCAGTCTATATAATATACTGTAACACTTTTGTGGGTAACAAATATTTATTTAACAGAAATATTCAGTTATCACAATGCCAACGAATTATTACAACTTAAACACTTGAGCAGGTTACAAAATTGATAACTTTATCACACACAATCATATGACTTGAGCAACACAGTCAAGACACAGACTTCAACATGGACTCATTCAGTCTCTGCCCCTTATATATATCGTAAATAGTGGGGCCTGGAATCTTCTAGAACAATGTAGGCAATTCTCCGTCATTCCGGAATGATCTAGACAAAAACAGTTCGTTCCAACCGGTTATTTTGTTCCAACATGCGGTCCAGGAGGTTACACCATATGTTTTTTTTATTTGCTTATCGATTTAACGTTACACTGCCCCCTCCTTAGAGACATTCCTCCTGGATGTCTTCTTTTCCATGCTTCTGCTCCCTAGGTCAAACGAAAGGTCTCTTCCGTAATCCGCTGTACCTGATCTTCTTCGTGGTTCCTGGCATATGGCGCCAAGCGATTATAATGGACGATAATGGGCTTTCCTTTGGGGTACTTGAACATCCTGTAGACCAGATCGTTGATGTTCTTCTTAATCACGTATGGTCCCAGCCTTCCTTGTGGGTTGTAGAGCCAAGCAAGTTCTCCTTCTTCGTATCCACCCTGGTTGGCCCTGCTCCCGCTTTGTCTCCTCATCCGGTCTCTGGCGACGTGTCTCTTATTGACAGCGATAGGGTGATTTCGATTTACTTCTCGAGGCAATGACGGATCGACGCCTTCAATCACCCTGTCCTTCTTCTTGTATTTCAGCTCGCTCTTCGTAGTCGCCTGCCGAACCAACGAGGTGATCGACGCTGAAGTCTCAACCTTAGTGCCTTTTCGAAGAATACTTGAGCGATTACCCTTCGAAGGAAGTTTTACACTCTGTTCCACAGTGGTTACCACACCGGCTGGTCCCCGACTCCGTAAGGGCAGCACCTCTCCACTGATCTTGACACTCCTCCGTTCCAGGTCGAGCTGAAAGCCATACGCGTTCATAAGGTCCATCCCGAGGATTGCATCTTCTTCAATGTCAGCCACTAGGACCGAGTGTGAGACACGGCTTGAGCCTATCTGTGACTTTACCTCGGTTTCCCCATTTCCTTGGCTTCTTCTCCGGTCGCAGTCCTCAGCTGCCATCTGGAGGGCGTCAGTGTTTTCTTGCCAGCCACACTTAAAGAGGCTATAGTCTTCGTAGCAATCAGCATCATGTACCTCTTGCCGTTGAGGCTGCCATCCACATATGCGCTGTCGTCTCGGTGTCCCAAGGAGGTTACCAATATTGGTGAAGCAGCTTGGTGACTGCCCGGGAAGCTTTTAACCTCCGGTTATTGGCGTGCCCTATTTTTCCCTGTGTCAGGAGCGACCTTTCCTTTGCAGGATCTCCTAATGTATCCGAGCTCCCCACAGCTCCAGCACCGTACAGGTCTCCTTTTACGGAATTTTAGGACTTTTAAAACCTCCAAAACAAGATTCTCCAAGTCCGCAGTTATTGCCGGCTCCCCGCAGTTCCTACACCGGAAGGGTCTTCTCTGCGAGTCTAAAGCCTTTGCAACCCCTGAGAGAACACCTTCTAGGTCTCTGTGGCTCACCTTGTCACGGTCGGTGGTACGCCTGGTCTGGACACACCCATAGCTACGAGAAGCCTCGGTAGCCGCCTCAAACTCCAATGCTATGGTTAGTGCATCCACCAACAATTTAGGGCGAGCAAGCCGCACCGCTCTCTGAAGCTCCAAGTCCCTTAATCCGTCGACGAATGCTTGGATGCTAAGTCGACGAATGCTAAGCACTCTACCAAACATTCTGGGGCTGTTGGATAAGCCAGTCTTACCATCCTGGCAACGTCCGCTTCGAACTCTTGAATAGTCTCGGCTGCCTTCTGCTTCCTGCTTTTCAGCTGGGACTGATATACCTGTTCGAGGTGGGCATGGCCAAACCGCATCTCTAGCCGGCTTACTAGCATGTTAAAATCGTACGCGTCGTCAGCGTTGAGGGTCTGTAAGACATCCAAAGCGTCGCCTCTGAGAGCCACCGTAAGGGCAACCGCCTTATCTCTTGGAGACCACCCATTAGCACTGGCCGCAGCGTTGAACTGCTTGAGGTAGTTCGCCCAGGACGACTTACCATCAAAAGTCGGTGGCTTTATTCTGGCTCGGCTCTCTATTACTGCATGTTCAAGTCCTTCCTCTTCTATCGGTGGCTGTTGGGTGATATGCTTTCTTACGGCTACCTGAACTTTTTCTTCCAACCTCCTTTCTAATTTCTCAAACTCCTCTTCCAACAGCCCTTGTTTCCTGCTGAGCCAGCCTATCGTTCAACCCAACCACTTCGCCAGACAAGTTGGTCAGCTTTTCATTTAATCCATTCACATCACCAGATAAATTGGTAAGCCTGTCATTTATCTCAGCCGATAAGCTTGATTTCAGGCTATTCATCTTCTCATTGAGCTCCTCAGACTGGCTGGCCAATTTATCATTTAATTTAGTCAACTTTTCATTTAATTCTGCCGATATACTTGTTAATTTATCATTTATTTCTGCCGATTGACTTGTTAATTTATCATTTATTTCGCCTGATAAATTAGAAAATTTATCATTTAATTCAACCGATTGGCTGGCCAATTTGTCATTTAATTCGCTAGATAGGTTGGTAAACCTTTCATTCAACCCATTGATTTCAGAAGCCAAATTAGAATTTATTTCTGCCGACAAATTATTTAAAGCGGCTTTAAAAGAGCTATCCTCAAACTCTACAGTTTCAGGATCTACGCCCTGACTCGAGTAATACTCACGTAAGCAGGCAACAAGATCGCTTTTGTCCCTGTAGTGTCTAAATCCAGCTCTTCTAATTCCCTCCGCAGCTCCGTAACTTTAAGTTCTCCAATTCGTTTACCTGGCATTTTTTTTTTTTTTTTCTTTAACCCCACACCTGACACCAGTTGTAACACTTTTGTGGGTAACAAATATTTATTTAACTGAAATATACAGTTATCACAGTGCCAACGAATTATTTAAACTTAAATATATGAGCAGGTTACAAAATTGATAACTTTATCACACACAATCATATGACTTGAGAAACACAGTCAAGACACATACTTCAACTTCGACTCATTCAGTCTCTGCCCCTTATATATATCGTAAAAAGTGGGGCCTGGAATCTTCTAGAACAATGTAGGCAATTCTCCGTCATTCCGGAATGATCTAGACAAAAATAGTTCGTTCCAACCGGTTATTTTGTTCCAACATGCGGTCCGGGAGGTTACGCCATATGTTTTTTTTATTTGCTTATCGATTTAACGTTACCATACAGTATATTATATATGTAACTCTATAATATATGTCTACCCAATCTATAGTCTTACCTAATAAAGATTTTTGGACTAATTACCTATGCGAGAGGTAACTCAGTCCTACCAGACAGGTAAGTCGCGAAAAAAAAGCCGTATTAATTACGGTTTTTTTAAATTTAATTCGCGAGAACTAAGAACAGATCGCATTGAGAAAGCTGGTCGCGGTAGTCGGGGGAGTGGGGCGGAGCCCCTCCCCCCCTCCCCCACCGCTACACCACATAATAAGGACTTTTTGAATATTTACCTTTGCGAGAGGTAATTAGCTAGGAAAAAAAAACCATAGTAATTAGTTAATAAAAATTTAGGTGTGCGAGAGCTAACTCGCGACGGTGGTGGTCCCTGGTGGGGTCGGGGAAAACCCGCCCCCCCGCCCTAATCTATAGTCTTACCTAATAAAGATTTTTGGTCTAATTACCTATGGTCTTTATGGACTACTACCTATGGTACGGTTTTTTTTTAAATTTAATTCGCGAGAACTAAGAAGAGATCGCATTGACAGAGTTGCTCGCGGTAGTCGGGGCAGTGGCGCGCAGAGGGCGTAAATTCCTGATAATTTACGGGGAGGGGGGGTGGGGCTCCGCACCACTCCCCCGACTACCGCGACCAACGTTTTCAATGCGATCTCTTGTTAGTTCTCGCCAACTGAAATTTTAAAAACAGTAATTAATACGGCTTTTTTTTCGCGACTAGTTACCTCTCGCATAGGTAATTAGTCCAAAAATTTTATTAGGTAAGACTATAGATTGGGGAGGGGGGGCGGGTTTTCCCCGACCCCACCAGGGACCACCACCGTCGCGAGTTAGCTGTCGCACACCTAAATTTTCATTAACTAATTACTATGGTTTTTTTTCCCTAGCTAATTACCTCTCGCAAAGGTAAATATTCAAAAAGTCCTTATTACGTATGCTTTCTAGGTATGATAACTCAAGCCCGAAAATAGGGTTAAGGGGGTGGGTCAGAGCGGTTACACCGATTTTTAATAATATTCTCGCACCTACCCCCTATTTTTGGCCTCATCTAATTTCCATCACCGATAATTAGCTTCTACCCTTAGAGCCGCGGCTACGCTCGATTTTTTTTTTTTTTTTTTTTTTTTTAATATTTCGATCTAATTAGTCCTTTCTACTCTTTCGATTTAATTTGCAATTTTTAGACTGCCTAACACTCCGTTCTCGTTCAATTTGTATGCTTTCGAGGTATGATATCTGTAGCCCGAAAATAGGGTTTAGGGGGTGGGTCAGAGCGGTTACACCGATTTTTAATAATATTCCCGCACCTACCCCCTATTTTTGGCCTCATCCAATTTCCATCACCGATAGTTAGCTTCTACCCTAAGAGCCGTGGCTACGCTCGATTTTTTTTTTTTTTTTAATATTTCAATCTAATTAGTCCTTTTTACTCTTTCTATCTAATTAGCAATTTTTAGACTGCCTAACACTCCGTTCTCGTCGGGTAAGACAGTCCATTCGATAGTATTGAATAGCGAGGGGCTACACATGGAGATATCTACAGATGAATAAGTGCCATACGTTGAACTTAAAAATGTTTTTTCACCTGTATTGAGAAGCAAGATATTTGATAGATCAATGAATTCTTCTATGACCCTACCTCTTGCATTTAGATTTGTAGAGCCCCACATTAGACTATGGCCGTTCAGGTCCCCGAGGAATAAGACTGGTTGGGGCAGTTAATTGTAGATATGTATAAGGTCTTCAGTTTGTATAAGTCGGTCCTGTGGTAGGTAAATATTGCAAATGGAAAATGTAAATCCGAGGTGTACAGTAACGGCGACGATTTGGAGGTTTGAGTCTATGTCTATTCTTTTTGAAAAAACGGATTGGTTGACGGCTATCAGCACCCCTCGATATCCATGGCTATCGCTAGGGCTATCGGTACGGTAGATATCAAAATCTTTTAACGATACGTGGTCCTTGGTCTTAAGATGGGTTTCCTGTAGGCACAAACAAAATGGATTTTCCTCTTTTATTAATAATTTTAGTTCATTAAAATGTGTTTTCAAACCATTACAATTCCACTGTATGAGCGTCATGGGTGGCAGTAGGGGTTATGTATTTTATTGATATTGGTTGTTGAGGTCTAATTTTTTCATTTTGAAAAATAAAAGAGAAAATGATACCAGAGTAAGATGAGTGATTAGAGGTATATTTGTATTCATGTTTCCGCATAAATGTATAGGAGCATACGCACACACACACGCTCATGCTTACACCCTCGCATACCATTACAACTACACTTTCACAAATATACGTCCATATACATTTATGTATACAGGGAAATATATCTGCATCATCATATCTGATAGTAGAAAATAGATCTATGAAGCAGTGAAGTCGGACCAGATTTAAAACTGTTTTATTTATAAATAATTTGGTGCTAGGCCATGCACAGCTCCTCAAAATAAAAAGTTTTTGGGTTTTGAATGATCTGGAGTTTAAAAAACCAACAATGGACGTCGGAGATACGATCAGGATTAAATTTCCAGGTGACTTATGTTTATGGAGATACATAGATGCATAAGGTAGTGCTCTGAAAGGTTGCATTTGAATACAGGGAAATATCTAATCATTTTCACTTGGTAAAAATCTATATAACTATCGGCACAAAAAAATATACACATACATTCATATATATACAAACAAGCATATACTATCGTACATATAGGTATATATGCATATTTAATAAATAATAAATAAAGAATATCAGGAATTTTATTTTTAAGTAGTCTGTTGTTAGAATAACACCACTGTGATTCATAATTATGTTCAGAATTAAGCAGATCTAGAGATATATAAAGCAATTTGTTGGCAGAATATAGACAGCAAAGGTAATGGTCTGCGAAAGTTTGTGTATATGTAAAAAAATAATTAGAAACTCGTATAGTGTTAGCAATGTTTAAGCCCATAATAAAGTAATTGCAAACGCTTATAAAAAAATAGAGTATAACAGATGAAGAGAATAAATTATAAAAAATAAAGTAATGATTGTAAATAAACAGAAGTAGTATGAAAGAGTAATTGTTTATAACGGTGATTAGAAGTGGCTTGTATACGTTTATCGCTAGGACTAGTATTGAGATATTAATATTGTTGACAGTGTGTTCGTTATAACGGTGTCTGTTTGTTGTTAGCTGATTATGGACATTTAAATAAGTATATGTAAATGAGTTTGGGCAACGATTGATATTAATAAAAATTATTATGCAATTGAAATTGTCCTCATAGGAATCGGGTATATCGTAATATGTTTTTGTGATCATCATGTTTTTTTTAGTTTTTCGGTTGCCCGATTTTTTATTACTGACGAGAGTAAACTCTCCTTCTGAGTCTATATCTGGCTCTTGGGTGTCCATAGAGTCAGATACGATTAACTTATTGTCAACCGAGGGAGCGGTGCCTTCGGCTGACGGAGGTGGTGGGGTGTGAGCTGAAACCAGCCTGGCCGCTGATCTCGACCGCGAGGCTCGAGCTGGCTTAGGAGTAGGAGTAGGGGGAGGTGGGAGGGGGGAAGTTTGGGATGTAGAGGGGAGTGGGTCGGAGAGGGTAAGGGGGGCAAGCGGGGGGAGGGGGGTAGGAAAGGGAGGCTAGTGTTGTTGTTAGTTAAATTTTTTTTATTATCATTAGTGTTTTCTCCAAAATTAAATATTGTATTCGTCTGGATACCTATATCTTTTTTTTCAGTTATTTTTGTTTTTTGTTTTACGATTTCTGAGAAAGATTTATTAAACTGTGACGGGTTTTGTTCCTTATATTTTCTTTTTGCTTCGTTTAACGGTATTTTATTTATTGTTTGATTTTTTTTAATTTCTTTATGGATAACGAAAACAGGGCAAGAACGATCTAAAGCGTTGTGTGGCCCCTCACAATTTGCACATTTAGCTGGCAGGTTGCATCTTGTGTTTTCACCATGTTTTTCCCCACCGCATTGAATGCATTTGGCTTTTTGTTTACACACATTAGTGGGGTGCGCAAATCCTAAACAGTTGAAGCAGCGCATGGGATTTGGGAAGTTATTTTTGCTGGACTATAACTGTTAAGTATCCTATCTTTATTTTTTCTGGTATTTTTGGTGTGGGAAATGTAATTATATATGTATTTGTCAGTATTTCGTTGCCATTTCTTTTTATTTTAATGCGAGTTATATCGTGAATGATGCCGGAGAGTTCGCTTTTGATTTCATCTATTTCAAGGAACTGTTGGTCCTGGCATCTAATTACACCTTTACTATAATTTAATGTATTGTGTGGGGATACTTCTACACCAAATTGACCCGCGAAATTTTGGCATTTTAGCAGTTTTTTTTATTGTTTTCCATGTTTAGTTTCGATTAGTAACCAACCGTTTTTTAATTTTTTAACATTATTTAATTCTCCTACAAGGCCAGTTAGGAATTTATTAATTAGAAAAGGAGATACTTTTTGAAAGTTCTCTTCGTCGGTTCTTTGGACAACTAAAAAAGTGGGGGCAGTGTGTTTTTGGGTCACATTTTCGGAATCGTCTGGCAATGGCTTTGGACGAACCCGAGGCCGTTTTCTTTTAGCTTTCGGGCTACTTAGATCTATGGGATCTCACATATTTAAAATCAAGAAAAGAAAAGTAGAACGATATTAAGAGAAGAAAAAAAAAAAAAAATAATAATAATAAAGAAATAAATAAAAATAAAGAAATTATAAAAGGTGCTTCTTCACAAAGAGAAAAATAAAATAATATAATTACAATTATTAAAAGATAAAAAGAAAATAATAATTATAGATATAGTTATTTCAGTCTTATCTGAACAGCAAGGAGAGCTGAGTAGGGACACGTCTCCTCTCTTCTGATCCTGAACACTATTCTCGTCACTCGCTAAGCCACCTGAAACTCACCCCTCCGACCTAAGTGTCGACGCAGGTTGTAATCTAATCACCAATATCATAACTCAAGCCGCGGAATCAGCCATACCTAAAACGAAAAGCAGTATGAAAAGAACCCCTGTACCCTGGTTTAACGAAAAATGCAAAGCAGCCATAAAAAACCGTAGGAGAGCCTATAAAAATTTCCAAAAAAAAAAGTACTTTAGAAAACTTAATCGAATATAAAAAACAAAGAGCCCTTTGCAGACGGATTATAAATAATAATAAATCTGATACCTGGAAACAATTTGTCTCGGAACTATTAACTCATCTACCCCAACTAACATTGTATGGAATAAAATAAGGAAAATTCATAAAAACTATTCTCCGACTAGATACACCTTAATTTGTTACGGCAAATTAACAGACGACCAAGAAATAGTAGCTAAAATATTTGGTGAATACTATACAGAAACCTTTAAATCACCCTCCTCACAATCAAATTTTACAAAACAGATAAATTCCGAAACCAATATTAGATACGATCAATCGGAAAACTCCAACAACGCATACAACCGTCCATTTTCTATGTGGGAACTCAAAACTACCCTCCGAAATCTCAAAGGATCATCACCCGGCCCGGACGAGATCCACTATGCAATGATACAGCATCTCCCGCAGAACTGTCTAAACTGGCTTCTGAATTTTTACAACCATTTATGGCAAACCGGCGAATACCCCGATATCTGGCAAATATCTGAAGTAGTGCAAATTCTGAAAAAAGGCAAAGACAAACGCCAAGCAAGCAGCTACCGCCCAATATTCTTAACAAGCTGCTTATGCAAGGTCATAGAGCGTATGGTTAACAAACGACTAATGTGGTTTATTGAAATTAATGATCTCCTTCAAAACTTTCAATGTGGCTTCCGAAAAGGGAGATCGACTATTGACCATTTAGTACAACTAGAAGCCGAACTACAATATGCCTTCATTGAAAAGCAAGAAGCAGTGGCTGTATTTTTCGATATGACAAAAGCATTTGATCGAATAAATAGAAGCCATCTCATTAAAAAACTGGTCTCCCAAAAAATCACAGGCAATCTCTTAACGTTTATTAAACAATTGCTGTCATATAGAAAATCTTTAGTCCGAATAAGTAACACTTCCCCTGAATATTTCGAGCAACATATTGGAGTGCCACAGGGATGCGTTCTAAGCACAACACTGTTTGCTCTGGCCATAAGCGACCTAGGGAGGAACCTACCAAGAGGAATAAAGACGATGCTCTATGTCAATGATTTGGCCATAATGTTCCGCGCAAACGATGTAGACACAATACAACGAAATCTGCAAGAAGCCCTTAATCGACTACAATCCTGGTCGAACACTTCAGGTCTCGCCTTCTCCACGGAAAAAACAAAATGTATTCACTTTAGCCGCAGAAGACACCCTTCGCCCTCACCCGAACTCACTCTCGGAGAAACACCCCTACCGCATGTTAATTTTTAGGTTTAACATTCGATAGACGGCTAACATGGATCCCCCACAATAACTCACTTAAGGAAAAATGCCTAGCTAAAACAAATATTTTAAAGGTCCTGGGCAAAACAACCTGGGGAGCAGATAGGTCAACGATGTTAAAAATATATAATGCGTTAATCTGCTCGAAGCTTGACTACGGATGTTCGTATATGGCTCAGCCCGCCTCCAGAACCTAGGCCAAACTGGATACGGTTCATAATGCCGGAATCCGCCTAGCCACCGGTGCCTTTAGAACAAGCCCTATCTTAAGTCTCTGTGGAGATTCGGGAAATCCACTCTTGTTATTCCGGAGAGAGAAATTAGCAGTAAATTATATATCCCGAATATCCCTATAACCTAAACACCCAACGTACAGGTACATTTTCCAACCTAAATTAGACAATTCCTCCAGAAGACAAATGCAACTTTACTCTTAGCCGAAAGAATTTCATTTGCAACAGCCAAATTAAAACATATTACATATGTAAATATTCCTGAGACATAAATACCTCCGTGGACCTACACCCCTCATAAAATATACCTCCAGCTGTCTAATCTCCGAAAACAGAATACAACTCCCTCAAAATATTATTACATTACCCGTTCATACAGCAATATACATTTGGCTCGAAATCAGAAGAGTCAACAGGATCTGCTTTCATTACACCGCACTCAACCCACAAGAAAAAACTACATCATCTCTGTAGCATCTACTCAGCCGAATTAACCGCTGTAGCCTCAGCCCTTTATTTTTCTATGACAAACATAAATACAGACAACATTGTTATAATCTCCGATTCAATCAGCGCCCTCCAAGGATTAAACGACATGTACTCCAACCACCCCACCGTTCGACGGATTCACGATTACCTAATAATGCTTGAACAGATAAAAAAAAACCGTTCACTTCATCACATTGCTGTGCGGTCATGGGCGCCTGGGGGCGGGTGCTGGGGTCTACGGGGGCGCCACTCGCTCCACAGAGCACGTTAGCTCCGAGGACCTGAGAGGATTTGGACTTTTCCATAACATAATATATTGTAAACATTAGTGGAATGTGGTAAATTATAAGCAGGTGGCCAATATGGTTTTTATCCATGTGGGACTTGGACTCCTCCTGGATCTTGGCCTTTGGTGTCTGGAGTCGCCGCTCGCTGGGCTCTCTGTCTGTCTCGGGTCAGTGGGACCGACCCCTCAGAACTAGGACTCGAATTAGATTACGGGCGTTGATGACCTAGAAGTTGTACGACCTCTCATATCAAACAAACAAACAAGATCAAGAATGGCCATGCCTACATAAATAGGTTTGTTCATTGTGATCTGTTCATAGTCGAGATGTACAGCTACTAAAGTTTCAATATATATTGACCTGTCCTTAAAAGTGGGTTTGGCAATGAGTTTTTGTAACTCTTATCGTCAGTAACCAGTTCGATTTTTATTCGTTTCCTCACATCTTCCATCAATTTTCCAAATACGGCGTCATTCATAAGTTTGAAAAAATCCTTGTCGAAATCGTTAGTTGACAGCTGCCTCATTCGGGTATTGAGTTCAATATATAAACTTAGCCAACGGGACTGTCAGAACCGTAGCGCTCGATGTACGCTTAATAATCGGAGACCAAGGCTCATCGCTTGTTTTAAGTTGACAAAACGGACTACATATTTTTCCCTTTTAGACAAAGGAGCTAACAATATCTTATTGGTACCTTTCGGAGGGACCCTATTCTCTGGAAGAAGAGGAAAATCATTGTGAACATCATGCAACTCTTCGGGGAACTCAAAGTCCGCTTTAACAATTTAGCCGAATGGTGGCTCTTCTCCCCATGCTCTTATATTTTCCCATTTTAGAGCATTTGGATCTTCAACCCATTCAACTGTCATAAGGAAGGGGATTTGACATTGCCCATCCGTATAAGTTATTCCCATCAAGGTAGGCGATGTACTTCGATTGGTGTTGAGGTTCGTAGTTGGGGTTAAGATGTTTGTTATCAGCTTTGCTATAACGTTGGCTGCATTGAAATATTCCTCCTCTGATCCCACGTTCGATCATAAGTAACTGATCATAATCAGTTAAAACGTCAAGGTGTATGCCAGTATACTTGAGCATGGCATCCCATGCCAGACCAGGAGCCGTGAAATACCAAGCAGGGTCTAAACAATATGCTCCCATTCAAACATGTCTGAAATTTTTAAATATATCGCATAAGAGCATAACATCTACTTTAAGGTAGAGCTCACTGTACCCGCCTAGGGTCTTTACTTCAAATGCTTTCCAGACTGACTGGGCATGATGGTAATCTTCATCTGAGATGTCGCATTTGTTAAGGGTACTATAGAATGCCTCCTTAGGTGGTAAAACGGGTTCCTTATGTTTCTCAAAGGAATCTGTATAATCTTATGGTTACACTCCTTTACGTATTACTAGGTCCATTTTGTCAGCAGGGAAGAATTTAGCTGTGTCGACGAATTCAGGGCGTGGTAGATTTTTCGATAATTTATCTATGCCATGAACCTAAAGGTATCCACAAATCTAATCCGTTAGCGGCCCTACCTGTTTACTAAAAGAAATATATTTTTCTTCACTGTTGGGTATGACGTTAATACGACCTTTATCATAGCCCAACCTCGAACTATGAAATGAAAGTCATAACCACTCAGATTGTGGAGGAAGACGGGGAGAAATCGGGGAATACGATATAGTATATTACACTGCGAGTGAGCTGCACCATGATAAACACCAGTGATGTGGTCACGGTCCGCCACTTTTTTGTTGGAGGGAACAAAAGGTTTACAGCAAAGATAGCAATTCTGAGATTTTGAAAAATATTCTAATTGAGATGGTGTAAGTGGTATAGGTATAGGTTGTTTCATCGAGTACACTTTTGATACTATTTCTGCTACATATTTAATATGCTTCATGAATTCCTCTGCTGCATCCTCGGCGGTATGAATGTAGGGCTCAATAGGGAAGTCTAATAGGGAAGGCAGTGACGAGGAATGTGTTTTGCAACCTTAATATACGTGCAGAAGCTCAAAGGGAGGTGGCGTTGGTAGGGTGGTTGGTGGTTGGTGGTTGTATGCGAATGTGTGGAGTGGTCATTACCTATTTTCTTTAAAATACATTCGAAATCTGCATAGATGACGATTGGGATCCTCGTCTGATTCTGCACTTTCGTAAATGATGTAGTAGGTAGATTCCCATCCTCACTAGGTTCAGTTAATACGATTCGGGTCGGTCTGTTCTCTCCACAGTATTCCATCTGTTCTTTTATCCACTCGGCAGTACCGAGTTGATACGAATTGATGAAAAATGTTGGAAACATCTCTTACAAACTTGTACCTGTCCTTTTATGTTTGGTTATTTGAGAGAATACAAGTCTATTGAAATCTTTTATATATGAGTAGTTAATCATCAGTTTACAATAACAGTAGGACAGGTACAAGTTTGTAAGAGATGTTTCCAACATTTTTCATCTGTTCTTTTATCCACTCGGCAGTACCGAGTTGATACGAATTGATGAAAAATGTTGGAAACATCTCTTACAAACTTGTACCTGTCCTTTTATGTTTGGTTATTTGAGAGAATACAAGTCTATTGAAATCTTTTATATATGAGTAGTTAATCATCAGTTTACAATAACAGTAGGTCTCTATGATCTTCCTTCTCCTCTCTAAACACCTTTAGGGGATAAACTTCCTAAGTAACTTCCTCCAAGACCAAAGACATTAAAACTTACATTATTACGTTGTTCAGATTTGTTCACCTCGTGGAGAGGGGTGGGAAAGGAAATGCAACTAAAGTCGTACCTATGCTTTAATATTTGCTCCTATGCAAGATTTTTATATTTGCTCACTCGTTGAGCATCGTCATCAATAAATCGTGATAGTACGGAATACATAAAACAGCGGTCATCGTTGTTATTTACATTAATGATGGCTTTCTTATTAGCTACAAGTGGGGGTAAAGGGATAAAACTAGATCCACCTATCGGCTTAAACCGGTTAATACGGAGTAGTACGCCATCAATGTTTTTAAGGGTCCAACCACTTCCCTTTAAAGTAGATTCCTCCATCTCAGTTTTTATCTTGTTGTGGCTGGACTAACTAATCAAACTATTCAATATGGAAGAGTCTCAAATAATATTATGTTCTTTGTTTTAAACGCTCTGTCGCAAGTTTCGCCTACAATATTTTGGAACGTAGCCTCCAAGACCAAATTGTATTTTACAGGGGAAATATTTTCTTCTATGTAATCTTTAAGCAAGGTATGTATAGTCTCCGTCTGTGAATTTAGGAATTCTATTATATCTGTATTTTCAGTGGATTGAAGGAAAAACGTTTTCAAAATACCCCGCGTGAATTTTCCACCTCATAGAGAGCCCCCCTAGCGGCATTCCTAATGGCTATCAATAAGGGTAAAGGGATAAAACTAGGACCCCTTTTCGTTTTTTGCCCTCTTTCCCATGGCGGATATTTCATAACCGCAGCGACGGACAAGGCAATGAGCGTCTTTTTTTATGTAAACATTTCACCGCAAGTTGAGCATTTACGCTGTTGCTCACGTGCCTGACATATGGCTAAATGTCTCCCATTAATGTCACGTCCTCGACTATATACTTTTCCTCAGAATTTGCATTCCATGATTAAAAAATATATATATTTTTAAACTCACGAAATATTGAATTAAATTTACTAAAAAAAGTAATGATGAAAAAAATAAAAAAGATTATAATAAAATAAGATAAGATTTAAAAACAACGAAATGAAAATTATAAATTACTTAGAAAAAAAAAGCAACCGCTAATATATAATTTGAATCTACAGTAGAAAAGTGCGAGATAAATATAATAAAGTGAAAAAAAAGAAAGTATGATTTAACTTCGCAAAAAGAAAAACGATTTTTATAAAAGCCGTTAAGGAGACTAGTCGCGCAGCACATAACAGAATGGGAAAGAGTAAGACCACGCTCTCCTTATATACTCTGAGAGAGGCCAAAAATAAAATGGCGGACAAGTTCCTGATTACTAGGTAGGGGAAGGGGGGGGGGATAAGCAAGATAAATAGCTAAATTATGACGAGAGAACATAAACAACATTCTTAAGTTAGGCCCCCTGACCCTCCACTAAAAAAAAAAAAAGAAGAAGGGGGTCGAAATGGTGAAGGTCACGTAATTGAAAAAACGAGGAAGTATAGTAGAACCCAACAAGAACCGTGGTCACGTGACTAAAATGTGAAATATACTACGAATAGCACCCATGTTACTTACGGAGCAGACGGGCGCGCAAAAAAGTGCGCGAGAATCCTCAGAATCATACTACTAGTAAAGTTATTTTTAACATCGATATTTTGGAAAAAAACAAATACAATTTTATCTTCAAACTTAGTCATAACTTATATAATTAGTCATAAATTATGTTAATATTAAAACCCAGACCTTGCCATTGTCCCCAATGCAAAATCATTCTTTGTTTCTCTTTTCGGTTTCATTCTAAATCATGCTTATTTCAGTTAATTTACATTTCTAATTAATAGTGAGCAGACCGGGAGAGCCGATTGCTTATCATTAAACAACCACAAAGGTTAAGGATGTAACAATTATTTATATCAGTTAAAGCTTTTCTGTAGAAGGTTTTCTGAAGTTATATAATATTATGTATATAAATTTCGGTTATAAAATATTATGTAAATCTACTTTCTGAATCCTCGGAGAAGTCCTTTCTAATCGACCTCCTGTATTCCCTCAATCTTTACCTAGTTCCCTACTATCCAACACCTCGCACGCAATACTCTGATATTTAGCTAGACCTGTGCATTTCTGATTCTCCCGTCAAAATCATTTCCTCTTCACAATGTCCTGTTCCTTTTCTCTCATCACATGACCTCATCCAGATTTCATACGACATCCCCGTCAAACGTTTCTCTCCTAAGGTCATATCATCTCGCAATCTAGACCACCTTTCCTACGAATCCCTTCAATCCGATCTCGACGCCGCACAGTGGTTGAAGGGCGGAAAAAACCCATTTTTTGAAGGTCTTGGAATTTTGTTTTTGTTTTTATTATGAATAGATAGAATAGTTACCTAACACATTCCATGATTTTTTTTTGGAGATATTCCGAATTTTTCACTTGTTATGACCCTTTGAAAGTCGATCATTGAAAAAGTTTATTTTTCAACGAAAAATTTATAGACATATAATTATTTTTGCAACTCGCATTTTTGTTTATTGGTGCGATTTTCCTTCATAATCATAAAAAGCGATCCCACATATTACACTAACATAAAAATGACGCTGTTTTTCCTATGTTTTAACCCAGATATAAAATCCCGAATAAATGCAATAAAAATAAGACAAAATATTTTTTGGTAATCCATATTTTTTTAGCGCAACCGAGCGCAGTTTTAAAATCCATTTTTTAAAGAAGAAGATACCTGTAAGTAAATATTAAAACAGATTCCAGCTGCGTCCACCTGCGTCTGTACATGTGGAATTTTTTTTTATTGAGTTACCTTTTCTATTTCATGCAGTTTCTACGCTACGGAGCTTATGCTTCGAATTAAGTTATGACTATTCGTTAAGTAAAACATCTTGCCTTACTTACCAGGTCTTTTTGAAATTCTGATTTTAATTTGTTTGTCAGTTTATTGTAGTATATTTTATCTTTTGGGTATCTTGTCCTATGCCACTTCGATCTTGCTCTGCGTTTTTCTCTTAATAAGATACGAATGTGCTGTGGCAGGTTAGTATGTTGTGAGCTATTGATTTTATTGGGTGAGGTGTTATCGGTTATACTGCTTGAAATTGAGGTTGTAAGTTTTTCTATGGCATTATTTATATCCTGTTTTGTCTTGAGTGGAATGTTCAGATCTAGTTTTATTTCCAAATCATCTCGAAAATTGTCCCAGTCAACACGTCCAGTAATCAATTAAGGAGGGGGATGTTTAGGGACGAACTTTGAATGTAAATAAAGCTATGATGGACTATGATCCGATGAAAGGTCATTTAGGGATTTTATTACAGCTTGGGAGGTGGAAATCTGGGAGGAAATGAAGATATCAAGGATATCGGGACGCTTTTTAGGGCCAATAGGTAGGACTCATGGGTGAGAGGACAGAATAACTATTGCTAGATGTGACTTGAGTAAGGCTGTTACCTCGTGAGTTGGATGTTCTACAACCCCATCGTTGGTGTTTAGCATTGTAGTCTCCTCCAGCAAGGAAGCGCGGTCCGAGGGATTTAAATAAGGAATCAAGAAGATTGTAGGTGAGAGGATTACCAGGAGGACAGTATACAGCTGAGAAAGTTAGGTGGAAAGGACGAGTTGGAATGGTTATTGAGGTTGATTGAATGACGTCAGTTGGAGTGGAGGGAATAAAAGAATGGGGTATGGATTTATGGATAAGGATGCAGGAACTGGCGTGGGAAGTGTTGTCTGGGTGTTCTGATCTATAAGTGATGTAGTCCCGTATGTAAAAATGTGACCGTTGTGTGAAGTGAGTTTCAGTTAAGAGGGCAATGTCAATTTGTTTATCATGTAAAAATAGGTCAAGTTCGTCTCGGTGGTTAGATAGTCCGTTGGCATTCCAAAGAACGACAGCTAGGGGCTTTGTGCTCATCGTGGGAAATTAAACGGAATTTGAGAAAGGAGTCTGATGGTTAGGAGAGTGATGAGGGGTTTGATGGTATTTTTGAGCTCTAATAGAAATGTGGTAAGGATAGAATTGATGTCGGTAGGATTTTGGGATAAATTACTTGGTTGCGGTGGAAGGTTTGGATTGCTAGATGGGGGCTGGGCCCGTCGTTGGGTACGAGGAGGAGGATCTACTCTTTGAGGTATATCTGGTGGAGGATTTGACTGGAGATTAGGTTGGGATGATTCAGGATGTGAATTTTCAGGTGGTAGTTTGACACGTAAGGGTAAATGGTATGGCGGGATTGACTTACGTGTAAATTGAAGCTGAGGATTGGAGGCCTTGGGCTTGGATATGGAAGCCCTAGGCGCCTGATGATGTGACTGTAGTTTCTTGGAGGTGGTGGCGGCATTTGATTTCCGGAAGTCCTGTTGATTATGGTCCGTAGCTGCAGGAGTAGGAGGGGGTGGTTGTTCGATGTGGTGAGAATGTTTTGCTAGTTCTGGAAAAGACTCAAGATTTTCTATTTCCGGAACCTGAGTGCTGCTTTTCATTTCTTGACTTCTTAATATTGTGTTTTGGCTTCTCTGCTTATAGAGTTTTTTGTATACAATGCATCCTTTGTAGCTGGCCGGGTGGGCTTCCCCACAGAGGGCGCATTTGGGTGGTTCGCTTAGTGGCTTCTGGCAAGTATCTGATGCATGTGGGCCGGCACATTTAACGCACTTGGCTTGGTGGTGGCAATAGGTTTTTGTGTGCCCTAAGTTTTGACACTTGTTACATTGTACAATTAAAGGTTTTTGCTTTGGTTGTTCAAATCTAACAGTTGAATATACCAACCTGTTAACATTAAATATTTCGGAATTATTAATGGCGGGTTCTAAGTCCACAAAAAACAATGGTAGAGGATATTTATCTATTGGGTGTAGAACGGATGAAATATGCCTCACGTTATGCCCTATTTCCTCTAATCCACTCTTGATGATAGAGGTGGGGGTAGATGAGTGGAGACCTCTCAATACCACTCTGTAAGCCTTTTCCTCTCTTATTTGGTAACAGTGGAAATCATAATTTTTATATGTTAAATGGCTTATCAGTTTTTTATAAGTTTACTTAGAGTTTGTATTTATTTTTATATCATTGACTCTAGCAAAACATCTGAAGTTTGTTTGTCCAATCAAGGCTGCTATTTCTTGACCAAGCGACATGAAATTATCGATTTTCGAGACAAAATGGGTGGTGGTTGCGGGTCTGAAATACCCTGAGATTCAGGAGTCTTACTTAATGGGTTAGTGTAGCCACTGGAATTATTATTAATTGTAGTAGTAGAATTATTATTGGTTGATGTAGTGGAATTATTATTGGCTGATGCAGTAGAATTGTTATTTGTTAAGGATTCTGCAGATTTTGATTGTGTAGCTGCAGTGCATTTATTGCGAGTTATTGTCTGGGAGTCATTTTTCTCACGTGGCTTCGATTTAGCCGCTTTTTACTTTCACTTACCTATATGGGACGTTCTTTTACAAACCGAACACCTTTCTGACCGACACATTTTAGATTTAACTGAAACTTTTTTTACGGGTTCTATATCGAAAAAAAAGAGATACGTGTAAAAGGATTTTTTTTTATTTTCGATATTTTGAAAAATAATCAAGATCGAAAATTCGTGAATTTGATGATTTATCGATAATAGTCTATTTTTCAAAAAATCATAACTCCGGTTCTATTTAAGCTAAAAAATCTATTTTTTTTTTATTTTGAAGGTAAAAAGACAAACTTTAAGAAAAAAATACTTTCAAAAGAAATTGTCAAAAAATTCAAATTGTTATTAACAATTTCAATGTTTAAATCGGTTTTTAACAGTGGCGCCACCCATGAATCAACTTTTTACTATTTTTATCGTATTCTGCGTCAAATTTTCTATCGAAAACGCTTTTAAAATCGATGGAGAAATTATTTTTACTGTAAGAAAAAAATTAATTAATTTAGCGCGGTACGTCACATCGACAATGTGGGTCACATTTAACGGCTCATATTCTTGTTTTACACCGTTTATCTCTTAAATACAAATAATTGTTTCATTTTTTTAATTAAAAAACATATTTTATTAGCCAAGAAGATGGGAAAAATAGAAAAAATACATAAATAAAAATAAATAAAAAACATTGTTGAAAATGAAATTTTTTTATTAAGATTTCGATAATGCATTAGTTAATAAGAACAATATTTAGAATATAATAATAAATACAATATTTAAAAATAAGACAATGTTTACATTTTCTGTTTAAAAATTTTTACAATAACCTTTTTTTCGCAAGATGAAAACCGTTTTGCTTCCAATTGCTGTAAAGAAATCGGATTAATACAATGATATTTTAAAGTTCCTTTTATTGTTAAAGCTTTTTGGAAACGTTCGTACAATTGTTCATTAACTATAACGTGTTGTTATTCGACAGTTAATGAACAATTGTACGAACGTTTCCAAAAAGCTTTAACAATAAAAGGAACTTTAAAATATCATTGTATTAATCCGATTTCTTTACAGCAATTGGAAGCAAAACGGTTTTCATCTTGCGAAAAAAAGGTTATTGTAAAAATTTTTAAACAGAAAATGTAAACATTGTCTTATTTTTAAATATTGTATTTATTATTATATTCTAAATATTGTTCTTATTAACTAATGCATTATCGAAATCTTAATAAAAAAATTTCATTTTCAACAATGTTTTTTATTTATTTTTATTTATGTATTTTTTCTATTTTTCCCATCTTCTTGGCTAATAAAATATGTTTTTTAATTAAAAAAATGAAACAATTATTTGTATTTAAGAGATAAACGGTGTAAAACAAGAATATGAGCCGTGAAATGTGACCCACATTGTCGATGTGACGTACCGCGCTAAATTAATTAATTTTTTTCTTACAGTAAAAATAATTTCTCCATCGATTTTAAAAGCGTTTTCGATAGAAAATTTGACGCAGAATACGATAAAAATAGTAAAAAGTTGATTCATGGGTGGCGCCACTGTTAAAAACCGATTTAAACATTGAAATTGTTAATAACAATTTGAATTTTTTGACAATTTCTTTTGAAAGTATTTTTTTCTTAAAGTTTGTCTTTTTACCTTCAAAATAAAAAAAAAATAGATTTTTTAGCTTAAATAGAACCGGAGTTATGATTTTTTGAAAAATAGACTATTATCGATAAATCATCAAATTCACGAATTTTCGATCTTGATTATTTTTCAAAATATCGAAAATAAAAAAAAATCCTTTTACACGTATCTCTTTTTTTTCGATATAGAACCCGTAAAAAAAGTTTCAGTTAAATCTAAAATGTGTCGGTCAATTTTTGTCCAAATCTGTTCGGTTTGTAAAAGAATGTCCCATATATGAAATGTATAGTAAGTGGAAGCATTGCGATCGTGAAAACTTTCGACTTCCGGTTTTCAACGGAAATACACGTTTTGGGGTCCCCTGAGTCCAAATAACCAAGTCCCGCGAAATGGTCTGTGTGTCTGTGTGTCTGTATGTGTGTGTGTGTGTGTGTGTGAACAGACTAGCTCAAAAACTATAGGCCATACAAAACTGAAATTGGGTATTTAGTGTATGTATATGCCCGCTATGTGACAGCAAAAATTTTATCAAAATTGCTTAAAGGGAGGGGGTACTTTATTTAATAACTTTTTACGTTTTTTTCGATTTTCTCAAAAACGGCTCTAACGATTTTTATTAAACTGAGTATTTGATATAGTAATATGCCCGAGATTCGACTGCGAAAATTTCATCAAAATTGATCAACCGGAGGAGATACTTTACTTAATAAATTGCGCCCCACTTTTACGTGTTTCTTTTTCATTTACCCAAAAACGATTTTGATAAAACTTGGTATTTAGCATATGTATGTGCCCGAGATATGACTGTGAAAAATTCATCAAAATTGATCAACCGGGGGGGGACTTTAGTTAATAAATAGTGTATCATTTTCACGTGTGTTTTTTATTTACTCAAAAACGGGTTTAACGATTTTGATCAAACTTGGTATTTGGTGTATGTATGTGCCCGCGATGTGGCAGTAAAATTTTCATCAACATTGATCAAATGGAGGGGGTACTTTACTTAATAAATTTTGTATCATTTTCACGTGTACTTTTTATTTACTCATAAACGGCAAAAATAAGAAATGAATGTGAAAAAAATTGTGACTTTGTGAAGTGGCAATTAAAAAAACACGTCAATTTCTTATCTAAATAAGTTGGTAAGTGAAAGTTGTGTGTTGCGCGCACGCACTAGATTTTTTTTTTTTTTGTTAGGTGAATTGCCCGCCGATCCGGGGGCGGCATTATGATTACGTTTTTGAAGAGTTCGTCGTTTCAAATACTGCGAGTCGGTCTCGCTGATTTCTGAAAATGCGGTTTCTTCATCCGTTTCCTCAGAAGAGTTTAGCTCATCCAAATCCATGTTAGACATTGGAGAAGATAATTACGAAATAATAATGAATTAACCAAAAATGTCTATTTATAAATTAACTAATTGTTAAAAAAAAAAAAACTATATACAAAAATTCTTAAAACTAGACTATATACAATAATTAAATTAAAAATTTCTGAACATTTAAATAAATAAATAAAAAAAAGTCTGAAAAAAAAAATCTATAATGTCTTGGATTTGAACTAGTGACGGCTGAAGGCTGTCTATTAGTACACAAGCCACTGCCGTTGTATAAACTTAACTGCGATAAGACCCGCTAGGGGAATTACCGATATAGTTAGTTACCTATAGGCTGTTACACGCAACTTAAAACTTGGTAATAGTTATAATAATCACTCACCTCACTAGATGTGATTAAGAAAATGTTTAATAGTTTATAAAGTCACTGTTTACAGAGTTGTACAGCAAAATTCGCACTAATAACCAGATAACAATGGAACAATAACAGAGCGATGAGAACATAAAACTGCAGTTGCCGCCATGACACTTGGTACTGCATTTCATTTAGGTTGATTTTTTTCATTGATCACTTAATCATCTGGCTATATACTTAAGAGAAATAATTTATTATTAAAAATCACCACACCATTCTGATTGGTAACCCTATTCCTTGTAACTATTTCTATGTATGATTATTATATTCTATTTACTATTCATGCACTAACCTTTTCTTATTTTTAAATTCTGTTTACTATCTTTATATTTCATTAGATATAATTTTTCATTTTCATATTTGTATATCTATATATGTATGTTATACATCTATTTCTATAAATGTATCTTATGACAAACTGTTATGTTAATCTATTATGTATATATGTAATTAAATACGCGTTACAATGTCACTGTAATGAGAAAAGAAGAAATAATAATAATAACTTATATAATTTTTAATGGTCATAAATATTTCCCAGTATTGTTAGAATCTTATATAATGTTTGCCAAAAAAAGGGCATTTTCGACAATGCTGAGAAAGTAATTTTTTTCTGAAATTTAAATAATATTATATAAATAAGGGATTTCAGCATCATTTCCATTTCAGTCTCTAACCTTCTAAGCTCAATAAAGTTTCACAGTCTATATATATAAAACATCAGAAGAGGTTTCAGGTAGGACCCCAAAAGATAACTATGTTTTCTTAGTGGTATTATTTGAGAATACCCTGCATCAAACACATAGTTTATTTTACAATGGATTTAAGTTCATTTTTATTTTCAGATAATGAAACGTTTACTTTTATTACTATTATTTTTTAAACCTTGTGTCACTGAAGGAAATGCGACTTTGAAGTATGCTGTTCACTATGAAGATTTTCATTCCTTCGTAATACGAATGAATAAAATCCGAGAAAAAGGACTTGTGCAAGATATATTCAGTAATTTAGAAAGAGATAATTCCACTGATAAATGTTCCCAAGATTTGAAACATTATCGAGATTCCCTCGAAAGTCAGGAAGAATGGGCCATCTCAAGTGAGTTTTTATTCATTACTAGCTGGGGTAACTATCTTCATCCAAGAGGTTGAGTGGTAGTTGGAATAACTAAATAAATTGTAAAATATATTAAGTACAGCAAAAATTAACCAGAGAGAAATACTATCTTTAACAAAATATAAAGTAATGCTGCTCTACTCTCTACTGTATGGGCATAGGAAAATGCATAGTATAGGGATGCTAGTCACACAACATACTGTTCCATCTTGATTATTTATCCACATTTTTTTCCTTAATCAGTACTCGAAATCGAAAGAGAAATCGTTATAGTTTCTTTTTTAATTTTTGATATTTCAAAATTTGTATCTTCGGTAAACTTCATCAGGTGAAACAGCACTTGTGGAGTAACCTTGTTTCCGAATTTACCAGAAAATCCGTCGCTAACCTTAAACAGTTTCTTAAATCCCGTGACTGCATGTCCTCTAAAACCCGTCAGCTCCTAGTATCCTCTCTTATATTTCACATTTCCATTATGGCTGCCATGATCTCCCAAATAAAAAATTACCTTCTTTCTTTTTTTATTTTAAAACTTCGGAGTTATCTTCCTATTATTGGTAAAATTTGAGCTCTGCAGAGTCCGTCTAAATAAGGGTCCAACCTAGACCTTATATGGGGGGTTGAAAAAGGGGGCTGAAATATTTATTTGGCTTGTAATATGTAAGTTATTTATTTTTGTTTATTAAATCTTATTCTGCTTTCAGGGAAGCACCCTATAAAAATAGAATCTATCGACTATCTCATTCGTATTTGGGCAAAATGTCTTAAATCAAGAAAATTGTTTTTGTCTCGTCTGCTTTAAATTCATCATTTACTTTAAATAACAGTCACTGTTAAAATAATATAGTTTTATTAATTATTCAGGATTAAATATCAGTTTATAATTTATAATGATTTTTTTAAGCTTGGAAAATAGTAATTTAAGTTTGATGATTAAGTTCTTTTGCCCTTACACCGATGATGTGACACTTAATGGTGACTTTTTTTTTTTTTACTTTCACTTACCTATATATGAAATATATAGTAAGTGGAAGTATTGCGATCGTGAAAAATTTCGACTTCCGGTTTTCAACGGAAATACACGTTTTGGGGTCCCCTGAGTCCAAATAACCAAGTCCCGCGAAATGGTCTGTGTGTGTGTGTGTGTGTGTGTGTGTGTGTGTGTGTGTGTGTGTGTGTGTGTGTGTGTGTGTGTGTGAACAGACTAGCTCAAAAACTATAAACCGTGCGAACCTGAAATTGGGTATTTAGTGTCTGTATATGCCCGCGATGTGACAGCAAAAATTTCATCAAAGTTGTTCAAAGGGAGGGGGTACTTTATTTAATAACTTTTGAAGTTTTTTTCGATTTTCTCAAAAACACGATTTTGATTAAACTGAGTATTTGATGTATTAATATGCCCGAGATACGACTGTAAAAATTTCATCAAAATTGATCAACCGGAGGGGGGACTTTACTGAATAAATTTTGTATCATTTTTACATGTTTTTTTTTATTTCCTCAAAAACGGTTTTAACGATTTTGATCAAACTGGGTATTTGATGTATGTATATGCCAAAGATGTGACACCCAACATTTCATCAAAATTGGTCAAACGGAGGGGGCACTTTATTTTATAATTTTTTTTCCAATTTTTACCTTTTTTTCGATGATCTCAAAAACGGCTTTAATGTTTTTTATCAAATTCGTGGAGTTTAATGAAAATTAGGTGTTCTTTAATATCAGGTAAGCTTTATCATTATTAAAATGTTCTGAGGGGGCTTAAATGGGGTAGGGGCCTTTTTTGTTTCCTACAATGTACCTTTGTTTTTGTTTATATGAAGAAATTAACTGTCTCTCGTTACGCCTAAAAATGAGAAATGGCTAAATATGAGCTATGATAAAAATAAAGAAAACATATAGAGAAGAAAAAAAGAAGAATATTAATAATATAAAGTCAACTCATAAATCTTTTTGAGCCCACGCATGCGGAGAACGCCTTTAATGACAGACCATTGTTCATGATTAAAGCCTTTCTGTTCATGTGAGAAGTGGCAATTAACAAAACGCATTAATTTCTAATCTAAGTAAGTTGGTAAGTGAAAGTTTTGTGAGCACGCACCAGATTTTTAAATAAAAGATAAGTTCATTTATAATATAATACATAGTATTTTACATAATAAAAGAAATGAGGTTACAAGCTGTGAGCTTTTGTACACCCTTCGTCGCAGTACCTTTCCTTGGAGAATATTTGTCTAAAATAATATAATGCAAGAGAAAAAAAAAATAAAAAAAAAACCTCTAAACAAAAAGAAAACATGAATGAAAATTAACAAATATATTAAAGGAGATACAAAATGTAACTTCAATTATTCATACATTATTGCACGAATATGTGTTAATAAATATATAAAAATATCTAAATTCCAGCCCGTTCAAAACGATAGTTGCACCATGTACATTTAGAGAAACGTTTCATCTACAAAATGTGATTTTAGATTTGTAATTAGTGATATATCTTTAACTACTGGCACCATAAAATCTGTCAAAACCTTTATATATTTACCTCTAATTATCATTGATATCAAGCGAGCTAACAAAATAATTATTAGAGCATATATCACAGGTGTTTGGGCAAAAGGGTTAAGTGTCATTTTTATGAAAATGAGGTTTTTATGGCTTCTTGTCAAAAAAAATCTATCTGTTTTTAACGGTTCAATCGGCTTAAGTGAAATCAGCTTATTAAATGGTGTAATTAAGCTGATCATAACGGCACAAGTCTTATTTGTCTTATAACAGAACGTGTGCAGGTCAAAAGGGCCTATGTAGTTATGCCAATTCTACGCCCTTTGGATTTGATTCACAAATATATGTTTTTTTTCCCGATATGGATGACATTGGTTTTAACCATACAGCCAGGTTTCGCACCTAGTTCTTCTTAAGCAGCATGCATTAATTTTGATGGAAAAACAACCGATTTGGATCTAAGATAATTATGCATTTATTAAATCTTGTACTCTTTATCTTCTAGCACAATGATTTCGGTAAGACAATGACTTTGGACGTATTGGTTTTAAAAACAACCTGACCAGAGAAGATCCCTTTGATTATGTTTCATTTAAAAGAAGATGCCGACAGCCAAGCACATTCACGTTGAAAACTACCTAAAGTGAGCAAGTCCCAATATCCAAGGAAAAGAAGAAAGATCTACTAGATCTTTTACAACTAATCCCCCCCTACTTCCACGATATTTACAGAAACCTTAGTTGAAATAGTGATGAAGATATTGATCCTGATTTAGTTGATGTAGAAATAGATCAATAACTTCATCAAGAGTTTCATTTTTAAATTAATAATGTACCTTTAAATTGATTTTTAATCATTTTTTTTATTGATTGTGTATTTTTAGTGTCAACACGTTTTTATATAAAATCATAATATCAATATAAAATTTTTTTTTTTTTTTTCCAAACTTTTTGACACCCTTATGGCATGGTCCATTTCTCATATCCTTATTAAAAAGGAATTAGGTTGATTATTGTTAAGTACAAAAGGCTAATGAGTTATGATCAAAAGGCCATAAGAGACAAAAATGTAAGATACAAAGGGCTTAAATGCACTTAAATAAATAAATAAGTAATATTATGTTTAAATTTGTATTTCGCTACAATTTTTAGCCTCTTATGAGATAATATAGTGATTCATGAATAATGAAATCCTTAGACAGGATTGAAAATGATTTTTAAAAACTTTTAAAAATCGTTCTGTAAACTTCACATTCCAACACGTAACCCCTTTTGCCCAAACACCGGTGATATATAATCAGAAATTAGTAGAAATGAGAATTTCATTTCTTCAGCAGACATGAGTTGAAAATTTAATACGAAAATAGACAAAATAATCATTAGATTGCCCCTCTTACATTTTCGAAAACTTTTTATCAGCAAAACCAGATTTTTATCTGTAATTTAAGATAGCTTTCGAACTACAGAATTCATTATAATCAAAATGGTTTCATTCGATTCAGTGACGCAACATACGTCTCAAAAATGAAAATACACTATTATCAAAAACTATTTTTCATAGTCGCAGGCTGTTTAAAATATGAAAATTGGGAATGCAGTTGAAAGTTCACGTGTGATTGTCCACAAAAATAGTATTTGTTTATTTTTTTTTTTATTGAAATTTACATCTGTATTTACATATAATACATTAAGTAAATGTGCTAAAATAAACGAAAATAATGTCTTGAATATGCATGTAGAGAAACTACCCACTGATAGTACTCAACTAGTATCTAACTTAAAAGATCTCGAGGCCATCTTCTTTTCAGACGCCTTGGAGGATTATCTGGAATAGAGGAGGAAGCAAGGAAGGATACGAGTGGGTTCTGATGGGTCTGGAGTTTACTATGAAAGGACTGGTATCTGGATCAGACTAAATCGTCGACATATGGAACATTAAGGTCTTTGTGGATTATTTTATTTGATACAAAATAAGGAGCGTTAAGGATTTTTCGAAGGATTTTGGACTGCAAGGATTGGATTCGAGAGGAGTGTGATGGTTTGGTGGAGCCCCAAAGCTCGATTCCGTAAGCCCAAATAGATCTTATTACTGTCATATAAAGGAGCCTTTTGTAGTAGATTGGTAATTTTGAGCGTTTGACTATGGATAATTTCCAGGGGTCAGGAAAGTATGTGGTGCGAAGGACAGCATTGTAAATGTAGGTTAGGAATAATACTGCTTTTTTAGGAAGCCGTTTTAAGATATAGGATGTAATTAGGTCGTGTCCTGGAGCTTTGCGGGAAGGTAATCTTTGAATGATAAAAGCTATTTCGGAAGGGTGGAATGCTTTAGGAGGAGGGGTCATCTGGAGGGGGAATGTCCAGTCTTGCTTCAATACACTCTAAGGAATGTGGATTTAGGATAACAGGATGTGGGTTAAAGGTTTTGAATAGGTATTGACCAAAAACTTGCGACTATTCTTCATCAATTCTGGTCCAGGATTGGGATTCAGTAAGGAGGGGATGATTACAGTCCTAGTACTTAAGTATCTTTTTCGTCGTCGTCCATAGTGAATTGTCAGTAGTTGTGAGATTTTCAGTGAAGTTGATTAAATTTTGAATTCTGAATTTTCTTATTTCTGCTTTTAGTTTGTTAGTCAGTTTGATGTATTGAGTTTTATCTGAAGGATATCTGATCCTGTGCCACTTCGATCTCGCTCTACGTTTATCTCATAATAAGGATCGAATATGCAGTGGCAGGTTAGTCTGTTGCAGATTACTGTTTTTACTGATAACGGTGAGTAGGGAGGAAATGCCGGTTCTGGTCCCTCAATTTGCGGAATCAAATTGGATTTTGGACCCGGGGCTTGCCCAGCCTTAACCACCACGTGGTCCAGGGGCAAACCAACCTTAACCACCACGTGGTCTTAATCCCTAATCCCCTAATTAATCCTTAATCCCTAATTAATCCCTAATCCCTAAAATATATTATTTTGAAACTTTTTCGGACATGTTTGAACTTGTCGAGTGCATGTCGGAACTTTCTAACATATTTATTTTATCTAAATATTCAAATGCCACAGCCATCTTGATAATTTTTCGAAATATATTTTCGAATAAGCACTGCCATCTATATAATTTATCGAAATATATTTTCGAATAAGCACTACCATCTATATAATTTATCGAAATATTTTCGAATAGTTATTGCAATCTTGATAATTTAGCGAAATATTTTCGAAAAGTTACCGCCATCTTGATAATTTTTCGAGATATATTTTCGAATAAGCACTGCCATCTATATAATTTATCGAAATATATTTTCGAATAAGCACTACCATCTATATAATTTATCGAAATATTTTCGAATAGTTATTGCAATCTTGATAATTTAGCGAAATATTTTCGAAAAGTTACCGCCATCTTGATAATTTTTCGAAATATATACCTCGAAATATATAACAGGTGATCGACATAACCTTACATGATAACCACATCAGCTGTTACCTTATGATCGTAATATATTTTCGAATAAGCACTGCCATATATATAATTTATCGAAATATATTTTGGAATAAGCACTACCATCTATATAATTTATCGAAATATTTTCGAATAAGCACTACCATCTGTATAATTTATCGAAATATTTTCGAAAAAGCACCGCTATCGACATAACCTTTCATGATAATAACATCAGCTGTTACCTTATGATCGTAATATATTTTCGAATAAGCACAGCCATCATATTTCGAAATATAAACCTCGAAATATATAACAGAATCGATATAACTATAAATAATAACCACAATAGTTGTTACCATATCATCGATAGAATCTTACTCTACATGTCGGAACATGTCCAAAACTTGTCAGAACCTGTCCAAAACTTGTCAGAACTTGTCCGAAACTTGTCAAAACCTGTTGTAAAGACAATACCATACCAAACAAGTGACCATACCATGCATAATTTCTTTAAGAAAACACCATATGTTTCCAACTGTTTATACTATATCTTGGGAGGTCGGTATAGGGGGATGGCTAGCGCGCTCGACTTGTAAAGTAAAGATCATGGGAACGAATACCGACCTCGTTATTATTATTTTTTTTTACATTAACTTTTCTATATGAGGTTAGGGAGGTTGTGAATAATATTTTTCAATCATTCAGTCAATTTTAAATTTAAAAAAATGATTTTTCTACCGACATATATAATAAATATGGCAAGTGTGGGTTTATATATTTCATTAATAATTCACAGCATTGCATACCCCTCTCTGTTCGTCAATTTTTTTTTTACTTACGCCTCCTTAGCACGTCAAGGTGAGGGTATATCAAGGAGGTTTTTTTTATTTTTTTTTCTAATTCAAAACATACAAAATGGTTTACGGGTAAATTAATACCACGCCATTGACGAACATGCAAACAAACTTAACTTCTAACAAATTAAATATTCCAACTTATACGAAATCCACCTCATGTCTGCCATTGCTCATTCCTCGGTATATAATATTAATTCTTATTTTTGTATAATTATATTCATCAATTTTTTCACTTGTCAAAATTTCAGTAAATCTTTTAGGTAAGAAAACATATTTTGGATGACTATCAAAAAGGTTTTTAGATCCATGATATTTCAATTGTGCGACGACGGCTGCACATTATATCGTTAGAATTCCTTGGAAGTTAACAACTTCATAAGTCAAGTCTAATACCATATCCGAAATCCGCGCTATCTCTTCACGTTTTCGATTAGCATCATTGAGGAGAGATACGAGATCAGCCATATTTACCGTAAGTGAGTGCTAGTTACGGAATGACTCCAAAAAAACTTAGCTAACAACAGACCTATCAAGGTTTCATACATATACAAAGCAGTTCAATCAATGTTTGCGGGAGTGGCAGGAGGGATTTTTTTTCATTTTTGTATCTTTTTTAAGCTAACCTACATAAATTTAGAAATCAAATCATGATTCGAATACATCCACTCTGCTAATAAATGAGAGCGATAATGTGTACATATTAATTTTAAATCTTTATGAATAATACATGGAGCTATTTGTAGACTAGGCAGTTTATCGACTTGAGGACATTGAAAATCCTCAAGGTTGAATACAACGCAGGAGCGTAAAAATTTTAACAAAATTTCCTTTTTTTGAAGACCTTTAACAAAAACATAATTATAATTTGTATCCAAGTTTTTCAAAATCGATGATAAACTGTGGTAAGAAACTTCTCCGTCCTCCAAATGTGAACAATGATAATTTCTCGCTAGCCAGCGGTTCGTGATTATGTTTTATAATTATTTACCCCTGGATAAGTAGGCGGCATGAAAATCCAATGACTAGTCGCATAATATTTTAAATCGAAAATTGATAATTCTTTAACAATATAATTATTGGAATCGTCTATGAAGCATTGAAATTCTACAACCGCACTGCTCGATGACATGGTGAAGACTGGAGGAATAGAAACAATAAAAGTCTATTTATATCCTTTTTCTAAGAATACTTGTTAGTGTATTATATTCCACCACATTGTCATGTATTTGAGGCAGAATGCAGTTGTTTCACCCGGAAACGCTTTAGGTGCGTCGAATTCCAATCTGACATCGACCGGTCCAGATTTTATAGATTCCGATTGTTTAGAACAATCGATTACTATAATCGGCGCTTTTTCTTTAAAAATTTTGAGTGAGAGGAGTGGCTGAGTAGGATATCCCCCAGGATAGTAGGATTTTTGAAAATTGCAATACATGTAGTAGAGTACCGCGAATCGATTCCTGTCGAAATCGATATTTAAATCATCATAAGGATATGATTTTGAATTCAAATACAGTTTAAGGTTAGATATATTACAATGATCGAATTGACAAGCATCCTTTTCGACTTTGTTAATACGATCTGTTGAAAATGCTAGTACTATGTATCTCGGTTTTTCCATTTGATTAGAAGTTTTTACCGCACAAACTTGTCTCCCTGTGGATGGTAGAAGTGGGTAAACGAACAATTCCCAGCTTCTGAACTCTACCGAAACGACCTTTTCCGTCTTGAGTCTACGTAACAATGTTAATCGAGTTAATTCGTTTACTGATACATAAGGTAATTTCCAACATAGCTTCGTTAATTCAATTTTGGCTTTCTCTGCCGCAGCCGTATGCCTAGATATGTAAATATTGTCATCATTCCGACATCTTATGAGAATTAGCTCTTGTTTAACATTAACAATATTTTTTTGATAATCTTCGGCGAATCCTAGTAATTGTGATAAGGGGATACACATGTTGAAATAACCGTCATTCGACACATCGAGTGTATCGGATGCTGGACAGCACCAACCGAGATGCTCCACAGAGGATCCACCCGGTAAAGACAACATCCCTTTTATGGTGCTAGTAATCTCCAAGTTTCGAACTCCATCTATTTCAACTCCACTTAATTCATATCGAATTTCATCGAATAAATATTCCAAAGCATTATTCGTTAATTTAGCCGATGCGGGTACAGCTCTACCATCCTCTGTTAAAAACCGCCCCTCGAAATAAAGAAAACTTCTAGATGGTAGAGTCATAATATCCTGATGCTGGACTAATATTCTAATTTCATCACCTCGAAGTAGTTTTGTCGATGCGTAAGGGAAATGGGAATGATATTCTATCCCCTCGATAGAATCGGTAAAAGCAGCGGTTGAGCCTGGATCAGTTATTTCCTCCATACTACACGATAACCTGCCAACTTGAGAAACTCGATATTTTCTTTTGTTAGAGATGTTACTCCTTTGAAGTCGGATGGGGGAATGAGCTTTTGTCATGAATTATCTTTCCTTTTATACACTCTCCGAAAGTCTAGACCCATTTTTTTTTTAGATAAGATTAGAAAGAAATAATAAACACAAGTGCCCACAAATGTTTGTATCGGGGTCTCGATATCTTTTACTAACGAAAGTTATCCGACAATCCTTGAGATATTTGACTAGCTCTGAAGGAGGTCCTCTGTTACCGGAGCTCTCAAAGAATTTTACATATTTACCACTTTTGTTATAGCATACCCAGTGCGTTCCCCGGCCCTTTATACTATCCAGATTCAAAATGGCGCGCTCACGTAGCCACGGCTTCGATGGAAAGTTATCTCTTGCAAAGACACCGCGGAAATGAGGGATCTTATGTTTTTTAGCCAAAGATATAAGATCCGTATTACTCAAACTCATTTTCGGTAAAGTCCTCAACATCTGATTAGCTTTATCGCTGAAGGCCCCAACGATTTTTTTCGGAGGACGAATAACACGAACGTTCTTTTTCTTAGCCATACCGATGTTATCTGTCGAAGCGTCGGTGGGCGACTGAGAAGGATGAATTTGCATCCCTATACATTTATATTCTTACTGCTCTCCCAGCTGTTATGCTTGGAATCGAAGCCTAACCATTTTACTAAAACCTTGTCACCTCTCCTTTTCAAAATTTTTTCAACTAAATAAACGTTTGGATACTTTACTTTTTGAATTTCTCGCTCATAAAACCCACCAGCAATTTTTTGATTCGATGTATCTTTAAGAAGATAGGTTATAGGAACGGTTTTCCTCACTTGATCGACTTTGAAGATTTCAGTCGACCACGATTTTACCCTTTAGTGAAATCGGCTTTATGTTTTGAAATTCTAACAAAATCACCGACTTGATACTTGGGCTCCTTTAGGATCTGCGATGGCTTACATACATAATACATCTTATTTAGTAAATGATCTTCAATTTTTTTACCCTTAACTGAAGACGGTTTCATCATGATCGTTCGATGTTTTGTATTGTTATATCTTTTAACTAAGTCTTGGTATATCGTTATCCATTTATATGATCCTTGGAGACTAAATTGCTTCCACATTTTGTTTTTTATAGTTCTTATAAATCGTTCTACGATACAGGCTTTCATATTACTAAAAGTAGAGTAATGATTTATTCGGTTGGATTTCATTAGTTTTTGGAAAAATGTATTGTAAAATTCTTTTCCTGGATCAGATTGTAGATAACAAGGTTTTCTACCACTGAGAGTCAAAATAGTTTCAAACGCTGATGCTACTTCTTTACCGGACTTCGATTTCAAGGGTATTAACCAAGTTTGAAAAACTTTCAATCACCGCTAAAATGTATTTATATCCTTTATTTTCTTTAGCATATGAACAAAGTTCGATTAAATTTACCATCCACAGGTCATCGATACCCTTTAGAATTACCCTCCTCCTCTGAAAGCACCGTCTAGCCGGTTTATGCAATTCTTCTACTACCTGTTTCTTGATATCCGACATTTTAAATACTTTTTTTTTTATAATATTATACCTAAAGTTCTAAGTCTTTTTTCAATTTTCGAAATTTATATTTCAGAGCCGTCAGTTTCCAGTAATATTTTCAATTTTTCAACCAACTGATTCGGGTCCTCAAATCCTTTCCCTTTGATTTTGTCTTTAGGAGGGAAAAGTTTAGAAATTACCTTCCTATATTTTTGATTTCCTTTTTGAACATTTACAATACCCGTAGAGCTATAATCTAATCTATGGGCATTAGTTTTTGTTAATAGCGTTTTGTTTATTTGTTTATCATTTTCTGTTACTTCATCCATATCAGGGTTTTTTAAGAATAATAGCTGGGAAAGCCCTGGAGTAATTTTGTGTAGCGAGCCATCCACATCAAGCCAATCGTCACTAATGGTTATAACCGAGTCACCGGGAGTGAAATTTTCCCCGTTATAACATATTCCGTAAATTTGATCCAGTTCCTCCGTTTGATTCGTAGTAAATTTAATTATATATTTCGTAGCCTCTTTACCAATCTGGTCTAAATAGCTATAAACTGTTTCTACTCCTTGAGGTGTTGACGCATGTTGACTTATTTCTTCTAAAGGTGAAGTACTCTCATAGGTGGCAGATGTTGAAAAACTATCCAAAACATTGGGTCTGAGTCTGGAGGATGTGGTAATAGGGATAGGTGTGGAAAACTTGGGAGGAGTCTCGATCGTCTTCTTGGGGAGTATGGTCAGAGTCTCTTCTTCTTTTTTTATGTTTGGTGGTTCATGGGCCGGTTCTCGAGGTAATACGATAGACTGAAGCGGTTGTATCAAAGGCTTATATTTTTCCTTCAAGTACTCTTCCCTCTCCTCCCTCTTAAGTTTCAAATTCTTACATTTTTCACTAATGACATTACGAATTTCCTCGGTCTCTTTAGCTAGCGCATAAGATGTTGCTTCATCCATGGCCAGAAGCTTACTGAAAGACTAGCGACTCCTAGACGATTACATATGTATCAAGTCCCTTACGATATCGACCATTGTTCAAATCGCGATCTTTGTCAATTACCATGAACCCGTATTTGGTCTTCCAACATTCCAAACATAAGTTTTTGAATTCAGGAAACGTCATATCAGAATTAACAAGTTCTTCGTATATCCTTTTAGAACTGAGATTATCTTGTCTGAATAGTATAAGAAAGTTGGCGTTATCCCGAATCAATAGTTTTGGTACACGAGTATAGTAGCTCTGGCAGAGATAAAAACTGTCGACGCTACTATGTCTACCCATGCAAAAGTAAGATCTCACTCTATTTTGTTTATCACAAGCAATATCATCGAAAATGAATATTGAATTGGGAGCAGCGTTTTGCGGATCAGGAATATTAGTATTACTGTCGAATGGGTGGAATCCGACCCCTTCGATATTTGATGAAACATGAGCCAAATATTTATATTTTGGTTGATGAAGTGATCTACTGAACAGATAAATATTCTCAAAATTTAATCCGTTAGAATTATATAATAGACTCAACATTAGGTTCGTCTTACCACAGTTTGAAGGACCGCAAATTAAACATCGTATACTATTTGGGAACAAGGAAACCATTTGGATCCGGTACCTTCCTCACGAAGGTTAGCAACGTTCGCTATTTCGAAAGATGAGTGTTGCTTCAACAAACGCATGATAAAGACTGGAAGAATACAATACTACAGCTCTCTTATATAGATTCGTGTATGTCAGTAATATAGATTCCTTCACACTTTTTCACAGACTTAGGACTGTCAGGAACCCAAATGGTACCAACCATGTGGGTTCTTGGTGGTTTAAATATATATTGCTCTGTAAGGATCGAATTGCCAGGGAGCCCTAATAAAATATGGTAAAAACTAAAAAAAATAAAACTGTGTTAAAAATTAAAATATACCTAAAATCCCTAAAAACTATCTTAAACCATTGCTAAAACTATCTAAACCTAAAAATATTGCTAAAATAATTAAAAACAGTTAAAATAAGTTACTTATATAAAATGGCATTTTAAAAACAGATAAAAGCCCCCTAAAAAAATCTAAAATCATAAAAAAAAATAGATAAAAGCCCCCTAAAAAAAACCTAAAAATCATAAAAACAGATAAAAGCCCTCCCTAAAATATATCTAAAATTATAAAAGCTCCCCCTAAAATGTCTGAAATAATAAAACACAGATAAAAGCCCCACTAAAATGTTAAACAGAATAAAATCTTAAAAATATTTACAAGGACTAAAAATAAACAGCTAAAATCAATTAAAGAAAAAATAAAATAAGTAAAACGCTAAAATCTAGAGGTTGAAGTCCAACCAGTCAAATAGACATACTCAAAAGATATTAGTCGATGCATTGAAAGCTAATGATGAGTTTGGTGGGTCATGGTAACTAAAACATCTAAAAACCAATAACTAAAATTCGTCGCTAATTTACTAAAACCAGTTTAAATTTAAATAAAATACCTAAAAATGACTGATAAAAGCATCTAGAAAAGTTAATAAAAATAAAAATCGTCGTCAACTTTCTAAAACAGTCGATTTAGAACAAACTCTACTAAAAATCATAAAATTTTAAAACAGTTATAAATAAAGCTAAAATCAATTTAAAAATACATATGAAAATTCATTAGAAAAAACTAAAATGCTAAAATCAGTTTAAAAATACAATTTAAAATTCATTGGAAAAAACTAAAACGCTAAAATCGATAAATTGTTAAAAATTGATAATAATTTATAAGAAATCTCTAAAATCAGTTTTAAAAATAACTAAAAGTCGTAGTATTTAAAAAAAAAATGGATACAGTAATAAAATTAGGAGGGAATAAAACTATGGATATATCGATAAAAAGTAAAAATATTAAAAAGAGGTAAACTAAATTACATAAAAAAAGTGTCTAAATACAAATTTAAAAATCTGGTGCGTGCGCGCAACACACAACTTTCACTTACCAACTTACTTAGATTAGAAATTAATGCGTTTTGTTAATTGCCACTTCTCAAATGAACAGAACAGCTTTAATTATAACGCATTGGTTTATCATTAAAGGCGTACGGCGCATGCGTCTGCTCAAGGTGTTTTATGAGTTGACGGAATATTTTTTTTTTTTTCTCCTGTATATGTTTACTTGATTTTCTTCATGTATCATATTTAGCCATTTCTTATTTTTGGGCGTGATGAGAGACAGTTAATTTCTCTATATAAACTAAAACAAAGGTACTTTATAGAAAAACAAAAAAGGCCCCTTCCCCATTTAAGCCCCCTCAGAACATTTTAATAATGATAAAGCTTACTTGATATTAAATAACAACTAATTTTCATTAAACATAACGAATTTGATAAAAATCGTTAAAGCCGTTTTTGAGATAATCGATCAAAAAAGTAAAAATTGGACAACATTTATTAAGTAAAGTCACCCCTCCTTGAAATTTTTACAGTCATATCTCGGGCATATAAATACATCAAATACCAAGTTTGATCAAAATCGTTAAAACCGTTTTTGAGTAAATAAAAAAAAAAACGTGAAAATGATACAAAATTTATTAAGTAAAGTCCCCCCTCCGGTTGATCAATTTTGATGAAATTTTTACAGTCATATCTCGGACACATCAATAGATCAAATACTCAGTTTAATCAAAATCGTTAGAGCCGTTTTTGGGAAAATCGAAAAAAAACTTAAAAAGTTATTAAATAAAGTACCCCCTCCCTTTGAGCAAATTTGATGAAATTTGTGCTGTCACATCGCGGGCTTATACATACTCTAAATACCCAATTTCAGGCTCGCACGGTTTATAGTTTTTGAGCTAGTCTGTTCACACACACACACACACACACACACACACACACACACACACACACACACACACACACAGACACACACACACACACACACACACACACACACAGACCATTTCGCGGGACTTGGTTATTTTGACTCAGGGGACCCCAAAACGTGTATTTCCGTTGAAAACCGGAAGTCGAAAATTTTCACGATCGCAATACTTCCACTTACTATATATTTCATATATAGGTAAGTGAAAGTAAAAACACTGATATCTAAAATCATAAAACCGACTGATAAAATAACCCTTAAAATATCTAAAATCATTAAAAAAGGGGAATAAAATCAATCTAAAATCATTAAAAACATAAAAATTATACATCCAACCGATCCATTAATGAGTAGGGTTAAAATCATAAAATACCTCCTACCCGAAAGAGCAACAAATAAAACAGTTTAAAATATTTGTAAGAGGAGAGTTTAAGGTCTATGAATAGTTCGCCACTCACATTCACACTGAACCGTCCGGCTCGAGAATGTTAAGCGGGTCGCGCTCTAACGTTCTCGGCTATCCCGGCCCCGAATCAAACACAAGTCCGTCTTTTTTGAACCGTAACTGTTCGGCTCGAGAATGTCAAGCGGGTCGCGCTCTAACGTTCTCGGCTATCCCGGCCCCGAATCAAACACAAGTCCGTCTTTTTTGAACCGTAACTGTTCGGCTCGAGAATGTCAAGCGGGTCGCGCTCTAACGTTCTCGGCTATCCCGGCCCCGAATCAAACACAAGTTCGTCTTTTTTGAACCGTTACCGTTCGGCTCGAGAATGTTAAGCGGGTCGCGCTCTAACGTTCTCGGCTATCCCGGCCCCGAATCAAACACAAGTCCGTCTTTTTTGAACCGTTACCGTTCGGCTCGAGAATGTTAAGCGGGTCGCGCTCTAACGTTCTCGGCTATCCCGGCCCCGAATCAAACACAAGTCCGTCTTTTTTGAACCGTAACTGTTCGGCTCGAGAATGTCAAGCGGGTCGCGCTCTAACGTTCTCGGCTATCCCGGCCCCGAATCAAACACAAGTCCGTCTTTTTTGAACCGTAACTGTTCGGCTCGAGAATGTCAAGCGGGTCGCGCTCTAACGTTCTCGGCTATCCCGGCCCCGAATCAAACACAAGTCCGTCTTTTTTGAACCGTTACCGTTCGGATCGAGAATGTTAAGCGGGTCGCGCTCTAACGTTCTCGGCTTTCCCGGCCCCGAATCAAACACAATTCCGTCTTTTTGAACCGTAACCGTTCGGCTCGAGAATGTTAAGCGGGTCGCGCTCTAACGTTCTCGGCTATCCCGGCCCCGAATCAAACACAAGTCCGTCTTTTTTGAACCGTAACTGTTCGGCTCGAGAATGTCAAGCGGGTCGCGCTCTAACGTTCTCGGCTATCCCGGCCCCGAATCAAACACAAGTCCGTCTTTTTTGAACCGTAACTGCTCGGCTCGAGAATGTCAAGCGGGTCACGCTCTAACGTTCTCGGCTATCCCGGCCCCGAATCAAACACAAGTCCGTCTTTTTTGAACCGTAACTGTTCGGCTCGAGAATGTCAAGCGGGTCGCGCTCTAACGTTCTCGGCTATCCCGGCCCCGAATCAAACACAAGTCCGTCTTTTTTGAACCGTTACCGTTCGGATCGAGAATGTTAAGCGGGTCGCGCTCTAACGTTCTCGGCTTTCCCGGTCCCGAATCAAACACAATTCCGTCTTTTTGAACCGTAACCGTTCGGCTCGAGAATGTTAAGCGGGTCGCGCTCTAACGTTCTCGGCTCCCGGCCCCGACTCATACACATTCATACGGCTTACGGGTCTCTCGACCTCGCCAGAGGCCTTAGTGACGAACTATTCATCGAGCTTATAATGTCCAAACGCAAGGGTGCTCTCTCTATCTTCCATTATCACACGTTTATCGTCATTCGATGAAAGAGATATTTTATTTATTTCTATTGTTTCAATTTCGTGACTTTTTGAAATTATTTGTCTCATTTTATGACGCAATGTTGTGTGCTCTTTCAGGCCATTATTAAAGTCAATAAAACTAATTTCTTTCTTTACAACATTTCTGTTTACCCCTTTTACTCTTTTTATAACTTTATTTTTCATATTAATATGGTACATTTTTGGTGGGAGACCAATAAAAGTTAAAATGGGGTTCCCTCTCGCCTCGTCCTTAAATTTCCCCATCACCTTTTTTATTTTCGATTGCGTAGCAAGTGTGATCGGTTTGATAATTGGATGTATCCATATATTGTTTCATATTTAAAATATCGTTACATAAATTGTCAGTATTTATATAATAAATAAAAGAGTCGGTATCCATGTAAAGTAATTTTATATTGGCATGACCATATTTAGGTAACATGACATCATAATGATGATGATACATAATTGTTTTAGAAATATCTAATATGGCCATGCCAACATATATTGGTTTGTCGAATTTAATTTTAGTTTTTTCCATATGTACGGCGGATAAATTTTCATTGTAGATGGTTCTATCTTTAAAATTTGGTTTTTTTATTAACTTTTCTATGCTGTTGGCATTGCAAATTAATTTAATGTCAATTCTTTTTCTTATTTTCTCCATTGTTTTACCGAATATAGCATTTATATATAATTTAATTTGGTCTATTTCGAAATCATTTGTTGCTTTTCTACGTAATTCTGTATTGTATTCTATATATTGTTTTAGCCAACAGCTTTGTTTGAATTTTAAAACTTTATATATCTTTTCTAAAACTATACCATGACCCACCGCCTGTTTTAAAGCCATATAATAATGAACAACATAATTTTTTTTATTTTTAAAATGCGTTAAAAGTTTTTTGTTTTGTTTTTTATCATTAAAATTGGTATGTTCTCCTAAAAATGGCAAATCATTGTGAGCGTCGTGTAAATGAGGCGGGTAACTAATATCTACGTCTAAAATATACCCAAACTCATCATTTTCATTTAATGCATCGATGATGACGTGGGATGGGTCTACCCATTCGAATTCGCCAATTGGGAGGGGCTTGCACATGGCAGCCCCATATAAATTGCTGCAGTCTGTATAAAAAATAAAAGATTTTTCCAAGTGTGGGTTATAACCATCAATACATTCGTTGTTCGCTTTGGCGAACCGATGGGAGACCTGACAGATGCCCCCTCTAATTCCTCTCTCAATCATTAAAATCATACTGTAGTCGTTTAACAATTCCAAATTAACCCCCGTAAATTTTAACATGGCATCCCACGTCATCGCGGGTACGGTGAAGAAATGCGCTGGGTCTAATTTATGCGATATAATTGTGATATTACGGAAAGTTTCAAAAATATCTGTTAGCAGCAGTGTGTCGGCTTTCATATATATATCGTTGTAATCACCCAGCGTCTTACAATTGAACGTACCCCATACCTTTTGAGCATGCCTATAGTCTTCGTCTGTTATATGCTCCTGGGTGCATATTGTAAAAATATTCTTTAGGGGGTAATAATGTTTCTAAATATTTTTCGGGGGCTGTCATGTAATCGTAAGGGAACACCCCCTTTCTCTTCAAAACCTCAACCTCCTCCCTTCTAAACAAGGATTTTATAGTAGGCGTATCCGGCACTATTTTTGCTAGGGAATTGAGGCTGTCGGATAAGAATCGATATGAATCCACGCTGGTTAAACGCTTCCATCTCCGAATCAGTTAGGGGATTCATTTGAATATTTCTTTTATAAATATTTTCAATTTTGAGGGCAATGTCTTTCAAAGTACGTACAAAATGTGATGCGGCGTCTACACCATATATAAATTATAGGAAACGAGCTAAGCGAATCATTGATATCTTTTAAAGTTTCATCTTTCTTTATATAAATACAATATGAAATTGGTTTATGTATTGCTTTCCTTTGTGTATATTTATTGTTCGGGTTCGGCTGGCATGATGACACTGGTTCTAGGTAGCACTCCAAATCTGCGTAAGCAACATAGGGGACTTTGAGAGTTTTCTCAACATTTGTAAAATGAATAAAATTATTTTCCCCCGGCAATTCGATCCTCGCAGGTTTATTTTCAGAGCATTGAGCTAAATGCTTGGCGTATTCCTCCATGGAATAAAAATGGATGAAACATCTTTTACAAATATTTATTCTATGTTCATTATGTGTTATTTGTGATGTTACTAATTTATTGAAATTTTTTATATAAACATAATGCTGTACACCTTCTTTTTCTATCAGTAAAAGGTCTCTATGATCATCTAATTCTCTTTTTACTATTTTTAATGGGTATACATTATTTTTTTCATCAAGGCCAAAAACATTTATCGATATATTATTTGATGTTTCAAACATTTTTATTTCATGGAGTGGTGTAGGGAAACTAATACAGGAAAAGTCATAACTATGCTGCATACCTTCATAATTTGAAACACGTTCCGGATGGTTATTAACAAACTTACTTAAAATAGAATATTTAAAACAATAGTTATCATAATTTTTGACGTTAATACAAGCTTTCTTGTTGTCTATTTTAGCTGGTAATTTGATGTATGTGCTACCTCTTAATGGTTTATATTGATTGACTTTTAATCTTAAGCCGTCGAAAGCGTAGAGTCGCCAGCCGCTCTTCTTAAGTTCACATTCGCTTAGCTCGGTTTCTATCTTGTTAAAAAAACTATCTATTATTTTATTTATATCTGTCTCTTTTAAAATTGATTTGTTTGAAGTTTTAAAAGCAACGTCGATCGTTTCCCCTAACTGATTAACCATTATACAGTCTACCCATATGTTTACTTTTATCGCGTTATGCTGTCGGAGGGAAGCGTTTATTTCATTAAAAGTGTGATTTCTAATACTATTAAAAAACATAGGCATGTCGTAATTTTCGTCGCTACGGATAAAATAGGCTTTCAACCTCCCCCTAAAAGCTGTTTCATACTCGGTGAAACCTACTGCGTCGGGTTTAAGATCTAACAGGTCCTGCCGTTGAGGTTCTCTTTTAAATTTTTTTAGAGGGGGTTCATTTTTACAAAATTGCTGATGTCTAAAATAATTATGTAAATTCGTAAAAGTTGTTTGACAAAAACGGCAGGGCCTGCTAAAATCAACTTTGCACTTAATTTCATGTCTTAACCTGTTATCTTTTCGTGTAAACACCTGTCCACATTTACCACAGACCAAATCAAAATCATCTACTCGAGACAGGTGTTTACACTAATGTTCATGTCTTAAGCGATCATTCCTTCTATTAAACGATTTCCCGCAATATGAACAAATAAAATTTATATCGCGGGGAAATTCTTGCGTTTGTGAGGAATCCCCACAAACAGCCTCGTGTCCCAAACGATTACATGATTGTGTAAAAACTTTTCCACATTTACCACAGACGCACGAGGCTGCTGGTGTGAATTCCTGACTATAAAAGCAGGTTAATTCGTGCGCCATACATTCACGGTGACTGGCAAACACCATCCTGCAATTTGCGCATTGACGTGAAGAAGATTCCATTTTTTTGGTATTAAAGTAAATTTAAATTTAAGAAAAATATAAACAAAAAGTAACTTATCTCAAAAAAAAAAAAAAAAAAAACTTTGAAAAACTTTTAATTAAACAAAAATTAACTTTATAGAATGAAAAAAAAAATTAAATAATTATATAAATGAAAAATAATCAGGGAACTCTAATTAAACTAAAATTTACTCGAAAAATATCTACGAACGAATACTATCTATAAACGAAAAGTAACTTGTATGAACAAAAAAAAAAAAAACACAGTTATAACAACTTTGAATTAAACGAAAATTAACTTTAAGAATATAAGTAAATATAAGAATAAATAAGTAACATTTGGAAAAATTTTAATTAAACTAAAATTTACTTCAATATAAACGAAAAGTAACACTTCAAAAAAATTAAACAAAAATGAATTCCTTCTTGATAAACAAAAAAATTAGGTGTATAAAACTTGAACAACTAAATAAATGAATAACTATAATTTATATATACAAATTAAACAAAAATTAACCTGCTTTTGAAAAACACAAACTCAAATATAATTTACAAAAACTAACACAAATACAATTTAAAAAAAAAATAAATAAACTTGCCTTCAAATTCTTCAAAAAATAAATAACTAAGAACTAAAATAACTAATATAAGAAAAATAATAAGAAAGAGAACACAAGGAAAAATTCTAGAGAGCGATTTCGAGCAGCGCAGATGTTGCCTCTGTGAAAGCTGGAGCTAGAATGAGAGTGGAGGGGGTATACAATTTGATATCAAATTTTCGATTGCGTATGCGTCATTCGATTCACTACTCGTTTGTAATTTTGATTCCTTATATTAATCAATCATATGGTTTCTGAGTATGCTGATATTGAATTTGACATCAGCTATTCGATCGCGCATGCGCGATTTGATTTACAGTTACTTTTTACTTTTTATTCGTTATATTAGCCCTCTCGTTATGAGAGTGGAGGGGGTATACACGTCAAGGACTCCATGAGAATCCTCGAAGCTGATTGGCTGCTACTCTCCCCGAGCTCCCCACTACTACTAACTGGTCCGAACAGGTCGTGCGCAGGTCTAAACAAGTTCCTTCCTGTCAAAACCTGCATGTTTTGGCCCTCTATACATATATCGTAACGATACGAGTGTCGATCATATGGTTTCTGAGGATGCTGATTCCGAATTTAATATCAGATTTTCGATCGCGCATGCGCGATTCGATTTAATGTTACTGTTTAATTTTTATTCGTTATATTAATCAATCATATGATTTCTGAGGATGCTGATTCCGAATTTGACATCAGATTTTCGATCGCGCATGCGCCATTCGATTTACTGCTGATATTGAATTTGACATCAGCTATTCGATCGCGCATGCGCGATTTGATTTACAGTTACTTTTTACTTTTTATTCGTTATATTAGCCCACTCGTTATGAGAGTGGAGGGGGTATACATGTCAAGGACTCCATGAGAATCCTCGAAGCTGATTGGCTGCTACTCTCCCTTACCACTCTCCGAGCTCCCCACTACTACTAACTGGTCCGAACAGGTCGTGCGCAGGTCTAAACAAGTTCCTTCCTGTCAAAACCTGCATGTTTTGGCCCTCTATACATATATTGTAACGATACGAGTGTCGATCATATGGTTTCTGAGGATGCTGATTCCAAATTTAATATCAGATTTTCGATCGCGCATGCGCGATTCGATTTAAAGTTACTGTTTAATTTTTATTCGTTATATTAATCAATCATATGATTTTCTGAGGATGCTGATTCCGAATTCGAAATCAGATTTTCGATCGTGCATGTGCCATTCGATTTACTGCTACTGTTTAATTTTTATTCGTTATATTAATCAATCATATGGTTTCTGAGGATGCTGATTCCGAATTTAATATCAAACTTTCGATTGCGCATGCGCGATTCGATTTACTGTTACTTTTTACTTTTTATTCGTTATATTAATCAATCATATGGTTTCTGAGGAGGCTGATTCCGAATTTAATATCAGATTTTCGATCGCGCATGCGCGATTCGATTTAAAGTTACTGTTTAATTTTTATTCGTTATATTAATCAATCATATGATTTTCTGAGGATGCTGATTCCGAATTCGAAATCAGATTTTCGATCGTACATGCGCCATTCGATTTACTGCTACTGTTTAATTTTTATTCGTTATATTAATCAATCATATGGTTTCTGAGGATGCTGATTCCGAATTTAATATCAAACTTTCGATTGCGCATGCGCGATTCGATTTAAAGTTACTTTTTACTTTTTATTCGTTATATTAATCAATCATATGGTTTCTGAGGAGGCTGATTCCGAATTTAATATCAGATTTTCGATCGTGCATGCGCCATTCGATTTACTGCTACTGTTTAATTTTTATTCGTTCTTTCGATTGCGCATGCGCGATTCGATTTACTGTTACTTTTTACTTTTTATTCGTTATATTAATCAATCATATGGTTTCTGAGGAGGCTGATTCCGAATTTAATATCAGACTTTCGATTGCGCATGCGCGATTCGATTTACTGTTACTTTTTACTCGTTATATTAATCAATCATATGGTTTCTGAGGAGGCTGATTCCGAATTTAATATCAGATTTTCGATCGCGCATGCGCGATTTGATTTACAGTTACTTTTTACTTTTTATTCGTTATATTAGCCCTTTATATGGTTTCTGAGGAGGCTGATTTCGAATTTGATATCAAATTTTCGATTCACTACTCGTTTGTAATTTTGATTCCTTATATTAATCAATCATATGGTTTCTGAGTATGCTGATATTGAATTTGACATCAGCTATTCGATCGCGCATGCGCGATTTGATTTACAGTTACTTTTTACTTTTTATTCGTTATATTAGCCCATTATATGGTTTCTGAGGAGGCTGATTTCGAATTTGATATCAAATTTTCGATTGCGTATGCGCCATTCGATTCACTACTCGTTTGTAATTTTGATTCCTTATATTAATCAATCATATGGATTCTGAGTATGCTGATATTGAATTTGATATCAGATTTTGGTTCTATGTATTGATAAATTTAAAATTTTCGGCCACATCAATTTTAAGATCAAATTACGTGTTACAGAAGTTATAAATTTTGAATATGTGTATCAATCTATAGATCGATCTTTCGATTTACAAAAGTTGAGTAAAAACTTGAATTGGATTCACTTTCGCGCAATTTGAGATTTGAAATCAGAAACGGTACTAGTCATAAAAATCATAGCCGATCCCATCGCGAAAAACTTAATGAAATATGTTTATATAATAAATATTTAGAATTATCCAATATGCTCCGACGAGTGTTGGACATGTTCTGACAAGTTCCGACATGATTTTACGATGTGTAGAGTAAGATTCTATGGACCATATCAGCTGATGTGGTTATTATGTAAGGTTATGTCGATCATATGTTATATATATTTCGAGGTATATATTTCGAAAATTATCAAGATGGCAGTATTTATTCGAAAAAATATTTCGATAAATTATCAAGATGGCAGTAACTATTCGAAAATATTTCAATAAATTATATAGATGACAGTGCTTATTCGAAAATATATTTCGATGATAAGGTAACAGCTGACGTGGTTATTATGAAAGGTTATGTCGATCATATGTTATATATTTCGAGAGGTTAAATAATGGTCAGGATTTTCAGTTTACAATGATATTTATTATGGTAAGCCAACGTTTCGATCCAGCTTGTGAAACTTCATCAGGGCTAAAAGAAAACAAATATATGAGTATCTATGCTAGAGGGTGACAATAAATGGATACATTACAGAACTGATAATAATATAAAAGATGGTATACATAAATATTAAAATAACAGGCTGGTTAACAAGATAAAATAGAATCTGATATTTACCTACTGAGTCCAGGTGGATACTAAGACTAAAGATAAAAATAAGGTGAGAGGTAGTGGTAGGGGGTAGGTTTGCCGACTTCAAAGGTTTATGGCGGGGAAATCCAACGCTTTTGAGGTGAAGGCACATGACAACTGAGTGAACAAAATATTTAAAAACTAACAAAATATATGGTACTGTATACAAATAGTTGTGTCTGGACTGAATAATAACATAAAAATGAGATAATACATAATGTAACAATGCATAAAAATTTGGAAAATATATAGAAAGAAGCATACAATACAAAAAATAATAATAGTATAAGAGGTACAGAGATAATTGCAGGTACCTATGAAATCAAAACTAGGATTTGAGGATGCGGAAGATGTTAGAATAAGTGGATGAAATTATCTCTTTATCTGTTTTGTGATTTACCGGTTTATTAGTTTCTAGATGGATGAAAATGGATTCTGAGAGGAGACGTTTGTCGTGGTTAGATACAGTTGCTAATATGGAGGGGTTCTCAAAGTCGAAGGAATGGTTGTGGGCAATGGCATGTTCTATTAATTTAGATGTAGACGAATTACGCGTGGAAATACTGTATTTATGTTGATAAATACGTTTTTTTAATAAAACGATTGATAAAAAAAACAAAAAAAAAAAAAAAAAAACTACGGTGTTATCCTTTATACAGCTTGATATTGATTTTGTTAATTCTTCTATGGCTTTGTCAATGTCTACTTTTGTTTTAAGTGAAGTATTCAAGCCTAATTTATTTTCAAGGTCATCACGAAAATTGTCCCAGTTGACTCGTCCTGTAATCAATGTAGGGAGAGAGGGCTTGGGTTTTGAATGTAGTAAAAGCAAGACCGTACTATGATCTAATGAAAGGTCGTCCAGGGATTTGACAATGGTAAGGGAGGAGGAAATCTGAGAGGTAACAAATATATTCAGGATATCGGGACGTTTTTTGAGCGAGGTAGGCCAACAGGTAGGATTGTTTGGCGAAAGGACAGAATAGCTATTGGAAGATATGACATGAGAAAGGATGTTACCAAGTTAGTTGGATGTTGGACAACCCCATCGTTGGTGTTTAGCGTTGTACTCTCCTCCAGCAATGAATGGCGGTCCGAGGGAATGGAATAAAGATTCAAGAAGATTATGGAAGAGGTTGTTGCCAGGAGGACAGTATACAGCTGAAAATGTGAGGTGGGGTGAGGTTTGTTAAGTGGGTTTCAGTTATGAAGGCAATGTCAATATGATTGTCATGAAGAAAAATGTCTAGTTCGTCGCGGTGGTTATGTAGTCTGTAGGCATTCCTCAGAACGACACTAAGGGGCTTATCGCTCATCGTGAAATATTAATAGAGAATTCTGAAAGGAGTCTGGTCTAAAGACTGATGGGTGGTTTGATGGTATTTTGAAGATCTAATAGGAATGATGCAAGGATTGAGTTAGGTCGTTTGGATTCTGGTTATGGAATGGATCATGGACTTGCGGTGGATAGGTTTTGTGACTAGGGGTGCTGGATGTGGGTTGGGACCTTCGTTAGGGACCTGTAGGTGGATTTAGAATTTTTTATAAAGGGATATTATTTTGGGAGATAGGATCGGAACGTGCTGGCGGAGGATTTTCAGGCGGTAATTTAACCCATAGGGGTAAATGATGAGGTGGGATTTGCTTACGCGGAGGTTGTGGTTTTGGATTAGACGCCTGGGGCTTAGGATGAGAGGTCTGAGGCGACAGACGAAGTGGTTCTTGTTTCTTGGCATCAATTTTTGAAGTCTGTTTTCTGATGTTCTGTTGAGGATGATCGGAAGTTGTAGAGGTAGAAGGTTTTTGAGGCATAGTGTGCGCTGGCAACTCTGGAAAATCTTCGTCATTTTCTATTTCAGGTGCCAGTATGGAGTTTTTTTGTTCACGATCCAAGTTCCTTATTGCTTTGCTTTGCGTTTTTATTCGGTATGTTTTTTTATAAACTGGGCAACCTTTGTAGTTAGCAGGGTGGCCTTCGCCACAAAGAACACAATGCGCTGGCTCATCTCTGGGCTTATTGCAAGTGTCAGATGCGTGTGCTCCAGCGCATTTGGCACACCTGGTAGGGTGATGACAGTAGGCCTTTGTATGCCCCAAATTCTGACATATTGTGCACTGAACTATAATAGGCTTGTTTCTTGGCTCTTCAAATTTAACTATAGAATAAACAAGTCTGTTTACTTTGAATATTTCTGGGTTGTTTATAGCTGGCTCTAAATCGACAAAGAATAGTGGCAATAGGTATTTCTGTGTAGGGTGTAAAACAGGAGATACCCGTCTCGCAGTGTGGCCGATTTCCTCAAGGCCACTTTGTATGAAGATGTAGGGGTAGTTAAGTGAAGACCTCTTAACACTACTCTGTAGGATTTTTCTTCCCTTAATTGGTAACAATGAAAATCATAATTTTTCGTAGATAAATAATTTATCAGTTTCTTATAATTTTCTTTGGAGTTAGTATTGATCTTTATATTGTTTACTCTTGAGAAGCATCTGAAGTTAGGCTGCCCGATCAAGTCGGCTATTTCTTGACCGAATGCGATGAAGTTGTTGATTTTATTTACATAGATAGGTGGTGGTTCTGGTTCAGAAAATATATTTGATTCTGGGGTCTTGACAGATGAATTGGTTACAGTTGAGTGATTGTATTGGTTGTTTCCATTGATTCAATTTTGTTGGCTGCAGTGGTTTTGCTGTGAGTATTTTTTTTTTTCCGCTTGCTGTTTTTTGGCTGTTTTCTTTTTCTTTTTATTAGGTGAGTTGCCCGCTGACCCCGGGGCAGAGTTTTGGTGGCGCTTTTGTAATGTTCGCCTTTTCAAATATTGTGAGTCGGTTTCACTGACCTCAGAGAAATGAGTTTCTTCCTCTGAGTCTTCACTGGAAGAGTTCTTGTCCAAATCCATATTATTGTTAGACATGTTAAAATTTTAAATGAAAAAGAAAAAAATCCTCTATATATAAAAAAGAAATTAAATTTTTAAACTATTTACAAAACTATTTACATACATAAAATAAATCATTTTTAAAAAAATAAATAAATAAATGAAATAAATTCTCTTACAGATTGAAATAATAAATAAAAATAATTCGGCGGAAAGGAAAAAAAAATTTATGTTAAAGTCCTGGATTTAAACTCGAGACCAGCTGAAGTCACGATGTTGGTATACAAGCTACAGGCCTTATCTGAGGAGTTATCTGTAGTACGATAAGACCCGCTAGGGGAATCACCGCCACTGTGTGATTACACTAACTGCCACACGATATTTTCGCTAATAGTAAATAATAATCACTCACCTCACCAAAATGTGAATGCCACAATATTCAATTGTTTATAATGTCACAGTGTACTGAGTTTCACAGCTGAATTAGTATAAACAACTTCTTAATGGAGTAAAAATCACAGAGCGATTGGAACATACTACTGTAGTTGCGGCCATGACACTTAATACTTAAAAAAAATAGTATTTCAAGTTGTAAACCATCATCTTGCCCACTTGCGATGTGTTCTTTAGACTATCTTTCAAAATTCCTTAGCTCTTGAATTACCATGAATTACATTCTTAGGGATAAACACAATTCTAATTTTAAATATTTTACCTTTGATGAAAGATTGGCTTCCGCCAGCTGTCGAACCTGGGTAACAAGCGCGCTATGCTGACCAATTTAATGAAATTTTACCTCTTATTATCATCAGCTGTTATTTTATGATTTATTGTGTTTTTGTTTCTTCAATTTTATTGCAGTGTTAGATTCTTCAGGATCTTCCTTCATGGGACTACTCTCAGGAAATACCTTCAATTATGGCAACTATAAGCAGTGTCTTTCCACATCTCCGAAAAATTTTAGCAGTTCATACTGTGCAGTGGAATTCACTCTATCAAACCTATCAGTACTACCTTTCACGTCAAACGACCTAAATGCTGTATTTGCGTTATGCTTACCAGACACATGTAATGATAAAAACTTAGGAACACTATTGGAAATCTCATCTTCAGAGAATTACCCAACATTCCAAGTTGAATGCCACTCCAAGAGGCCAGGATTCACATATGGAGATGCCATCACAATGTGAGTACAGAAATAATTCCATGAATAAGGCTATGTTAAGATCTCTAACATCAACCTAAATACGAGAGATTCTATTTTCATTTGTTTCAATAAGAGTAGGTAGACATCTTTAATTTTAAACGGCGCACAATGCTTCGACCAATCACAAACCTATCTTTTTCGGTTTCTTAACTCTTCTGATATACATAACCATTTTTTAGAAATATTTATAATAAATATTGTAACTAAGTAATTTTTAAAAAAGAATATAATAATTTTCTTTAATCAATGCAAAAAATATAAACTCAAATAATCAAGAAGGTTACAAAAAATTATCAACTTGTAACGACACTTTTAACACAAACGTAACCATATGAGCGATCTACAGAGCAAGGCCAACTCTTCAGTCCATCGCTCGTTATATTTAGTCTGAAAAAGTTCTAGGCAAGCGTTGATTATTCTCCAACAGTTAACAATATGTATGACAACAGTTTGTTCCAACAACTGGTTCAAAAACTCTCTAAAATCATGTTTCCATGTTTCACGATGCAATATTAAAAAAAAAAAAATTCTAAAATCTTCAATTTAAGTCCTCTTTTATATAGAAATATATTTATCTTTCTTTTTTTTTAATCAAAAATAATAATATGTATCTTACTACTATATACATCTAATGTAGTTATATATATATATATATATATATATATATATACCAGGTCTGCAAGTTTAAAATGTCGTTTTAATTCCAATAGAATGCGCTCTTAGCCTATTGAAGGATTTGCTTATCTCTAAACGCTATTTTGTTTGTTAGTCATTTGTTTACAAAAGTCAGTTGTTTTTAAGTCGTTTACGTGGACGTATCATACCTTTCTTTGGTGTTAAAAATGTCTAATTTCAAGCCAAATAAAGAGCATTTGCGGCATGTCATGATTTTCTTATTCAATCAAAAGAAAAAGGCATCTGAATGTCATCGAATTCTTGTTGAGACTTATGGCGATCTTGCTCCAACCGTCAAGACATGTGAACGTTGGTTTCAAAGTTTCAAACGTGGTGATTTTGATGTTACTGATAAAAAACGAGAAAATCGACCAAAAAAGTTTGAGGACGTCGAATTGCAATCTTTATTAGACGAAGACAATACCCAAACCCAACAAATGATGGCAGAACAGTTGAATGTCACTAGGCAAGCCATTTCCGATCGCCTGAGAGCTATGGGAAAAATTCAAAAGGTTGGCAAATGGGTTCCACATGAATTGGACGAACGACAGATGGAAAAACGAAAAACTGTGTGCGAAATGCTGCTTTTACGCCACGAAAGAAAGGGTTTTTTGCATCGAGTTGTAACTGGCGATGAAAAATGGATTTATTTTCAGAATCCCAAACGAATAAAATCATGGGTAACGCCAGGACAACCATCCACATCGAGTGCAAGACCGGATCGTTTTGGGAAGAAGACAATGCTGTGTGTGTGGTGGGATCAGAAGGGAGTAGTCTACTACGAGCTTCTCAAACCCGGCGAAACAGTCAATACCGACCGCTACCGACAACAAATGATCAATTTGAGTCACGCATTGATCGAAAAACGCCCAGAATGGGCTCACAGGCACGCCAAAGTCATTCTTCAGCATGATAACGCTCCTGCATATTCAGCCAGATTGACTAAGGAAACGATTTCTTCGCTTGGTTGGGAACTCCTACCCCACCCGCCGTATTCACCTGACCTGGCGCCTTCTGATTATCATCTCTTCTCATCGATGGGACACTCATTGGCTGAGCAACACTTTAACAATTTGGAGGATGTAAGAAAATGGCTCGATGAATGGATTTCAAATAAAGATGAAGCATTCTTTTGGAATGGTATCCATAAATTGCTCGAGAGATGGACAAAATGTGTAGAAAGCGAGGGCCAGTACTTTGAATAAAATATATTATACTTTTTTTTTAAATTACTGTGTATATATTTTAAGAAATAAACGACATTTTAAACTTGCAGACCTGGTATATATATATATATATATATATATATATATATATATATATATATATATATATATATATTTATATATATATATATATTTATATATATTGATAGCGATTAAAATCTGCAAGGGCTACCGCACATTGTCCTACGAGGCCTCAATACTATTGACTGGGTTATTGCCTATAGAATTTAAAATTGGGGAACGGACTGTTTTATTTAACATTAGAAAAGGAAAGACACGTTACAAACAGCTGACATTAGACCAAATCGAAAGACTTACTGACTGTAAACTTTGGCTACATCCAGGAACAACTTTGTATACAAGACAAAAAATCAACAATGAACGTACTGATGTGTTTACAGACGGGAGTAAAGACAATGAGAACGTTGGATGTGCGTGGTTATTTAAAGCTAAAGATGATAGGATTTTAGAACAGCAGTACTAACTAGAATCCTATTGCTCGACTTACCAGGCTGAAAAATATGCGTTGAAGGTGACAGGGTACATAAGAGACAACCCGTTACTAACGAACACACACGTAACCATAAATACAGACAACAAAATTTTACTCGACTCTGTGTAATAATCCGGACGTTCATCACCATTTGACGGACCAAATTAGGTTGAACTTACTGACTCTTAAAAACATAGGAAAGACAGTTACATTGAAATGGGTAAAGGCGCATTCGGGGATTGAGGGGAATGAACGGGCAGATGACCTAGCTAAAGAGGCAGCTAAAGGAGAACTGCTGCCCTCGTATCATAAAGCCACATTATCGTTTATAAAGCGAGATTTAACAATTGATTTGGTAAAAAGATGGGACGAAATGTGGGCCATCTCCCCTAAATCTCCAAGTTTGCACAGATTTTCACCAAAAATTACACTAGACAATTACAAACGTATAAAAAGCAGTGATTACAGACTGACGCAAGTACTGACGGAACACGGAAACTCAAAACAGTATCTCAAACGGTTCAACATTATACAAACAGATTTATGTGACGAAGACGATCAAGTTCAAAATTTTAAACATATACTGTATGACTGCAAATTGTTTGACAGACAACGGTTTAATTTGATAAAAAGTATTATGCTTAAAAACGGAACTGGCCAGAGACAGAACAAACATTACTCTCTCAATTCAAGACTGACTTGCTTAAATTTATTAGAACTATCGACTTCGACTCACTTACCAGAGACGGGCAACGTAGGTAATTTCTTAGGTAATTGGCTTTTGTTTACTTATTTTATTTTATCTTTTATTTTTATTTCATTTGTATTTGTTTTGTTTTTTCATTTTTCATTTTTGTTTTTTGTTTTTGTTATTCTTTTCTCATTATTTGTTTAAATTCATTTCTCAAATTTTGTAAATTTTATAAATAACAATTAAAACTATTGCAATATCATGTAGTATGCCTTTAAGGCACGGAACATGATTAAATGACAAATAAATGATCCTTATGTGGGGGTACCACTCAAGGAAAAAAAAAAAAAAAAAAATACATATATATATATATATATATATATAGGAGTGATTCTAATTTTAGGGGCAAGTTTTAGTCCATCACAACTTTTACTTAAATGGTTAAGCCTAACCTTATTTTTTTTCTATTGCTGTACGGCGAAGGTATATTTCTTCATAATCAATATATATTATAAAGCAAAGTGTATAATGTGCGTGCCGATAAGGCTCAAAAACGACTCAACTTACGTTTAAGAAAGTTATGTCAGCCTGTTGCTATTTAACCCCTGACGGAGAAGAAGGTTTCCGTTTTTCTCTTAAGGGTGTAAAATTGAAGAGAAAAGGACTGGAATTTTAAGCCTCTCGCACCATGTAATTAGCCGACCTGAGAATGACATACGAGTTTATGAATGAAAAATTTAGTTCGAGCTGCAGATTACCAGGAAGCGCTAGGGTGTGTTTCACTCAATGTTTATTGTTCATTCATTCCGTTCAGTTTGTAAACGTTATGTATTTTTTCAGCTGTTATTTTTAAATTACTAAAAAATCAAGCGAAAATAATTAGTTTCACTTTTTCTTTCAAAATAAAATAATGATTTTACATATCTGCAATCAGTTAGAAAACCGACTGGATACCTTACAAAATTAATTTTCTCATAAGAAGGTTAATTGATTAACACATTTCATTTAATCAATATATAGCATATACTTAAGCAAATTTAATGCAATATGACTGAACATTTTTTAGTAAGACAGTGAGCGAATAAAAACAGACATAAAACAAAAAATAAGACCTGAATTGACTAATTATAAATCGAAAATAAAAAGTTTGAAATGTTCTTATTGTATGTAATTATGAAAAATGGTTTGATTACTATGTATGATGAGAATTCCAGTTGACAAAATGACTAACTCCAATTACAGCATTTTTCAATAAGATTTTATCACCCCTCATAGTTCAGGATAAAAAGAAATATTATGAAAAAATTGTGCCCTCATGATATTTTATGTTTTCACTTTGTAATAGTAGGTGCAGAGTCCGGCCAAATTACGGGGGGGGGGATAGCTTAAGGGAGGTTGAACTGGAAGAATGGTCTTTAAAAAAAAGTTTCTATGGATCATCGGTAGTTTCTGAACTTTTAGATCTAATAGGACCATCACAGTAGTCGGCGATTAAGTTGTACTCGAAATATAGTTTTTTTAACTAATAGATTTTTCAACTATAATATAATAACTTATTATCTGCTGACTGCTTGGAATGGGCTTATAGGATTCAGAATCACAGAAACCATCAAAAACGATGCATGACTCGACAAAGTTGCAGCAAAATTAATTGTTCATTCACCATTTTCAACCCCCTTTAAAGTATATAGGTTTGCTTATTTGGGCGGACTCTCCAGATCTCGAATCTTAATATTGATATCTAGTTAAAACCGAAGTTTCAAGAAAGTGGTCAATTTTGTTCTATATTTCCTTTAATTTTAAAGTTTTTCTGTTATTAAAACTACCACACAACTACCGGAGCGAAGCCGGGCACCCTAGCTAGTAAAATATTAAAAATGAAAATATTAATGAATAGTATGATTTTATAATTACTTAAGCTACTAAAATGTCATTACCACGTAGTGTCCCACTCTCGATTTCGTAGTAAATATATATATTTTTTTTCTCTTGAAACCTACGTTTAATGATAGTGAAATTTATTTCCACTCATAAAGAATACCCGGAGCATTCTGAATTATAATTTTTGGTAATTTTTGTTAACTGTAAGTTTGTTTAAGTAGTATCAAAACTTTGTCCCATCACTTTGACATCATTGAGAATCACGGCAGATATAAAGACTTGAAAAAGGGGGAACAGTGGGGAAATTTCTTGTGAATGTAGTGGTCAACATAGAGTTAAAGGACAACCACCTTTGAATTAACCGTCTTCAGTTGGGAGCCAGCCTCCGCGCATGTATCTCGTAAAAAAATCGCGTCCTTTTATTGCTGTCATTAACACGGCATGTATTAACACGCTTTCTTTTCAAATTACCTCATTATTTATATCATATTAATTTGTCTATCGTTTGTCTAAGCCAGCGAAAGTGATGATCCCAATTAGTTACACAGCGGATTTGTCCGAATAAAATACGAGGAAATGTCATTACCAAGTTAAAAACTTCTCTCATTCCCACGCTCGGTAATGACATAAATTTACCGTAAATTTTGTTATGAAAAACGCCCATAATCTGACAATCACCCATACTTTGATTAGGTAAATCGGAGATATATTTTTGCTTAAATTACTTTTCGATGCCTTTTTGATTTCTAGACAAAATATGATTTTATATTTAAGAATTATTTTTCCCGTAATGAAAAATTATTATGGCAATTCTTATGGTACCATCCGATTCTGCATTAAATGTGGAATAAACTTAACAATAAATGCAATTAAGACAGTTTTATAATTAGTCATTGACCTATATAACTTCAATTCAATCTATAATCATTGCAGAGGCAATGCATTTATAGATTGAGTCATCATTGAATCATTGAATCATTGAATTTTGATGGATTGAGCAAATGTTTTAAGAGTACACATTTGCTCAATCCATCAAAATTCAATTCAAGCAATCAAAGCTTTGAAGATTGGTTTTAAGCCAATTTTTTATTGTTGTCATTATCAATCAGGAATTTTGATCCTGAAAGGATAGAGGAAGTAGAAAAGTAGAGGAAAAGTAATCCAGCAAAGCGATCCCTCTTTTGATGAACTGTTAGAGTTCGTAGAACATCCAATAAAAACTATAGAAATTTCATCTACCCACTGCCCTGCCAATGGGTTTGCCAGCTCGTCAACTCGCAATAAACCTCAGTCTCAAGGTGTTCATACGCTATCCCTCATTGCAGCCAAAAATGAGAAAAAAAATCTGGTGCGTGCGCGCAACACACAACTTTCACTTACCAACTTAGATTAGAAAAAATGCGTAGTGTTAATGCCACTTCTCACTCAGTTACACATTTTTCCACATTCATTTCTTATTTTTGTTTTCATTTGCTCTATAACAAACACTAATTTCTTTTATGATTAAATAAAAGTTTTTACTTGAGATAATTCGGCAATGTAAGCATAATACTCCAAGTCGACTGATTTTAGAATTCTCAATGTACTTGTTGAATATTTCATTTATTTCCCATGAAACAAATATTTCCATTAAATGAACAGAAGGGCATTAATTATGAACAATGGTCTGTCATTAAAAGCGTCATGCGTGGGCTCAACCGAGTTTTATGAGTTGACTGAATATTTTTTTTTTTTTCTCCTCTATATGTTTCCTTGATTTTATCATATCTCATATTTAGCCATTTCTTATTTTTAGGCAAAACGAGGGACAGATAATTTCTCCATATAAACAAATACAAAGGTACTTTATAGGAAAAGAAAAAAGGCCCCTTCCCCATTTAAGCCCCCTCAGAACAATTTAATAATGATAAAGCTTACCTGATATTAAAGAACACCTAATTTTCATTAAACACCACGAATTTGATGAAAATCGTTAAAGCCGTTTTTGAGAAAATCGAAAAAAAAAAACGTAAAAATTGGAAACAATTTATGAAATTAAGTGCCCCCTCCGTTAAACCAATTTTGATGAAATTTTGGCTATCACATCTTTGGCATATACATACCTCAAATACCCAGTTTGATCAAAATCGTTAAAGCCTTTTTTGAGTAAATAAAAAAAACACGTGAAAATGATACTGAATTTATCAAGTAAAGTCCCCTCTCCGGTTGATCAATTTTGATGAAATTTATACAGTCATATCTCGGGCATATAAATAGATCAAATACTCAGTTTAATCAAAATCGTTAGAGCCGTTTTTCAGAAAATCAAAAAAAACTTAAAAAGTTATTAAATAAAGTACCACCTCCCTTTGAGCAATTTTGATGAAATTTTTGCTGTCACATCACTGGCATATACATACACTAAATACCCAATTTCAGATTCGCACGGCTTATAGTTTTTGAGCTAGTCTGTTCACACACACACACACACACACACACACACACACACACACACACACACAGACCATTTCGTGGGACTTGGTCATTTGGACTCGGGGGACCCCAAAACATGTATATCCGTTGGAAACCGGAAGTGGAAATTTTTCACGATCGCAATACTTCCACTTACTATATATTTCATATATAGGTAAGTGAGGGTGGCGGGATGGCCGAGTGGGCAAACGCGTTAAAAAATACTCGTTGCCCGAGGCAACGTATGATTGAGAACCGAAAGAGAGTAAGTTCAAAACCCGGAGCCAGGGGAAAATTTAATAATACTCGGCATCAATCCCCCACCCTCTCCCCTGGCCCGGGAAACCCCATATAGCCTACAAGGCGAGGAAGGGGAGGACCAATAAAAAAAATAAATAAAAAAATAAATAAATAAATAAATATAGGTAAGTGAAAGTAAAAAAAACTTCCAAACAAATCTTTTCCGGTAACGGTCACTCCTTATTTTCATGTCCGACCTTTTTTCTGTGGTCAAGGGAAGAACAGATTTCCCTTCTCCGCATTCATAGAAGGTTTTACAACTGCTTTGGCTTACACCTGAAAGCCTATTGCCCTTCACAGGCGTCTTGTCGTAAATGCTCATCCATGGATCATCACACGCTGTTGCATCCTAATCACACAAATGTTTCAACGCATCCACCTGAGCCTAAGGCCAATGTTCCCACTCATTCATTACAGGAAAAATCTGAGCCGACTTCTCCCAATGCTCGCTTACCTTTAGCTGCACTACTTCAAGTCCCAAAATAGCTCCAGCTTCTGTTGTGAACATGCTGGGTTCATTTCGAGCTCACATCCTTCGTAGTTCTCTTGGTTATATACCAATACTAGGGGTCTTGACCCTGGCTCCCAAATTTCGTTTAATTTCCAAAGTCTGGCTCAATCTCTTCGTCTCCAAGTAAATCATGCTCGTATCTCCGTAAGCGGGATAGGCGGCTCGTTTTCAACTTCACCTGGCACAGTGTCGTGCAACATTCCCATTATTGTCGGAAATTTGCTACCGTTCATCGTTCATTCAACTCCAATTAGCTGAACCTCACTTCCATCGACATTTTACTAGTTGCTGACGTCCAATGTTGTAGTCCCCCGAGCCTATAGTCAAGCACCTGCAATGTATCAGGTTAAGAAGTAGCCAAAATATTCATATATAATTGTCATAGCTGATGATAGAGCCACTTACCAATTAGAAAACTTAATAAGTAATCAAATAAAATATATCTTGTTTGATATCAAAATTTTTCATTTTTAATAAGGAGTCTAAATTTGAAATCAGCTGAACAATATTTTAATTAATAACTAAATTATTAGAAGGACTAGGTGCTGATCGAATGCGGAAACTTAATTTCCTTCCAAGTTCCTTTTTAGGAAGATAATGTGCTAAATTCAAGGTCTAAATTGCTGTTTTTGTTTACCAGAGTAGAGTCGTTTCGACCACTAAAATAAAAGCCGTTAAAATAGAATATAGTCCCCACGCTATCTGTTTTTTTATTAAATACTGTCTTAATAACAAGAACCATGCAAATTAAAGTTTACAGGTGCTTTCCCTGGTAGAGAACCTACAAATATATCATTTTTGTTGTCATTTTAACCCTTTCAGGGCTCCAGACGAGATATCTTGCGAAACATAGTCGGTCCCCGCACGCTAATGACGAGATATCTCGCAATTGGTTTTTCACTTATTTACCGTCCTCAGCTTCACAAGATAAAGTTGTGACTGAGGCACATCCTAGCGGATCCACGGAGACTTAATCCTTAAAAAAAAATATAAGATTAATTTTTTTTTTATAATTAATATAAAAGTATAAAAAAAATAGAACATTAATTTTTTTTGAAAATAATATAAAATTATTAAAAAAATATCAAATTAAAAAAAAATTGAAATGTAAAATTATAAATGAAAAATTGAAATGTAAAATTATAAAAAAAAAAAAAATTAAAAAAATATTTTAACTTTTTTGTAACTATGTGTCCTTGAAGGTTTACAAATACATATAATCCAAATTTTATTACAATTTCTTACTTGGTTCTAAAATATTACTGTATAATATTACGTTTTCAGGGAAAAAAAAATTCCCGAATAAGTTGCGTCGAGTTGCCAGTAGGTAACGGCCGAAACGGTGCGGATTGCGAAGGGTTAATAAATAGGCTATGGCTGCGGGGGTATCTCTATTGTAAATTATTAAAATATTACTTTAAATTAAAAAAAATATTACTTATTAAAAATTAATTAAACTAAAAAAATGTATATAAAGTATTAACATTATTATATTATTGTTCATTATTACCTTCTTATATCACGTAATCTCCCATTGCAGTCGGTAATCTAGTATTTTAATTTATTGAAATAATGATAAAGGTATTATAGAATCACATAAAATAAATAAAACATAAATAAATAGTCGGTGAAGGTTATGAGGAGTTAAAGAAGTTGAAGCAGTCAGTGGCGGAGAGTGGCCTGCAGGCCTTAGCGTGGGGAGTGAAATGCTTGCAGACCCACTCAGCTTCTCAGTGCAACTCTCGTTCTGAGTGCTTAGTGGTTAAAGGGTTAATTCCGTTTTAATAAATTTGTCAGTGGAGGAATATTTCTCCCTCCGTTCTTTAGGTGAGGTTATGGATGTTCCATTGGGTTACTCTTGAATGTGACTTCGTACTGTTAACATGTACTCTTGGATGTAACTTCGGATAGTGAACATGAAATGATCATGATAGGAAGTGATAGAGTAGACTTACAAAGTCTCATTAGTAACTAGTTAATTTTTATGGTAATCCATAGTGAGTTTTAAGGATTAGTTGAACATTTTAAAGAGTGTTTCAAGTTAGTGGTATAAAGAAGGTTTTCAGGCTTCTATCATTTAGCACTATTGGATAATTGATCTATCAAAGGCTGTACAAGTAGAGAGAGCTGTCATTGATACTGGGAGTATCCAGATGAGTACCCAATATGTATATATGTTTGATTATTTTGTAATATTGTAGTTTTAGTATATTATTGCATTTGGTTTAATCATATTTATATTATTTGTCCATTATATCTTATTTGTAACGATTGTAAGCTATGGCAGTGTTAATCATTAATTTAATTAATAACTAATTTTTATTCTTCAAAATATTCATCATAAAATGTTTGCTCCTTTGACATAATGTTAATAAACAAATAGTTTATACCTTTCTCATGCATTTTTTTTTATTTCTTATGTTCTATTTTAATTATATATATACAAATTCATATTATAAGCATGCAGCATTACATTGCCCCACACATGCCTTTGAGAGAGGAATCCAATTCTTAAAATTCTATTATCTTTTGATTCATAAAAAGGGAATCATATTTATATTTTATCATCAAAAGGGAAAGGTATTGTATGTAATCAGGGGAAGTAAATACTTTATTAGTTTGGGCATTCCCTATTAAGTCCTCTGGCATCTCATTAAATCATTAATTACTTCTTAATTAAAACAATAATAAATTAACCCCCATTACATAGCAATACATATTGGCATCCCTTGTGGGGATCTGAAGTGCTTAATTAATTAAAAAGTGCATTAAAATTAATTATTGGTTAATTAAGAATTAATTAGAAATTTTAATTAGTGCAATTCTGTGTTCTTTCTATATCCGTACACAAAAATACAATTCTATGATTAGGTATAAGTGTTATACTCCATAATTTATTTTATTATTTTATGTTTTTTTCCTGTTCTGTTAAGAGATTTTATCTTCACTTTGCTTTTGGTTAGTTACCTAAGTTGTTTTGGTTGATTTTCCATATTTCTTGATTTACTTACACCTAAATCTAGTGTTAGTCCTTAGTTCAAAATATTTCCCTTGTATTTTATTCACTCTAATACATCAATATGCCATTCAATAAGGACGGAGCTAAAAAGGGTATCCTGAAAGTATCGACACCTGCCACGTCCGATGGTGATGGTGGGGATGAAGAGGTATTAACTGCTAGGGGGCAGCCAGATAATAGATAAGCAAAAAGCAGCTACTTGGTTTGCTATATATAAAGAAGAAATTATGAGTTTTGAAGATTTTAAAATTAAATTTTTGAATAAATTCTATGGAACTTCATATCAATATCAAGTGCAGGATGAACTTAATCTTGGGAATCATAGTAAGAGCCTCAACCAAACTCCCACAGAATATTTTTGTAACATGGTGATGAGGGCTCGTGCTTGTCCTACCAAACTAGAAGATGAGTACATATGCAGATGAATGGGAACTCACTTTGGACAGCAGGTTGGAGATATAATTAAATTCCAAGGCGTGACAAATATTGAAAGATTTATCCAGGTGTTGGAAGAGGTAGGAAAGAGAAAATCACCAGTCAAGTGAAAAGACTTTTATATAATAAGGCGGAAACTGTAGTTCAAGAGAAGAGGAAGTTTGCGGAGAAAAAACACAAACAACAGAAGTTCATAAGGTCATTTTATCAGCAAAGACCACAAGAAGAGTGGAGAAAAAATCAAAAAAACCCAAATTGGCAGAAGAGACCAGAGTTTAATCAGCCATACAAAAGAAGGATTAGCATCAAGAACCCAAGGTAAACGCTATACAGAAAGAAGATAATAGCCATAATTTCAAAGGGAGATATAAAAGAAATAATTACTATAATAATAATAATAATAACCCATGAGAGGTTGCTAGTCCTCCATCGGGCGCCTCCCCAGGTGGATGCTCATCAGATATGATGGGTACCGGGGAAATAAAATACCCGTGGCGGACCTTCTTCTTCTTCTTCCTCCTCCTTGGTGCCTTTCAGCGTGGAGGGGCCTCGTCAATCCATTTTCGCCAGCCATCTCGGTCCTTTGCCAGCGTCATAGCACCCAGCTGCTTGCCTCTCTTTTCTCCCAGCTTGGTGATAACGTCCGACCATGTTTTCCGAGGTCGACCCCTCGGCCTTTTATCCGTCGGTCTTGCCTCGAAAAACTTCCGGGGTTCCCTTTCCTCTTTCATCCTCACCACATGCCCAAACCATTTGAGTGCTTTCCTTTCTAGCGTTTCTATTATTGGTGTCGCCCTCAGTTCTTCTCTAATCCATTCATTACGGATATGGTCCCTCCTGGTTCGGCCAGCAACTCTCCTTAGGTATTTCATTTCGGATGCTGTTAGACTGCTTTTATGCTTATCAAGTAGGACCCAGTTTTCACATCCGCACAGCAGGGTTGGGAGGTACAGCGTATTGTATATAATCATTTTTGTCTTGTTTTCGACCTCTCGTTTCCCTATGACAGTGTTGCATATTTGATAATAGATGCCATTTGCTTTTTGAATTCTATTAGATAGTTCCTGGTCTATTTTCCCGTTCCTTTCAACAACTGTTCCCAAGTACGTATATTCATCAACCACCTCCAGGGCCTACCTCTACAGTTTATCTGTATGTCTTCAGCAGCTCGTCTTATCTGTTTAACTTGGCTTTTATCCTCGTTTATCAGCATCCCTTTTCTTCCTAGTTCTGCTTCCTATTCTATGATGGCTTGCTGTAGTGATTCTGTAGAGTCTGCTATGAGGACAATATCATCCGCATATACAAGAGCTAGGGCGAGTATTGTTCTTAAATTCCATTTTCCTATAATTGCTCTTGCTGTTCTTCGTTTGCAGATTTTTAGGATCTCATCCATGAATATAATGAAGAGAGCAGGGCTGAGACTATCGCCCTGTTTGACTCTTCTATCCATCCTGAAGCTCCTGGATTCCTTCCCATTGATCCTCACTATTCCTTTTGAGTCCTTATATGTAGACCGGATTGCTTTAATAAGGTCTCCTGGGATGTTCTTCTTTCTTAGTGCGTTCCAGATCTCACTCCTAGGAACTGAATCAAATGCTGCCCTTATGTCTAGGAATGCCATATAGATGTTTTTGTCTCGTTCCCATGCTTTCTCCATTATAGTCCTCAAAGCGAAAATGTGGTCCTGAGTTTGTCACAATGGCCTGAAAGCCGCTTGTTCCTCCTCTAGTTGGTCCTCCACGAGACCTCTCAATCTTCTCTCAAGGATAGATGTGTATACTGTGTATACAAGATAGACAGATGGCCCGGGGCGGACCAAAACTAGCAAAATCTAGGTGCGGCAGTTCTCAGAATGAGCGGCAACCTGGTCAGCGTCTGTACCCCATGTCAGGGGCGGTTGATGTCATATCACCTGGGAGTAGGTATAAAATGCATCTACCCATCAAAATGGTGCGAACTAGGAGACAAATAGCCTCGGACGAATCCAGAGTGAGGACTGCTCTGGAGGGAATGGATCACCAGACTTCGACATCGGCAGGCAGTGCGAGCGGTGCCCCGATGCCGTACGGAACCGTAAGACCGGCAGTAATAGGTACTTTGAATTCGAACTCTGAATTGGGCTTCGAGACTCCCATTGAGCATTCCACGCGAGGAAGAGGACCACCCCGCCAAAGGAATGTGCAGCCCCGGATAAACTGGACGCGCAATATGAATATTGCTGTAATCCGAGCATATTTCTTGGCTACCAAACTAGAAACAGAAAAAAATGGATATCGCAGTCGAATAACCGAGTATTGGCATGCACTGTTACCAGAACTATGGTACAGGTCACATCTCAACGACTTGCTGATCAAGTTAAACAGATCATGGAGCAGAAGTTTCTCTCTGCTGCAGAAATAATTGAGATCAGGGAAAATGTCGCTAGAAGCTTCAATATAATAAGCGATCAGGTTCAAGTGTCCAACGATGCTGATCAACAACCGGACATGCAGACCGAACAAGTCGACCAGCAAAGGGAACAATTAACGGTAATTTTGATGAGAGAACACATGACATATGATGGAATTCCCCTACAAAGCAGACCAACACTACCACGAGTCCCTTATGGTAAAATGACTTTAAAGGTAGTCAAAGCTGTTGACCAAGTTTTATCTGATCACTTGACGAACATTATGATTATTCACGAAATCTGTCACTGGATATATGTAGGTGCCAGGACAGTAGCTTTAAGATTAGGTTTGATCAAGCAAAGACCAAGTGAAGATCTAGCCCCTGCCAAGAATAAATCTGCAATCCCCCCATGGAAGAGAAGGCTTTTAGGCAAGATCGATTATCTGCGTTGTAATAATGTTGTTCTTACTAATTTCTTAAAGAATCTTAGAAACGCCTCTATCAAGCTGAAGACCAATGTTGATGAAATCATAGTCTCTCATGTGGAAGGCTTACTAGAATCTTTAATGATCCAAGAGCTAACGAAGCTTATGGAGAATATGAAACAGAAATTGTCAGTCTATGCGAACAGAGTTAGGAGATATACTGAGGCAGCAGAGAGGAGGAGGCAGAATATGGCTTTTACCACAGTGGAAAACCTCTTTTTAGGCAATTATCCTCCAAGGAAATAATTAACTGTGATAGGTTTCCAAACACGGAACCAATGATCAATCATTGGAAAAATATCTGGGGTGAACTGAAAAATGTTTTCAGATGAAGATGGGTCTCGACAAATGTGGTGTACTTCATGTCAAGAAAGGAAAGCTGGAAGATGCAACTAATATGGAGCTATTCAACAATGAAGTGATTAAAAGCATGAAAGAAAGCGAGTCCTACAAATATCTAGGCATGCATCAACTTCCGGAATTCAAGAGGGACATTAAAAAACTATTCGTGGATAAATTTAAAAGGCGAGTCAACATTATTCTTAAAACATATCTGTCAGGGAAAAATATCATAGGACTTTCAAACTGTTAAAAGTATGTCGCCGTGAAGAAAGTGCTTGTCCATAATCAAGATTGTCAACTGCAACACATTTATTGGACCCCTGACAACACTTCGCGAGTCGAAGAGGCGCAGCTGAACACCGTGACATACGGTTTGGCCCCTTCAGCATTCTTGGCCATGCGCGTGCTACATCAACTAGTAAAAGATGAAGGCTCCGCTTTCCCTTTGAATTCAGCGGCCATAATGAATCAAAATTATGTCGAAGACATAACTACTGGCTCTAATGATGTCCAATCTGCCAGGTGCCTGCGTTCGCAATAAACCAAATTGCTGAGCTTAGGCGGATTTGAACTCCGCAAATGGTCCACCAGTCACCCTCAAGTTCTTGAGAATCTCCCTGAGGAATATTGTGAATCTCCTTTGGTTCTGAATAACGAGGACAAGTCGTTGAAAATTTTAGGCTTAAATGGGAACCTTCTAAAGATCTGTTTGTATAGTGATACCCTTCATCTCCAAGTGCACCAAACGCAACATGCCATCGTTTTTGGCTCGTATCTTTGACCCCAATGGTTATTTATAGCCTATAACCGTATTCTTCAAAATCATTATCCAAAGGCTTTGGAAGGCTAAGCTTGACTTGGATCAGAACGTTCCAAACAATGGAATAATCTGGTACACCACTAGCTTAGCGTTTCCCGAGATGTGTACTCCCTCCTGGCTACCACTCTATTCGATTGATAGGTTTTGCTGACGCCTTTGAGGTTGCCTATACTGCTGCTTTATAGATTTTTTTCGAGACCGACCAGATTCGATCTTCCTTTTTATGAAATCAAAAACACGTGTTGCTCCTGCAAAATCTTTATCTGTTCCCAGGCTCGAGTTAGATGCTTGCGTCCTGCTAGCAGACTTGCTCACCTCGGTGGGCGATGGACAATATCCAGTAAATGTGCTTTAGTATCCAGCACAGGAATTCATGAAACATATAAAGTCCGTACCCGAAAAAGTATCAAAAGTGTACTTGATTGAACACTCCTTACACTATCTCAACTAGCAGTATTAAGAATTTTCAAGTAGTAGTAAGCATTTTCAAAATCTAAGCATTGCTATCTTTGCTTCAAACCTTTTTTTCCCTTCAACCGAAAAGTGACAGACCATGTTCATATCACTGGTCTTTGTTGTGGTTCAGCTCACTCGCGGTGTAATATACTATACCATACTCCCAGATTTCGCCGCGTCTTCCTTCACAATCTGAGTGGTTACAATTCACATTTTATAGTTCGCGAGTTGGGCTATGATAGCAGTCGTATTAACGTTATACCCAACAGTGAGGAAAAATATATTTCTTTTAGTACACAGGTTGGCCCTTTAACGGTCAGATTTGATACATGATACATTTAGAGTCATCCAACTTAGACAAATTATCAAAAAACAATATGTTCAAATGTGCAAATGTTACATATATCACGCTAACAATAACTAAATATTGTTGTTTGTTCTTTCTGACCGCATCGCAAACCTTTATCATAAAATATTTCAGTTTACCATTTTAAAAGGAATTATTATGGTTATTACTAAATCACTGAAGTAGAGTGATATTTGGGGTACTGGGACACAGTTTTGCGCCCCCGTCTTCTTCGTAAGTACCACGTCTACCATTCCTAGTATACTATAAATTTTAGTCACGTGACTTGTTGGGTTCTACTATACCTCAATCACCTACTTTGATAATCTTCACCATTTTTATCCACCCCCCTCTCTTTGAGGAGTCATATACCTAACTTAAGAATATTGTTATTGCGCCGTATTTTAGCTATCTATCTATTCTCATCGTTATCCCACCCCCAACTACCAAATATTTAGGTGATTGTCCGCCATTTTGTTTTTCCTTAGCCGCCATTTTATTTTTGGCCTCTCTCAGACCATGTAGGGACATATGCACAAGTGTGCATTGCAACGGAGTGTGTGTCCGGCCATACCTGGCTTTCGCCATCCCGGGTATCCGGCACTCCTTTTTCGGGAGGAAGGGGGTCACCTACTATCTACGCCTTCCAACTAAGATATATCCAGAATCCTGGAATTCTTAGGTGGCCGACGGAACGCCACTGCCACTACGTCAACTCCAGGCATATTTAAGGATCCTGGCTATACTATGTAGGGACAGCGCGATCTGACTCTTTATCATTCTGTAAGTGCTATGATAGATTGAACATCGACTAGCCTCCTTAACGGCTTGTAAAACCCACACCGCCAAAGCAAATATAAAAATCTTGAGCACCCGTACGACTTTTGTTTAATTTCCTTTCCTACCCCTACCCCTGGCAATGCTGAGATTTAAAAATGCTTATAGTTGTGATAGTGTAAGAGGTGTTTCATCAAGTACACTTTTGATACTTTTCCTGATACGGACTTTATATGTTACATGAATTCCACTACTGCATACATGCATGTATAAATAAAGGGCTCCTTAGGGAAATCAGGTGTAGAAAGTGGCGAGGAAAGTTTTCTGCGACCTCAACGTAGTAGGAGAAGCTCTTAGGGAGGTGGCCCTGGTAGGGAGTTGTATGGGAAAGTTATTTCTATTTTCTTTAACACACGTTCGATCCCATTAGGAATTCTCATCCGATTTTGTACTTTAGAAAATGATACCGTTAGAGGTTTCCCGTCCTCACTAGGTTCAGGCAATACGATTCGCGTTAGTCTGTTTTCTCCACAGTATTTACTCACACTTCTACCCATTCGCTAACCTCTCGATTTGATCTAAAATGCTGGAAGCATCGCTTACAAACGTGTACCCTACTTATATGTTTATTGAGCGAATTCAAGTCAATTAAAATCTGTTATGGTTAATTCTCAAACTATGGGAAAAAAAAAAAATTATTCATGTATTTAGACCCATATACAGCAAATCTAGCATAATAGCAGTTCATAATCATTGTTTGAAATTCGGATATTTCAATCTATAATTTCATTTCCTCGGCAATGATTTCAGTCAAGTGCATCAATGACTAATTGTAAAACTGTCTTAATTGCATTTATTATTTAGTTTATTCCATATTTAATGAAGAATATGATGATGCCATAAGCATTCTCATAATAATTTTTCTTTACGGGAAAAAAAATTCTTAAATATAAAATCATATTTTGTCCAGAAATAAAAAAGAAATCGAAAAATAATTTAAGCAAAAATCTGTTCCCGATTTACCTAATCAATATATATTGCTGGGAGAAGGATGGAATTCTCTATCTAATGGTGAAGTTTTCAATTATAAGCGTTTGATTTTGATTTGAATATATATTAATACAGTAAAATTAAATTTAATATCGCTAAAATCTCTTTCGAAATATTCTCATACAACCATATTTTACTGATAAAATTATTATGTAATCACCTTTTAAATGATATAGTAATACATGTGGGCTTTTGAATTTGCAGAGTTTTATTTGAATATATAAATTAAAATTAATCGGTGAAAAAACAACACAGAAGTTTTTCAAAACGTTAATGTGTTTCATTAACCGACATTAATTGACAGATCTTGCATAATGTCGAAGAATTTCAGAGATTGTAGAGAAAGAAAAACATTTTTCTCACAATATGCTACATCTGTATGCAAACATAATTGTTGCCTAGAGGTATCGATATGATCAGATTGAGAATTTTGTTTTAATCTGGTAGAATTTTTTTTTTTAGTTTGTTGCAAGTGCCTTGTCCTCTTTAATTTAATTTGAACCGTGCTCGTTCAAGCATAAATTTGTAAAAAAAATTATTTGTCTCTTTGATAAATCTAAATAGTTTAATTATTTTATTAACAAATTAAAATGATCGTGTCTAATATACAAAAATGTATCCTCCAAATTACAATCTTTTTAAATTACCAGTATATTGAAAGGAGTTCAAATCGGAAAAACTAGAATAACTTACTTTTTTTTATTCAAATAGACAAATTTTTGTAAATATTTTTCATCCTGGACGTCATTTTTTTTTTTTTTAATCCTGGTTTCATTAAGATTTTAAACGTAGTAAGAGCGCCGGTAAAAAGTATGTTATACGCGGACGACTTAGTAATTTATGCTGAAGGGAAAGAAGTCGAATCACATGAAATGATACAATACATTCTTAACAACCTGAGTGAGTCGACTGCTGATCACGGCATTAAAATCTCAACTAGTAAGACCGTCGCGGTACTCTTCTGCAAAAGATATCCCAACACTCTTCATTTCCAACCAACCAATCTCTTATTCCCAGACTGTCAAGTACCTAGGAATGATATTTGACAAAACACATAGCTGGTCACAAGACATAAAACAATTAAAAGCTAATCTTTTAAAAATGTTGAGCAATACGAGTTGGGGTGCTGATCGATCAAGTATGCTAACTCTACATAGAACTCTCATCCGATCAAAACTGGACTACAAGCAATTCGGCCTCAAGTAATTTTCTAAAAATGCTGGACCCAATACATGATACTAGCTTCAGAATTGTTAATGGTGCTTTCCGTTCCCGCCCTTTCAATTACCTAGACCTCATTTACTCTGCTAAAATCCTCTCTACATCCAACCATCCTCTTACTTATTTATTACCTAATAGACAGTTCCTAAACCAGCAACAAATCGTCTTATCTAAGAGAAAAAACATTCATAATCCGAGTTTCGACTTTACTACACGACCTACACCTTGAAGCACCTACCTTCCATGTAACCGGAACATCTCCTGTTCACCTTTGGGGTCTTCCCACACCGAACATCTGCCTTTCTCTTACAAAACTTCTGAAAAACAACACTTTACCGTATATATATATATATATATATATATATATATATACATAAAAGAATTTAACAGAGTAAAAGACAGACTAGGTGACGCTGACTATATCTACACTGACGGTTCTAAGAACTCAACCGGCGTCGGAGCATCATTTGTATACCTTGACCTAGAACATATGTTTAAATTATCTCATATTTGTAGTAACTATACAGCAGAAACAGTAGCAATTAATAAATGTCTAAACGTCATTCACTCCAATAATAAAAACATGATTGTTTTTACGGACTCTATATCAGCACTTCTCAGCTTGACAATTTTTTGACAACACGTTCTCTAAAACTATATCGTCCAAAATATATTATTAACTTTAAAAAAATTAAATATAAACAATATCGTGATTTTCTCTGTTTGGGTTCCAAGTCATGGCGGAATATCCGGAAATGAGTTAGCTGATCACGCCGCCAAAAAAGCAATAACTGAAGGTATTACATATAACGGGTTCCCTGCCGAAGACTACATTTCGCTCATAAAACAGAAAATAAAGATGGTATATTTTAACAGAAAATAAAATGAGAGAAATTAAAAATGATGTTATCCCCTGGAAAAACTCAATTAGAGATAAACGCCGAGACGAAGTTATCTAAACGCGTTTGCGTATTGGCCATACTCGCCTTACCCATAGCTATTTAATGGCTCGCGGTCCTCCACCTGATTGTATCACCTGCGGCCGTCCGCTAACCGTTAAACATATCTTAACTGAATGTAGAGCGTACGACAACGACAGAGCAATTTTTGAAATACTGGATAGATGATAGTTGACCGGAAATAGAATAAGGTTGAAAATAGACCGGGGAGGCGGTCAATAAAATACGAAATAGTATAAAACTATTTTATTGTTGCCGACGTTTCGACCCTACTATGCAGGTCTTCGTCAGGGCTAAATAAACAAGTCACAGACAAAAATATGAGTAATTAGGACAAAGAATATGAACTGGCTAGATAAAATATGAAAAACCAAAGAATATGAACTGACTAGTTAAAATATAAATGACCGCAAACTTAAAGTTAAGCATATAATTTATATACAGAAGGTTTAATATGGCTATTGATACTGATAGTATAGGTGGTGTGATAATATGGGGTAAGGTACATAACATACATACATAGGTACATAGTGGATGTGTTATGAGAATGGTGTACTATGAGTAGATATGCTGGCAAATATGGGGCAGTGTTGAAGAGGGATTAATATATGATGGATTATAAATATAGTAAATAAAGGAGCTTACCTTATGACAGGGATGGTTGTCACGGCCAGAGTGAGGGCACCAGGGTCGAAGGAAGGTAAAGATTTGTTGGAGGGGGGTATGTCAGAAAAAAAGGGGCCGGAAGGCGGGTTAGGATTTGTTCACATAAACTAACTTTACACAAATAAATAACATTGGTTACAAAAATAAATAGTGGCATTTTAAACAGCATAACAAAATTGAGGAAACGAGGCTTAATTCTCCGATCCCTTTCATTGTCGTACCCACAATACCATACCATCAATATACAACGCATTACTGATATACAATTAACCAACAATTATCCATCGAAACTTATAACCAAACTCACCAATACATACAAAAACAGAACCAATACTAGTATCATGACCCCTAGCCTCTCCACTTCTATATAGGTCTCTCCCTTATATCCCTAGGCTCACGGACAAAATACAAAAATCTTTAACAACCTCAATAACTTCCCTACGTTGCGGCCTTAAGCCACTCAACAAACTTTCCCATATTTTTTCCAACCTTAAAGATCCTAAACCTACACAATATCAATCCAATATTGTTTACCGGGTCCCGTGTTAAACCACTAATTGTAATTCAGCCTATATCGGAGAAACAAAGAACCTCCTTAAAACTCGCATTTCCCAACATAAATATTCCATAACTTCCCGTGACCTTTCCGCGTCTAAACTCTCAGATCACGCCTTAAGCCTTAACCATCCCTTTGATGTTGATAAAAACCTCTATCCTCGCTACAGTTCCTAACCATCAAAAAATACTTATATCCGAATCCATATACATTCATCTCGAACCAAACCCTGTCAACCACAAGATAGACAAGAATTGTATCTCACTTACTTACAGACACATTTTAAACATAATCAAACAACAATAACCTATAATATCCCTCCGTTACCACCTTCAAACTACCGCCCTCCCAGTATCTCCTATTCTATTTACAAAATTTCCATCCCCGCCACCACTTCTTGACACAAAACATGGTACTGGTGACAACCCACGACAATAACGAATAAGATAAAAAACAATCAGATTCCATCAGAAGAACATAGGAATATGTTACAATTTTCATTCTATCAGTCAGATATCACAGATAATGTTTACATCTAAAAAAAGAGGCCACAAATCGGGTATGGCTTTGAATATGCAGTGACAAGAAGTTGAAGAGAGTTCGTGTTTATACTCGGTGGAGTGAGGACGTGCGTTTAGAGCTCCTGAGGATTAAGGAGACAAACAGTGATAAGTCACCTTTATTTAACCATTTCAAATTATTTTTTATTTTTTTTTTCTAGTTAGAAATTATTATTTTTTGTTCTTCAGAGAAGGTTCTTTAATTTATTTTTATATTTTATTTAATTGATAAAGTTTCTTTTGGTTTATAATTTTCATTAGATGAAATGGCGGAATCACCGCCTTTAAAAAGGAAAAAAGGGAGATTTAGAGCATCAAATTCAATTAGCGAAGGATGAACATCCAAAAACATAGCATAGTTTTTCATTATAAAACGAATTGAAACAGACGAGGAAGGTAACGCGTTAGATTTCAAAAACGTTTCACCGTTTTTTATTAATAAAAGTCTAAAGAGTGCAATCGGCGAACCAAAAACAATAAAGAAATTAAGGGAACTCTTTTAGTTGAAACACTAACTGAAATTCAATCGGAAAATCCTTTAAAATGTAAAAACTTCCTAAATAACCTCCCCGTTATCGTTGAGCCACATGGCAAGTTGTACTCAAGCAAAGGGATAATATGGTGTCCAGACCTAAATAATTGTTCGATGGACGAAATAAAAGAAGAGTTGAAAATCCAAAATATCGCAGACGTGAAAAGAATGACCTATTTCAAAAATAACGAAAAGCAAAACAGCGATAATTATCTACTTACATTCAATAGTCCCACCATACCGAACGAAATTAAAATAGTTTTTTACAATATCAATGTGAGGCAATTTTAACAGACCCTACCCGCTGCTATATATGTTTAAAATTCGGACATACCAAAACTGTATGCAAAAAAGAACCTCTGTGTAGGTACTGTGGTAAAAATAAACATGAAGGATTAGAGTGTGTTAGCCCCGTAAATTGCGTCAATTGTTGCGTCAACGATTCCTTCTCTAAAAAGTGATCGGTATTTCAAAAGGAAAAAGAAATTAAAGGCATTCAGGAGGCCGAAAAAATAACATACTTTGCGGCGAAAAACAAATATGAATCGTTACACCCGTTATCAACACGTATGACATTTTCTAATGTAGTTAAACATACGAAAACAGTTAGTGTTCAAACAGACAACATAAATGAATATATTAACATTTTTAAGACAACGTTAGTGCCAACTGCTACAAGTGCATCTTTATTTACCAATCGCTCGTATACCATTGACTCATCCCGGGCCCCCACTCCTTCCCATCCCCACCAGCCCCCTCCTCTTGCTCCCTCTATCCCAGCTGGACATTCCATTCCGCCTGTGGCTACGTCCTAGGCTTCACCCCCAGCGGAGCATAACCTCCCCACTCTCCCTACTTTACCTTCCCAACCGATTTCTTCCGTGGTTCGAGAACCGGCCAAAATTCGGAAGCCGAGTCCATAACTCCCGAGCTTCCCGCCGAACACGTAGTTTTATCTTCGGATAAAACTATTTCCGATTAAATCACCTTACGTCGGGATAACCCAGGTGACTGGACAACAGTTCGAGACAGAAGATCAAGCATCAGACCGCGAAACAAATCAAAAACCCGAAAGCAAAGCGAAGAAAAATAGAAAAAACCAAATAAAATAATTAAAACTAATTATTTATTATATGTTTGGTTTAGGTTTATTTTCATAGTTCAAGCATTTAAACAAATAATTTCATCTATATGTTACCTTTAGTAATTTCAGTATTTATTTATTTTTTACTTTACTTGGTCATATTAATTTATTTACATTTACTCAAAACATATGACTCCTACAACCAATATAATTCAATGGAATTGTAATGGTATAACAGGAAAAATTGAAGAATTGAAATTAATAATATATAAATACCAACCAATAGCCATATGCCTACAAGAAAGTAAGTTGCTCCCCAATAAAAAATTTAACCTTAAGGAATATAATATCTACCGACAGGATTTCGAAAACAGTAGTATAGCCTGTGGAGGTGTGCTAACCGCGGTACACAAAAACGTTGTATCCGAGCTGGTTTTAACGGAAACTTCTCTCCAGGCTTGTTTGTTAAAGTTTTCCTCAAATTCCCAGTTTATCTCTGTAATATATATTTACCTCCTCATAATATTTCGGAAAACAGTATAACTAATCTTTTGAACAACTTACCATCTCCATATATCTGTTTAAGCGACGCCAACGCGCACCACTATTCCTGGGGCTCCTCTCATTGTTCGACACGGGGAAATTTTATTAAACGAATAATCGATTCCTCTGACTCAGTTGTCTTGAATTCAGGAGACCCAACCTACTTGAGCCCGGCTTACAACACCTTTTCTTCCATGGACTTATCATGGTGCACGTCAAGCATTTTTCCGCATTTGTGTTGGCAGGCTGCCCAGCATTTCAGCGATCACTTCCCAATAGTCATCTCCCTCCCTAACGGAAACCCCAGTAAGTCAAAACATCCTAGGTGGATCATAGAAAAATCGGATTGGTCGGTCTTTCAAAGTAACTTACATATAACAAACTCAGTCGTAATATCATCCAATAGTAGCGACGAGATAAACCATAAAATAACAACAGCGATTCTTGAAGCAGCGAGTCTTTCAATTCCAAAAACCTCAAACGAAACGAGACCTCACAAATGCGTACCATGGTATGACGAAGAATGCAAAGCCGTAATAAAAAGAAGAAGAAAAGCTCTCAAAACTTTTCAAAAGGAACCGTCTCTAAGCAACCTAATAGAATACAAGAAGAGCCAGGAGAATAATAAAAAGCAAAAAGAGAACATCCTGGGAAAAAATCAGTTGCATTTCTAAACTGCTGGAAAAAATGGTGTACAAACGACTAGCGTGGATTTTGGAAGAAAAAAAGTTAATAGCGAAGGGACAAAGTGGCTTGAACTGTTTTGCAAATAAAAAAGAGTGCATAGGCATTTTCTTTGACATCGAAAAAGCTTACGACAATCTAAACCCGATGCTCGTTTTGCAACAGTTAAAGGAATGGGGATTCGAGGGCCGAATTCTCACAATGATAAGAAACTTTCTTCGGCACCGCACGTTTCAAGTGAGGATAGGAGACTACTTATCTTCAGTCAAACCAATGTCAAAAGGAATACCTCAAGGAAGCGTCCTAAGTTGTGCCCTTTTCGCTATCGCCATCAACAAAATTACTCAAATTATTCCCAAACCCATTAGGACCTTTTTATTCGTTGATATTCGCCCTACTACTTCCGTTCGAAAATCTAAACTACGCTGCCAAAACATTACAAAATTGTCTATTGAAATTAGAATCATGGTCAATACAATCCGGACTATATTTTTCAGTTGAAAAAACTAAATGCCTGCTCTTCTCTAGACGCAGAACACCAACACTGCCCCCAGAGTTAACCTATAGAGGCATGGAATTCAATTTCGAACCAAAAGTAAAGTTCTTGGGATTATTCCTTAACTGCAAATTAGACTGGAAGGACCATATCAGATGGCTAAAAGAAGAATCTGGAAGAAGGATAAATATACTGAAAGTTCTTGCAGGAAGCTCGTGGGGAGCTGACAGAAAAAGCATGCTAAAAGTGTACACATCTTTAACCAGATCAAAATTAGACTATGGCAGTTTCATTTATGCCTCAGCCAGTCCCGAATTGCTCACCATCTTAGACTCAGTTCACCATGCAGGAATCCGTCTCGCGACTGGTGCCTTTAGAACTAGCCCAGTAACCAGTCTATGTGTTGAAGCCGGTATAGCTCCACTGACCGTTAGAAGTCACCAACTTGCGTGCGGGTATATAGCAAAACTAAAATATAACGAAGGAAATCCAGCGTGGAAACCAGTTTTTCAATCCAGCACCAGAGGATTTAGCGAAAACCAAAGGCTACCAACCCCACTCGGAATAAGAGCAGGAAGGCATATAGAAGAAATCAAACACCTTCAAACTTCAACCTATGAATATAACTACCCACCATGGACTCTCAAATTACCTTCAATAGACCTAACGCTTAGCAAGTTCAAAAAGAGTAACACCCCGGATTCTAAATACTTAACAGAATTTCAAAACGTGAAAGACAAATACAGCAGTAGTTGTTATCTCTATACAGACGGCTCCAAAACAAACTCCAATGTAGGATGCGCTATTATCTCAGGCAAAAACACAATTAAATATAAGCTTCCCTCCACCTCAAGCAACTTCACCGCGGAGTGCTATGCTATCAGTGCAGCACTTTACCACATCATGCAAAGTAATGAGGAAAATCATCTAATCTTCACTGACTCCCTTTCCGCAATTATGGAATTGAGCAATATATATACCGAAAATTCAATAATTAAAAAAGCGCAACGGTACTCAACGATGATAAAAAGTCTCAACAAAAATATAAAAATCGCTTGGATACCGTACCATGTAGGAATCAAAGGTAACGAGGCAGCAGATCTAGCAGCGAAGGAAGCAGCCATGTCAGCATTGGATCAAATAAGCATCTACACTCTATCAGATCTTAGCAACAACCTGAAAGGCCAAGCAAAGAAGACGCGGGACCAGCTTTGGGAAAGTATAGAAGATGTTAATAAACTAAAAGGCATTAAAAAGAAAACCTCAGCCTGGGAAACCTCCAACCGTGTTAACAGAAGGGAAGAAGTAGTACTAGCACGACTAAGGATAGGCCACACACGCCTTACACACGGACACCTCATAAAGAAAGAAGCTCCACCAAAATGCACAACCTGCAAAGTACAAATGACCGTCGTTCATATTTTAGAGGATTGCCCACGTTACGCTGGCTACTTTCAAAAATTTAAAATTGAAAGAAAACTCCACAAGCTATTGAGAAATAATGTTTCTAGTGCAAATACTCTCATCGAATTTCTAAAAAAATTTAATCTCTACAACAAAATATAAAAATAAATCATTGAGCAAAAGGACACGAATGACCTTCAAAGTTGAGTGTCCGTAAACAACAAAACTTAACCAAGAAGTTGCCCATAGTTTGAGAATCACCTATATATATGTGTGGTGACCAGTGGCGGATCCGGGGGAGGGGCACACACCCCCCCCCACCGAAAGGAGAGGATACCAATTCACTATTACTGTTTCTGTATAAAAAGGGTTATCCTTAGTGATTTTTTAAACTCATTAAATGAAAAATAGATTGTATATAAATATTGAATAGAAATTCACATCGTAAATATGCACTAATATATTAAAATAGGTCCTTCATGACACATACAAATTTTAAATTTTGTCGGGGTTGCCTTTGGAATAGTGGTTAGCATGGCAAAGTACAATACTAAAGGTTGCAGGTTCGCGCATAGCTGTGGCCCTAGGATATATTTGGGAGTAAAGAACCCTTAGACATGCCGTGCCTCGGATAGGACGTAAAATGGAGGTCTCGAGCCAGTACGATGTCAGGTACTCGTTATAGATCCCTATCTTACCATAATTATACCTGGATAAGCAAAATTTAGGACTCCCACTGTAGCATCGTCCGATTAGCCTTAGTGACATAAAGTGACGTTAAACAAACAAACAAATTTTAAAAATAAAAAGTGTACCCCCCTCGGAAAATTTCTGGATCCGTTACTGGTGGTGACTATGACCATTATCAGTTGTCAATAAAAGTAGGTCCCTATGGTCTTCCTTCGACTTTTAGGGGATTAACTTCCTCCTTCTCTCTAAGAGCGAAAACATTAATACTAATATAATTACGTTGTTCAAACTTTTTCATCTCGTGGATAGGGGTAGGAAAGGAAATACAACTACAGTCGTACCTGCGTTCAAGATTTTTACATTTGCTTTGGCTGTCTGGGTGCATTTCCACGAGGGGGAAAAAACGGAATACATAAAATAACGGTCATCGTTGTTCTTTACATTAATTATGGATTTCCTATTGGCTATCAATAAGGGTAAAGGGATGAAACGAGGACCCCTTTTCGTTTTTGGCCCTCTTTTCCGTGGTGGGTATTTCATAACCGCAGCGACGGACAAGGCAATGAGCGTCTTTTTTTATGTAAACTTTTCATCGCATGTTGAGCATTTACGCTGTTGCTCACGTGCCTGACAAATGGCTAAATGCCTACCACTAACATCACGATCTCGACTAAACGCTTTTCCAAAAAATTTGTATCCTTGATTAAAAAAAAAATATTTTTAAGCTCACGAAATATTGAATTAAATATACTAAAAAATTAATAATTAAAAAAAATTTAAATATGTTTAATGATTAAAGTTTAAATAAACCGTGATTATAATTAAATAGAAGAAGATTGAAATAAAATAACTTTCGAGGATATTAAAACAAGGAAAAAAAAAATACAAATTACTTGCAAAAACCAAGATAAAAGCAACCGCTAATATATAATTTGAATCTACACCAGGAAAAAAAATTAATATAGTAAAGTGAAAAAAGAAAAAACAGTGATAAGAAAAAATAATTTAACTTTAACAAAAAGAAATAGAATAAACGATTTTTACATTCCGTTTAGGGGACTGTCGATGTTCACTCTAGCACAGTACTTAACAGAATGAGAACGAGTCAGATCGCGCTCTCCTCATGTAGTCTTAGAGAGGCCAAAAACAAAATGGCAGCTAAGGAAAGAATAAATGGTGGTCAAATAACTTATTATTAGGTAGGTGGGAGAGGGATAACCATGAGAATAGATATTCAGCTAAAACACGGCGAGATAACAATATTCTTAAGTTAGGTATCTGATCCTCCACTAAGGAAGGGGGGGGGGGGGGGCAAAATGGTGAAGGTCTTCAAACTAGATGATTGAGGTATAGTAGAACCCAACAAGAGGCGTGGTCACGTGACTAAATTTATAGTATACGAGGAATGGTAAACGTGGTACTTACGGAGCAGACGGGGGCGCAAAACTGTTTTCCAGAACCCCCAAAATTTATAGGCCCCATTATATAATCTAGAAAACATTAGTTTAATAATCATTTAATAATTTCAGCTAGAATTTAAAAAGGATTTTATAAAATTGTTCATTTGATTTTCAGAACCCTGTTCAGTTTACTATGGATTGTGATAGTCTCTACTACTTTACCTAAGAAATGGATTCCGTTTAAAAATGACGGTAAGAGTATTATTAAAAATAAAAATAAAATATTTTACATAAAAACAATATTAATTAATATTTTTTTATTTATTTATTGGCTTATAAGACAGCGTAGCCATGGAGACTGGCCCAATTAAAGTTAGAGTTAGGTAACATGTTAGAATAAAATTAAACAAATAAATCAATGAGCACTGTATAAGAAGAAGATATGAGAGAAAGAAAGAAATTAATTTAACTATTACTAACTTAAGCAGGTTGAAACTAAATTTAACTGTAGTTCTAGGGTACTAAAATATGCACTTAATTTATATGAAACCCAAGCATAGGAATAATAACAGATTACTTTATAGTTATGAGAACATAAGAAAGTAAAACGCATTGTCGTAGTGTTCTAGGCTTTTAATGTCTAGAACCCTCATCAGTGATAAGTCATCCGAGCCCGCATTGATATTTTTGTCGAGATATCTCGTTCTATAGGCCTCAACAAATAAACAATCAAGGACCAAATGCTTTAGAGGGTAGTGATCAGGAGGCAGCACCACTTACAGACTTCTGCAGCCTTTAAAAGATGAGCAATATTCCAATGGTATAGCGCACCGTGAGGCAAACTAGGAAAAAACCCAAAATCCAATGTTTATATCTGGAGTTAATTTTTATTGTATTTCATTCTTGAATAGTCAACAGAGAAAAAACTTAACTAAAATTAATACGAATAGAATTTATTTTTTTGTAAATATACACTAAATGAGGGCTCATACGGGTATGGATTTGGTGAATAGTATCAATTTTAAAATTTGATGCAGCTAGGGACGATTTCTTCGGGAAGAGCGTTTAAGATAATGCGGGATCAGATTTCGAAAATAGTTACAATTTTAAAATTTGGTGTGGGGTTACTATGCTATTTTTTTTAGATATGAATTAAAACATTCCTATCTAAAATGGAGACGCTATAAGTCAAAAAGAATCAGGAACAGTTTATTTGAGATAATAAAATGCAATTCACAAACCATTTAAATTTTTTTTAAATAAATTAAATTATATGGATAAACATTTTTTTTTTTTTTTTTTTTTTTTTTTTTCCTTGTTTCTCGCCTATACCCTACAGGGTCATTGGCGATGCGTTCACTTATATTCTGCTATAGTACGAAATTTCTTTTAGGTATTTAAACAGATTGTCTATTTTGTTTTCCTCATCTTTTAACAGCTCATTTAATGTTGTTTCCATATTAAGCTTCTTCCTCAGTTCATTATACTTAGAGCAATGGAGTAAAAGGTGTTTCACCGTTTGGGGTACATTATTGCATTCCTGACATGTGGGTGCTTCGAGTCCTCGGAGAAGGTATCCGTGTGTGAACGCGCAGTGGCCAATTCTGATGCGACACAATACGACTTCTTCTCTTCTCGAGTTTCTCGAGCTTGTATTCCACTTTTTGCAATCCAATTTTATTTCAGATAATTTGGAGTGTTCGCTCTTCCATCTCAACTCCCAAATTTTGTTTTGGTTTTTTTTTAGTTGGTGTAACCAGTCCTCTTTTGTTACTTCTTTTAGTATCGTTACTTCTACGTTCTCGGTTACATCTAATCTAGCCATATTTGCGGCCTGGTCGGCTTCTTCGTTTCCCTTAATTCCTTTGTGGGATGGTATCCAGATGAACACTATTTGCTTTCCCATCAGCTCAAGCTCCCACCACATGTTGATGATTTCTCGAATAAGAGAGCTACTTGGGTTCCGATTGCTGATCGCCGCTAAGACGCTTAGGGAGTCCGTTATGATCGCCGATTTGTTCGTTCCTGATTCCGCTATCCATTGAAGAGCTTTTATAATTGCTATAGCCTCTCCGGTGAAGATAGAGCATGTTCCAGGTAAGTTATACAAGCGTCGATTTTGTAGAGTGTGAACCGCGCAGCCAACATTATTTTCAGTTTTGGAGGCGTCAGTGTACAGTTCTTCAAACCCATTGTATTTCTCTAGGAGCTGCAAGAATGACTTTTGTATAACTATATGGCATTCCCCCGAATATTTTTTCATTGATATGTCAATAATCAGTCTTTTGTTCTCCCATCCTGGAATTTTTAAGTTTGGTATGGGTCTTATATTCAGATCTAGATTTGTGTGTTCTAGAAACTTTTTTACCGTTCCTGTGAAATTGCTGCCTCTAATATTTCGAAGACCGAGCAGTTCCGAGTCCTCTTCGAATAAGATTCTATGTAAGGGATGCTGAGGATACGTTTTCAATTTTGAAATATATTTCAGTGAAAGGTACTCTCGCCGCATGTCCAGGGATGGTTCACCAGACTCAATATATAAACTTTCAACTGGTGAAGTTCGATAAGCTCCTGTACATATCCTTAGAGCAGCATTGTGTAGTGAATCCAACATCCTTAATGCGGTTTTTTTCGCCGTACTGTATACTGGAGCACCATACTCAATTTTGCTTCTTATTATACTGTTGTATATCTTTATCAAAGTGTTTCTGTCTGCACCCCATTCTGAATGTGAGATGCATTTTAGAATCCCCGTTCTTTTCATGCACTCTTCTCTCAAATGTTTTATATGTTGAATCCAACATAGTCTTTTATCAAGTACCATTCCCAGATAAACATATTTTTCTACGTACTCGATAATGGTTCCTTCTAACGTGATTTGGGGGTTATGTTGGCAGATCCGTTTTCGGCAGAAATGCATACATTTTGTTTTTGGTGCTGAAAGTTTAAATCCGGCCTCATTCACCCATTTCGCTACTTTATCGATCGCGTTTTGCAGCTTCCATTGTACGAATGCAAGGGATTTACTTCGACATAATACGATAATGTCATCGGCGAAAAGAAAGCATTTAACAGGGTTCGTGATAGTGGACGTGATCCCATTTATAGCTATAAGGAAAAGAGTCGCACTGAGTGGTGATCCTTGCGGAGTACCATTTTCCAAGACGTAATCTGAAGATAACGTATTCGCTACTCGCACACAAAATTTCCTTTCTGATAGGAAATTTTTTAAGTAAACCCACATATTTCCATTTATTCCCAATTCCTCTAAAATTCCTAAAACGCGCTCTCTTACCATTCTGTCATAGGCTTTTTCCAAGTCTAAAAACACTGCAATTAAGTGCTCTTTGTGTGAAAAAGCCTCTTCTACTTCTAAGTTTAATGATAATAAAGAGTCTGTTGTTGAGCGTTGGGCCCTGAAGCCGAATTGATGAGGGGAGAGGGCATGTTTCCTTTCTAGAGCATCGATAAGTCTTCTGTTCACCATCCTTTCTAACGTCTTTGATACGCATGAGAGTAATGAAATGGGTCTGTAATGTTTCGGATGTGCGCCATTTTCTTTTTTTGGTATTGGTATTATGATTGATTTTTTCCAGCTGGATGGAAATTCTCCACTATTCCAGATTTCGTTAAATATTTGCAGTAGGCATATATTCCCTTCTTCTGGCAATTTTTTGAGGAATTCACCTGTAATGCCGTCTAGGCCAGGTGCCGATCGTCCTTTGTATCTATCTATAGAAAACTTGAGTTCTGCCATACTCAATGGTTCGCTGCATCCTGGGAGTTCAATCGAGACTGGATGGTTTTTAGGCTGAGTTGCTATGGTTCTTTGGTGGAGCGAAGAAGAGACTTCCTTGAAGTATTTAGCTAAATTTTCAGCTATGTCTTCGGGGCTAGTAATAATTTTGTTTTCCAATTCTAGTCCTGAGATGTTTTGTTTCTTTCCAACTCCTCTGATGCTTCGGATTCTTTTCCATACTTCATCTATCGGAGTGCTGCTGTTTAGAGATGATACGAACTGCTCCCAAGACTTCTTCTTGCTAATTTTTATTATTCTATTAGCAATAGCTCTTAGTCTTTTGAATTCTACCGCGTCTTGGAGAGTTCTACTCCTTCTGAATCGATTTAACGCCCTCTTCTTTGCTTTTATCGCATCACTGCAATCCTTGTTCCACCATGGGACGTTTTTGCGATTAGGGTTGCTATTAACAGTCGGAATCGCTTCTTTAGCTACCTTAAGAACTGTTGTGCTAAAAAAATCTGTTCTTTCATTTATGTTCAGGATATTAGGTATCGTTTTTAGTTCCTCGTTAATCCTTTTTGAAAAAAGTTGTTTGAACAACAAATGTTTGAACAAAGAATGTTTGAAAAAAGGATAAACATTTATACTATGTTATATTTTAATAATTTATTCAACTTTTTATCTTTGTGACTTAGGAAACTTTTTAACTTAAAAATGACTTGGGAATCTTTGTCATTGTTGTATAGGAAATACGCATAGGCTGGTAACAACAAGAAGTAACAAAATAATGGAAAACAAATCAAACTGATGCTGTGTTAGCATGACATGGGTACTTTATAAAGATAATAATAATATAATAACAAAGGCTTAACGAACCCAAAGGTTCGATGCCGACACCACCACTCGCTCCCTGCACTCCTCGATCCATCGACCGTCTTTCACATGCAACTTCGATAGATCCGCCCTCATGCCATCCTCCCACCTTCGTCTCGGCCTGCCCCTCGGACGTTTCCCATTCGGCACCGCGCTTATTAATCTTTTCGGAATTCGTTCACAGCCAAGTTTCGAAATTTTACACGCCCATTTTATTCGTTTTGCTGCAATCACGTCAATTATATTTACTGGGTAAAGTTCATTCAGTTCGGCGTTGATTAAGCGTCTAAATTCTCCGGTTAGTTCAACCCTCTTCGGTACAAATATTCTACGCAGTACTTTATTTTCAAAAACTCTAAACCGTTTCTCATCCCTCAATGTCAGCGGCCAAGTTTCGCATCCGTAAAGGACCGTTGGAAGAATAATAGTTTTGTAAATCCTAATTTTTAAGTTTTGGGACAGAAGGCGGGAGCTAAAAAATTTCGCGACCGAAAAGTAGCAAGCATTACCGGCTTTTATTCTAGCCTTAATTTCCTCATCGATATCGTTTTTTCTAGTTACCAGGGCCCCTAGATATCTAAATTTCTCTACGTGTTCAAACGTATTCCCCCCATCATTGATATCAGCGAAATCCTCCCCACTTTTACGACTAACCATATATTTTGCCTTATCCGTATTCATTTCCAGTCCAAGTTCTTGTCTGGCTTTCATCAACGTTTTTGTGTTCATTTCTATGGTTTCCACGTCCTCCCCAAGCAATACCTAATCATCGGCATATCCGAGCACGGGTATATTCAAAACCCTCCCGAATTCAAACCCTTTCCGATATGTGTCACCTATCTAATGGCATATTCCAGCGCTAAATTAAATAAAACAGGTGAGAGAGAATCTCCTTGTTTCAAACCAGAGCGGACCTCGAACTTCTCAGAAAAATAATTACCGATTCTAACTTTATTGAACGTTTTAGTCATACACATTTTTACTAAGTTTACTATTTTTTTTGGTATTCCCTGCTCGACTAGAGTGTTATCCACCTTTTGCGGTTAATAGAGTCACATGCCTTTTTGAAATCGATAAAAAGCTGATGTACAATTCCGTTATATTCTAATTTTTTCTATAATATTTGGTGGAGTGAGAATATTTGGTCTACGGTTGATCGGTTTTTGCCTGAAATCACATTGATATTCTCCGATAATTTCCTCGGCGTATTCAGTGATTCGACTAGTTAGAATTAAAGTAAATATTTTATAGCAAACCGGAAGGAGTGATATTCCGCGATAGTTATTGCAATCCGTTTTTGATCCCTTTTTGTGAATCGGAAAGAGAATAGATTCTTTCCACTCTTCGGGTATCTTTTCTTCATCTGTTCCCAGATCTTTTTAACCAAAAGAAATATTTTTGATATCCCAGCTTCCCCGCATGCCCTGATTAGTTTGCTATGGGTATTATCTGTTCCCACTGCTCTACTACTAACGGTTCAGCACTCTGGTATTCCGAAAAAGAAGATAGATTATTATTTTCCATATTTAAAATTCTATCAAAATAATCCTTGAACCGTCTTAAGATGTCTACCGGATCGGCCAAGGTATTGTTATTTTCATCCCTAATACCAGTTGTTACCGGGCCCGACCGTTTTCGAATTCTGTTTATGCCTTCGTTCATGGGTTTAACGTTATTCTCGATTTTTTTACTTTCGATCGCTATTATTTTATTTTTGAGATATTCTCGCTTTTTAAATTTTAGCAGTTTAGTAGTTTCTTTTCTTGATGCTCGAAAGTTAGCAGGATTGATTTCGTTAGGAATATTTAACGCTTCTAATTTAGCAGTTTTTCTTTTGTCGCACATGTTAATACATTCTTCATCGAACCTAGGTTTATTATTATTTTCCCTTTTTCCAAAACACGAGTTACCGACCTCTTTAATATTATCCCTGATACCTTCCCACAATCTATCAATGTCTTCGTTATCCTCGTCAGACGATTCCAACGCCTCAAACCTATTTTTGACTTCCAGTTCAAATTGTTTTCTAACCGTCGGAATTTTTAACTTCTCCACATTATAATTATCATAATTAAAACCAGCCTCATTTTTCCTATGTATTATAAGTCTCTGGCGAATTTTCGCGATTACTAGTTCATGATCCGACCCGCATTCGGCCCCACAATATGATCGAATATTAATTACGCTATTTTGCCACCTACTTTGAACCAAGACGTGATCAATTTTATTACGGGTTTGCGAATCCGGCGACGTCCAAGTATATTTATGTATATCATTATGTTTAAACTTAGAATTTTTTGTTATTAGGTTTTTCGAGGTGGCAAAATTTATTAGTCGTATTCCGTTATCATTATTATATTCATGTAAACTTTCTCTACCGATCGTAGGATAATATACTTGTTCCCTCCCTACCTTTGCATTTGCGTCTCCCAGAATAATTTTTATGTATCTTTGCGGTAGTTTGTCATAAATCGATTCAAGTTTTTCATAAAATTCACATTTAACTTCATCGTCACTACCAGTAGGTGGGTGTATATTGATCAACGCGATTTTAAAACACCGACCCTGAAATATAGCTACCGATAACCTATCTCCGTAAAATCGAATGTCCTTCAACGAGGAAAGTAACCTATTTCTAATCAGAAATCCGGTGCCTAAACAATAGTTACCGCTCCCACCGTACCACAAAGTGTACTTCCCTTCCCTTAACGAGCCCTCCCCTGGCCAGCGGACCTCTTGCAGCGCCACGATATCTAATCTATACCCTATCACCTCATTCGCGACCGATTTTAACCTACCCGCTGTATTTAAACTTCTTACGTTCGTCGTCCCTATGCTTGGATCTATATTTTTCAACTTGCGGCATGAATCCTCTAAAGCAGTCCCCACCCGGAGACCCCAACGGGGGACTAGTTTACCTCCGGATAATGAGCGTTTTACTACAGGGAAATCCATGACTTTTTTTTTGTGGTGTTTGGGTGAACTAATAAAATGTGAGTAGGGTTCATTGTTGGTCAGCGAATCCTACGGACATAGCCGAGAGGAACTTCCTAGGAATTTCCACCGACCATTCCCACATCCGCCACCCGAGGGACGCTCCCCATACGCGGTAATGAGACCCGCACGAGGACTTTGTAAAGATAATCAAATAAAAGATAGTGAAATTAAAAATAAATATTTCAATTCAATTCAAGAAAAAAAAAAAATCCTGTTTTCATTTCTGAGTAAAGAGTATTGCAGAGACTAGGGCAAAATTATGAGGGTTGAGGTAGGAGAGGTTAATTTGCCGACTTCAAAGGGTTTACTGCGGGGAAACCCAACCCTTTTGAAGTTAAAGGGTACACAACGACCAGGTGTAAAATTAAGATTAGGAATTGTTAAACTAGCAATATACAATAGATAGTAAATTGTTCATATCTGGACTCAATAATAAGATAAAAGTGAGAGTACACACACCTGGCCATTATTTAAATGATTCCGGTTTTTGATATTTCATAATAAAATATGGCAGAATGAAAATTTTTACATTAAATCTACTCTAAGAAGTACTTATAATTAAACAGTTTAAACGTAAATTCTAGAAAAATCTGGCGAATCAATAAAAACTTAATTTATATTAATATAACCATAATTGTGGGTAACCACATATTTTTTAAATTATTTAAATTTATTATTATTTTAAATTAATTTTTAAATTATATAAATTTATTATTTATTTTTTAAATTATTTAAATTTATTAAATTTATTACCCACAATGATGGTTAAATTAATATAAAATAATTATAAAATTTGACTAACGTCAAGAGTACCCCAAAATTGGACAAAAATTGTCCATCTCCCGTAACTACTCGCAAAACTTGCGAGATCGTGGGAGAGGTGTCAGTGAAGAGGAAGGATTTGACACCGTTTGGAAGCGACTCCGTGGTGTAATGGTTAGCATACCGCGCATGTCACGCGGAAGACCCGGGTTCGATTCCCGGTGGAGCCAAATCTTTCTCTTCAAAAATAAATTATTTAAAATAAAAAATTAACTTTTAAAAGGTGACTTCAATACTACAAAGAATTTGTTTAAAACATTGCATTTATATATTCACATTGACTAATCAATGATCACAAAGGAAGTTATTTTGGGACAAAAAAAAAAATACATGGACTGGACAATTACTCCTGGTCATCCCAAGAAATAGTGCTTGGTAGTATGCATTTCGATAGTAATAATTATTTTTGCTAAATGTGAGTGTTTAGGCCCCTAAAAATAATTTCTTAGAACATTTACAAATGCTCATAAATAACAATTAAATGGAAAAATAAGGCAAACGTTCACCTGGATCGGAACGATTTTTAACTTATAAACAGCGTTTATCGTTTATTAAACGCGTCTGGCGGGTATTAGTAAGAATTTTTAACCAACCAGACGACCTAATGTCGTGTTTAGGAACCTTTTTGAATAAACTGGCACAATAATGAATCGTATGTTTTATGGGTGAGTTTTTGTGATTCTCGGGCGCGTCTGGCTGGCACTAGTAAGAGTTTTATCGCTGCCAGACGATTTTCCTTTTCTATAGAAATAAAAACCTAACGATTAAGCCATATTCCATCCTTATGTTTTATGGGTGAATTTTTATGAAAAAAATAATTATTCAAATTAATTTTTAAAGCATTAGTAAGAATTTTATCGCTGCCAGACGGTTGGTTTCGCACTTAACTCTGTGGTTTCTAACTATGCTGAAATTTTTAGGTGTATGTTCTATGGGTGAGATTTTTTGCATCTGGCTCCTGTACTATAACCATTCCTTTCATTTTGAGAACCCCTCCGTATTAGCTACTGTACCTAATCATGATAAAAGACTCCTCTCAAAATCCATATTCATCCATCTGGGAAAAAATATTACTGTAATCTATGACGTAGATAAAGGGATAATTTCATCTACTTACTCTAACATCTTCCGCATCCTCAAATCCTAGTTTTGATTTCATAGGTATCCGCTACTATCGATGTACCTCTATATTATTTATAGAGTTTTTTACATACTTCTTTTTTAAATACTTTTTTTCATTTTTTATGTACATGCTACCTTGTATGTACTCTCAGTTTTATCGTGTTATTGGGTCCAGATATAAACAACTTTGCTGTATCATCTATATTGTTAATTTTACAATTCCTTATTTATTTCTATTTTACACTTTGTCGTTGTGTAACCTTTCACTTTAAAAGCGTTGGGTTTCCCCGTAATAAACCTTTTGAAGTCAAACTAACCCCTCCCTCCTCTCACACAAATTTTCCCTCAGTTTGTGCATTACTGTGGACTTAACAAGGTAAACATCAGATTTTATTTTGTCATTCTAACTAGCTACTTATTCCAATATTCACGTATAATTTTATTCATATCAACATACGATCAGTTGGATTAGCTTTCCATTATTTTGTTACTTTTCGTTTTTACTACCTAAATTAATAATTACATGATTAAAATTTAATCATCATCTTCTTTATAGTCCGGGAGTTGAGGGCCAAAAAAAGTTTCAGATTTGAAGAAAGTTTTTGATCATATAGGCTAAAGTACTCACTTCGTAGACAACAAATGTAAACGTCCGCCACTTCACATCGGTTGCCATCAAATTTTATATACAAACTAAATCGAAATTTTTGAACTTCTTTCAATTTTCGCTCATAACTAGAAAAAAATTCATCGCAGAGAAATATGAAATATGTCATTACAAAAGCTGAATTAACCATATTAATTTTTTTGCAGTGACGCTGACAAGGAATTGTCAGTGCTTCATAGATTTCTCGAAATCAAAGATGTTTTTTAACAATACAATAAACCGATGCCATTCTCTGCTCCTGTAGAGAGGCTTTTTTCTAGTGTCCGACCGAAACCAAAATATTAGCCGAAACCGAATTTCGGCCATAGACTTATTTAAACCGAAACTTATTTACGTGTCTACATATAGTACAAATAAGTGTGTAATATGTCTAGTTTAGCAATAATATCAATGAGAGCTTATAAAATAACAGTAATTTAACTCAATTATTCATTTAATAAGTGAGCTGGCATACAAGAGTGGTAAAACAGGTGTATTAGTTAAGTTATAGGGTCGAATCCGAGCCCCCTATCAAGGTACGGCTGGTCCCCGTGGGATGTTGGACCATATCCCCTTAACTAGTGCAGTCCTAAAAGTTGAAATAAATAATATAAACAAATGTATAAATAATATAGTAAATATTTCCATAATAAAGCCGATAGAATACAAAATGACGGCCTATTGAATACGTAAAACTGTATGTCAGAAGCTATTTAATCTGCTGAGTTAGTTTGGGTCTCAAACGTTAGTGGATTTAATCTAGTTTGAAAATTTATAGAATAGTTTTTGGTCGAAAACGTGCTTCTTCCTGGTAAAAATTGATACAAGTTTTTGGGATGTTATTGGTGAACCGCTGGGGGAAAGGGGGCTTCCAAGGTTGAAAAATTGGTTTTGCATCTGATTCCCATTCCATAGAACTAAGACCAAAACCTACTACCACCATTTGATGTAACTTTTAATGACAAGGTTACTGACTAAAATATTTTTTTTTCAATTTTGAATTGAATCTTTGGACATGTCGACTAATTTAAGTTTAAGTATTTAGAGAAAACAAATTTCATTATTAATGATGAGATGATTAACAGCACAAAAAGGTTCTTTAATACATACTATTCTTTACACTTAACGTAAAGAATTCTGTATGAAGAGCATGCTTTCATTACATGTTAAGACTTGATGTGATTTACGGGGACATTTCTGTTTGTCAATCTCAAATGTTTGTTCCCCCACCCAACTTAAAGTTTTCGATCAAGCAAAGATACCAATAGAATGAGAAAAATCTATGCTCTACCGAAATACAATACAAGTGTAATTAACTAAAATAACAGATACTTCCCACTATTAAATTCAAGAGTGTTTTGTTTGTGTAAAAATTTATTATTTGCAAACAACGTAGTATAATAAAAGTTTATGTGCAAGTAATGTACTTTTTGAAAAAAAAATTTCCCAGGATATTTATACTCCTATATGCAATAAGTATCACTTCCTTTCCTAGACTGAAATGAGAAAAGGTTATATTTACGGATGAATAGCCACCGCCAATGAATATATAGCATTTTCACGTCAAATACATGTTCGCCCGGTCTACCCCATTACCTAAGCATATTATATCATGACCATGTATTCATAACATTAATATTTATAAAACAAGCTTTTAGGAAGAGGCTATTGAATTATAGATATAGTTATAAATAATTAAATCTATTAATATTTATTTTATAGGGGACTCCAATTTTATATTATGGGGACCCAATTTTAGTTATACGGGATTCCAATTTTATGTTATAGAGGACGAGGTTATTGAAAAACATCTTCATTTTGTATTTTGGTGTGTTGGGGAGGGGGGCATAGTAGAAAAGTTAGAACTTCGGATTTCTTTTACATAGGGGTCCAATTATATTTTTTATTTATACTGTGCTACATAACATGATATTAGACCCTGATATGAAAGAAATCTAAAAAGATATTTATGATCAAAAGTATTAGTAACTAAAAACTAATACTAAAAAAGTAAATATAAACTAATACTATTATAGTATTAGTAACTATAAACTAATACTAAAAAAGTATTAGTGCCCCCTCCCCTCTCCACCGCTATTAAAATACAAAATAAATATTTTTTCCAAAAACAACACCCCCGATAACATAATATCGGACCACTGTGTGAAAGAACTCCGAAAATCTAACTTCTTTTTAGTGGGCCACCCTCCTCTCTACCGCTATTAAAATAAAAAATAAACATTTTTTTCAAAAACAACACCCCCGATAGCATAATATTGGACCTCTGTTTGAAAGAACTCCGAAAATCTAACTTCTTTATAGTGCGCCCCCCCCCCCCTCACCACCGCTATTAAAACACATACAACATACATATTTTTTTTCAAAAACAACGTCCCTGATAACATAAAATTTGATCCCCGTGTGAAAGAAATCCAAAATTCTAACTTTTCATAGTTCGCCCCTCCCCCTCACTAAAATACAAAATAAATATTTTTTCAAAAATACCGTTTAAAAGAAATTCGAAAATGTTACCGTTCTCAATATTATAGGCTCCCCCACTCAAACTTTAAAATAAATATTAATGTTAATGGATACCTGGCCATGATATAATATGCTTAGGTAAACATGAAGAAGTGGTTGAATTTGACTTGGAAATGCTATCAAAAGCTTATAATCAATCTCTCTTCAAAACCTACCACTGCATTAATATATTATCGAACATAATAAAAAAATGAGAAGTTACAGATCTCTCTAAAGTAGCTAGTAAAAATCTACGAACACGTACTCGGGTATCCATGCTGACAGATACGAGTAGTAACTGTATCAGTAGCTGAAGGATACGAGAAGTACACGGATACATTTGAAAATTTTGGAGGGATTTGAGTACAGTATTCGAGTAAAAAAGTATCTGTAACTTGTATCATGTATCCGTAACTAGTACTTTTTTACTCGGATAGTGTCCAACTCTGTCAGGGGGGGCAATATGAAAAATTTAAATATTTTTCTTATTATTTCAAATACAATGTCGATAACCGATAAATTCCGGAAAGTCTAAGACTAAATAATTTTTATCATATTATTGACATTTTTTTGAAAATAAAAAGACGAATATTTAAATTTTCCATATTGCGCCCCTCCCATTTAAATGCAAATTGAATATTTTTTTAAAAATTTTTTCTCGATAACATAATATTGGACCCATGTGTGAAAGAAATCCGAAAATGAAACTGTTTATAGTGACCCCCCCCCCCTGAAATACAAAATGATATTATTTTCAAAAACACATTCTCCGATAAAATAAAATTGGACCACCATTTGAAAGAAATCCGAAATTCAAACTATTTTTGAGTGCGCTCCCCCCCCCCCCCTCCTCCGCCACTAAAATACAAAATGAATATTTTTTCCAATAATAAGCAAATTAAATTTTTTTAACTTGTCTCAATGCTGCAGCTTCCTATCCTAAGAACTTCTATGACTAAGGATTTTCTTGATACGATAATGTATTTCGTCTTCGCTGCATCAATCAGGACCCCTCGTGTCATTAGAACTTAACCTAACTGTCATGTTAAATAACTTATTGAAATATTTATTAAGAAGTAAAACTTTTATTAACTTTGATCAACAATTATATCGCTTCAAATTAATCATTTGTCAGTGTCTAAAACATTAATATCATAAACATATGTTATCATCTTCCCTTTTCTGAAGGTTAAATGCCAAATCGGTCTGGTGTTATAGCCTGACGGGTGGACCTTCTCAGCGGTGGGATCCCATCGATTCGAGGATGGGGTTTTCATGGTTTGCTTTCCTCTTGATCCTGCCAGGACTTCTTTTTCAGGAACCAGGAGTTCCTCCTATATACGTGACCATCCTGAGAGGTTATGATATATGATCGAGATTGTGGTCCAACTTGGGTGACCGTAGCTGGGTGCCAGTCCCTGGGACCCCTCCTGTAGAGCACCACCTCACCGAACTGGAATGTGGGTAATGGCCGCTTTTTTCTGTTGCAAAATCGCTTCTTGTACCTTGTTTCCTGGAGAGGTTCCGGTAAACCATTAACTACTTTCGCCATCAGATTTTGCTCGGTGGATGGCAGCAGTGTTCTCCTTCTTCTGCTCATCAGCCGCTGAGCGGGAGAACCGAGTGCACCGCGGTGAATATTTCTTTGATGAAGGAGCGCAAGATAAGGATCTGATTTTTCGTGGAGACACTTTTTAAGAAGCTGTTCAGCTTCTTGGACATAACGTTAAGCTAATCCATTGACCTTGAAAAGTGCGGACTGGAGATCCTCTGGTTTATGTTCCATTCGGTCTGAATCTTTTAAACTCCTGCGAGTTAAATTGGTTGCCCCCACCTGATAGCAGAGTTTCCGGAATCCCATGTACAGAGAACCATTTTTTAAATTCCAATATTATCCTCGAAGATGTGGATGATTTAATTTCTACAAAGTCATAGAATCCTGAATAAGAGTCGGATATCACTAAGTAGTCTTTTCCTAACAAGTTGCGTAGGGACGACAAGCTGTTGAAGACGATCCTCATAGACCGCCAGTTCGTCGCGGTACCATTATTTTTGCAGGAAGTCCGGCAGCTCAGACTTCTCATCCAGCCAGCAGTTCATGATTGTCTCTCGAAGCATTCTTAGCACGTCATCTTCGTCGGTGAGCCTCCTTGCTAAGAGGATTCGTTCCTGGGAGAAGATGATCACGAGGTCCACAGAGAACTTCAACTCTTCTTCGGGAGCAGGAGCATTTTGACAGTTTCGGCTCAATGTGTCTGCTATGAGGAGCTCCTTACCTCGCCGGTATACTATCTTCGGATTGTAAGGTATAATCTCCATCATAATTCTCTTGAGTCTGGGCGGAGCGTCGTGGAGGGGCTTCTGAAATATAGCTTCAAGTGGCTTATGATAGGATTCTATCGTCAAATTGACAGAACCTCAAATGTACTCGTGGAAACGTTTACATGCCAATGAAATAGCTAGAGCTTCCTTTTCTAACTGACTATAACCTTTCTGAGTTTCATTGAGGGACTTGGAGGCATAGGCATCAGGCTGGGAATCTTGCAGAAGTACAGCTCCAGCCGCATGAGAGCTCGAATCCACAGAGAGGATGATAGGGAGATCGGAATTACAGGATCTCATTAGTGGGAGCGATGAGAGCTTTCCTTTCAATTGTTCAAAGGATTTTTGCTGCTCGAAATCCCAGGTCCATGCCAAATCCTTATGTTAACTCATATGGTCACAAGCTCTAAGTTTCTAGTTAAGAGCTTTCTCAAGGGTTGTGTCAAATCTGATAAATTTGGAATGAACTTCCCCAGATATGTGACCATTCCTAAGAACCTCTGCAGTTCTGTGATGTTTGTGGGTGGTTTTAAGTTTTGAAGAGATTCAATATTAGAGGGATCGGGCAGGATTCCTCTATCGGTGACCAAGACATGTTATCTTTGTTTGATTAAAGCTGCATTTATCTTTATTTAACTTAAGCCCGGCTTCATTCAGCCTTTCAAGGACCTCCTGAGTTCTTTCTTCTAGTTGTTCGCTTGTAGCACCGTGGATAAAAATATCGTCCATTGAGATTTCGAACCCTTCCAGACCTCTTAGCGTGAAGCTCATTCACTCCTGGAATACTTCTGGAGCCGATGCAATCCCGAACGGAAGACGCAAGTAGGAATAGCTACCCCAGGGTGTTATGAAAGTCAAGTACTTGGACGTGCGTTCTGATACTTTAATCTGCCAGAAACCTTTCTTACAATCAAGCAGCGTGAAGAATTTATAATGACTTAGTCTTGTTGAAATTTCGTCAAAGATTTGAAAGGGGTGATGCCTACGCTTGATGTTCTTGTTGAGGTCCGTAGGATCTAGAAATATCCTGAAATTATCCTTCTGCCTGACCACCACCATCGGAGAGACACAAGCGGTAGGCTCAGTCACCGGGTTGATAATGCCGAGATCGACCATCGAGTCTTGTTCTTGCTTAACGATATCGCGTAAGGCATAGGGGACACGTCTAGCGGGAAATATTTTTAAAGGTGGATTTTCCACCAGATCGATTTTGTATTCGTAATATTTCAAACAACCTATCCCTGTGAATAAATTGTCTTCGGGCAATGTGGGATTTATTTCATCAATCCGTTGAATTAATGAAAGTTGTTCACAGCTTTCGCGACCAAGAATAGCCGGGTAGTCATTATTCACAACAATGAATTTAAGAGTACGATTAAAACCTTTCCTGGTTGTTACAGTGGCAACGCATTCCTCCAAAATGGGTATCTTATTGTTAGTATATGATATCAGGCATGCCACTTCAGATTTTGTTATATTTAGACCGCTCCTAGTGGCTACAGCTTTGCTGATAACATTACACTGGGCTCCTGTATCTAACTTGAATGGAACCCTGTTACCTTTGGGTAAGGTTATGTACTCTATCCAAACTTTCTTAGAAGTACATAAATTACTCAGAGAACTGATATGTAGCCATTGGTCGGCGGGACGAGCGAGAGTTGCCACCTCGTCCTGGCGGGAGCCAGCCATCAGGGACTTGACCTTCTTACCTACCTGTCTACGACACACCTTCTGTAGGTGACCCATCTTGCCGCAGGAGGCACACCTCAGCTTAAAAGCTGGACAGGACTTCTTAAGGTGACGTGTACCGCAGCGCCAGCATTGAAAGGTGTCCTCCTGGAGACTGTTGACGGAATTTTCGCCCAGGAACATATTGGACAGCTGTTTACTTACCTCCTCTGACGACTTACACATGTTCTTGGTTTTCTCTAGAGTTAGTGCCACCTCAAGGAAGAGTTGCTTGAGTTTGGCGTTCCTGATCCCACACACCAACCTATCACGGATTAGAATGTCCTTCATCGGGCCATACGAACATTTATTGGCTTGTAAGGAAGTCTTTAAACGATTCTTGCTCTGTTTGGACCAATTTATTAAAAAGAAACCGTTCATTTATAACATTTTCTTTGTTAATAAAGTATTTAATGAATTTTTCGATTAGACAGCATAGGTCAGACTCTCCGTCATTGTCGAAAGATTCATAAATGTAAGTAGCGTCTTCGCCTGTGACTGCCATAAAAGTGGCGATCTGTTTTTCGCTACTTTTATTATATAATTTGGTTGCTACAGCGTATCATTTAAATTCTTTAAGCTATAATTTCCATCGATTGGCCATATCAAAACCATTGTTAATAACGAGAGTTTAGGGGGCTTCAGACTTACCGAGCCATGGTAAGCAGCTACTTGAATAGTATTCTTTCCATTCAAAGGCTGAGCTGCTGCTTCTTCAGCTATCGGTGACTTCTGACGCCTATTACGAATAGGTTTCGGCACCAGGTCAAGTTAAATAAATTATTGAAATATTTGTTAAGAAAAAAACAATTTTATTAACTTGATCAACAATTATATCGCTTCTAATTAATCATTTGTGAGTGTCTAAAACATTAATATCATAAACATATGTTGTCACTAACCAGAGTTGGGCGTAATTAATTACTTTGTAATTGAATTGCGTAATTAATTAAAATGTAATTCATTACATTGTAATTAATTACAATGTAATTTCACAATTACTTCTCTACTTTTAATTCATTACAATATAATTCATTACAATTTAATTCACTATAATGTAATTCATTACAATGTAATTAATTAAATTATAATAATTACAATTAGATTATTTTCTTCCTATATACAGTGGCTCACAGTCAAAATGATGCAAACGAATATTTATATTTCAAATGCTAATTACTTCCCCTTTGCAATGGTGGATACAAAAATTTTCTGAGGGGGGGCGCACTTTTTTTTTTACATTTCATGAGTAATGAAGGCCCTAATTTAAAATACATATTAGTACATAATGACGTTATAAATTACTGTAAATGTTTAAATACAATTCATTTTCAATTAGTGGACTTGAAAAATGACTAAATATTTCATATAGAAATAGTAATATTTTATGAGTGACCTCACCTCTCAGGGCCCCCCCCCCCGCGCCCCTCACCTGGATCCGCTACTGCCCCTTTGTTAAAATTTAAAAACCAATGGACATGAGGCCATAATGATTCATTGTCATACATTAAATTTATATTATCAAATCAACTCAACAGCAATTATAGAAAGAGAAAAAAAAATCTTTATTAAAACTCGTTGGGATTTAAGGTAACAATGAAAAAGATGCAATGTTTACTTCCGTTTAGAAAAAAGTGAAAGTAACAAGTATTCTTCAATTATTGGGTAAATGAGTTTATTAACCTTTCAATTCCTTCAATGAAAACAAAAAAAAACTATTTGAATTCAAGGAATCAGTCTAGTTCGGGTATTTGCTTAAAACGGTTGTGCACAAAAATTTTGTTTAAAAGTGATAATTTAATTTAAATTTAGAAAGTTTTAAATTTTTAAGTTTACACACTTGTTTCAAATACATTTGAATTTATCTTGTTCATAATCAAAAATTTTTGTTTAAATATATTAATACCAGATTTTTTTACAGTTAATGCTTAATAAGCTACAACTATCATTAGTTTTAGATATTTTTGCGTTGAAATTGCCCCCATTTGAGCAAAAGACAGACAAGCCAAATTCCACCAGTCTCAAAAGTAGGACTACTGACATTCGTCAATTGCCTTGTAATTTCAACATAATTACTAATTAAAAAGTACAATTACATTACCAATACAACTTAATTATAAGCTACATTCAAATTGAAAACTTAGATTACAGTTCAATTACAAATCAATTTCAATGTAATTTCCAATTACGAATTAAAATTAGATTACAATATAATTCGTAATTACGAATTACAATTAAATTAAAATTACAAATTATAATGATAATTAACAGTTTAATTACGAATTATAATTTAATTTTAATTCATATAATTACAATTACAATTTAATTGTAGTTGGCAATGTAATTAATTGTAATTTTGCCCAACTCTGTCACTAACTAATAATTCCGTCTAATAAAAAAATGTTTTTTTCTTTAAAAAAAATTTTTCATCTAAATTTTATTATTAGGTAACTCTATAACTATATTTTGTTATAGTTTTTCATCATATATGGGACTGCTTTAGCTTAAAAAGGAATTTAGCCAGTTTGTTCAACACCAACACCAGATGCAAAACACTTATGAGCTTAGAGGGACTCCGAGTTTTAAGTCAATGTGCGGTTCTGTGGTTTCATTTTCTGACTTTTGAAGTGTTAAGAAATAACCCAATTTTGAACATGTTCTCTACTTTAGAGGTAAGTAACTATTCATTGCCTGTTACTTTTATAGCAATCAATTGCTATGAGGATCGATTCAGGTAGGTAATGCCCTATTTACTGATATTTATATGCAGCTACAATATGGGTACTAAAAACTTAATTTATTTCATGTTTACTATATTATTTTTAGCAATTTTCTTTTTCAAATTTACTATATTTGTAAACCTACGAAAAATTCTCCTATATTATCCATTAACGATATTCCACCATCTTCTGTTTACTGTTCACTGTTTTAAAAAGTTTGCGTTTGCAGGTGTTAACCGCCTCGATGATTTAGGTTTACTAAATCTTAATTGAATTAAGATTTAGTAATTTGGCATCTCCTTTTATAACCAGCTAGATTTCGGTGGAGACTATCTCTGGTAAAATCAATCCCCATTTTTCTTTAATTATAATAATTTCTATAATTATAGCAACTGTTTTCCTCCTAAAATTAATAAGCTAACCGTTCTGATCTACTAAACGAACAGTAATATTGTCAACACTCCTCACGTTAGTAGGATAGTAATTGACATGATTTGGGGTTTCTATCTATCTCTCTATCTTATATCCTGGTTCTACTGGAGGAAAAAATTGATTTATATTATGATCCGGATCTCCATTCACGAAAGACCAATGAATCGAAATAGTATTTACACAAAGAATTTTCACAATGTCGTTTGATTCATTATACTGATGCCCTTGGTCAGTGATATAATTGGGATGGGTAAAACCCAGTAGGTATAACACCAGTGGGTAAAACACAGTAGTGGACCGATGGAATGTGGTTTGCTTCGACAGTTGAAAAAAAAAAACCTGCTTAGACGATCTAAGGTCAGTCTTCACGGTACTTGGATTTCCTCTGAGTACAAGTCCAGCACCCTGATCACGATGAGCGATTCGTCGCTTAGAAAAGATTGTGTAGCGTCGATATCATACGATCCTCCTTGTATATTGCTACGTTCCTGGTCTCCCGCTTTTCTAAGGAGGGTGGGGGTTACCAGAAACGGCTTATATCAAGTTAACATATGAAATTAATATAATGTGTATGTATCAATTGTTTATTGGATACTTTTCCAAAGGTGACGTGTTTACCAATTCTATTTTATTTCAATAAACCTGTGGCATAGGGTAAATGATAATAAATAAACAAATCTAGATTGAACTATATCTTTAATTTTATTGACCAATAATGTAAATCATTTATACCCCCTTTGATATATCATATAAAGATATTTTACCGACTCAAATTAGTTAATGGATGCATACTGGCAATTTAACATTATTTAATAAATACTGACCACACAATATTACAACTAGTACAGTATATGTATTAACCCTATCTGCTGGATCAGTCCCTGCCATCTCTGATGCTCTCTCAGGCTCAGCACAGTATCCCATCACAGCCTGTCTGGCTATCTGGACTCGCTCTCTCACTGGACCTCCGCACTCCTTGTACTCCACTCTCCCCGAACTCTGTCCACCTTCCAACTCCCTCTCCTCAGAACTCTCTCTCCCGGCCTCTCCATTCGTCTTCTCTCCGAACTCTCTCTCCACCGAACTCTCCAATCGACGTCCTCCCCTCCGTATAAGTCTTCTTTCCCCCACTCTCTTCAGACTTCCTCTGATTGGCTGGCTGCAGACTTCTCCTGATTGGTTGGTTCCAGACTTCTTCTGACTGGGTAGTTGCCTCAAATTTCCATTCCTTTCTATATTTACCGTGTTTTCCAGTGGCCTCTTTGCCGTGGCAAAATCAGGGTTTATGACCACAAATTTCTCTAACAATCTTCTTAGATATTTCCCGGGATGTTTGTCGGCAGCATTGTCGGTCTTAGGCTTGGCTTATTTTGAATTTCCAACAGAAGGTTTATGGAACCAATAACTTACAAGGCGGTATTTCCAAGACCTATCCGCCTTCAGGTAAAACTGACTGAATTATTAATTCAATTTCCTTTTCCTATCATGGTAACATCCACAATACATAGCAATATGGATTGTTAGATTTCCAAAATAGAACTTATCGTTAACATTTTTTTAATATTAGGAATAGTATTATATGTGTCGAAAGATAACAACCCGATGACATTGACTCGAATTCAACCGGAGGTAAAAAAATTGCATGAAGAATGCTAGAATCGGCTGTAAACGTCACTGTATAGCTCATGATTATTGAATGATCAAAAATTATGATAAACTTCAGCTATATACTTTAAGCAGAGGTGTCCGCAAATTCGAATATTCCACTTGTAAATATTATATTCGTCTATTGTAAGTCATTTTCAAACCCTTGGAATAGTCGAGCAGTTGAGATGGCGGTTTTAAATTTCCAAAAGAATCGAAGTACTTCTCAACATATTACTCAATTTCTTTTTTTTTACACAACAGACCCAATGAGAACCAGGTTCTGAACTCGTATTTAAATTTACAATAGCTGACTCATGTTTTTTTTTTTTTTTATTTAGCAAGATTATGAATCATAAACACTCCGCGGAAATGTGGAACATTTAAAACTTTTCCTAAACGATTTAATTCAAAATCGGTCAATGATTTATTTGGTAGATTAGATTGAGATTTTATTTGGACGGTCAACTACTCGTTTATTACGTCCTTTTGATTTTTAAATTCAAAGTATTTTAATGTTTGTGTTTTTATACTTGTCACTCTTTGGCTTCCTTTTTTGTATAGCTTTTCATATTGCTATTAAGTGAAATATATATTATTATTTTACATGGAGTGGTAATTTACATATAAAAAGTATGAAATTTTCTGTTTTTTTTTAATTATTATTATTTTTCTTTCTTTTTTGTTATTATTCTTTCTTTTTTTGTGTTTTTTATAACTATTTTTTATTTACTTATTTGTTTATTTTTTTTTACTTTTTATTTTTTTTATTTAATTTTTATTTTTTATTTATTTTTTTTATAGCTTATTGTAAACGCATATACATCTCGTCAGTTCTAACAAGGCATCTACTGCCTCCGATGAATCTCTTAACGCTCAGGCTACATTACGATGAATCCTAAGATTATCTAATTGATGAGAGGTAGAAGGGCATTCTTCTATAATACGCCGCATTGTCAGAGGGATTTGACAGTGTTCACATTTAGGTTGCGATTCTTTTGTTATAAGGTGCGCATGAGTCATGTTCGTGTGGCCGATTCTAATTCTTGTTAACACGACTTCTTCTCTTCGATTGCCCCAGAAAGCACTCCTCCACTTTTTTGTTGTTGGTTTGATAGATCTCAATTTATTGGTAAGTGATACTTCATTCCACGTTGACTCCCAACTGTTGAGGACTCTTCTTTTTAACCAACTACCAATGTCAAGAGGTTCATATATTTGCAATGGAGGTCCGTTCATATTTGCTGCTTCTTTGGCGGACTTATCTGCTGCTTCATTTCCAGGAATACCTCTGTGGTATTCCTGGAAACATATATTACTATATTATTTAAAAGGTTTAACACATTTTGAATTTTGAATGTGTTTAACAACAGATCTTGCATAATGTCGAAGATTTTCAGAGATTGTAGAGAAAGAACACCTATGCAAACAAAACTGTTGCCTAGAGGAATTTAAATGATCAGATTGAGAATTTTGTTTTCAACCAGTAGAAGTTCACTTTTTTTTAATTTTTTGCAAGTGCCTTGTCCTCTTTAATTTAATTTGAACCGTGCTCGTTCAAGACTGAAAAACAACATAAATTTATTAAGTGAAATAAGTATCCGACTCTTTGATGAATCTAAATATGTAGAGTAATTATTTTATTAACAGATTCAAATGATCGATCTTCGTCAAATAATGTCTAATACACAAAAATGTAATCTTCTTTTTTAAATTACCAGTCTATTGAAAGGTTCAAATCGAGAAAAACTCGATTTGATCTTAGTTTGTTTAGTTGTTTTTGTTTAGTTTATTTGAAGAGACAAATTTTTGTAAATATTTTCCAGTCTTTTTTTTTATCCTGGTATGATACAGAAATTTTTATTATTTAAAAGCTGTTTTATTTTCTTTCATTATGTTACCTTACAATAGTCATTGTCATGGGCAAATAATTGGGCAAGACATTGAGGCGGGAAAATCTCAACGACAATGAAAAAATGACATTTTTCAATTAAATTCGTTCGTAAATCAACAAGAACGAATGCCATAATTTATTAGAGCAAGTTGAGGGGAAAAAGAAGAAAATATTTTTAAGCCGTAAATTCATAAAGAATAGCGAAAAATTCGGGTCACGTCGATGAGGGTAATAAACATAAAGTTCCATTTTCAATGAAAGAACACCTCGGCATGCGCCGAAGGTAATAAAAAGAGGTGAAATCTTCTTTGACAGTATTAGCATTATTGAAATTCCCTCTTTTGATCACTTTCAATCCTCACTGGTTGATGTACCATTCAATAATTCATCCGTCCACGCTAATGGCGTCGTATCCAGTGACAATTTAAAAAAAAACAAACCGGAAGTCGATATTTTTCACGATCGCAATACTTCCACTTACTATATATTTCATATATAGGTAAGTGAAAGTAAAAATGATTGGCTTATTATTTACACCAAATGATTGAACATGGTGTTATTTGAATTCTTCTTCCGTTATATTATAATCAGGGTAAAACATTTTTGTCAAATAAATGAGTACTATAAACCAAAGTATATATTATGTAAGAAAAGTCGATACTGGTGACAGCTCACGACAATGACGAATGAGATAAAAAACCTTCAGATTCGATCAGAAGAACATAGCAACATGTTATAATTTTCATTTCATCAGATAGACATCTGCTCACAGATAATGTTTAGATATAAAAAAAGAGGCCACAATGCCGGGTTTGGCTTTGAAAATGTTGTGACAAGAAGTTGCCCGTAGTTTGAGAATCGAGTTCTGCGCATGCGCTAGCTTTAATAAATCACACGTCACATCACTCTCTAAAAACTTATTATTTTCACAGTGAAACTGTGAAGTTGACAGTGAAAAAACAATGTAGTAAGTTATAATAACTACAAAGGAAGAGAAACAAAGTAAATACAGTGAGTGATCATTTGTTTATAACTTTTAAGTGAACAATAAAAAAAAGCTGCAGTTGGTGAATACGAGAAGGCTGCCATAATCTCTTTAGTAGCCCTCTGGCTTCTGGAGAGAGCAACACTACGCTCGTTTATTTTCTTAAATTTTACGTAATTATTTACTTACTTTAAAAGTGCTTATTATTTATTTTATTTTTATTTTATCTTTCATCTTTAATTTAAAATGCGATACTTTCATATGGTGATGTCCAGCAAAGGAAAAGTAAGTAAAAGATCACGTATTTTGGACACTACAAAAGACTCCCCAGTCAAACCGAGGCCAAGGCGTCCAAAAAGGAGCTCACCACCAGCTTCAGCTGGCAACTCAAACGCGCTAGAATCAGAGTCCCCACAGCAGCTGGGTACTTCTTTTTCAAAAGTCATGGCTCAAGAGTCACCCCTTTTCACACCCAATCCCTACGAACCTCTATCCAGCCACCAGACTGAGGGCATGGAAGTTGCAACTACCCCCAAGGAATCCAAGCCTCCGCCAATATTCATAAGAAATTTTCAACTCCTGTGCCAACAATCAAATAAAATAGTGGGGTCAGGAAAGTATTTATGCCAAAGTCGCACTAATGACTCAAAATTGATACCCGATACCCCTGATACTTATTGAAAAGTTGTGAAATATCTGACCGACCTAAATGCCGATTTCCACACTTATCAGTTACGCCAGGAGATGGCGCTCAGGGTTGTATTAGGGTACTGCACCCAACCACGCCTCTTGAAATAATCAAAGAAGTGCTCACAGCTGCAGGATATAATGCTCGTCAAATAGTTAATGTATATAGAGGAGATAAGGACGAAACCGGAGTAAAACATAAAACAGCCTTACCCCTATTCTTTATTGACTTGGAGCGAACACCTGGGGTATAAAATATATACAACATTACGAGCCTATATTATACCAGAATTAGGGTGGAATAGTCTTATCCGAAACGTGATATAGTGCAATGCCACACTTTCCAAGCATATGGCCACACACGACACTATTGCCGCGATCTACCAAGGTGTGTAAAGTGTGGAGACCACCATTTATCACACGACTGCTGGTTTGATCATTCTTATCCCACCGCCAAGAAATCTCTAAATGTCCCTGATGAAGTCCCTGTCCCCTCTTCTCTGGAATGCGAACGGTGTTCGAAATCACACCAACGAACTAACAGTATTACTAAATGACCGAAATATTGACATTGCCCTAATAACTGAAACCAGACTAACCACTAAACAACTGTTCAACTGACTTCAAATTCTACCGAACTGACCATCCCGATGGAACAGCAGTAGGTATGTTAAACAGTTGTTTAGTGGTTAGTCTGGTTTCAGTTATTAGGGCAATGTCAATATTTCGGTCATTTAGTAATACTGTTAGTTAGTTGGTGTGATTCGGACACCGTTCGCATTCCAGAGGAGAAGGGACAGGGGGGATTTCTTGGCGGTGGGATAAGATAAGACGGCCTCATGTCGTTAGTAGGTCTGATGTTGTTAGTAGGTGACTAAGGATCTGAAATCGGACAGGAATGATGTCAGGAGGCTAGTGATATCATTGGAATTGCTAGGAGGAGGAATGTACGAGATTTGATAGTGATTAGTGGGTTATTTATAATATCCATAATATATCCACAATTTTATTACTTTCAGAAATCTGGATGAAAAATGAAGAACACATTGATCTTGAGAATTTCTATTGTTTTATGTGTTACTCAATACCTGCAGCTATATTCAAGAACTGATGGTGTAGCTCTGTATCATTTATCTAGAGATAGATTTCACAATGTAACTAAAATCTAACCTTTTTCTCCAACTATTCCAATACAAGTCTCTAAAATTGGAATTCACAACTAGATGACATTTGCTGCTGTTAAGTGTATCGCTATTCATAAAGAACCTTTTATAACTTTTGTGCGTGTAATAACAGATGTATTAACAGATGAAATATCATCCGTGTTCCATTTTAATTGACTCCATAACGTGGTATAGTGTAGTATCAATCCATTAACACTTTAATAGCAATAACACTGATAACAATTTAAAATGGCTTGGGGGGCTTATAAGAAGCTGAAACAGATTAGTTAAGCGTCTCCAGTGACATACACTCCAACGCATATTTACACTTAAAAATAAAATTAATTATTTGAATTATGAGAAATTATATTTTCAATTACGAAACATCATTTTAATGATAATTTTATGTTTCGGATCAGCTGTGTGACCGGAACCTCAGACTGCTTCACTCAAGCTCAAAACGCTTGCATATAAGTATGAACCTTCCATATGAAAGTTTCACTTTAATAAGCGGGTTCATACAACCTCAGCCCTCCCTACTCTACACAATTCCTATATTCCTATGGCTATAGCCCCAGAACAAATAAATAAAGGATTTATTATTTATTTATTAGATTTTTTCATTCTACCTCTGTCCCAAAAAGCTATCAACTAACAAAAAACATTTAAAATATAATTTTTCTTAATTTATTTTTACTTTTTAGTTTTTTAGATCCTGGATTGGAAAGATAATATTTCACTTCACTATTGCTGTAGACACTTTTTTTGTAATTTGTGGGTTAGTGGTAACATGGAGCTGCTTAAAAAAAAAAAGAAAATTCAACTTGTTCAGCTACTACTTTCACAGGTACTTGAGGTAAGTTGAATCAAGACAAAATGTTTGGTACTTTGTCGCCTATTTCTTGATAAATGTCCCCTTCTACATCGATATTTTGTGAACATCGATGTTTTAACTAGTTGACCTTTTTTTTATTGAAAGAGTACTGCAAAGAAAAATAGAATACTTAAAACTCATAATACATTTTTTATATTCTTTAAATACAAGTTTTTTTTTTTTTTTTTTTTTTTTTTTTTTTTTTTTTTTTTTTTTTTTTTTTTTTATCTTCATTTCTATATTCACGCCTGTCTTAACTGAAAGACAATCAGTGAATTTGCTGTAATCTGGGGATAATTTTGGCATGATAGGCATGGGGAAGATTTGTGCAAAGCGGCACCTCTTCCTGTCGTGATTAGCACTCAGGCAGGGAAAACCAGCTCCCTTTTAGTCTAGGGGTGTTATCGGGCAAGTGGGTATGCCACTACATAATGCTTGGGCAACCTGTGATAATTGCTGAAGGAGGCTTAACAGAGGCTGGACAAGGTTGTTCAAGCTACTAACCAAGTTGGTAAGTTGGTCCGATAATGTGTTATTTTCAGAGAGCTGTGCTGGCTGATCGTTTCGCTTTCTGTTTTCAAAAGATTCCTGTTTTTGTTGGGGTTGTATCCTTTTAGAAATTGGTCTTGCAGGGTGCTGCTGATGATGTGATTCCAGTTGAGCTCCTGAATGAGGCTGCTGTTGTGGGAGAGGCGGATACTCATCTATCGGCGGAGGGAGTTTGATTTGTGGACGTTTTCTTGGATTCCTGGCTGCTTTTAGTTGTTTCAGAGCTAGACACCCTCTGTAGCTAGCAGGATGTGGCCCACCACAATTGGCACACTTTGCTGCGGTTTCTCTTGGCTTGATGCATTCAGTGCTCTCATGGCCACGACCACATTTTACGCATTTTGGTGCGTGATTGCAATAGCTTTTTGTGTGTCCGTATTGCTGGCATCGAATGCACTGAAGAATGATTTTCTTTTTTCTTGGTTCTTCGATTAAAACTTCAGTATGGTACAGAAATTGTATGTCAAATATTTTTTCATTATATGATGATTTACTTATGTCAGCGAAGAACATAGGTAGTGGTTTTTTGAAACGTGATATAACATTTATTACATTAGTGGCTTCGTAACCAAAGTTTCGTAGTTCATTTTTTATGATTGAGATGGGAGTTTTGTGGTGTAAGTTTTTGATGACCACTCTAGGACTTCGATCTTCAGCTAACTGGTACGTATGAAAATCCGCACCTTTCTCTCTTAAACTAGCAACTATTCGACGATATGTATCTGTACTTAATTAATTAATTTTTTTAATCAATATATATTATAAAGCAAAGTGTACAAGGTGCGTGCCGAAAAGGCTCAAAAACGACTACACGTACTATCAAGAATGTTATGTCGTCATATTGCCCTATTGCCCCTAACGATGAAGAAGGTTTCAGGTTTCATTTTAAGTGTGTAACGTTGAAGGGAAAAGGGCTGTAATTTTAAGCCTCTCGCTACATGTAATTATCCTTTCTAATAAGCCCATGCGAGTTAATGAATGAAAAAATTTAGTTCGACATTTGGAAGCCAGGAGCGCTAGCTAAGCTCAATTCATAAGGTTATCGTTCATTAGTTTGGTTTGTTATGGTTTTAGCTTCAACTGCTTTCTTTAAATTACACGAGATTATGTATAAATAATTATTTTTTCCTTTTTATTTTTCAATAAGGTCATTACATCTCTGCAATAAATTGAAATTAAAAATAAACAAAACCAACTGGATTCCTAAGCGAATTAAGTTTTACAGAAGAGGAAAGAATTGGTTGAAACATTGCCTTTAATCAATATACAATATAAGAGTAAATTTACAACAAAAAAAAAATTGCTGATTAGTGTAGTGAGCGAATAAAAACTAACACTGAATAAAATAGATAACCTATAGATAATATGAATAAAATATATAACCTAATGGAATATATACCGAAAATAAAGTGTTCATATAGTATTTCTGTTTAATAGTTCTGTTCTGTTCGTAAATTTTCAACCAAATTCGAAAAAGGAGAAGTTATTCAACTTGATAAGGATGCGGTATCGTCATGAGAATGGTCTCAATGGAATCAGAACATAGAAACCAAAATAAATGGTAGGTACATACCCGGACATATTTGCTGCCAAAGTAATTTTTCTTAATCAAGAAAAGGGAAGAAAACGCATTGAGAGAACCGCATTAATAGGGTCTCTTATACCCAAATCATATATGGGCGGACTCTGAGGTTTCGAAACTTACCACTAATACTAAACTGAAGTTTCAGGATGGTACAAATTTTGTTTTAATCATGATTAATTTTGGTATATTTTTCTGTACTATTACATTTTAATGTTATTGTTTCATTCCACCTATTCCACTACTAACTGAGCGAAGCCGGGCCCCACAGTTAGTATTTGAATAAATTTTTTAACAGCGATGTTTAGACAAAAAAAAGATGTTTGTATGGTTTATGCCTTCATTTTAATGGTAAGGCACAAGACCAATTTTGTAAATTAAGTGGACTGTATTTGAAGGTTAGAGATGTTGAAAATGAAATGAACTTAACAGGTTACATAGATTTATTGAGAAAAAAAAACCAAACAAAATATTGTGTGTTAATAGGTATTTAATATATTTAAATGACATGGTCATGCGGACACACTACTGAGTTGCCTAATATGCCCTATCTTCTCCATATTGGCTAACTAATTCTTCCAGAAGATCCCTCTCTACTCTTCATCGCCTCCAGCCGGGGAACCGGCTCCTCTCTTTACTCGCTAATGTCTTGGTAAGTTTGGGTTGAAGAGAAAAAAGAAACGAATGGGCCAGGCCTGGTCTCTTTCAGGAATCTATCACACCAAGTTCCGTCTCAGCCTCTGCCCTTCAAAAGAAAATACATACATCTAGTTCGAAAAGCAAAAAGAAAATTACGCTTTGTTAAAAAAAAAGAAAAACTTCAGTCACATGTGGTAAACAATGTGTATCGAGGATGTGAAACTGTGATAAGAAATAACCAACAAAGAATGCTAAGAAAATTCAATTTCAACCTCTATAGTGTTGAGGAGGAGAAATGGAGAGAAAAAAAAGGAATGAAGATTTAATTTCTCCACATGAAGTAAATAACATGGAAACAAATGACAAAAAATAAAATAAATAAAACAGGGAACACTATTCTTCTGCGTCCCCAGAAAGTAAAACGAAAGAGGTAACCAGGAGATTAAGTTGCTTGAGGTAGTACGGGTAAGGGTAAGCGATAATTGTGATGTCGCCGAAACAAGGAATGGGATGCTTCATAGCACAAGGTAGGAAAGACTCTTCCCAACGTCCGCCCACAGCACAGTGGTCAATAATTGCTTTTTGGCGGACATAAATCTGCCATTTCCACAATTTTACAGATAAATTGATGGGATCTTTTTTATTACATTCTTAATGAAATTCAAAAAACCAAGGAAACAATTCCCGTTAAGATTGCTTCGGTATAAGTGTCCTTTTTGCTTACACAAAACCAGGTTTCTTGAGTGTTAATAGATAGTTATCGTTAGTATGCAAAAAAACATGGAAGAACTCGATATTTTTCAGAATTTTCTTTTTTTTTTTTTTAGTCTGAGGGTAGGCTCATACCACCGAGTATCCAAAAGAAAATTCAAATTGCATAGAAGTTATGGGTATTTCAAAAACAACCAAAAATTCAACATTAAACTCGATTTTCTCCTTTTGGAAACAAGATATCAATATACCATTTCACTGAAAGTTTACATTCAACGGCTTGTATATTACGTATGAGCAACATGAATTTGGTTCGCTTTTTATGGTACAAAAGCAATAATTTATATATTACTTTTTTTCAATAAAAACCGTTTTTCTCAGTTTCAAAGGGTGCTCCCCGGAGTTATCACTGGGGTAACTTCTAGTCTTACTTGTACTACGACCTCATAAAAAGATCAGTTAAATTCACTTGCGCCTTTTTTAGAAAAGTATGTTTTGTATATGTTTACAGAAAAATTGGCAATGTTTGGCCCTGTAATCTGCTCTAAATGGTACAGGTACATTTTCAAGCTCCTTCTAATCTATAACATAAAACGATTACATCTATACATAAGGTTTTCCCTTATAAATGTATACTGCGGTATAAAATTTTGAATAGCCTTATTAAAAACCTTGAGTAGGTACCTGTTATCGAATAAGTGGTTTCACAAGTAAACAGAATTTCGTTTCTCTTTTTCAGTTGATTAATGGAGATGAAAAAACTACTGTATGGGTGAAATCACATACATATTTGCTCTTCATTAAACTTAAAACGAATAAATATAGACTTTCTTTGTAAAAGAAAAATCAACCGATTTATTCTCACTTAATTTGTCATATCAATTTACACTCGTAAGGGTAAGATTTTATGACTTTTCCTGCAAACACTTATTATCTAGAAATAATAATTTTCTACCTATAGTTATTCAGGCATTTTTGTAGAGGAGGGTAAAGGAATTAGGAAAGAATAAGATTGACTCTGCTCTTGTGTTGCTAATCGGCTTTGTCTGCCTTACTTAAGATAAAGTTATGTTTTCTCTAGACAATCTATAGCACTACAAGTCTAATTCAGTCCTTCTAGTTTTGTTGCGCGAAAAATGGCAAAGTCCGCCCTAAAGTATAGTCCAAATATTTTAACGAGTGTAAATTGATTTGACGAATTAACTGAAAATTTTATACCGCAATATACATTTATAAGTGAAATCCTTATGTATAGATGTTGTAGTTTTATGTTATAGATTAGAAGGAGCTTGTAAATGTACCTGTACCATTTAGAGTAGATTATAGGGCCAAACATTGCCAATTTTTCTGTAAACATATACAAAACATACTTTTCTAAAAAAGGCGCAAGTGAATTAAACTGATCTTTTTATGTGGTCGTAGTACAAGCAAGACTTGAAATTACTCCAGTGATAACTCCGGGGAGCACCCCTTTGAAACCGAGAAAAACGGTTTTTATTGAAAAAAAAGTAGTATATAAATTGCTTTTATACCATAAAAAGCGAACCAAATTCATGTTGCTCATACGTAATATACTAGCCGTTGAATGTAAACTTTCAGTGAAATTGTTTTTAAAATACCCATAACTTCTATGAAATTTGAATTTTCTTTTGGATACTCGGTGGTATGAAAGCCCACCCTCAGACTAAAAAAATAAAAAGAAAATTCTGAAAAATATTGAGTTCTTCCATGTTTTTTTGCATACTAACGAAAACTATCTATTAACACACAAGAAACCTGGCTTTGGGTAAGCAAAAAGGACACTTAAACCGAAGCAATCTTAACGGGAATTGTTTCCTTGGTTTTTGAATTTTATTAAGAAGGTAATAAAAAGGATCCAATCAATTTATCTGTAAAATTGTGGAAAAGGCAGATTTATGTCCGCCAAAAAGCAATTATTGACCACTGTGCGGTGGGCGGACGTTGGGAAGAGTCTTTCCTACCTTGTGCTATGAAGCATCCCATTCCTTGTTTCGGCGACATCACAATTATCGCTTACCCTTACCCGTACTACCTCAAGCAACTTAATCTCCTGGTTACCTCTTTCGTTTTACTTTCTGGGGACGCAGAAGAATAGTGTTCCCTGTTTTATTTATTTTATTTTTTGTCATTTGTTTCCATGTTATTTACTTCATGTGGAGAAATTAAATCTTCATTCCTTTTTTTTCTCTCCATTTCTCCTCCTCAACACTATAGAGGTTGAAATTGAATTTTCTTAGCATTCTTTGTTGGTTATTTCTTATCACAGTTTCACATCCTCGATACACATTGTTTACCACATGTGACTGAAGTTTTTCTTTTTTTTTAACAAAGCGTAATTTTCTTTTTGCTTTTCGAACTAGATGTATGTATTTTCTTTTGAAGGGCAGAGGCTGAACAGTTGTGACAATACCGTCTTGTCCAACCAACTTAAGTTGTTCACCGAATTTTTTCAATACCTTTGAAATGTTCGATGTCCCCTTCTTAACATAACTCCTCCTTGCAGCTTAGAACCGGTATGAAGTATGTCTCTTTGGGTCGAACAACGTGTTCGGTCAAGCACTTCTGATGACTTTGATGGGGAACTGGACATAGGTGCCAGATCGCTATGGTTCGGCATGAAGGGCTTATAATTATACTTTTCCGAAAGTCCCTGATCCTTTCGAAAATTTGATTTCTAAAAACGATATCGTCGAAGCGCTACTGACCGCTTGTAATCCACATCTTGATGCTGAGTCTTAAAAGGCAACCTCAATGGGAATTTTCCTTCTTCTATGCGACCTTGAGTATTAACGGAGAGCTGTTCGCACTGAATATCGTCAGGTTGTAATCTGTCCACGGATGCGGGTTCTTCCAGCTCCCAAGATGCTTTTGACCACGATTCGATATTGTTCTTGGACACCGCCAGAAAAGAACACGAATTACTAGGGGTCTTGTCATGAAGGAATCCGGACACTACCAACCCAAATGCCATCGGAGTAAAGTACAAACCTTGTACTCCTGTAGGATAAGGAACATGAATGTGTCCGTACTTGCTGCTGGTGTTGACTCAAGGGTCGTGGTCTCCTTGGTTTCCCCTAGGGTATGCAAGAGTGTGTGATGTCGTCCATTGCAGGTGCGACAGCAAAATCTTGAGAGGCAGGTGGAAACCTTATGTCCCTTTCGAAGACAATTCCGACAGAATTGGAGCTTGCAGACTTGTTCTAACCATTGTTCAGGGGATAAGGATCGGAAGCTCTCACAGTTTGCAACGTAGTGATACCCTTTGCAAATGTAACATTTTACTATTGAAATGCGGTTACCACTACTCTGCTGATTGTTATTGGCTCTCCGACCGTTGTTATTGCCCTGCATGAATTTGGCGGAAGAGGAATTCGAGTCACCGGTGGCATGCAAGGAAACAGTTGTGCTTCACTGCAATCCGAGGCGAGCAGTGAATTGTGATTTTCCGATCGAATTGTCAACATCCTGAGACTTCCTGATGGCAGTCTTTCGCTGGCGGACAAAATCGAGAACATTGTCTACCGTCGGAAATTCCTTATTAGATTTCAGCGATAGCTTAAATTGTCTCCTCGTTTCCGGGTCCAATACTCTGAGCGCAAGAGTGCTTAATAAGAAGTCCGCGGGGTCTTCAACCTTTAGCACACGGAAGGCATCAATACTATCTGCTACACCGGTCAGGAAACACTCGTAACTTTGGAGTTCGCCTTTTAACTGCTTGAAGTCAAAGTCAATAATTTGATGCACCAGAATATTGGCTAGGACTCTCTGGTTCTGGTACGTCTCGACAACTTTTTTCCATGTGAGCTGGTATGATGGTTCATCAATGGGGAATCTGGAAATCACGGTAGCAGCTTCACCCTTCAAGGCCCCTATAAGATAGTGGAAATTTTCCACTTGGGATAATGCTGTTTCATTATGAATTAATGATTCGAATGTAGCTCTAAAATGAGACCATTTGTGCATATCGCCATAAACGTGGGAATGTCGATTTTCGGAAGATGGGTTTCTAAAGAGGAACTTCCACTGTGGTTGATGGTGGAGCAAGCAGGGAGTGTGGTGGTGACATGCATCCTGGATTATTGCTTTGCGCTCTTTTATAAAAAGGAGATTTCCAATGGCTTTCACTATTTCCTTCTTTATTGCATCATAAACCTGGTACCATGCGTCATTAGGAAATGCATAACTCGCTCCTACTTGAACTGCGATCTCTTCTCGCTCGTTCCAGGAGTCTCTGAATTCCTTTCACTCAATCTCAGCTTTGGCTACCCTTGCTTCAAAGATTGCCGCATCAGTGTCGCTGAGTGCATCTAGAGCAATACCAGAAAGGCCGCTAAAGTCCCGCCTAGTTCCTTGCATACGCCGCTCCAACATTGCGGCACGTGAAGATAATTCCGTAGTTGTCATAATTTTGTACTGAGTTTCCTAATATGCCCTATCTTCTCCATATTGGCTAACTAATTCTTCCAGAAGATCCCTCTACTCTTCATCGCCTCCAGCCGGGGAACCGGCTCCTCTCTTTACTCGCTCATAAAAGAAACGAATGGGCCAGGCCTGTTCTCTTTCAGGAATCTATCTCACCAAGTTCCTTCTCAGCCTCTGCCCCCAGCAGAGTTCGCCGGTGGGGCATTCAAATCTTTGCGGTCCCGCTATGTGATTTGCCCACCCCTGCTTCTGCAATTTGTAAGACCTTTCGGGAAGCCGAAACAATGTTTTTAATCGATTTTTTGACAACATTTAAATATTTAAATAAGATTTTGTAAAACATCGATGTTTTGGTAAAAACAAAGAATTTTGTAACATCGATATTTTTAAAAAACCAAGATGTTTTTAACAACTATGTCTAAAGAAGATGTTGTGACAAAAAAAAAAAATGTTATTAACAAAAAAATTTTAAATCATGTTTCGACAAAAAAAAAGATATTTTTAACATCGATATTTTACTAAATATAGAATATATTACCTCCGTTATACCATTTTCTCTTAGTTTTTTTTGTAAAATGCTCAACTTTAAATAAGTAACTAAAATGTAAAAACGCAAAATCATAGTATCATTTGAATTACTTATTTAACGCAGCTCCTAGCAAAATATTCACCAGAAATACGATTCTCTGTACAAAATAGGGAAGCGACATTGATTTTTGAATATGTTTGGGTCCTAATCTTTAATGCATGAATATGAAAAACCATTAATGTTGGAAACATCGATGTTTTTCCACATTAATTAACAAAAACAACATGTTTTACACTTCAAGATCGTTTTAAATACGTTTGGGCACTAATAAATTACAATATATTACAAGACATCGATGTTTTTGAAAGAAAAGAGTCAAGAGAACTGACAATCAATAGTCATAAAAATGTCGACTAATACCTGTCCTACAATTAAACCCTTTGACAGAACTTTTGTTTTTCCAAGATTGGTTTCCGAATCCTATATAACTAGGATCTCTATCTAATACTTTTAAACATACAATTTCCTCCTTGGTATTTATTTATTATTATTTGTATTGAGAAAATATGGCCCCGTTTGTTTTTGGCTTTATAAGTATAAGTCTATTTCTATAGAAGGTCTCTTCGCCACGGTTCTAATAGCCAACGTAGAGGCTGGTCAGGTAACAGGGAGGAGGAAAGATAAATGATTTAAAATTTAATTCTAATTTGAACCTGTTGTATTTCGAATAGCTGAACACTATTGGATTATTTCATTACTTCATCAATTCTATTTTTATTAAGCCAAGATACTCCTTTGTGATCCCATGATTTGTTTTGTTTGTTTAACGTTGTTTAGGGGCGAAAAACAGCTATGGTCATCAACGCCCGTTGTGAACCCCATGATTTGTCTAAGCCTTATTGTTTTCACTATGTGTCTATTCATGCCGATTTTTCGAAACCAAGGGCTTAGGGGTTGGGTTTGGGTTGAACTTGATAATAATGTCTGCTATTTGATTGTTATATGATATACCCAGTCATACCGATCCTATCATTCTTTTATTTCCTGCTTCTCGATAGCCGTGAGTAAGTCTAGAGTTGCGTTATCTCCTTCTACCTTCATGTTTTGAGCAACTCTGTCAGCCTTCCCATTTACAGAAAGGCCACCTGGTATCTATTGAAAATAATACTTATTATTAGATTTAGTTAGAATTTGGATTAGGTTTATTTCTTTGTTAGATTTGATCTTATTTGTGTAAATGAATTCTAGTATGGCGAATGTCGAAGCTGAATAGGTTAAGATAACAATGTTTTGTTTGGTGTATGTTTGTTCGTAGTAGTTTATAGCTCTGTAAATAGCGTACATTTCGACGTATGCGGTGATGAATTTAGCAGATATTGAGGTTGAAATTTCGTAATCTATCTTTGAGTCTATGACCGCTATTGGAGTTCGCCGGTGGGGCATTCAAATCTTGGAGTGTGCAAGTTTTGAGGCATCTGTAAAGATCTGAATGTACCCGTAGTAGTTGTTTATATGGTAAGTAAGGCTAAAGTAGGTTGTCTGATGGCACCTGGACGGTAGGTTATCTTTTGGGGATATTGTGCATCTAATATGGATCTGCTGGGGATTACATTGGTTGTTGTACATTGTGGTTCAGTTGGGGCTCAGTTGAGGGGAACGTGGTAAACATGTACTGGACAGTACATTTAAACTGCTCACGGAACCCATCAAGCCTACCCCGACATTTTTTATTGATAAATTGTGACCGAGAATCGATATAACAGCGGCTCAGTTTATTGGAACCCATGTTTCGAATTTTAGCTTCTCATAACAGACAATCAACAACGATTTCTGTCCCTAGCATGGCCGCCTCATATTATATTGCTCTATTAAGTTTTACGTTGGAGAAACATCATTAGCCTTAGATACACATAGTATATTAGCAAATCTATTGAAACATTTAATTCTGCTACCATTATTGTAACTTGGATGATTATATTTACTTTTCAGATTGACACCTCCCTTTTTGGCAACAATCGTTATATTAGGGACCTTTGCTAATAAGTTGTGTGATGGACCGCTTTGCAGTCATGTTGATATGGAAAAAAAATTATGCGCTGGTTACTGGTGGACTAATTTACTGTACATCAATAATATTTACCCTACATGGCCGAAATCAGTAAGTAAAATAAAAAATCTGGTGCGTGCTTGCAACACACAACTTTCACTTACTAACTTACTTAGATTAGAAATTAATGCGTTTTGTTAATTGCCACTTCTCAAATGAACAGAACGTTAATTTTGAACAATGGTCTGTCATTAAAGGCGTACTCCGCATGAGTGGGCTCAACGAGTTTTATGAGTTGACTGAATATTTTTCTTTTTTTCTCCACTGTATGTTTTCTTTATTTTTATCATATCTCATATTTAGCCATTTCTTATTTTTAGGCGTAACGAGAGGCAGTTCATTTCTAGATAAAAACAAAAACAAAGGTACTTTATAGGAAACAAAAAAACAAACAAAAAAGGTCCCTACTCCATTTAAGCACCCTCAGAACATTTTAATAATGATAAAGCTTATCTGATATTAAATAACACCTAATTTTCATTAAACATGACGACTTTGATGAAAACCGTTAAAGCCGTTTTTGAGATGTTTAAAAAAAAGGTAAAAATTGGAAAAAAGTTATGAAATAAAGTGCCCCCTCCGTTTGATCAATTTTGATGAAATATTAGCTATCAAATCTTTGGCATGTACATACATCAAATAACCAGTTTGACCAAAATCGTGAAAGCCGTTTTTGAGTAAATAAAAAAAAACACGTTAAAATGATACAAAATTTATTAAGTAAAGTCCCCCCTCCGGTTGATCAATTTTGATGAAATTTTTACGGTCATATCCCGGGCATATTAATACATCAAATACTCAGTTTAATCAAAATCGTTAGAGCCGTTTTTGAGAAAATCGAAAAAAACCTAAAAAGTTATTAAGTACCCCCTCCCTTTGAACAATTATGATGAAATTTTTGCTGTCACATTGCGGGCATATACATACACCAAATACCCAATTTCAGTTTTTGTACGGCCTATAGTTTTTGAGATAGTCTGTTCACACACACACACACATACACACACACACATACACACTCACACACACACACACACACACACACATACACACACACATACACACACAGACATACAGACCATTTTGCGAGACTTGGTTAGTTGGACTAAGGGGACCCCAAAACGTGTATTTCCGTTGAAAACCGGTAGTCGAAATTTTTCACGATCGCAATACTTTCCTTACTATATATTTTATATATACGTAAGTGAAAGTAATAAATAATCTGGTGCTGCGCGCATCACACAATTTTCACTTACCAACTTACTTAGATTAGAAATTGATGTGTTTTTTTAATTGCCTCTTTTCAAAGACAAACGTTTTTCCCCATTCATTTCTATTCTTTTTTTTTATTTGCTCTATAAAATACACTACTTCTTTTATTATTATTAAATAATAGTCTTTATTTTTTACATGCTTCGGCAATGCAAGCATAATAATTCAAGTCGTCTAATTTTATAATGCTCTAAGTAGTTGAAAACTTCATTTAGTTGTCATTAAAGAAATAATTTCTATTAAATGAACAGAACAATTAATTTATGAACAATGTTTTGTCATTAAAGGCGACTTCCGCATGTGTGGGCTTAACGTGTTTTATGAGTTGACGGAATATTTTTATTTTTTTCTCCTCTATATGTTTACTTGATTTTTTACATATTTCATATTTAGCCATCTCTCCACTACTTTAAATGCTCCAATTCATTTCCCTGACACTTTTTTTCTTCTTTGAATCCCACACCTTCCAGCAGTTATAGCACTTCTGTGGGTAAAACAATATTTATTCAAAGAAAAATAACAATTGTCAAGGCCACGCGAATTATAGCTACTGTCCAGCCAATCGCTCCTCATATATAGTCGTAAGGAGACGGTCTAGAACCTCCTGGAACGGCTTGGATGGTACTCCAAATGTCACAGATGTCATAAACACGTTTACAGTTTGTTCCAGCTGTCAGTTCACTTCAACAGAAGGTCTAGGACTTAAACCGTATTTTATTTTTTAATGTTACAATATAGACAATATGTTTAAGTAAAATACGCTATAATATAAACTCACCAGCAAAAAAAACCGGACACTCACATTATCCCTCATAATTCCAGTAAATTTTATTTGATTTTTAATTTGTGGTTAGGGTTACTTTCTTTATAGGTCACTTCAACAAAATCTACCAGACATTAAAAAAAAAATTATTAATACTTGCCTACAATTTACAAAAATAAATTTTTTTCACTTTTTCAGAAACTCATAAATGTTCATATTTTAAACTTTTACTAAAGGTACGGCCTCCTAATATCTCGTATTGCCCCCTCTTGCACGGTTGAGTGCTCTCATCCTGTTAGGCTTAGAAGAAATCAAATTTTGGATCAGTTCCTCTTTCACAGCATCCCATTCTTCTCGAAGAACAATTTTGAGCTCATTTATTATTTGGGGATGGATGACGATTCCTAACACGTCTCCCTCAATTATCCCACAAGTGTTCTATTGGATTCATATCGGGAGATCGTGCAGGCCAGTCCAAAACTGGAATTCCCACCTGCTCCAGGTATTCGGCGACTATACTTGCAGTATGCGGGCGAGCATTATCCTGCATTAAAATGAATTGATCATCAATAAATGGGGCGAATGGGAGAACAGCCTCGATGAGTACTTCCTCAATGTACCTGTGTGCACCCAGTGCCCTATTTTCAATAAAAAACAGTTCAGTTCGGGCGTGGAAATTTATTCCTCCCCAAACTATACCTGATTGTCTTTAGAAAGGCTGTGACTCGCGCAGGGTGCATTGAGCAAATTGCTCCCTTGGTCTCTCCACACTCTGTCACGAACGTCTGAGCGGTACAGACCAAACTGAGACTTATCAGTAAACAAAACAGCCCCCATTGCTCGAAAGACCAATTTAGATGCCGGCCAGCGAATAATCGGCGTTCTCTTCTATGTCTTTCCAGGAGTAGGCACCCTACCTCAGGGCGCCTCGCTGCAAGCCCTTGCTCCCTCAGTCTCCGCCTTACAGTATCTGTGGTGATATGGGTATTCCACACCATTTCAAGTCTGTCCCGGACTTCGGAAGCAGTCAAATGACGATTTCTCAATACTGAGAGGGTAGGAATTTCAGTTTTGGACTGGCCTGCACGATCTACCGGTATGAATCTAATAGAACATTTGTGGGATCATTTAGGGAGACGTGTTAGGAATCGTCATCCACCCCCTAGTGATGTAAATGAGCTCAAAATTGTTCTTTGAGAAGAATGGAATGCTGTGCCAGAGGAACTAATCCAAAATTTGATTTTTTAAAAGCCTAACAGGATGAGAGCACTTATCCGTGCAAGAGGGGGCAATACGAGATATTAGGAGGCTGTACCTTTAATAAAAGTTTAAAAAATGAATAATTATGAGTTTCTGAAAAAGTGAAAAAAATTATTTTCGTACATTATACACAATTATTAATACATTTTTTTTATTTTTTGGTAGATTTTGTTGAAGTGATCTATATAGAAAGTAACCCTAACCAAAAATTAAAAATCAAATAGAATTTACTGGAATTATGAGGGATAATGTGAGTGTCCGGTTTTTTTTGCTGTTGAGTTTATATATGAAATAAAATAATATATTTTTTTAAATGTTATAACCTTTCAGTGCTTATCTGTATCCTGGTATCTGGCAGCAGATTGGCAACTATTTTTTTTTATCTCACCTTTTGTGGTAATAGTTATTAACAAGTGCCCTCAACACTTATATAAGCTGCTAAGCGCAATTATCTTGATATCTGTAATAACGACATTCACAGTATGTTATATATATGATATTCCAACAATTATCCTGAATGAAAGGTAAGTACTAAATTCTAGTCTTTTAACTTGTTATCCATTAAGCTTAACATACGCTTAGAGAAAAATCTGGTGCGTGCACACAACACACAACTTTCACTTACCAACTTACTTAGATTAGAAATTAATGTGTTTCGTTAATTGCCACTTCTCAAAGTTGTACATTTTTCCACATTCATTTCTTATTTTTGTTTTCATTTGCTAAAAAAAAAACACTACTTTCTTTTATTATTAAATAAAAGTTTTTACTTGTGATAATTCGGCAATGCAAGCATAATACTCCAAGTCGTCTGATTTTATAATTCTCTATGTACCTGTTGAATATTTCATTTAGTTCCCATGAAGCAAATAATTTTCATTAAATGAGCAGAACATCTTTAATTATAACGCATTGGTTTGTCATTAAAGGCGTACGACGCATGCGTGAGCTCAGGGTGTTTTATGAGTTGACGGAATATTTTTCTTTTTTTCTCCTGTATATGTTCACTTGATTTTTTTCATATATCATATCTAGCCATTTCTTATTTTTAAGCGTGATGAGAAACAGTTAAGTTCTCAATATAAACTAAAACAAAGATACTTTATAGTTAAACAAAAAAGGCCCCTTCCCCATCTAAGCCCCCACAGAAAATTTTAAAACTGATAAAACTTACCTGATATTATTTACCACCTAATTTTCATTAAACATGACGAATTTGATCAAAATCATTAAAGCCGTTTTTAAGATAATCGAAAAAAGGTAAAAATTTATGAAATTAAGTGCCCCCTTCGTTTGACCAATTTTGATGAAATGTTGGCTGTCATATCTTTGGCATATACATACAGTAGTCTCTCGCTAATCCGAACCTCGATAGTCCGAATTCTCCAATAATCCGAACAGCCGCCCAGGGGTTTTTTCATTCTCTCATTTTATCAAAATTTATTTTTTAATTAATTTACTCCCTGAAAAAACTATGGTACACCATAAAGAATCATGTGCTCCCGGTCGAAAAATTTCTAAAGAACGATTAACCTTCATGCCATGTTCAAATGCAACAGGAACACACAAACTTAGATTATTGGCTATTGGAAAGTCTAAAAATCCTCGAGCTTTTAAAAACGTAACATTCCCTCTTCTTTACAAAAATCAAGAAAAGGGGTGGATGAATATTTAGATTTTCATAGACTGGTTCCACAATGAATTTGCACCATCTGTTAAAAGGCATCTTGAAACAATTGGTCTTGAAAAAAAAGCTCTTTTGCTCATCGATAATTGTCCTGGTCATCCTGATGAAAACGAATTAGTGAGTGTAGACGGAAAAATAGCAGCTATGTTTTTACCTCCAAACTGTACTGCCTTATTGCAACCAATGGACCAACACGTTATTCAGCAGCGTGTGAAACTGCATTACAGGAAGTACCTCCACTCGCATATTGTGTCTCAGGAAGGTGATATACCATCAATATTAAAAAAATTAATCTTACAGACGTAGTGTTCAACTTAGCAGCAGCTCGGGATTCCGTACTACCAAACCTTATTAGAGCATCTTGGAACAAACTGTTGGGGAAAAGGGACACGGAGGATATTTCAACTGGGTCTAACCTTGTTTTAATATCAAAACTTTTGAAGACTGTCAATCCAGAAGTTGAAATCAAAGAACACGAAGTGAATGATTGGATTCAGGGGAGTGAAGAAAATGAGGTAGCACTAAAAACAGATGAAGAGATTGTAAGCTCCGTTCAGGAGCCATCGGAAACTGAAGATGATGGACCGTCAACTGTGGTTCACATTGTGAAGCATGAAGATGCAGTAAAAAATTTCAACTACTGCATTAGTACTTGCACCTTTTGACCAATTTAGATGAAATTTTCGCTGTCACATCTCGGGTATATACATACACTAAATACCCAATTTCAGGTCCGCACGGCTTATAGATTTTGAGCTAGTCTGTTCACAAACACACACACACACACACACAGACCATTTCGCGGGACTTGGTTATTTCGACTCAGGGGACCCCAAAACGTGTATTTCCGTTGAAAACCGGAATTCGAAATTTTTCACGATCGCAATACTTCCACTTACTGTATATTTCATATGTAGGCAAGTTAAAGTAAAAAGAAGTAACCCAGAAACAAAATGAACTATCATTAATATTTCACTTATATCCGTTAATTGTACAATATGAACTGAAGCTGTTGGGGTATAACCTGCCATTGTGATAATCTAAAGGATGTAGAAGTGTTGATCATTCATATAAATTTTTGCTGTGTCAGTCATTATTCATCATTTATTTTAAAATTTCCTGAAGGTAAATGGATACAATACCTCTGGAAAAGAATCCAACGTTAATTTGTACCTATTAAATATATAATAAATAGTTGTACTAGTCGGTTTCCTTCTGGAACTTCTGAATATAAATAAAAACTGTAGTATATATTTCATCGATTAACTATGAGTTTCTGGGCCCCTACCCATCGCAATACTTTCCCTTACTATATATTTTAAATATAGGTAAGTGAATGTATAAATTATCTTTAGAGGTGTGTAACACTCAACTGTTTTTCTTTACAATAGGATGACTAATAGTCAGGATTTTCAGTTAAACATTTTTTTTTTTTGTTTTGAGAAGGCAACGCTTCGATCCCTACATGTTGATGTTAAGACAAATTTATGTGCAACATGTAAGCTATCTATGCTAGAGGATCATAATTAAATGTTCATCAAGTAATTATTAATCGTAAATAGTAACAATAAGAAGTTACAAAATAATGGAAACAAAACCAACTGATGGTATGTTTACATAACATGGGTGCTTAAAAAATGTAAAAGTGGTCCTTAAAATAAATTAAATTTTACATAAATATTTGAATAAGTAGCTGGTTATCGTGATAAAATCTGACTACAATCTGATATTTATCTTGTTGAGGCCAGAGTAATACAGAGACCGAGGACAAAAAATGGTAAGGTGATAGGGGTTTAGTTTGCCGACTTCAAAAGGTTTGTAACGGGGAAACCCAACGCTTTTCAAGGGAAAGGCTAAGTGGATGATAAAAAAAAAAGGAATTATAACAACTGACATTATGGACAGTACAGTATACAAATAGTTTATTTCATAACTCAATAATAACATAAAAGTAAGAGTATACGCAAAGTAACAATGCATATAAAAAATTAATAATACATCTAATCTTGTAACAAATTGGAGTTAATCTCATGCTAATACAAATATACAACAGATATTAAGTATACAAAAACGCAGGAACTACCTCTTGCTAAAGTTCATAGGTCGTCTAAAAACCTCTCCGGATTTTTTTGATTTTGCACGGTTTAAATTGCCTACACGCCTCTGTCTCTCACCCGAAGTATCCCATTCGTTACTAAATTTATACAGATGGTCGCCGAACCCATTTCCTCCTTGGACGGTCAGTAATGCAATTTTTGATTTCTCTCTAAAGAAAATAATAAAATCATCCTACCCCCCTGAAGTGCATAAACAGAGTTTTCTAAACATTTTGACCAAATATAACGATTTCTTCCCTATTTACACAGGCGGGTCAAAACAATTGGGCAATGTTGGTTGTTCCGTAGTCCTTCCTACGGAGGCAATCCGATACAGTCTTCCATCCACCTTTTCTGTATTCTCATTCGAACTCTTTGCCATACACCTATCCCTAGTCTTAATTATACGTAATGACTTCAACAGCAACAATTTTCTAGTTATCAGCGATTCTTATTCAGCTCTAAAATCCATACAAAAGTTCCAGTTCCAGGATAACCCCAAAATAACCTCTATAATACATAAAATTTCAGGAACAAACAAAATTCAAAATTTCTTTGGGTCCCCAGTCATGTCGGAATAAAAGGAAATGAACTTATTTCCAGTTCCAGACGTTAAAATTTCGCTTATGTGATATGACTTCCACACAGCTATCTTCAATCTATTATATTGAAGTCTGGAGCCAGTTTTGGACATCGGTTCCGGATACTAATAAAATGAAGAATTTGTTTAGAGATAGCCACCCTCTCCCAGAAATAAACGGAAGCCGGCGAGAGCAGACTATAATAATTCGCCTAAGCAATGGGCACACTAGGCTTACCCACGTGCATCTCTTCGAAGATAAAACTCCACCAATATTTCCAAGATGCAATTTAAATTTAACTGTGGAACACATCTCAGAAGACTGCCCAGGACTGGAAGCGGCGAGAAATACGCACCGCATGAAGGGATATGCTGAAGCACTAAAACCAGAATGTTCAAAGAACTTATTTAAATTTCTAAAAGAAATCAATATTTACAAATCCCTATGAAATCACCATAGCCCTTATGTATTTATAAATTAATAGAATTTGGTGCCTCTAGCCTATGATGTTGTATATGACACCTATACACTATACTATATGACACCCTAAAATGTAACTAAATAAATAAATAAAGTATACAAAAACTATAATACCTAAAAATATCAATTGATTAACAATCCATTGTTACATCTCTAGATAGAAAATCCATAACAATGCACTATACAAAATGATATGTCCTCTAAAAATATATGATTGGCAACCAGCTTACACTTCCCTTGGTCGACGACTCTTTTACTGCATGGAAAAGAGTAAGGTACAAGCTTGGTACTGTGGAACAGATTCCCTTCTTTTCGTTTTTTTCTACTTCCTAATTCATAAATTGAATTAGAATGTCTTTTCTTTATCACGAATGGTCCACTTCTGATCTCCTCTAGCTTATTTCTGTTTAATTTGTTACCATTTGCTACATACACTAAGTCGTCACCTTCTTGAAATTCATATTCCCTTCTGTTCTTGTCTATTCTAATCTTATTTCTTTCAAAACTTTTTTCAGAATTTTCGAAAGGCTCTTCTAAATTATTTGCTTGTTTTAGTTGAGAAGGTACGATTTCAGACGTCGTGCCAAATAAAAGATATGTTGGAGTGACTTTGGTTGAACTATGTACTGTATTACTATATTCATCTAAGCACTGTTCAGCAATCTTTGTCCAAGGTGTATTGTTACCATTGTATCTTCGTTATTATTGTAACTTCGTTAAATTTACACCGAATCCTGATCACCAACGTTTGGTTCAATCGTTCGTTTAAGCCGTTCGATTGAGGATTATCGACTGAGGTATAAACAAGTAGAATACCTTTTTCTTTTAAATATTTTTTTAATTTCATTGAATTTAATGCCGTTATTGATCAACCAACAGCATTTTTATGTCATAATTAGGGCCCGGATTCATATGCATTTAAATATTTTTATTTGAGTTACATATCATAATTAACAACAGTTTAAAATACGTTTTAAGATATTTTGAACTATCTAGACGCGTTTTTATTTTACATATTTCAGGACAAATTCATATTTTTACAAATTGTTACATTTTTATTACATATTTCGTAACATTCGACGATTTCGCAGTTAGATGTTTATAAAATAAAGCTTCAAGGTACAAATTAGATTACCAAGACAGGCAGTCGTTGTTTCTTAGTATTCGAATACTTTCGAACTCTGAAAAAAATTGGAATTGTTTACTTGCCTTTTCTCAGAATCCCTCACTCTCTGTTCCCTAGACTCCTTCCAGTTTTAAGCCAATCTGACGATCAGTAATATCGCAATCGCCGAGCATATACTAAGTTAAAAAATGCCAAAGGTACCTGCAAAAACTAGGGACCTAGTTGCCAAGTACATTCGCGAGTTTCCCGATGAGACATTTAAAAGTGATTCTGCAATATTATATTGTTCATGTTGTGATACAGCACTGTCAACTTCACAACGTTTCCAAGTTACCCAGCATATCGCTACAGCTAAACATAAAAGGAACAAAGAAAGAAGCTCAAAGCTGCAACAGACCTTCATAGCAGCTTCTTCAGCTGGTTCATCACGTGAGTCAACTTTTAATATAGATTTATGTCGCGCATTAATTAGAGCTGACATCCCCTTTCATAAAATTAATAATCCTGATTTCAAGAGTTTCTTAGAACGCTACACCGATAAAAAGATACCGGATGAAAGCACATTAAGGAAAAATTATTTGAAAGATATTTACATGGAAACTCTTGTTAAAATTCGAGATGACATAAAAAAATGGTCCTATTTGGGTTTCGATTGACGAAACTACTGATGTTGAAGGGAGATATATTGCAAATATAATAATTGGAAGGCTATGCCAGGACTCGCCTGCACCACAGTTTCTCTTAAATTGTGAATATCTGGACAAATGTAATTATGATACTATTGCACGTTTTTTAAATGATTCTATGAGTCTTCTGTGGCCAACTGGTGTTCTACATGAAAAAGTTTGATTATTTTTATCAGATGCAGCTCCATATATGGTGAAAGCGGGAGCTTCTTTGAAGGTATTTTATCCAAATATGATCCATCTCACTTGCCTCGCCCATGCTTTTCATCGAGTAGCAGAGATTGTCAGACTTCATTTTTCGGAAGTTGATATTTTGATATCGAATGTTAAAAAAATATTTTTAAAATCCCCAAAACAAGTTAACATTTTTAAGGAGGTTTTTCCTGACCTATCTTTGCCTCCTCAGCCAGTAATTACAAGATGGGGCACTTGATTAGAAGCAGCTGAATATTACTGCAAGAACTTCGATAAAATTAAAGATGTTATATCCAAACTAGATTCAGATCCGGCTGCTGCAATAGAAAAGCTAAATCCGTAATGGAGAAACCCAACTTGAAAAACAACTTGGCTTACATAGTCTCAAATGCATGTTTTTTAATACACTTAATAAATAAACTCGAAACGCAAAACATGCCAATAACCGAAGGCATTGCAACTGTTAACTTTGCCATTGAGAAGCTAGAAGAAGCGTCAGGAGAAATGGGAACCATAATGAAAAATAAATTGCAAGATGTGTTAAGAAAAAACCCAGGATGGAAAGAAATCACACTATTGGCAAAAATTCACAGTGTTGAGGAAATAAAAGAAGATTTTTTAGAAACATTTTCACCATCAGACTTATCAAGTTTTAAATATGCTCCATTGACTTCGGTTGATGTAGAGCGTTCTTTCAGCCGCCACAAAGCTATTTTACGACCTCAACGGCGTTCTTTTTTGTTTGATAATTTAAAAATGTATGTTGTATCCAATAATTTTAAAATATAAGTTGTATCCAACACTAAAATTTATTATCCTTCCTGTATATATTTTTCTTAAAGAATTTCAAAGAATAAATAAACCATTTTACAATGATATGGATTTTACACATTTTCCCTTACATATTTTACAAAAAATAACTACATATATATGTACATATTTTGAATTTTTTACTACATATAAATCCGGGCCCTAGTCATAATCTTTTGACAACGGATTTATTAATTTAAAAAATCCTGAGCATTTTGTTTACTTGATGTTAAAATCCAGGCATATCTAGTGAAATGATCCACCAGCAAATGCATATATTTCTTAGTGGGACCGTTGCCGCTGAAACCCCCAATGGTGTCAATTGACACAATTTCAAAGGGCTGTTTAGCCGGTCCTAATTTTGATAGTACACCTATAGCTCGACTTGACCTAGATTTATTTTTCTTACAGATTTCACACCTTTGACAAAAATGATTTAATTTATCCATATTTTTGTACCTATGAAATTTATTTTTGCGAAAAAAAAAATGTATTTTGACAAATAACTGCCAAAGTATGGGCGATAGGAAAAACGTCCTACATATTATTTTAAAGGTAGCGTTTGTAGAAAACGATGCCTTAAAAAAATTCTGACTTGGATTAGTAATAACAGAGGTGTGAAGTAAAAGCCGAACCAGTGGAAAATTACAGTAAAATGTTGGTGGGGGGTACGTCATTTTAAAGAAACACCAAAAACTAATAGATAAATGTACGAAAAGCAGATACTTTTGGTGTCTGAATGGTCCGATGCCCTGAAACGTAATAATAATTATGCATCCCTACGCGGAGTCCCAGGTGTGTGCGGACAGAGGGAATCTCGTTAATCCATTCAGGTGTGCCTCGAAGGTGATCGTACCTAGCCAGTGGCCTACCGACCACCTCCGCACCATGAAAGGCGAGAAGAGAGAGGAAGGGGACAGAACCTGCTAACCAGCCTGACCCCAACAAACACTCATGACCTATACAGGTCGGCGCTTGGTGGTCTCAGTAACCACGACCACCACGTCTGTACATGGCACCCGTAGGGGTCCTGGCACCACCCAACGATGGCGCCCGGGAGAGCGTCATCCCCGTGGTACCATTTGGCATCACCGCCTCAACTCCCGAATGGATAGTGGGCCGGACAGCCTGTCCTACGGATTCTCCTACTTAGGGCATGATTGCGGGGGCTCACCACCATGGCCTAAGGAGGACTGGTCCCGTGCCAGCGCCTCTGTCGTTCGCGAGTTGTAACAACAACTGTGGTGTGTGCGGACAGTTAACGAGAAAAAGTGTATTCCTTTTCTTAAAGAGAGGTTCCACGAGAGAGAGTTTCACGTGAGAGGCCTTTGATTTAGAGCCCGCGGAACTCAACCTAGATCAACCAAGAGCTTCATGGAGGATCTTGGTGTGGAGATAAAGGACGTAGCAAGCTTGGTGAGGAGTATAGTCCTGGACTCCCTGGGAATAATACATCACCACATATGTTATAGTAGCTGAATTAGAGACTGGTGAGAGAAGATCTATGCATTATAAGTTATTTATTTATCTATTTATTTTATGATAGGTTAAACGATGGTCAGGATTTTCAGTTTGCAATGATTTTGTTGTGGTAAGCCAACGTTTCGATCCAACTTGTGGATCTTCATCAAGGCTAAAAGAAAACAAATTGGCTGGTTAACAAGATAAAATAGAATCTGATATTTACCTACTGAGTCCAGGTGGATACTAAGACTAAAGGTAAAAATAAGGTGAGAGGTAGTGGTAGGGGATTAGTTTGCCGACTTCAAAGGTTTATGACGAGGAAATCCAAGGCTTTTGAAGTGAAGGCACATGACAATTGAGTGAACAAAAATATTTAAAAACTAACAAAATAGATGATACTGTATATAAATAGTTGTGTCTGGACTCAATAATAACATAAAAATGAGATAATACATAATGTAACAATGCATAAAAAATTGGAAAATATACAGAAAGAAGTATACAATACAAAAAATAATAATAGTACAAGAGATACAGAGATAATTGCAGGTACCCATGAAATCATAACTAGGATTTGAGGATGCGGAATATGTTAGAATAAGTGGATGAAATTATCTCTTTATCTGTTTGGTGATTTACCGGGTTATTTTTTTCCAGATGGATGAAAATGGATTCTGAGAGGAGTCGTTTATCGTGGTTAGGTATAGTAGCTAATATGGAGGGGTTCTCAAAGTCGAAGGAATGGTTGTGGGCAATGGCATGTTCTGCTAATTTAGATGTAGACGAATCACGCGTGGAAATACTGTATTTATGTTGATAAATAAGTTTTTTAAAATAGTTTTTGGTTTCACCGATATAGCAACTGTTGCAATTAAGCGTGGAGCACTGGGTACGATAAACTACATTAAACTTGTCTAGGAGAGGTATTTGGTCTTTGATTTTGGTATAAAGATTTTTTAATTTATCGTTATTTTTTAATACTAGGCGCATGTGTGGGAAACTCGATGAGAAGGACTTTTTAATTTTGTTTGAGAGAATGGGGATATATGGGATAGATCTGTATTGGAAAGTAGAGATCGGAGGTTGTGAAGAGTTGTTAGAGAGATTTTGAGTTGTAGCATTGTTATTGATAAGTGTTTTTATTAGTGCTCAGGAAAATCATTAGGTTTTAAGATATTTTTCAGGCGGATTTTGTTATGACAATGAAATTGTGGATCGGACAAGGTTAGGTTACGGTGGATAAGGTTTTTTGCGACGTTGATTTTTTGGTGATGTGGATGTTGGGAAAAATAGTTTAGTAGTCGGCCAGAATAAGTGGGTTTGGTGTACCAATCAGTGGATATGGAATTGTCTGGGTTTCTGGTAATGGAAATATCTAGGAATAAAAGGGTACAATTGGTTTCCGATTATATAGTGAAACGGAGACGTGGATGGTAGGAGTTAAAGGCGGCGAGAATATCAGTAATAGAGTTAGGATTGAGAATCAATAGGAGGTCGTCTACATATTTTTTAATGAAAAAAATATCGTTGGGGAATTTAGGTATTACAGAATCAAGAAGGTCGTTGAGGACCATACCGGAGAGGTCGGGAGCTATACAGCTATCCATTGCAAGACCCGAAGTTTGGAGAAAATATTTATTTTGAAAACAAAAATATCCAGAATTACAGCATAAAGCAAGGGAGTCAATGTAGGCAGATCTTTTGAGTTTACTATGGGATTCTAACAAGTTCCATTTTTCTTCAACGTTTTGGAGGGCACGATCCGTCCGGATGTTAGTGAAAAGACTCTCGGCGTCGAAAGAGGCTAAGATAAATATCTTAGCCTTAGGCAGAGATAAATATCTCACCTGGACTCAGTAGGTAAATGTCAGATTCTATTTTATCTTGTTAACCAGCCACTTATTTTAATATTCATGTATACACCATCTTTTATATTATTATCAGTTCTGTAATGTATCCACTTATTGTCAACCTCTAGCATAGATACTCATATATTTGTTTTCTCTTAACCCTGATGAAGATCCACAAGTTGGATCGAAACGTTGGCTTACTACAATAAAATCATTGTAAACTGAAAATCCTGACCATCATTTAACCTATCGTAATTGAAGAACAGTTGACTATCTCTCACCTCTACTATTTATTTTATGCATTATTTATTCATGCAATTGCTTGTTAAAATTTAATATATTTTTTTTTCTGATTTTATAAGCCTGGGTTGATTATTGATTTGATTGATTGATTGATATGTTTATTGTTGTTGCATGATTGATATATTTTAATAAGAATGTAATGCAAATAAAATAAAAAAGTCAAATATTCTGAGATAGGCATAAAGTATGCTATGCATTAACAACCGAATGTTGTTGGGCAGCATCTCTTTTATGATGAATAAAGTGTTTCTCTCTCTTTTCTTTATGTTATGATAACATTCCTACTTGGTGGCACTTATAGGATTTGCTATTGTCTAGATATAAAATTCTTAAAGGTAGTCACTTATTAGGACTTATTTCCGTCATAATTACTCATTTACTTGTCTGAATTGTGCACTGTCCAACGGCGAATGAATAAATTTTATTGAAACAGATAATGGAAATGAACTTAGAACAGCCAGGCTTGGATGTGTTTATGGGTTTTTCACATTCGAGGCAGACATATTATCAGGTACCGAAATAACTGACTTGTATGATGTTACTGTATTGGCCAATAAATGACAATTTTCCTGGGACACTTGCTACCAGTATTCGTATAATAATCTTAAATCGTCTATAGAGACATTACATTATTTAAAAAAAAGTTTGCCACTGTTCATTCATCAATAAAAACTGGCAAAAACCTCCTCATCTCACAGCTAATAACCTCATCGTATGAAAGTCCCCGCGGCAAAAATTTAGCAGACACAAAAATGATTAGTGTCGAAAAGGATCGAAGCCCCAGTGTTTTGCAACTCATTTTCTAAATAATTCTTCATTACGAAGGATATTGTTCCTAGTACTTCGCTCTTAAGTGTAGTCAAGAATTCATCGAAAGGAATGACGAATATAATTGAATACCCCAGAAATATTTTTGAATTAAACCAGTAGTGTAGTATCGTGAATAATAATATCCTTCGTAATAATAGATTAACCATAAAATGAGTCTCAAAACACTATTGCCACTATCCTAGCGGGGCAGTCATTTTGATATCGATCAATTTTATGGCTGCCCCGTTTTCGCTGCTGGTACTTTTATCTAATGATGTTGTTTTTGGAAATAGAATTAATTTCTATCGTCACTTTAACAATCAGTTTAAATAAAGAAATATAAACGATCCCTACCGGAGTAGTATATATTATCCCGGTTTTGTGTGACAGCGGAACCATCTCGACAACTCTCGGAACATAGACTTATTTATGTAAATGACAAATACTGACGATAATATTTCACAAAGGAAAAATATTGTCATAGGAATAAAGTTTTAAATGTCGACATCGAAAACTTTGAACCTATAAAAATAAATGCCCTAAAACTATGAAATAATTACTTTCAGATTTTTATGAATAGGTAAACAGAAAAATTGAGAATGGTATGAAAAGTGGAAAATATAATGAAACTAATGCTTTTATATTCATTTGTAGGAATACACACTAGCTATTAATAAAAATTATTAAATTAAAACATCAAATACCACGTTCAACACAACACAATATTTTCGGAGGCGGCGATGATAAATTTAAAAAATTTAACAATATTAAGTATGTAAATCTTAAAAATCTTCTAAATTGATCTTCTCTTACCATCTATTGATTTCATTGTCTATAATTTTCTAATGAAATCGTAACCAACATATAAGTTGAAAGATTTTCTATTTTGCGTCGCCTCCAAAAAGATTGCGTTGCATTGTATTAATTTAATAATTTTTATTAACAGTGAGCAATACTTCAGTGAAAGTAAATATTCAAAACATAATTTTTACATGAGAAATAAACGTACGAAGATTTACCAAAGATAATACATGATGGGCCTCGACTCATTTGTTTCGTAGGCGTTCAGAAAATAATCTTTAGTTATACACTCCAAACGAATTTACCAATTTACTTTCTTTTTAAATATATATTATATATATTCTAGTTATGAAAACATATGGAAATATTATGCGTTACTGTATATGACTCCTTATAGAAGAGCAGTACCTTGGACTATTGGCATGGCCTGTGGTGCCTTCTTGCATAATGCCGAGAAAAATCCGATGAACCTTTCAAAAGTAATAATTTTAATTTTACTGCATTTAATATTATTAAACATCACAGACTTCTTGCATAATGCCGAGAAAAATCCAATGAACCTTTCAAAAGTATTAATTTTAATTTTATTACATTTAGTATTATTAAACATCACTGAGAAAAATGAAATATATAAATGTAGTAAAATCTAATAATAAGTACATTTTTCACAAATCGTCTACAAAGGAACAAGTTTGTGGATTTTCGGCCATAATATATAATTATTTATTCTTTCTAAAAAGAATAATCTATCTTGGATCCATGTTTTGAAAAAAAATTAATTACCTATAGAGAGCATAAATTATCTTTCATCAAATTATTTAGCAATTTCTTATAGTGTTTCTTTTTGAAAACCCCAAGAGATTTAGAGGATTTGATTTCATAAGGCATTATGCAATGAAGAGGTATATTAAATTGGCTTCTGTGTGCTCAAATTTGTAGATCTGAAGTGGAACTATGTTTTCTAAATAGGATAAAGAAAACTGCCAAGCAAGTATTATCTTCTTTCAGAAAGTTTTAGCCAACCAAGAGTTTTAAAAATAGGTGTAATGTGGTTATGAATAAGAGCATCAAGTGTGAAACAAATGCATGCATGAAGTTGTGCCGTTTTTTGGCTTACCCTAGTGGGGTGTTTGTCTATCTGACTAATGTACGTGGCACGAAGCTTGAAAAAAGAAGGGAGCGGCAGAATGCTCTCCTTACCGCTGAGACGGGAAAATATTTCCGGCCCACGGACTCTCCGGGGTTGGATAAGGAAACCGGTTGCTCACCGGCAGGTAAGAAAAGGAACCTACCCCTGATACTCTCCGGGGCTGCTGGTTGCTCACGAGGTGGTACTCTCCTCTGTAGATAGGAAGAGAGGATTCAGGTTACTCACTGGGAGATACGAGGTCACTATAGAAAAGTATGAAGTTAGGCTAAAGTAAGTATAATGACGAAAGGTACAAGTGTAATAAGTGGAGAGAGGGAGAGGTAGTGTCAAGTAAGGGAGTTCCGTACCGGCTGGGAGCTAGGTCTGCTCTGCTCTTTTTTATTTTTTCTCCAAACCCCTTATTAATTATTTAGGTGACAGGTCAAAGTGGAAAATTAAAGTTTATTTCCACGGTTAAATGTGGTACATCTTTTTACTGGAACTGGGTTCCATTTTAAAGCAGGTCTGTGCTGTCAGAGTGTTATTGTATATTTGCATATTCATACAAATCATTTCAAATGTTGGAGCACACCAATTTGAACAATGGCGCGGCCTAAAGTAATGCGGGTCTTAATATAGCCTTGTATATCGATTAGAATAAGATGTATATCGATAGAATGAATGATATGTGTATCGATAGAATGAGATGGTGAAGCCTGTAGGATCGCTGTCTGACTGTTTTGGTTTTCTTGTGGATGTGTGTGGTGAGTTGGAGATGGCGGTCTAGAGTCTCGCCCAGGTAGGTTATAGAATTTGACGGCTCGATATTAGTGTTTCCCACACGTTTTCGGGAGTGTGTTCTTCTTCTTCTTCATTATGGCAAACACTACACAGTCCGTTTTTGTAGGGTTCGCCTAGATGTTGAGTTTCTCCAGCTGATTAACTATCAAAAGTGAGTTCGGCCTGTTATTGCGCTCTTTTGCGGCTGGCGCTGCCGCTATATCGTCGGCATAGGCGACGAATGTCGCTCGTTTGTAAGTTTTGCACACTTAAGTCGCACAGTGGTTCGAAATTTCCAATTTAGGGAAAAAACCCTTAACATTTTTCCCACCTGTCACAGATTTTTTTTAGAATAATCTTTTATGGCTTCTTTAATTCTTTGTCTATTTGTTTTTTTATCTTCATGGTTATTTCCAAGTTTTAAAATGTAGATTAAGAGACATTTATTTCTATCTTTTGACCCATATTTCAACCATCAATTACAAATTCTTTTCGTAGAACGACGAGCACGAAACCTGAAATCCATCCTAAATTAGTAAATATTCTTCAAAACGTAAAATATCGCAAAAAAAAAAAAAAAATGTGAATATAAAAAATATATGATTTGAGTGAAATAATGATGAAATAATTAGCTTGGCACTCCTTGGCCCTCTGCAAGTTATTCCCCATTGAAATATGGAAATGTTCTATCTAATGATATTATTTATTATAGGTAAAACTATATCCATGTAGCAACCCCGATTAGTGAAATATTAATACTTACTTGTTTCTGTGGTATCCATTTCTCATGAAATTTAAAAAATCAATTGAAGTTTCTGGTCAAAGAATGGCAAGGTTATAACAAGAACAGCACTGCAATAAACACTGTGAAAAATATGCCGGTTGTTATAGACGGATTAATAATCCTCTCCGGCGCTTGTTGACAATCCAAAAAAGTAAATATTTACATTTTCCCTTCTTCCAACTCATACTAAATAATATTTAGTGGGCAATTTATATAATTTATTATACGAATTTTGTCCACCTAAAATCTGATTTTCGTCCACTGTGCGCCGTCCAGTGCGGTATCGAGAACCGAAGGCGCTGGGCCGCTCCTAATGCGAGCGCCGCCGTCTCCTCGCAAGACCGGGCGCTTACCAGGGGGTGGTTAACCTAACCAACTAACCAGTCCGCTGTATATGAGAGCAAGACGCGCTAGCTAGAGAGTACACCTTACTCCATTGGCCACCAGGAACTCAAGGGAGCTCCAATAGCGGGGCCTTACAGGAAAATTCTTGGCCCGATTTAGATTGCCCAAGTCTTGTACGCAGTGTTGAAATTGTGTTATGGTTTTAAATCAAATTATTTAAATCCTAATATGTGTTATAATAGAAAGAAGCAAATATTTTTTTTTTAAATGTTATACATTTAAATATCAAATATATCAAATATAATATTCTCTTTTACAGAAGATCCAGTCGACAGCTTGGTTACTTACGGTATTTAGTCTAATCATTTCATTCCACCTTGTACCATTTGTATGGAAGGAATCAAATCCAAATGTTTGGAACTCTTTGTTCAATACATTTCAACCGATTTTATTTTCTATCTCCATTGGTTGGATAATAGTTTCTTCAGAGTCTCAAAAAGCTGGTATTTGATATAATTTCTTTATTAATATAAAGTTTACAAAAAAAATACCTGTATTGCCAGACATTTAAATTTTATTTCACATACTAATAAGTACATCACTGTTAAGGGCCTGGCATTCCCAATTCCCTGGTCGGGGGGAATATGCCCTCCCTTATTAGTTTTTAAGTTACGTAGGAAAATTGTAGTTGTTACGAATGTTATAGAAGTTCATAAGAAGCCTTTCCTATTTACATTAGCAGATATGTTGTGGCTGGCGTGCAGCTGGGTATTAAGAATAAACATAAGGAAAATTATTTAAAAAAAAATAATGACCTTATTTATAATAAAATAAAAAAATGAACAAGCAAGTAAACAAAGAAATGATTAAAAATGAAAATATTTAATATAAACTATATATATATACCATAGAATAGATAACAAAAATATCAGGCTGAATATAAAATATTATTTTATGCACCAGATAATAAAATTGATAAATAATATTATCTGATGATATAATATAATATAATGATAAAATTTGTCTTGAACAGAATGGTGCACTAGAAAGAAAAGAGAAAAAAAAAATGTTTATATATATATATATATATATATATTTGCATCAGCTTAAAATCATTTATATTTTATTTATAAAATGATTAATAAACTAAAATATTTCTCCCCCACAGAGTGTGTCTCATAAAAAAAAAAAAAAAAAAAAAAAAAAAAAAAAAAAAAAAAAAAAAATGATTTCACTGTAAGGCGAGAAATGAACTCGAATAGTTTTCCTGAGAAGCAGGCAATTAAACTTTTAGCCACTGAGGCCGATAACAGTTTAAACTAATAGAGAGTAACGAGCTGCTTCAACTTTCTTATTTGCACTAAGAAGTCGAACATCAAAGAATATGTGCAACCACTTAAGTATGAAATGAAAATGTTTACTTACAGTTTTTGAGAAACAGGGAAGTGGACGGATAGTACCTTCCTGGTACCTCGTTTATTGGCTGCTCTGCGCGATGAATTTTCCCCTGTTAGGCGGCTGGGCCGTAGGACGTTGTTCCTTATAAGACTGGTGGCCGTGGGCCCTTGTTCATGGAACATAGTCGAGAAAATGAAGGAAAAGTCCTGGGGAGATGCACTAGTTGCTTATCGTCACATCAGGCTACTACTGAGACAGGGCCGCTCGTATCCTATACGAGAGTACAAGGTGCGGCTCCCTTGTTTATTGCCGCCGGCCGCGCATAAAGCGGTCCGCGCGTAATTATTATCAATAAAAATTACAGGCTTCTTACTAATTTAAAAATATTAAAAAAAAGAAGATACATAAAAATAGAATAGAAAGGTCCAGCTAGGTCAACTCCTACACGGGGTGAACACACTGCCGCCTTCTAAACGAGATGAAGGTAAATTTCCCATTATTCGTATCCTGGGAGATTGTCTGAACTTGTAGCATTTGATGCAATTGAATATTCTTTGACGGATCACTCCTCTGGCTCCAATTATCCAATGTTTGGCTTGTAACATGGCCCTAAGCGGCGTTGGTCCTAAATATAGGTACTCCAGGTAAGAGGTATGGATGCTTTACATCGTATGGTAGCTGAGCATGATAAAGGCGGCCGCCCACCCTTACAAATCCTTCTGCATCAATGAAAGGACGCAGCGATTGGATGGGTTTGCTGGGTGTTATAGTGTTGTTTGGTGTTTTGTAACAACCCTTTAACAGAATTTTTTCAGATTTTCTGTACTCAGTCGCTGAAATGGGACCATGAATTGTTCTGCCCTTCAATATCTCAATAAATCTGAGTACGTAAACGTTACTGCGTACTAATTTTGGGTTTGAACTGAATCTTTTCATCCAGCAAAAAAATGAGTAGAGTTGTCGATTGCACCAAGACATGTAGCTTTATTTTGTTTCAATTCAGGAAGGTCGATACAGTTGTTTACCTCAAATAAGGGTTGATGAGGTGATGGAGATGAAATCCACTTAGGTCCCTTCCACCATAGTGGATGTCTTGGAAGTTCTGATGGAAGAATTCCTCTGGAGGCGCAATCAGCTGGGTTATCTTCTGATGAAGTAAAACTCTATTGTTCCTTCACAGTATGCTCTAAAATTTCCATCACTCTGTGAGCAACAAATACGCTGAGACATTTGGGCGGTGTGGATAGCCAGCCCAGTACTACTTGAGAGTCTGTGAAAAAATTGGCTGAGGAGATATTTAACTTTTCCCTAAGTGCCTTACAAGATCGGAACAGCCGACTTAGTAACAGTGCTCCGGAGAGCTCCTAACGAGATATAGTCAATGGTTTGATAGGGGCCAGCTTAGTCTTGGCTTTAATCAATGAAACTTCACAATCCGATGGGGTGATTGATTGCAGATATAATACGGCAGAATACCCTTGCTGAGATGCATCACTGAAGCCGATGATATAGTAAGAAGCTCCTTCCAACTTAGTAAGCCGGCGAGGAATTTTGACTTCGCTTAAATGGCATAATTGAGAGAGAAAAGTTAACCATTTTCTACGGGTATCAGCTGGTGCAGGATCATCCCAAGCTATCTTCGCTTTCCACATTTGCTGCTGGACCACCTTTGCATAAAGAACCACTTGAGCTAGATAGCCCATGGGGTCATAAATACGAGCGGATTGTGATCTATTAGGTTGCTTAGAGTCGGTTACTTTTGAAAAGTTTTGAGAGCTTTTCTTCTTCTTTTTATTACGGCTTTGCATTCTTCATCATACCATGGTACGCATTTGTGAGGTCTCGTTTTGTTTGAGGTTTTTGGAATTGAAAACCCGCTGCTTCAAGAATCGCAGTTGTTATTTTATGGTTTATCTCGTCACTGCTGTTGGATGATATTATGTCTGAGTTTGTTATATGTAAGTTATTTTGAAAGACCGACCAATCCGATTTTTCTATGATCCACCTAGGATGTTTTGACTTACTGGGGTTTCCGTTTGGGAGGGAGATGACTATTGGGAAGTGATCGCTGAAAAACTGGTCCTGGGCAACCTGCCAACTCAAATGCGGAAAAATGCTTGACGAGCACCATGATAAGTCTATGAAAGAGAAGGTGTTGTAAGCCGGGCTTAAATGTTTATTATTTTCAACTCTTCTTTTATTTCGTCTATTGAACAATTATTTAGGTCTGGACAACATATTATCCCTTTGTTTGAGTTCATCTTGCGATGTGGCTCAACGATAAAGGGGAGATTATTTAGGAAGTTTTTAAATTTTAAAAGCTTTTCCGATTGAATTTCAGTTAGCGTTTCAACTGAAAGAGTTTCATCCCTTAATTTCTTTATTGTTTTTGCTAAACCGATTACACTCTTTAGGCTTTTATTGATAAAAAACGATGAAACTTTTTTAAAATCTAGCGTTACCTTCCTCGTCTGTTTCACGTCGTTTAATAATGAAAAACTTAGCTATGTTTTTGGCTGTACATCCCTCGCTACTTGGATTTACTATTGGTAATTGAATTTAATGCTCTAAATCTCCCTTTTTTCCTTTTTGAAGACGGTGAATCCGCCATTTCATCTAATGAAAATTATAACCAAAAAAAATATCAATGAAATAAAATATAAAAATAAATTTCTTATTAGAAATTTAGAATAGTAATTTCTAAGTAGAAAAAATAAAATCAAATAATTTGAAATGGTTAATTAATAGTGACTTATCACTGTTTGTGTCCTTAATCCTCAGGAGCTCAAATAGCACGTCCTCACTCCACCGAGTATAAACACCAACTCCAGTAAATAATGGTCATAGTAGATTAAAATAATAATAATTTTATGTCAAAAATTCACTGAGTTTTTTTTCGTCTTGAAAAAATGAAAGGACCTTTTTGCAAACCTAATATTGGGGTTTATTAATTACTAGCTGTGGGGCCCGGCTTCGCTCAGGGAGTTGTGGAATAGCTAGATGAAACAATAACTTTAAAATTTAATAGTACAGAAAAATAGACCAAAATTAATCATGATTAAAACAAAATTTGTACCATCCTGAAACTTCAGCTTAGTATTAGTGGTAAGTTTCGAAACCTCAGAGTCCGCCCATATATGGTTTGGGTATAAAACTGGGGATATATAAAGTATAGAGACCCCATTAATGCGGTTCTCTCAATGCGTTTTCTTCCCTTTTCTAGATTAAGAAATATTTTTTTGGCAGCAAATATGTCCTGGTATATACCATTTTTTATGGTTTCTATGTTCTCATTCCATTGAGACCATTCTCATGACGGTACCGCATCCTTATCAAGTTGTGTAACTTCTCCTTTTTCGAATTCGGTTGAAAATTTACGAACAGAACAGAACTATTAAACAGAAATATTATCTGAACACTTTGTTTTCGGTATATATTCCATTAGGTTATATCTTATAATCATATTATCTATAGGTTATCTATTTTATTCAGTGTTAGTTTTTATTCGCTCACTACACTTATAAGTAATTTTTCTTTTGTTGTAAATTTACTCTTATGTTGTATATTGATTAAAGACAATGTTTCGACCAATTCTTTCCTCTTCTGTAAAACTTAATTCGCTTAGGAATCCAGTTGGTTTTGTTTATTTTTAATTTTACTTCATTGCAGAAATGTAATGACCTCATTGAAAAATAAAATGGAAAAAATAATTATTTATACATAATCTCGTGTAATTTAAAGAAAACAGCTGAAGCTAAAACCATAACAAACCGAACTAATGAACGATAACCTTATGAAATGTCGAACTAAATTTTTTCATTCATTAACTCGCCTGGGCTTATTAGAGGGGCTAATTACATGTAGAGAGAGGCTTAAAATTACAGCCCTTGTCCCTTCAACATTACACACTTAAAATGAAAACTGAAACCTTCTTCATCGTTAGGGGCAATAGGGCAATATGACAACATAACATTCTTGACAGTACGTGTAGTCGTTTTTGAGCCTTTTCGGCACGCACATTGTACACTTTGCTTTATAATATATATTGATTAATTTGCAGCATTAAATTAATTATTAATCATAACACATTCATAAATAGAATAATATAAATTTAATACATGAGATTATTTTATAGGTTTTATTGGAAGATTCTTGACTTGGCCAGTTTTGCAGCCGTTGGCAAGGCTGACATATACAGCATACTTGATTCATATGGTAGTTGTCGATCTTTATTTGGCTGACAGTTATGGCTATATTAATGTAACTGCTACAACTCAGGTATGATGTAACTTATGAATTCAAAGTAACCTTCAATTAAATACATGACTAAAAATATATTCGGTTAGGAAGTAATGATTTGTGTGAATGGTTGTACAAAGAGGTGATTTGACTGAAACGATTATCACGCGCTGGGTTTTTATCAATATTATTTATATGGATTATAGAGGCTGGGTATCCACTAAGAGGTTCTCGTGGGCCCAGGGTGATTTAGACTACTGTAACTGAATATATAATCACCTGCAACATCAAGACTTGACCCTGGAACATAGGTTTACAGTGCTTATTCTTTTTTTTTTTTACTTTAGTAGGGAGGAAATGCCGGTTCTGGTCCCACAATTTGCGGAGCCAAATTTGACTTTGGACCCTGGGCTTGCCCAGTCTTAACCACCACGTGGTCCTGGGCCAAACCAACCTTAACCACCACGTGGTCTTAATACTTAATCCCCTAATTAATCCTTAATCCACTAATTAATCCCTAATCCCTAATCCCTAAAATATATTATTTTGAAACTTTTTTCGGACATGTTTGAACTTGTCGAGTGCATGTCGGAACTTGTCGAACATATACATTTATTTCTTCTAAATATTCAAATGCCGCTGCCATCTTGATAATTTTTCGAAATATATTTTTGAATAAGCACTACCATCTATATAATTTATTGAAATATTTTCTATTAAGCACAACCATCTTTATAATTTTTCGAAAATATATTTCGATAAAGTATGACGATAGCAGTGCTTTTCGGAAATATATTTTCGAATAGTTACTGCCATCTTGATAATTTTTCGAAATATATTTTCGAATGGTCAATGCCATCTTGATAATTTTTCGAAATATATGCCTTGAAATATATAACATATGATCGACATAACCTTTCATGATAACCATATCCATCTTGATAATTTATCGATATATTTTCGAATAGTTACTGCCATCTTGATAATTTTTCGAAATATATAACATATGATCGACATAACCTTTCATAATAACCACATCAGCTGTTACCTTATGATCGTAATATATTTTCGAATAAGCACAGCCATCTATATAATTTATCGAAATATTTTCGAATTAGCACTGCAACATATAATTTATCAAAATATTTTCGAATAGTTACTATCATCATTTTTCGAAATATAAACCTCGAAATATACAACATATGATCGACATAACCTTTCATAATAACCACATCCATCTTGATAATTTATCGAAATATTTTCGAATAGTTACTGCCATCATTTTTCGAAATATAAATCTGGAAATATATAACAGAATCGATGTAACCTTAAATAATAACCATATCAGCTGTTACCATATGATCGATAGAACCTTACTCTACACATCGATACAACCTTACTCTACACGTCGTAAAACCATGTCGGAACCTGTCAGAACATGTCCAAACCCTGTCGGAACTTGTCCAAAACTTGTCAGAACCTGTCCAAAACTTGTCAGAAATTGTCCGAGACTTGTCAGAACCTGTCCAAAACTTGTCAGAACTTTTCCGAAACTTGTCAAAATCTGTTGTAAAGACAATAAATCTTGAACAAGTGACCATACCATGCATAATATCTTTAAGAAATCACAATATGTTTCTAACTGTTTATACTATAACTCGGGAGATGGCTAGCGCGCTCGACTTGTAAAGTAAAGATCATGGGATCAAATACCGACCTCTTTATTCTTTTTTTTTTTTTTTACATTAATTTTTCTATATGAGGATAGGGAGGTTGTGAATAATATTTTTCAATCATTCAGTCAATTTTAAATTTAAAGAAATGACTTTTCTACCCATATTTATAATAAATATGGCAAGTGTGGGTTTATATATTTCATTAATTATTCACAGCATTGCATACCCCTCTTTGTTCGTAAATTTTTTTGACTTAAGCCTCCTTACCACGTCAAGGTGAGGGTATACCAAGGAGGTTTTTTTTTTTTTCAATTTTAAAACATACAAAATGGTTTACGGGTAAATCAATACCACGCCAGTGACCAACAAACACACATTGGTTTACGGGTAAATCAATACCACACCAGTGACCAGCAAACACACATTGGTTTACGGGTAAATCAATACCACGCCAGTGACCATAGCACACATTCGCTGTGCAGAAACAAACAAAAACATAAACTTGCTTCTAATAGCATATATAAATTTTTATAAGTATTTTTTTATTTTTTTTTATTTTTGTATCTTTTTTAAGCTAATCTACATGAATTTAGAAATCAAATCATGATTCGAATACACCCACTCTGCTAATAAATGAGAGCGATAATGTATACACATTAATTTTAAATATTTATGAATAATACATGGAGCTATTTGTAGACTGGGTAGTTTATCGACTTGAGGACTTTCGAAATCCTCAAGGTTGAATACAACGCAGGAGCGTAAAAATTTTAACAAAATTCCTTTTTTTGAAGACCTTTAACACAAACATAATTATAATTTGAATCCAAGTTTTTCAAAATCGATGATAAACTGTTGTAAGAAACTTCTCCATCCTCCCAACGTAAACAATGATAATTTCTCGCTAGCCAGCGGTTCGTGATTATGCTTTATTAAGTGTTTACCGCTGGATAAGTAGGCGGCTTGAAATCAAATGGCTATTCGCATAATGTTTTGAATCGAAAATTGATAATACTTTCACAATATAAATATTGGAATCGTCTATGAAGCATTGAAATTCTACAACCGCGCTGATCGACGACATGGTGAAGACTGGAATAATAGGAACAATGAAAGTATACTTATATCCTTTTTCTTAGGATGCTTGTTAGTGGATTATATTCCACCACATTTTCATGTATGATGAGGCAGAATGCTGTTGCTTCAGCCGGAAACGCTTTAGATGCGTCCAATTCCAAACTGACATCGACCGGTCCTGATTTTATAGATTCTGATTGTTTAGAACAATCGATTAGTGCTTTTTCTTTAAAATTCTTTAGCGAGAGGAGTGGCTGAGCCGGATATCCCCCAGGATAGTAGAATTTTTGAAAATTGCAATGCATGTAGTAGAGTACCGCGAATCGATTCCTATCGAAATCTATATTTAAATCATCATAAGGATATGATTTTGAATTCAAATATAGTTTAACGTTAGATATATTACAATGATCGAATTGACTAGCGGCCTTTTCGACTTTGTTAATACGATCTGTTAAAAATACTAGTACTATGTATCTTGGTTTTTCCATCTGATTAGAAGTTTTTACCGCCCTAACCTGTTTCTGTGTAGATGGTAGAAGTGGGTAAACGAACAATTCCCAGCTTCTGAACTCTACCGAAACCACTTTTTCCGACTTAAGTCTACGTAACAGTGTTAATCGTGTAAATTCGTTTACTGATACATAAGGTAATTTCCAACATAGCTTCGTTAATTCAATTTTGGCTTTCTCTGCCGCAGCCGTATGCCTAGATATGTAACTATTGTCATCAGTCCGACATCTTATGAGAATTAGCTCTTGTTTAACATTAACAATAATTTTTTGATAATCTTCGGCGAACCCTAGTAATTGTGATAAGGGGACGCATATGTTGAAATAACCGTTATTCGACCCATCGAGTGAATCGGATGCAGGACAGCACCAACCGAGATGCTCCACAGTGGATCCACCCGGTAAAGACAACATCCCTTTTATGGTGCTAGTAATCCCCAAGTTGCGAACTCTATCTATTTCAACTCCACATAATTCATATCCAATTTTTATCGAATAAGTATGTCAAAGCATTATTTGTTAATTTAGCCGTTGCGGGCACAGCTCTACCATCCTCTGTTGAAAACCGCCCCTCAAAATAAAGAAAACTTCTCGATGGTAGGGTAATAATATCCTGATGCTGGACTAATATTCTAATTTCATCACCTCGAAGTAGTTTAGTCGATGCGTAAGGGAAATGTGAATGATGTTCTATCCCCTCGATAGAATCGGTAAAATCAGCGGTTGAACCTAGATCAGTTATTTCCTTCATATTACACGATAACCTGCAGACTTGAGAAACTCGATGTTTTCTTTTGTTAGAGATGTTACTCCTCTGAAGCCGGATGGGGGAATGAGCTTTTTTCCTGAATTATCTTTCCTTTTATACACTCTCCGAAAGTCTAGCCCCATTTTTTTTAGATAAGATTAGAAAGAAAGAAAAATTCAAGCGCTCACAAATGTTTGTATCTGGGTCTTGATATCTTTTACAAATAAAACTTATCCGACAATCATTGAGATATTTGACTAGCTCTGAAGGAGGTCCTCTGTTACCGGAGCTATCAAAGAATTTTACATATTTACCGCTTTTGTTATAGCATACCCACTGCGTTCCCCGGCCTTGATACTATCCAGATTCAAAATGGCGCGCTCACATAGCCACGGCTTCGATGGCAAGTTGTCTCTTGCAAAGACTCCGCGGAAATGAGGGATCTTATGTTTTTTAGCCAAAAATATAAGATCCGTATTACTCAAACTCATTTTTGGTAAGGTCTTCAACATCTGATTAGCCTTATCGCTGAAGGCACCACCGATTTTTTTCGGAGGATGAGTAACACGATCCTTCTTTACCCTTGTTGTTGTTGGTTTCATCATGATCGTTCGATATTTTGTATTGTTATATCTTTTAACTAAGTCTTGATATATCGTAATCCATTTATAAGATCCTTGGAGACTAAATTGCTTCCACATTTTATTTTTTATAGTTCTTAAAAATCGCTCTACTATACAGGCTTTCATATTACTAAAAGTAGAGTAACGATTTATCAGGTTGGATTTCATTAGTTTTGGGAAAAATGTATTGTAAAATTCTTTTCCTCGATCAGATTGTAGATTGAGAGGTTTTCTACCACTGAGAGTCAAAATAGTTTCAAATGCCGATGCTACTTCCTTTCCGGACTTAGATTTCAATGGTATTAACCATGCGAATTTGGAAAAACAGTCGATCACCGCTAAAATATATTTATATCCTTTATTATTTAAAAAAATTCTTCATTAAAATACTAAAATACACAAAAAATGGCAGATACTCACGCACTGTTAAAAAAAAGTTTCCTCTTGACGCAATAATTCAGATTAAAGAGAGAGCTGCGGGATGTTATTTGCAGAGACAGTAAATAAAATGTTAGGTTTATTAGAGACAGTTGAATACAACACACAAGATATATTCATAGAATTGAAACCTCTGTTTTTAATTATTAAAAAATCATGATTATAGGAAGGTTACAACATAAAGTATGCATGCTGATAATTTCATTATGCTGGATTTATGTAAAATGGACGAACCAGAATATTCATATATAAGAATATTCAATCTACTGATAACAGTAATCAAAGAAATAAATTATTACTCGATATCTAAGCCATTATTTGATATTTAAGAGAAATCAAATATAACCATGGTTAATCCTTATCTTGATTTAGGCAGAAAGATAACTATATTTTTACTTTTTAATTAGCTTTTTTTTCAAAACATAATTCTAATTTTTTCCACAATGTCAGAAACGTTTCAATTTGTGCAAAACCAACATGCACTCCTTTTTTTTTTTTTTTTTTTTTTTAATGATAAGGCACTACAACAAAAATATTCTTGAATATCTACCATTTACTATTTTTTTATTTTAGATACCAGTTGTGTTAGGAATCACATTTATCGTATACGCAGCTGCATTGTTGTTATATTTATCTTTCGAAGCCCCAACAGCACATTTGGTTAATATTTTATTACGAACAGGTATAAAAAAGTTTTAAATATTATCACTTGAATTGCAGTAAATAGTGACTACAATCAATCATTGATCATGCAAAATTAATCTTTGTGTTTAATTAATCTTTATATATATTGATTTATTTATACCATGGTGTAATTATTTTATTTTACAGGAACACCGAAAAACGAAAACATTGCAGGAAAAGAAGGAAATAATTCAGCACTAGCAATCACAACCATAAATAGAAACTGTGTTCAAGATTTAGAATTACCAAATTAAGAATAAACCCAGAGTATTGAAAGATGGTTATTATTTAGTTATGTATTGGGTTGTTTCACATGAAATATCCGATTTTACATATTCTTCTAAATGTTTACATATTTTAATTATGCAGTTACTAATACACAACTTTTATTTTTTAAACATTGGCTTCCCAATCAATTACAAACTTTTTATTGTACCTCCAAATATGAACATGGAAACACGCAATTTTCGTTATGAGTTATTTTTTATGAGTTTAAACCTAGGTCATTCGGAAAAAGGGATTGCATATGACAGCGCACAGTGGGACGAATCGCTAATCTAGGTGGAATTTTGGAAGCTACTTATTTCATTTTAATTTTTCTAAACTATGAAATTTAAGCATGAATCAATAAATAACAGTCAACACAATGTTTCTGACTAAGGATTTATAAAAATAAAATCAAATGTATAATTAAAATAGAAAATAATAAAATGTAACTATATAAGTAATTGTATATAATGGAATAATTATATTAACAATCATTGTTAAATGTTTTATTTTCTGAAATTATACATTAAAATAAAATATAAATTATAAAATAACAATTGTCATTATAAATACATAAAATAAGTACATACGTCTTGTCGTTGTCCTTATTGATCCGTTTCTGTTTATCGATTCGATGTAGTCCTTGTAGTTGTTGTTTTTAAAGTTGCTAGTTAATATTATATCTATCCTTTGGAAATAATGGGTTAATGAGAAATAAAATTATTAACATTTGTATGTTTTTTTTTTTTTTTTTTTTTTTCGGTTGGCGCATAGGGCCTAATGAGACCTTTGGCCGCGCAGTGTAGTCTTCTTACAGACATTTGTGTTGCTTGCGGGAGAACAGACAGCCTGGAGGGGGTAGCCCAAACCTCACGTTGCTGCAAGCCATGGTCACCATGATGCAGCGGCAGACTGCCCATAGCTCCATAACCAATCCCATTGGGGCCAATTTGGCAGTGTCCTTCCCACCGATGGCGTCAGCTCTCTCGGGTTCAAGGACAGTGACAAACTGGTCTAGGTCCAAGGATTATGGTAGCTCAGAGTCAGCAAGACCCGAGGACCTATATTTCTTTCCCTGGAGCATACCGTCCTTGAACCAAACCTCCAGGCGGCTACTAACATCCTGGAAGAAACACACAACGATTCTCGATGAGATACACGGGGAAGGTTCATCACTCCTATGCCCGGTCGGTGTGAGTCACCTCCAGTAGGCTGACGGGCCTCACATACCCGGGGTGGGGGTAGACTTGGACTGCGTGGTGTTCATTGGTGGGCGGTCACCCGAATTGAGCGGTCACCCATCCAAGTACTAACCACGATGGACGTTGCTTAATTTTGATTACCTATTGCAAGCGCCCTTGTCCACTCGGCCATTCCGGTCCCCCCATTTGTATGTTCATTAAACTAGTTTTCATTTCATAATATTTATAGTTAGATTATTTTTAACAAAATAGTTTCTATTTATAATCATAAAGAAATCCACGCAACAACAAACCATGAATGGACAAGTGGCCAAACAAAGATGCATTCATATCCAAATGCACCAGCTAAAATATAATTTATGGAACATATTTGGATAAAATAAAGGTACTTGTGAGTTACCCAAGGGCCTGAAACCTAACATGTTATGTAATGTGAACAGATGTTATCAAAGGTCTCTGCTGAGTTGTTTGTGACTTCTGAACTTTTTTTTTATTTATTTTTTTTTTGGTTGTACAAAGTTGTAAAAATTGACGGTCCGGACCAAATCTTTTCTTCATCTCATCATCATTCGCTTCTTCTTCTTCTTCTGCTCAACAACCCGCTAGCGAGTCGAGGCCTCTTCAATCAGTTTCCGCTAATTGTTCCGGTCAAGTGCGGCCGCTTTCCATTTTCGAGATGCATCGTGTCCAACCACCTCAGCTTCGGTCTTCCGCGCCGTCTCGTCCCATGCAGTACCTCTCCTAGGACCTTCTTGGGGATGGCAGAGTTCTCCATTCTTATAACATGGCCCGCCCAGCGGAGCCTACCCAGCCTGATGAAGGTCACGGCATCCACATCCTTGTAAAGGTGAGCCACTTCTCTGTTGGTTCTCCGTCTCCAGACTCCGCCCTCCTGCACTCCCCCATAGATACTCCGGAGGACACGTCTCTCAAACGTAAGGATCGCCTGCATATCGCTCCTTGTCATGGTCCATGCTTCACACCCCTAACACAATACTGGGCGTATGATGGTCATCATCATTCGCCTTTGTACATATCTGCTACTTTGAACTACGACTTGGAATCTTCATACAAAATTGAAACGACAGGAAACCGCTCGACGTCACCTAATGCTGAATAGGTACATATTAATACATCAAATACTCAGTTTAATCAAAATCGTGGGAGCCTTTTTTGAAAAATCAAAAAAAAAAACGTAAAAAGTTATTAATTAAAGTGCCCCCAGCTTTTGAACAATTTTGATGAAATTCTTGCTGTCACATCGTGGGCATTTATCTACACTAAATACCCAATTTCAAGTTCCCACGGTATATAGTTTTTGAGCTAGTCTGTTCACACACACACACATACACACAAACACACACACACACACACACAAACAGACAGACCATTTCGCGGGACTTGGTTATTTGGAGGCAGGGGGCCCCAAAACGTGTATTTCCGTTGAAAACCGGAAGTCGACATTTTTCACGATCGCAATACTTTCCCTTATTATATATTTCATATATAGGTAAGTGAAAGTAAAATAACAAGTTTTAAAATGCACATATAGAATTTCAATTATATAAATTTAGAATTTTAAATAACAAGGCTAGACAGAGTCCGAAATGAAGAGGTGAGGCTAAGGATGGGTGTTGTAGAGACCGTCTCGGAAAGAATCGGGAAACGGCGGTTGAGGTGGTACGGGTACTGCAGAGTCCGATGCCGGAAGAGCATTGGCCGTACTGAGTCCTGGACTGGCAGCCGTCCGGAAAACGTAAACGAGGACGACCGAGAACGAACAGCATGGAAGGAGTCCACAAAGAGATTACGGGCCGAGGAGGGAGACTGGGCTGATAGAGAAGTGTGGAGCTCAGCTCTGGTCTGAAACGGTATCCCTTTCGTTGGATCACCGAGAAAAGAAAGAGAGAAAAAAAAAAGAATTTTAATGTTATATAAATAAAATCAATATATAAATAAAAATTAAACACAGAACATTCCATTTTCCTGTAATTAGTGATTTATTAACTAACTCAACAGAAATTAGGACCACCAATATCGAATTAAGGTAGCACACCCTTTGAGCAGGCCGGCCGTGACTCATTGGTTTATTTCTAAAAACTCCCCTTTTCCTAATGTTGATGGATCTTGATGGACGTGAAACTTATACCAATTGAAACTCAGATAGTTTCTGTAACGTCTAGTGCCACAACCATCGCGGATCATATTCCCCAATATGAACAATAGGTTACCAAAATTGTTTACTTTAAAAAATAGTTCATTCACTTAAATCACTGGATGCATAAATCATTTGGATGGCTGTATATTGTATATGGAATGCACATTCAAGGTGGCATAAGTAAAAATTGATAGAAATTAACTAGCGAATGATACAAACATTGGTTAACGGGCTGCAAAAGGGGCGCGAATGGAGATGCCAGAAACGTACAACTTTGAAATGTTGTATATTCCACAAAGTTTTTTCTATTTTTGTTTCAACTATATTTTCAAGGTCCAGCATTCACGTAAAAACCAAGAAAAATTATTAGATCCAGAAAAAAAAAGTTGGTTTTTGGGATTTTTTGCTCCATACAGCGTGAATTGGGACCAATGTGCGCCGCACAATGCGGAAAGGGACAAAACACTAAAAATTCAAGGTGCTCCAACCGGAACTTTAGACATATTTTTTGAAACCTAAATACCTCTAGAGTAAGGATCCACACCAATTTTTCAGATTAAAATTCATTAAACCTTTAAAATAAGGCAGTTTTGGGCATCTTGTAGGAATGACACGAAAACACTTTTGTTAATTTCCAATTTCGAAGTGATCTTAGGGAAGCCCAAATTTTTCCGAGGCCGTAATTTTCAAAAATATCTTATTTAGACATCCTGGAGAAAGGTATTTAATACTAGATTTAAAAAAAAAAAAATGTAGGGTGGATGGAAAAGAGAATTGGGTGATCTCTTGAGACATGCCATAAGTGATATGATTATTGGTCGTTTTCAATGTTAGCTCCGTCGACCTCCTTCTTCTGGTTGATATTAAATCAATCCAGAGGTATCACTGAAGACATTCCAAAAGATTTCAGATCCAAAAACGTCCGCATCGTTGAATGAGATCATTTCATAGTTAGGAATGCGCGAACGGGAGTGCCGTTTGCTTAAGTGTCCCTTCTTCCAGGTGCAATGTTTTCAATCGTTAATACGCTTCTATTCAAACTGCAAATGTTCAAACGAATATGCTTCTGGATCAAAATGGATTTGTCAATATGTCAATCATGGTTTATTTGCCTCAGTTTTCAGTTTTTTTCAGCGAAGAGAGTGAAATATTTATCATCATCATAATAATCATTATTTAAAATTTACTATGGGTAAATACGTCTTTTCCTACTGCGATACATGTGATATGCTGATGAATAAGAATTTGTCGCTAGAGCAGGCGTTACCAGCATTAAAGCATGATTCCAGGGGTGGAATTCCAGGGGTGAGCCCTTATTTACAATTTTTTCGGAAATAAAAAAAAGATTTGTTAGAAATTTTAATAAATGCTTTAAGGAAGCATCATGCAATGAGGACGTTTTTAAAGAAAAACATGGTTGCAAAACAACTTTATCGTGCCCTTTGTGCCGATGAATTGCGAGACCGACCGTGAACCTGGTTCTAAAATTTGGGGAGGAGACAAACCAAAGATTTTTCTGAATGTAGTAGGAAATCTTGAAGAGCAACGAACGAAGATGTATTGAATTTTATGTTGGTGTCATCTGACCCATACATTAGTCACTTGAGGCCTAATTTGGAAAAAAAGAATATACCTCTGGATGTCGATGCGAAAGCTTTAATTTTAGAAGAGTAATATCACATCATGAATATTTATATAAATGAATGATTTATATGAATATTAATCTTATATTGTACTGAAGATGGTGTAACAAGTGAAACCTATCAACAATTGTATTGTTTATGTTAGAAAAATAGTATTAATTTTATTTTCGTAGTTATTTTTGTAAATATGTACTTATATCATATTAGTTTATTTATGTATATATATATATATATATATATATATATATATATATATATATATATATATATTATTCACACTCAATTTCTTTTGGTTCCTATAATATTTATTACGATACAAGTAAAATAAAAATTTTATTTTTAAAAATGCGTATTTTCTCTCTGTAATCCTTAAAATGAAATATAACAGCTTTGAAAGTGGCATAAATCGATTCAGCGACCCAAAAAACCATGTAATGTATATATTAATCGCCATTTGTGACCTATAATCAATTGCCTTTAATGACCTAAATTGGTCATTTTGAACCACTGCAGTGCACTGTGCGTCGCCCTATTTCGCAATTTTCGCCAGTTCCTATTATTGAGCTTCGCAATGTGAAAAATTAAATATTACTTCCTTCGTCCATGAAATGAATGGGAGGTTTAAATAAAGAGGAAAATTAGTTTTAAAAACATTATTTTTTTTCTCATTCAATTCCATTCTAAAAAAATAAATTTCCATAAATATTCTCACTCCTATTATTACATAAACCTACATAAGAAGTGATCAATTATTAGAAATATTCAGTTGTCATTCGCACTTCCAAAGCACGTCACGATGAGCCACAACACAGTAGTCCTATTGCTTATTTTTGTGCGGGCATATATTGGATCTGTGTTGGCACAACGAAATATCGATGTTTCTTCTATTAAATTTCCTAAAGATTTCATATTCAGCGCTGCGACTGGTTCATATCAAGTAGAGGGAGCTTGGAATGAAGGAGGTAAATGGATAAAGTATTTTACTTTTTTTTTTTTACTTTCACTTACCTATATATGAAATATATAGTAAGTGGAAGTATTGCGATCGTGAAAAATTTCGACTTCCGGTTTTCAACGGAAATACACGTTTTGGGGTCCCCTGAGTCCAATTAACCAAGTCCCGCGAAATGGTCTGTGTGTGTGTGTGTGTGTGTGTGTGTGTGTGTGTGTGTGTGTGTGTGTGTGTGTGTGTGTGTGTGTGTGTGTGTGTGTGTGTGTGTGTGTGTGTGTGTGCGTGTGTGTGAACAGACTAGCTCAAAAACTATAAACCGTGCGAACCTGAAATTGGGTATTTAGTGTAGATAAATGCCCCCGATGTGACAGCAAAAATTTCATCAAAATAGCTCAAAGGAAGGGGGTACTTTATTTTATGACTTTTTAAGCTTTAAAAGGACTAAATAGAAAAGCTAAGAAATAGAAGGAGGATTACAGGACGCGGTTCTTCGAAAATTCGATTTCCTGACTTTCAAGCTAAAGTGCTCATAAGAGTAGAGTATACATTGGATTAAACAGAGAATGATTCTTTGAAATCTGTCTCCTACCGGATAGTTCATTAATGCGACTAACAACTATTTTCCGTTTTATGAAAATTTTCGTACCGAAAAAATCCTTCCCTTTCCGGGTTAGACAGATTTCCGGCTTATGCAAGGTGGTTTCAGGTATAAATTCGGTCCGTTCCGAGATCATTTTTCCGTTTTTGACAGAATTCCGTTTTATACAGGTTCTGTTTTAGACATATTTCACTGTATATACTATACATATAACTAACAACGACCAAACACGAAGAAGGTTCCACTTATTGCTTTTTGGCCATTCACGAAGTCTTTCGCTGGCTAATGAGTTTTCCTCATTTGCATGCTCAGTATTTTACTAACAGCCCATTGTTGAAAAGTAAGGTGTAATACTTATGCCAAAAAGTTGTCTAACTGTATTAAGTGCCTGTTGGAACAAACCTATTTAATGGAATAATAGGTTTGTTCCAACCATATTGTTTCTATGGTAACAAAATTAAGTATTCATGGAGTAATAAAGTTAGACGCCATGATGTATTGTATTTCGATTGTCACATTGTCAAAGGTAAAAATAAAAATTATTTTATTAGTTCTTTAGTGAGTGAATGCGCAGAAAAACATATGACGCTTAAAAAAACTAAACATTTCTTACTTTCAATTACTTAAATATGAAAAATGTAGTAAGGGAAAGTATTTCGATCGATTTGGAATACACGTTTTGGGGTCCCATTGAGTCCGCGAAATGATCTGTGTGTGTGATCAGACTAGTCATAAAACTATTAACCGTACGAACCGGAAATTGGTTATTTGGTGTATTCATATGACCGCGATGGGACAGCAAAAAAATCTTCGAAGTTGGTCAAAAGGAGGTGGTACTTTATTTAATAAATTTTAGTCTCACTTTTACGTTATTTTTTTCGATTTTCTAAAAAAATGGCTCTAAAGATAAAACTGGATATATTATATATGTGTATGACCACGATGTGATAGCCAAAATTTTATCAAAATTGATCAATTGGAGGGGACACTTTATTTAATAACTTTTGTCTCATTTTAACTTTAAATGTTTTTCTTATTTACTCAAAAACGGCTTTAATTATTTTGATCAAACTGGGTAATTATCATACTTTGATCACAGTGGGAAAATTTTGTCATTTGAAGTAAAAATCCAAAAAATTAAATTAAAAATACTCTATTTTTTTTTTTTATTTTAAAGGATAAAAATATTGCCCTATAATTCAACGATAAGTATGTTTTATGATTTAGTCTAATTCGAGGCCGAAAATGTAATAAAAGTTCAAATATAGGGATTTAAATCTTAAAATAGATATATCGCCGATCGATCCAATAACTTTACAGCCATTTTTCTTATTTATAAAATATTGTAACACTTATGTGGGTAACAAATATTTATTTAACTGAAATATACAGTTATAACAATGCCAACGAATTATTACAACTTAAACAATTGAGCAGGTTGCTACCACGTTTTTCCGCCAAACGGGGTGAGCAATCTATTACCCAGATAATAGCCCAATCGCGACGCCAGGGTTCTACTGATTAAAAAAAAAAATTTAAATATGAAAATGAATCCAAAATAAAAACAGAACGGGCGCCACACTATTTGTTTATGGAAAATAGTGAAATCCATGAAATAAAAAAAAATAAATAAATGGAATAAAAATATATAAACAATTAAATATACACCGAAGGAGGAAAAGGAAAAAAGAATGAAAATATTGATACAATTAAATTTAAAAAAATAATTTGGTGCGGTCAAACCAAAGAATCAAAGAAATCAAAGTGTGCTATTGAGTGAACTAATTGGTGAAAAGAAAATTAATTCATAATTAAAAAGAAAATTAATGATAAAGTTAAATTAATTTCGTTAAGGTTTATATATTTATTATTTATGTAATAATTATTATTAATATGAATATTAAAATTAATTTAATTAATATTAATGACAGGCAACAACACAAACAAAAAAAAAATAATAATTTCTCAATTAAAAAAAAAGTACCATCAAACACCTGGATTTAAACCATTAACCTTAACAACGTAAGTCTAGCGCGCTAGGCACTAGGCTAACATGATTCATTACTTGAAACCATGGTAACAGTTCAACTTATCTATTGTCAGTATAATTCTATTATCAGAGTAACTAGGTTTACAGCTGAAATTCTTTTACATTATTTATTTAAATCCTTTTAAAATGTTTTTATTCATTAATAATTAAAAAAAATAAAGAGATACAAACGAAATCAAACTACAAACTAAATCAAATAAAATTAACCCCTTAACTTTCTAAAATTAACATACATAAAGAAATTAAAGTATTTAATACATGCATACAAAAAAAACAGAAACCAAAAGAAATGTCATCTCCTCCTTTTACTAATTAATTCAATTAGAAACAAATAAAAACAGGAGTCTGTACTTCCCAATTCTAGCAGTAGGACTTCCAAGCTTCTCCTCTCCGCCGCTGTTGCCTTCCTTTCCTCAAATCTCCCGATGGACTCGCATTCCTAGCTCCTTCCGGTAATCCACCGTCTGCACTCGCGTTTTGGGTGAATCAGAAGCGAAGGTCCATTCAAATTATCCGGTAAAACCGTGGAAATTTCTTTTAACCAAAACACACCATGTGCTCCCGACACTGGCTAAGTGGCTTGTTGCCATGACGAAATTTTAAATTAAATTTAAATGCCTTAACGAAAATTTAACCGTAACAAGGTTACAAAAATGATAACTTTATCACACACAATCATATGACTTGAGCAACACAGTCAAGACACAGACTTCCACTAACTCATTCAGTCTCTGCCCCTTATATATATCATAAATAAAGGGCCTGGAATCTTCTAGAACAATGTCGGCAATTCTCCGTCATTCCGGAATGATCTAGACAAAAACAGTTCGTTCCAACCGGTTATTTTGTTCCAACATGCGGTCCGGGAGGTTACGCCATATGTTTTTACTTTCACTTACCTATATATGAAATATATAGTAAGTGGAAGTATTGCGATCGTGAAAAATTTCGACTTCCGGTTTTCAACGGAAATACACGTTTTGGGGTCCCCTGAGTCAAAATAACCAAGTCCCGCGAAATGGTCTGTGTGTGTGTGTGTGTGTGTGTGTGTGTGTGTGTGTGTGTGTGTGTGTGTGTATGTGAACAGACTAGCTCAAAAACTATTAACCGTGCGAACCTGAAATTGGGTATTTAGTGTATGTATATGCCCGCGATGTGACAGCAAAAATTTCATCAAAATTGGTCAAAGGGTGGGGGTACTTTATTTAATAACTTTTTAGGTTTTTTTTGATTTTCTCAAAAACGGCTCTAACGATTTTGATTAAACTAAGTATTTGATGTATTAATATGCCCTAGATATGACTGTAAAAATTTCATCAAAATTGATCAACCGGAAGGGGGACTTTACTTAATAAATTTTGTATCATTTTTATGTGTTTTTTTTATTTACTCAAAAACGGCTTTAAAGATTTTGATCAAACTGGGTATTTGACGTATGTATATGCCAAAGATGTGACAGCCAACATTTCATCAAAATTGGTTTAACGGACGGGGCACTTTATTTCTTAACTTTTTTTCCAAGATTTACCTTTTTTTCGATTATCTCAAAAACGGCTTTAATGATTTTGATCAAATTCGTCATGTTTAATGAAAATTAGGTGTTCAATAATATCAGGTAAATTTGATCAGTATTAAAATTTTCTGAGGGGGCTTAAATAGGGAAGGGGCCTTTTTTGTTTTCCTATAAAGTACCTTTGTTTTAGTTTATATTGAGAAATTAACTGTCTCTCATCGCGCCCAAAAATAAGAAATGGCTAAATATGACATATGAAGAAAATCAAGTAAACATATACAAGAGAAAAAAAGAAAAAAATTCCGCACACACAACAAAAACACCTTAGGCTGACGCATGCGCCGTACGCTTTTAATGACAAACCAATGCGTTTTAATTAAAGATGCTCTGTTCATTTTTTGAAAATTATTTGTTTCATCGGAACTAAATGAAATATTCAACAAGTACATATAGAATTATAAAATCAGAGCATTATGCTTGCATTGCCGAATTATCACAAGTAAAAACTTTTATTTAATAATAAAAGAAATTAGTTTTTTTTTTTGAGCAAATGAAAACAAAAATAAGAAATGAATGTGGAAAAATGTGTAACTTTGAAAGTGGCAATTAACAAAACACAATAATTTTTAATCTAAGTAAGTTGGTAAGTGAAAGTTGTGTGTTGCGAGCACGCACCAGATTTTTTTTATCCGCTTATCGATTCAACGTTACAATATGTTTGGTGCAATAATATAAAAGATAAAGCACTATAGAAAAAAAAATAATATCGAGAGATGAGCATAGATTTTGCTTAAAATAAATTCAATTTTTTTTCCCTATTGAGCTTTACTTTTTATATTAATGCACCAAACAAATTTTATAAATAAGAAGAATGGCTGTGAAATTATCGGATAAAAATTGGTTTTGATTTCATACACGATGAGTATGTAAATTATGAAAAGAAAGTATTTAAATTGATATAACTGCTATTCTTGGCAATAGTTGGTTATTTTTTCCTTACTGGTAGAGGGTGAAGGGTGCTAAATTACCGATTTTAAGATTTAAATCCGTATATTTGAACTTTTATTATATTTTCGGCCTCGAATTAGACTAAATCATAAAACATACTTATCGTTGAATTATAGGACAATATTTTTATCCGTTAAAATTCCTAAAAAATAAGGTATTTTTAAATTACTTTTTTGGATTTTTACTTCATCAGACAATAATTTTTTAAACACCTTTCGAATGGAGCAAGTCCCTGAAAAAAATATGTTTAAAAGCAGAAAGCTCAGTAGATAATAATCCTGACTCATTCCATTCTCTATGTCTGACCCTGTACCGAATAAACTATTTTCTTTAAATGAGATGGAAATGGATGGAGGTGCGGTCAAATGAAAACACTATATGTGAAATAACATATATATTGTGCCGACGTTTCGACCCGATATTCAGGTCTTCTTCAGGGTTAAATATAAAACAAGATAGCAACCAATAAATATGAAGGAAAGAAAAATTAATAAATAAATAAAATAATGAGTAATATATGTATCTATATACATATATATGTATGAAAAAATGAAAATGAGTCAATAATTACATAATAATAGAATGATAGAATTTTTTTTTTTTTTTTTTTTTTTTTTTTTTTTTTTTTTTTTTTTTTTTTTTTTTTTTTTTTTTTTTTTTTTTTTTTTTTTTTTTTTTGGGTACCCATCTTTTTCTATTTTCACTTCGCACATATTCCTACCGCTTCCTCGTTACATCTATTCTGTATCCCATTTAATATTGTTATCCTTTAGTATATTATAGACATATTTTTGATTTGTATAGCTTTCCATATTTGACATTGTATTACTTGTATTACTTAAAATCCAAAAATTTTATTCATATTCTTTTGTTAAATATCTAATTCCACACCAAAAAAAAAAATAAAAATAAAAAAAAATATATATATATTATTCTATTATGCAATTATTAACTCATTTTCATTTTTTCATGCATATATATGTATATAGATACATATATTACTCATTATTTTATTTATTTATTAATTTTTCTTTTCTTCATATTTATTGGTTGCTATCTTGTTTTATATTTAGCCCTGAAGAAGACCTGAATATCAGGTCGAAACGTCGGCACAATATATATGTTATTTCACATATAGTGTTTTCATTTGACCGCACCCCCAACCATTTCCATCTCATATTCTTCTACGGTCAACAAATTTCCTTCATTACTTTCTTTAAATTTAGGTGAAGAAAGAATTCATTTAAAAATTAATTTGAAATACTTTGAGCGATGGTATTTTTATTTTTTTTTGTTCTCACTGATAATGGGAATACCATGCTCTTTAATGAAAAAATAATTATTCGATTATCATCATTTAATCAGGAGTTATAGATTTTTGGCCGCTGTGACGCATAATGGTTGGAAGGCGGAAAAAACATATTTTTTGAAGATTTTTTTTTCTTTTCATTATTAATAAATAGCTACCTGACACATTTCATGAATTTTTTCGGAGATATTCCGATCTTTACAATTATTATGACCCTTTGAAAATCGATCGTTCAAAACGAAAAATTTAAAACAATATAATTATTTTTGCAACTCGCATTTTTGTTTATTGGTGCGATTTTCCTTCATAATCATAAAAAGCGATCCCACATGTTACACTACTATAAAAATGTTTTTCCAATTTTTTAACCCCGACATAAACTCCCGAACAAATACAACAAAAATAAGACAATTTTTTTTGGCAATGCATATTTTTTAAGCGCAGCCGAGCGCAGTTTTAAAATCCATTTTGTAAAGAAGAATATACCTCTAAGTAAGTAAGTATTAAAACAGATTCTAGCTGCGTCCACCTGCGTCTGTACATGTGGATTTTTTTATTTTTTTTATTGAGTTACCTTTTCTATTTCATGCAGTTTATTTGCTATGAAGCTCGTGCTTCGAATTAGGTTATTACTGACCGTTAAGTAAAACATCATGCCTTTCTTATTAGGTCTGTAAAATCATTTATAAAGTCAGTCTGAATCGATATTAGGCCGATGATACATAAACTTTTTCACCTACCGTGATTTTAGTATATTTTTGGAAAATATTCGATAACTTGGTAGAAATAAACCGATTTCTCATGAAAACTTTCTTGTCTCGTTTTAACAGATAGGGGCAAGGAGCTCAGAGAAATCAAAATATATTCATTTTCAAAAAATGTAGTATGGCTTCCACAGTAAAGTGATATGAACGAAAAGAAAACCAAACTGATTATTCGGTGCCACTTCACTATGCTCAGGTAAAGGCTTGATTCGGTTAAAAAAAAATGTTCAAATACTTTCCCCATTATAGTAAGAAGTTCGATAGGACGGTAAGATGAAGAATTAGTTGTGGGAATTGTGAGGAATTTATTGTGGAGGGTTTCCAAAGAAGTTGATAATGGGTAGTGCGTCAAATAGATTTACAGATGTGCGTAAGAAACAAAACAGCTTTTCGAGGTAGGTGACGATGGTTAAAAGGAGTGATAAGATCATAGCCCTGTGCTTTTCTGTTAGGAAGTCTCTTGATAGCTTTTTGGATATTTTTTTGTGGTGAAACACCGTAGTTGGATCATAAGATAGAGATAGTGGAGTTCTCAAGTCGTCGTCTATTTCGGTGTGTGTGTCGTGTAGAACAGATTTCGTTCCAAAAATCAAGTCAAGATATTAATTTAGATATTATATATTATTCTTTATTGGCTTTACCTAACATGGGTGTTTTCATGAAATAAAATTATATTGCAAGTACTGTCAAGGATATGGATAGCATAAAACATCAAAAGTGTTTAAACTAGCAGATCTCAAGTAGAAAATCGATCTATCAATTTTTCTTCTATTTTCCTCACACTGCCGGTTAATCCGACGAGCCGGTTAAATGGGGCTCCGACCTATACATTTTATAGCAAATTTAATCGTAGTTATTTTATGATCAACATTATTTTTTTGCGGCTTGCAGATCAAGTTTGACAAGTTTTTTTCCGAAAATAGTCCATTTTCAACCACTGTGCGACGTGACAACCAAAATTGGTTAAACGGAGGGGGCACATTATTTAATAACTTTTGTCTTATTTTTAAGTGTTTTTTTTTTTTTTTTTTTATTTACTCAAAAACGGCTGAAACTATTTTAAAATCGAAACACGTCAATGTCTAATCTAATTGTAAGTTCGTAAGTTAAATTTGGGAATTGAGCGCATCGCACCTGATTTTTTTTTACTTTCACTTACCTATATATGAAATAATGTAGTAAGGAAAGTATTGCTATCGTGAAAAATTTCGACTTCCGGTTTTCAACGGAAATACACGTTTTGGGTTTCCTTGAGTCCAAATAACCAAGTCCCGCGAAATGGTCTGTGTGTGTGTGTGTGTGTGAACAGACTAGCTCCAAAACTATAAATCGTACGAACCTCAAATTGGGTATTTAGAGGATGAATATTCCCGCAATGTGACAGCAAAAATTCATTAAAGTTGGTCAAACCGAGGGGGTACTTTATTTAAAGAATTTTGTCTAATTTTTACGTTTCCTTTAGATTTTCTTAAAACGGCTCTAACCATTTTCATTAAACTTGATATTTGATATGTGTATGTTCCCACGATATGACAGTCAAAATTTAAAGTACCTTTGTATTTTTTTATATGGAGAAATTATTTATCTCTCGTTTCGCCTAAAAATAAGAAAGAGGTAAATATGAAATATGAGAAAAAAATGAAGTAAACATATACAAGAGAAAAAAATAAAAATATTCCGTCAACTCATAAAACACATTGAGCCCACGCATGCGTAGTACGCCTTTAATGGCAGGTAATTGTTCCCAATTAAAGCCGATCTGTTCATTTAATGGAAATTATTGGTTTCATGGTAACTAAATGAAATTTTCAACAAGTATATAGACAATTATAAAATCAGTCGTCTTGGAGTATTATGCTTGCATTGTCGAATTATCTCAAGTAAAAACTTTTATTTAATAATAAAAGAAATTAGTGTTTGTTATAGAGCAAATGAAAACAAAAATAAGAAATGAATGTGGAAAAATGTGTGACTGAGTGAGAAGTGGCATTAACACAACGCATTAATTTCTAATCTAAGTTGGTAAGTGAAAGTTGTGTGTTGCGCGCACGCACCAGATTTTTCATAATTAAAGCCGTTCTGTTCATTAAATGGAAATTATTTGTTTCATGGTAACTAAATGAAATTGTCAACAATTACATAGAGAATTATAAAATCAGACGACTTGGAGCATTACTTGCATTGCCGAATCATCACAAGTAAGAACTTTTATTTAATAATATAAAAAAAAAAAAGTCTACTTTAGAGAGCAAATAAAAACAAAAATAAGAAACCAATGTGCAAAAATATGTGACTCTGAGAAATGGCAATTAGAAAAACACGTCAGTTTCTAATCTAAGTAAGTTGGTAAGTGAAAGTGTTGGATCAGGGTAAAAAAACAAAAAAAAAAACTCTATTATTAATGAAATCACGATTGCTTCCCTTTTAAAAAAAGGATTAAATAATAATAAATCGAAAATTACTCAAGACTTTCAAATTTTCCAACAATTATAATACTCCATACCTCATGGAGAATAAGTTACTAAATGTGGGTAAAGCTATTTCCTGTGAAGTTTATAAATTGCATTTGCTTAATTACTAAAACACGTCGGTTTCTATTCCAAGTAGCAGGAGTTAAGTAATAAATTTAAATTAAGTAAAGATCAAGAAAAAATGATTGAAAGTAAAAGGGGATTAAACCCTGGTGAGCTCAGAGAGCAAATGGAAATCAAACAAAATTATACATATATAAGATCGCTTACCTCGAACTGCTGGACCGCACGAACACAACCTGAAATCAGAGCTACGTGGCAGAAGAAAAAAGGGGTAAAGGGAAAAGGGATAAAATAGGACGAACCACATGGAGCCCTGATCCTGGCGATAGGCAGCTAGTCTCAAGCTGGAGGTGAAGAAAAAGGCGATCCCTTTCATGAGATTATATGAAAACGCAGCGTGCATGAAAATGACGACACACGCATAAATTACGAATTCGTAGTTGGAGCACATTAATTCACTCAAGTACATAAAAATGACTGGTAAAGGGCCTATGACTACGAACGACATCCGTTCGTTCTGAATGACGAAACAGGAGTGAGGCTAAGGGCCCGGACGTGGATTAAGGGGTCAGATTCCACATAAATAATTTAACGTAGTTTATTTAGCCTTTGAGTACCCCTTATAAACAAATTAATAATTTATAAAATTAATATAAAAATTTATTACATATAGATGATTTATAAAAATGTATTATATAAATTTTATTAAAATTAATGAACAGCAGGGGAGGGCTTAGAGTTCTCGGCTTTCCATAGTGAAGCAAATATAAACACAAATCATATATTACTTTTTAAGGTACCAAATTGGTAACTGTACCAATCGTTGACAGTCTAAGAAAAAAAAATCATTTTATTGACATTCTTTACCAATATATTAATGTTAGGATAATCTTTGCTACGAATTTAGTTAGGCCAATCCCTATAGAAAAATAAGGAATTAGGATATTGTATTCCTAGTTTTTTGTAAAAAATGATTTCTTAGAAACTTCTAAAATGAACCAATAATTGACACATCAAAACGTAAATGTTTGGAAAGTTGACATTTATGATTTTAAAGCATATGCACATGCACATGCATTAATTTTTGATTTCATATCATTTTTAATAAGTAATAAGGACTGCAATAAAAGACAATGTTTTTTTTTTATTTATAAACTAATAAATTCACAATAGAAACAAAATAAAATTTCCACAATTTAAATATTTTATACACAAAAAGCTTAAATTAGACAAAAAACAAACAAACATATTTAAACGAAAAATGAGATCATCCTACTAAGGATGATACATAGATTTTAGTAATGGCGAGGAGTTTCATTTTTTTAATTTTGGGTTTGCACAATTTTAGACTCTCTAATAATGAACTTCAATCTTCCAATGCTCTTTTGACAATTAAAGATGGCCACATTCATTGGTTGGATGAAATGTGTTGCATGTTGATAGAGTGCGACTAATAGAAAATATCACACACATGCTCTTTGCAGAATTGGGAAGTAGGGAGAGTCAGATGAGACGCGTGTCGCTTCTAGAACAGGATTATTGGCAACACAATTTTGTTCTTAATGATCCATGGATAGAGCACACTAGTTATAAATTCTTAAAATAAGACACCTGTCATCCAGCCAGATTCATACTTCCATAAACCACCCCCAAATGGAACACTATTTGCTAATTCTGGCGGTAGTTGACGTCGATGTCAACTATTGAAATTATGGATTAATTTCTGTTCTAATAGTTGACACCTACATTTAAGCTCTAAAATATTGTATAAATATATTAAAAAAGATATCAAATGATTCTCATGAACTTAATGAATACCATAAAAGTAATTAAAACATAATTGAACTCAAATAAACCAACTAAAAACCTTATTTAACTTGACTTCCACCTTAATGAAACAGGCTAGCAGAAACAAAGTTTTCAGGCAACTAGAAAATTCACCATTATAATCTCTCATAAATAAGACTCAGTTTTCATCAAACTAATGTCGGTGGCAGCACAGCTAACTAGTATAACTTGGCAAATTACCGCCAAATTTTGAACCAAAATAATCAACCCTGAATCTTATTATTCACACTTGTTTGTACAAAATGTCAACTATTGGAGCAATCAACTTATGGTGCAGTTACCCTAATGACCCTCGATACTTATACACTTTTCCCATCTATTTATTAATTTTTCTAAACCACTCAAATAATAAATTTCTCCTTTAACTTAAAATCGCCTCCCTCTGAACTCCTTTTCGAGGATCTGGGTTGATCACATCAAAACCCAAGGTGACAATCGTGGCAATCACTTGACGAGAGGTGTGCACAGAATGCATTGTCATGAAGCAGCATTACTCCTCGGCTCAGCTTCCCCCTCCTCTTCTCCTTGGTTGATTCTCTTAAACAGGTCAAAACATTACAATACTATTTTCCTGTGAGTGTTACGCCTTTGTCTTTGTAATCATCAGAATCCCTTCCAAATCCCAAAAAATTGTGGCCATGATTTTTCCAACCAAGGGAACTTGACAGGCCGTTTTTCAGAGTGCTATAGCAAAGAGATGAGACCCCACACACATTCCTTCGACGTTCGAAAATTTCTAAAGGCTTTATACCTTCTCTGACTAAAAATTTCAACACAGCTCAATACTCAATATTTCTCATTTTTATGGCAAGAGCAAACTGGTAAACTTGTGTACGCAGAACTATTGAATATGTAAACATTAGAATGGATTAGTCCTTTGTATTAGTTCCCTCCTTCATCGTCAGGCCGAGAACCTTTTGACCTGCTATCGTAGGTTGGTAAGTGAAAGTTGTGTGTTGCGTGCATCGTTTCACACTTTTTCAAGATATTATTAGTGTTAATATTAGATTATTTAAAAAAAAATTAATCAATTTCTTGGCTTTTAAGAATTCAAATAATTTTGGTATTGTACCAGGATCATTTCCCAAAAGATAAAAAAAAAAATGTTGTTGCAGATTATGTTCTTCTTTTCGTTTTTGATAAATTAATTATTGATTGAATACATGATAGACATAAACTACACTGGCATCATATATTGAGGGGGGTTGTAAGATAATTTTAGTGAAAATAAAAAAGGGGAAAAAATTCAATTAATCTGATTAATATCACCAACGTAAAAAACGGGATAAAAAAATTATTTCGCTCTGGTGAGGTCGGAAGTCTTTAATGCAACTTAACCAAGCTTTCGCTGCACTCTGATTCGGAAATTCGGGCAAGGATGAAATGAAGATAATCGGGTAAAAGATATAGAAGGAATGTTTTAGGATGAAGGAAATTTTCACCTGTTGCTCGTCCTTGTTGAATTTTGCGGCTAGCAGCGAACAATGATGATTGAAGAGAAAACTTCAAAATAATCATTAATTTCATACCCAAGAGGTAGAAAATTGAAAGAATATGATACCCAAAAGGTACCAACCAAACCATCGGCGGACTCCTACTAACTTAAGATCACAAACACGATGATGCTTACTGTTCAACATCAAGAAAGCAAGTGCCCCCAAAAAAAATGGCTGACGCCGGAATTCTAAGCCCTTCCAAATGCCATCTTGATATGGTGAACAGATCGGTTAGAGCCAACATTTTCTTGGCGCGGTAGCAGTTTAAATGTCGCTTACAGCGTTTATTTCAAGACTAAGTTCTACGAAATGAAGAAAAAAAGTTTTGTTTACTTTACATCAATGCACTCAACAGTGTCTCAATTCAGTTCTCACTTGTCTTTATACACGGAAACATGCCATGACAACAGTATATGTACGATTGAGGAACAGTTTGGGATAGTTTGCCGAGTCGATTCCGCGAGTACGATTGCCCGTGAATTAAAAACTTCTCGTTCAACTGGATATGAAACTCCAGTAACTGTCAAAGAATCTTTCTCGGTTGTCTCCACTTCAATCGAAATTTTTTTTTTGCCGAACTACGAGGAAGGCGACAGGCAAGAATGACTGATTTTTTTGTATTTAACTTACTTATTTATATGTAATTTTGGATTTGATAATATGTATTTTAACCCTTTTTTCATTATATATTTTTTAATTTAATTTAATTTTTTTATAAAATTTTAAATGTATATTTTAAGAATACCAAAATTTTGACTTTTTGCATTATGAGTATTGTTTATTTAGTACCTTATGATGTACTTTAATTGTTATTAGTTATTATGCACTTAAATTGATGTAAGATTAATTATGTACTTAAATTGCGTAAGATGAAAATATGTATCGATAATGCTCAATATTTAACAGACCCAAAATTAAGACGAAGTGACTATAAGGACCAGTTTAACACCGTTTACAGCGAACTGTTCGTTATAACCGATAATACCGCTTAAAGAGAACATCGGCTATAACGTACAAAAACCTCCAGTCCCTTGAAGATCGTTATAAACGATTTTGACTGTACCACCACCATTTGACCAATTTTGAAGAAATTTCTGATGTCACATCGCGGGCTTATTCATACACCAATTACCCAATTCCAGTTTTGTACGGCCTATAGGCCTGTTGAGCTAGTCTGTTCACACACACACACACACACACACACACACACACACACACACACACACACACACACACACCATTTCGCGGGACTTGGTTATTTGGACTCGGGGGACGCCAAAACGTTTATTTCCCTTGAAAACCGGAAGTCGAAATTTTTCACGATCGCAATACTTTCCTTACTATATATTTTATATATAGGTAAGTGAAAGTAAAAAAGGAATTATCTGTGATTGGAATAAAATCAAATCAAAATACCGAGACCCCTGTCCTGGCATTAAATATCTGTGGCTGATTCTTTTATTTCCAATTCCAGTCGGGTAAAACTGTCTCTTCTTTTTCCATGATTTGACGCTTCTGTTTAGCATTCTCAAATTTTCTTCGGTATGAGGATCCCAACAAAGACTGGTACATAGCAACCTAAAATACTAAAGCTCGCGGGTTCGCGTCTCACGGTTGCCCTAAGATGATTTAAAGGGAGTGAAAAATAGTTCGTTAAATTGAGGTCACAAGCCTGTACGAAGTCGGGTATTCGTTGTTAATCACTATCCTAATTGCAGCTGGTAGCATCGTACGATTGGCCTTAGTAGCATTAAGGACCCAAAAAGACTGCCACAATTCCAAACTGCGAATTTCAGTTTCGGACGTAAATCCAATACGGTGACTTTCCCGTAGTGAATGCCTTCTTTTATCCCTTTCTTAGCTGTCCTCCTGTCTGTCGTTGCCTTAAGTAGCAGTATGACCTTGTTATATAAACTACCAATTATATTCTGCGATCAATATATAAGTAATAATCTCTGACTTTATCGTATTTTAGGTAAAGGAGAAAACATTTGGGATAGATTAGTCCACACGAATCGCAGTGCTATAGCGGACAACAGAACAGGAGACATCGCCTGTGACTCTTATCACAAGTACAAGGAGGATGTACAACTTTTGAAAACTATCGGGGTAGTACAACTTTATTTCGATAATATTATTAAGTACTTGAAAAAAAAAATGAAATGAATTATTATTGTTGTTTTAGTTCAAAATGTACAGGTTCTCCATATCTTGGAGCAGAATTTTTCCAGGAGGCTTCATCACCAAACCTAATCTCGATGGAGTTCGATATTACAGTCGCCTTATCGATGAACTCCTGGCGAACGGAATCGAACCAATGGTGACAATTTTGAATATACTAACACATCGTTAATATTATTTATATGCGACATACATGTTCGATTTAGTTTGTGCTGTAATAGGTTATAGTAGGCAATTTTAAAAATTGTCGATGTCAAAACACATCATATTTTTTGGTCGATGATTTATTAACATACATCGCTAATTTGGAAGTGAATTTAGTCATTGATTCGTGCCACTTTACTCTGCCTTGAAAAAGTCTTCGAAAACATCTCTCCATCTTTTTAACTACTTAGCGATGCAAAAGCTTCGGGAAAGTTTGAATCGAATCAGACTCTGGGCAGAGGCTAAAATGTTGAAGCTGAACCCAGAGAAAACAAAGAAAATTTTAATAGGCTCCAAACATCTCCTCAAATCCCTAATATATCTACCCTGTTCCTAAATAATAACTTCACCAAATTCTATCCTATTGCCAAAAGCCTTGGTGTAACCTTCGACCAAACTCTTTCCTGGAAAAAACATTTCTCCAATATCTCCCGTGGCACCATTTCGACCTTGAAGGAACTAAACCATCTCTGTAACCTTTTCCCTTTTGAAATTGGCAGACTTCTGGTCACCTCTTTGATATTTCCCCACTTGACTATTGTTGCACGGTGTATGTAGGTCAGAGTTGGGCAAATTCTAATCTGATAATGATTAATGAATATGAATAATTGTAATCATAAGACAAATGATTAATGAATAACCATTATTCATAATCAGTGCGGAGTATTTTTAATAATTATTGAGGGTTTATGGTATTCATTTAAAATGGATAATGAATAAATGGTATTCAGTTATTCATGATTAACGAATACTGATAGATTCAGGTAGTCATTATTCATGAATAAAATATATTCATGAGCTAGAATTAATATAATATTCATCAATCATGAATACCTAATATTCATCAATCATGAATACCTAATATTCATCAATCACGAATAACAAAAATTCACCAATCATCAATCATAATATGATATATTCGTAATCATTATTCATTTAAATTTAAAAGACGAGGATGCATTTCTAGATTAAAAGTTGTCGTAATAAGCAGGGACAAGTCCTAAGAGTGGGTGTGGTCAACTGAACAGCATTTGAAGTCACAAGTAAAGAATATGCCCCTAATTTCAATGGGTATTATTAAAGATCTATTGACAAGAATGGAAAGAGCAAATTTTCAATCATCGTTCATGATTAGTAAGACTCAGAATTGTGATTTTTTTTGTAATCATGATTAATGAATTTATATTATTCATGATTAATGAATGATCTGTAAACATGAGTAGTGAATTCCCAATAGTCATGATTAAAGTGTAATAAGTAATCATGAATAATGAATTATTCTTAATCGTGATTACTGACTAACATTTATTAATGAATAATGGTCATTCATGATTGTTGAATACATTATATTCATGAATACTCCATGACCAGTGATTAATACAATTCATGATTAATGATTCCGCGCTAAAGAATGATTTGTGAATGATGATTACAATCATTATTTACAGTTTTGATTATTAGTCATAATTAAAGCTCGGAATTCCGTGCAGTAAAAATTTGAAAACGTGCAATAAAAACTTAAAACGTGCAAAACCGTGCAACAAAAACTTTAAAACGTGCAAAAACATGCAAAAAAAATGTATTGCTGGAAAATCATGTATTAAATTATTTATTTGAACAATATATAGCTACTTTTGAAACAAATAAGTAGCGGAGAGTAAATTGAAGTAAAAACTTTTATTTTTAAAATATTGGTTATAATATACATTTTGGTAAAATAATGATTTTTTTATATTAATGGAGTACATTAGAAATGTAACAACACTTCATTATTTCTTTAATTAATTAAAGTTTATAACTAAATACATTTCTAATTTTTTTCTGTAAAACAGTGCCTCCTGTCACTTAAATTCTTTCAATTTAGAAAAAGATATCTCAACTTCTACAATCGTTAGAGGACAATATTTATAGCGAATCAGTAACTGGGGATCTCCTTCAATTCAACAGTGACCGAATTTCCGTTCAGGCAATATTACAATTTTTTAATAGTTAGTTTCCAGGATTTTTTAAAAAAATATTTCGCTCTTGATTGTTTTCAATGATTTTCCAACGTCCTCAACTATTTTTATTTGGTCAAATAGAGAAAGATTTTTCTCCTCTTGTCCTGTAATAGCAACCGGAAAAGCTGCAAAATTCGATCTAATAAATGTCAAATCAGATTGAATGGTTGGATTCATCAAAATGGTTTTTAATTTGATAATTGATAGGGCATTTTCTTCCAATTCTATCTTTGAAAATATTTCCGGTAAAAAAACAAAAAAAAATCAGAATATAAAATGTTTACTTGAAATAGTAACAAGGTGTGGAATAAAGAGTAAAACAATCGCATGTGAGCTGTAACTATATTGGAATAGGGAGATCTTATAAAGGAAAGATACGACTCAAATTATAGAATCACTAAATGCAATATCTGGTGCTTAGGCTTATTTTTAAATTACTCTGATGACACGCACTACCCCTGTTGCTTTCTTTGGTTAAAAAATGATTAGGTACTTACTTGTGCTGCAGTGGGCATCAATTTGTGATTTCCTCCCACATCCAATATTTTTATGACAAGATTTGCTAAACACCGTACTACCATCCCTTTTGAGTCAGGATAATTTTCAATCCATCCCGCAATTTTCGAAGACACCCCCAATTTTTGGCATTTTAAGTAACAATATGCTCGACAGAAGCTATATTGATAATGACAGAACGAAACAAAATGTAAACATCCAGGAACTACTGAGCCCTTAGTTCTTGGATATTGGAGGTTTGTGTTTGTTTACATCTCCCAAGTTCCCTTTATTTTTTTTTATGTTTCCTTTCCGTTATTTTTTTATTCCTATTCCTATATCCCATTTATTTTTCCATTAATTTTATGATGTGTATTTAAAAAAATTAAAATTTGTAATAATATTTTTTCTTCAAATTATAAAATGGTACAATTTCTCGCAATAAAACTTCAAAACGTGCAATTTCGTGCAGTAAACCCCAAACGTGCAATTTCGTGCAGTAAACCCAAAAACGTGCAATTTCGTGCAGTATAAAACTCCATTAAAACATCCCATTAGGCTTGATTCGCATAAATAACTTGAATTCGCTTTATTCTGACTTACCAATAAAAAGATGCAATTGCACGGGAATCCGAGCTCTAGTCATAATCATGATTACATTTTTATTTAAATATGCCCAACTCTGATGTAGGTATTTCAGGGGATCTCGACGCAAAACTAAAACTTTTAATAAATTTATATTATAATATATCCGATTTATATTTGGGATCCCAAGAGACACCTCCATATCACCTTTTTACTAAAAAATAAAGTGGTTATATCCTTTCCCACCACCATAAATATTTCCTGGCATCCTTCCTTTTCCAAGTTATCCGATCGCGCTTTCCATTACATATCTCCGAACTTCTTCAGCCCAAATTCACTTACTTAGTTATTTAATTTTTTTTTTTTTACTTTCACTTACCGATATATAAAATATATAGTAAGTGGAAGTATTGCGATCGTGAAAAATTTCGACTTCCGGTTTTCAACGGAAATACACGTTTGGGGGTCCCCTGAGTCCAAATGAACAAGTCCGGCGAAATGGTCTGTGTGTGTCTGTGTGTCTGTGTGTCTGTGTGTGTGTGTGTGTGTGTGTGTGTGTGTGTGTGTGTGTGTGTGTGTGTGTGTGTGTGTGTGTGTGTGTGTGTGTGTGTGTGTGTGTGTGTGTGTGTGTGTGTGTGTGTGTGTGTGTGAAAAGACTAGCTCAAAAACTATAAACCGTGCGAACCTGAAATTGGGTATTTAGTGTATTTATATGCCCGCGATGTGACAGCAAAAATTTCATCAAAATTGCTCAAAGGGGGGGGGGGGTACTTTATTTAATAACTTTTTGAGTTTTTTTCGATTTTCTCAAAAACGATTTTGATTAAACTGAGTATTTGATCTATTTATATGTCCGAGATATGACTGTTACAATTTCATCAAAATTGATCAACCGCAGGGGGGACTTTACTTAATAAATTTTGTATCATTTTCACGTGTTTTTTTATTTACTCAAAAACGGTTTTAACGATTTTAATCAAACTGAGTATTTGATGTATGTATATGCCCTAGATATGACTGTAAAAATTTCATCAAAATTGATCAACCGGAGGGGGGACTTTACTTAATAAATATTGTATCATTTTCACGTGTTTTTTTTATTTACTCAAAAACGGTTTTAACGATTTTGATCAAACTGGTTTTTTGATCTATGTATATGCCAAAGATGTGATAGCGAACATTTCTTCAAAATTGGTCAAACGGAGGGGGCACTTTATTTCATAATTTTTTTCCAATTTTTACCTTTTTTTCGATGATCTCAAAAACGGCTTTAACGATTTTTATCAAATTCGCCATGTTTTAGGTAAAATTAGGTGTTCTTTAATATCAGGTAAGCTTTATCATTATTAAAATGTTCTGAGGAGGATTAATGTTCGGGGTTTTTTTTGTTTGTTTTTTTGTTTCCTATAAAGTAGCTTTGTTTTTGTTTATATGGAGAAATTAACCGTCTCTCGTTACGCCTACAAATAAGAAATGGCTAAATATGAGATATGATAAAAATAAAGAAAACATATAGAGGAGAAAAAAAGAAAAATATTCAGTCAACTCATAAAACTTTGGGCCTACGCATGCGTAGTACGCCTTTAATGACAGACCATTGTTCATAATTAAAGCCGTTCTGTTTATTTGAGAAGTGTTATTTAACAAAATGCAGTAATTTCTAATCTAAGTAAGTTGGTAAGTGAAAGTTGTGTTGCGAGCACGCACCAGATTTTTTTTTTTTATTGTTTACACTACAGGTTCCCTAATTTGTAGTTATTGGTTTCATGTCAGTTTGTTTATTAAAGCTTTAAGGCTCTAAAGCCCTCTTTGTATATTATTTAATTTTTTTTCTTTAGTACACATCCCAGAACAAATAAATAAATTATTTATTATTATTACCTTCCTCTACATCTGTTTCCTCTGAGTCTACATGACCATCCATCCAAGTGGCCTGCCCTTATCCATTTTTGCTTTTGGATAGATGAGTTCGTTTGTATACTTATTTCGGTACACCTCCCTTTATCCTATTTCTTTTTTTTTAGCATACTTCTAAGCCAAGCTTCACTTTTTTATCTTGAGTCTTGTTGAGACTTGCATAAAACCCACTTTTTTTTTTTGTTCGGTACCCCTGCCTGGCCGTGTGTGGCATATGGGGGGTTACTCTAGAGGTGTAACCAACCTATTCTATTCGAGATTTATTCCGTGGGGTCTCGACGAAATAAAAGTCAACCATCCCCGGGCGTCGCCGTTCGGCTCGAGCATGCAAAAGCGGGTCGCGCTCTAGCACGCTCGGCTATCCCGGCCCGAGATAACACACCTGAGATACGCATCTCAGAAGATACCCTTTAATGTAAACTAATATTTTTTCTTATGTTTTAGGTAACGCTATACCATTGGGACCTTCCCCAACCATTACAGGATATCGGAGGATGGCTTAATCCCATCATCGTTGACATATTTGGTGAATATGCCAGAGCTGTCTTCAAGTTATACGGATCAAAGGTATTAAAATTTATACTTATCCTTTATTTTTTTTCCTTCCTTCCCTTCCTCGCCTTTTAGGCTAAACGGGGATTTCCCTGCCAGAGGAGAGGGTGGGGGATTAATGACGGGTATTATTAAATTTCCCCTGGCTTCAGGTTTTGAACCTGCTTTCTTCGGGTTCCCAATCCATGCCATGGGCAACGCATATTTCCTAACGCGATTGCCCACTCGGCCATCCTGCCACCAAGTGTTGTATTTATGTGTCTTATTTCAAGAAATAATGTATTCAAAGAAAATAAATTTATTTTTTGTCCGGTATTTTGGCACCTATTTTGTGAATTTTTTATCCGGCTGAAAATTCATGGGTGGTTTCATTTTTACTAATGCAGCAACTTTTTTATCTACGAGAATTCTCGGATATGGGCCGTTTGTCGTTGCCTATGTCAATAACTTTTAACCAACTACCTTATGAAAATTTATGAACATGTTATTGTTTAGTTAGGATCATTAGAATCAGATGGTCGTGTAGGCCTACAATTCCCATGGGCCATTTCTTCAGACCTACGCCCAAAAGATGTTTAGATGTCGATCTCAGAAGGTGAAGCCACTCACGAATTTTCGGGATTTTAATAATTTCACAAAAATGCGCCTTGATCCCGGACTAAAAAAAATAAAAAAAAAAATAAAAAAATCCAATCATACAGCAAATCGAACATCAAACATAACGCATGTTTTTGATTTGCTATCTGAATTATTTTTTAATGTGGAAATATGTGCTCCACATTTGGATTTGTAAAATATTGTTTGGGCTAATGGATTCATTTTAAAAGTTTTTGTAGTATTATGTGGCAGTATCGATATGTGGCTGTATCGATGGATGTTTGGATGTTGAGGCCCTTGTGTAGTAAGTCATTAGCAAAGTCCGGATTTTTATGCAGTAAAAAAATATGATATATGCAACATAAATTTAAAAAAATGCTAATAAACCATTGTAATATTCACAGCTATTAATGTTTATAAAATAATTCACAGGAGAGAATGTTGGAGGAGACAATTTAGAATTAAAACCAATTTTTAATTTTATTTAATCTTTTACAAATTTCCGATAATAACGTTAAACGCATTTAAAACTAAAATAGAAAAATCTGTTGCGATGCGCGCAACACACAACTTTCACTTACGAGCTTACTTAGATTAGATATTGACGTATTTCTATAATATGTAAAAGCTATTATTCCTCAACTTCATACATTTAAGTATATGCTTATATTTTTATAGCTCCATATGTTATGGAGTATTTGCACTGCAGAACTTGAAAGTTCTCAGGATTTTTCGATCCATTATTGCTTATTTCTTTTTATATGGGATCCAATTCATCAGTGATAATACGGGATATAAAATTATGGTTGTCACATCGCGGGTATATGCATACATCAAACACCAGTTTGATCTAAATAGTAACACCCGCTTTTGAGTAAATAAAAAACACACCTGAAAATGAGACAAAATGTACAAAATAAAGTGCCCCTTCCGTTTGACCTAATTTGATGAAATTTCTGCTGTCACATTGCGAGCGTATATATACATCAAACACTCAGTTTGATCAAAATCTTTGAAGCAGTTTTTGAGTAAATAAAAAAAAACACGTGAAAGTGAAAGAAAATTTATTAAGTAACCTAAGTATTAAGTAAGTAGTGAAATTTTTGATGTCACAGACACACACACACACACACTGACCATTTCGCGGGACATGGTTATTTGGACTCAGAGGACCCCAAAACTTGTATTACAGTTGAAAACCGTCGAATTTTTTCACGATCTATATTTTTCTTACTATATATTTCATAGGTATATAGGTAAGTGAAAGTAAAAATAACTCGAACTAACTACTAAACAAGAAAGATACAAGAATAAAAGTCATAAAGATAACTAAATTAAGAATCAATTAAATATATTTATATATATAAAACAAGTGAATTTATCTATAAAATTATTATTAAATGCATTTCTAAATTTATTTCTTTTGATCCTAACCTTCTATGGTTTAAAATATTTTTATAATTCGAAAACGATCTTTCGACATCAACTGATGTGATTATAGCAAATTTATAAGCGCATAAAATTTTATTCATATTTTCCAGGATACTAAGCCATGAATTTTTTTTTTATAAAAACATCTTCAATTTTTTCTCTCAGAGCTTCTCCAACATGGCCTAGGATTCGACTTATATTTATATTTAGTAAAAAGGGAGGTGGAAAGTCGGGAATCTCAGTGATCATTAATTCTAAGAGGAAGATGAACTTATTTACGGCGAAGAAATTGGGATCCTTGGCTCCCACGTTGGATTCATCTTTTATAATTCTAAATTTGGAGTTTACTTTATTAGATCATCAAATTATGCAAATATATGCATTTATCATCAATTATGCAAATAATAAAAGTTGGCCAATTAGATATGTGTACTCTAATTCGTATTTATATCTATATCTTGTCCGGGCGTAGGAGTGATGAACCTTCCCCGTGTATCTCATCGAGAATCGTGGTGTGGTTTTCCAGGATGTCAGTAACCGCCCGGAGGTTTGGTTCAAGGACGGTATGCTTCGGGGAAAGAAATATAGGTCGTCGGGGCCTGCTGACTCTGCGCTACCACAATCCTTGTACCTAGACCAGTTTGTCACTGTCCTTGAACCCGAGAGAACTGACGCCATCGGTGGGAAGGACACTGCCAAATTGGCCTCAATGGGATTGGTTATGGAGCTATGGGCAGTCTGCTGCTGCACCATGGTGACCATGGCTAGCAGCAACGTGAGGTTTGGGCTACCCCCTCCAGGCTGTCTGTGCTCCCGCAAGCAACACAATTGTCTGTAAAGAAGACCACACTGCGCGGCCAAAGGTCTTATTAGGCATAATACGCCAACCGGAAAAAAAAAATCTATATCTTATCCGCTATTTTCCTGAAGCACAATATTTCCCTGGTCATTAGTGACATATTATGGTGCGTCTACTATCAACTGATTCAAATGATTAGATTCTTTGGATGGAGTGATTTGAAGTGCCCCATAGTTTTATCCAGTGCGACCACAGGATTCTGAGTACTTGTATATTGTAACCCTTTCTTATGTCTGATGTGTCTGATCTTTTCTCCAGGTGAAGCAACGTACTTCCTGAAAAGTAAGTATTGGAACATCATTAAAATAGACCTGAGGGCACAACCCGCATTCCACTAAGAGTACACGTTTGCGTATTGCAAAATTTTGCAGATGGCATATCAAAAACATGGGAATAGCATTATATTTTGTTTTATAATAATAATATAACACCAATATCGGATTAAAAAATTTTATAGGCGTACAATTATTTACAAAAAAGTCAAACAATTTAAATTCAAATTAGTAACAAAACCGCTATGTGGAATGACACAAATGTAGCTGCATGATTCGAAACAAGGCAAGACTGAGTCCACAGCGATCGCTTTTTATTTATTGTTCGATATGAGTCCACCCAGAGAGGCGTAGGACATTCCAAACAGGTGATCACGTACTAATATATGACTGTTACCGTTCTAGGCAATCCTAGAGTTTTACAGTGTAACAGAAATAATTATCTGTTGTTCCTTCACGTCACAATAATATTTAAAAAAAATCGGTGCGATGAGCGAAACACACAACTTTTGCTTACAACTTACCTAGATTATAAATCAAAATGTTTTGATAAATATTTAAGCGCCATTCAGCAACTTCACACATTTTTCCACATTTATTTACTTATTTTTATAAACTTATAATTAGTATAGAGTAAAGTATTTAGTATTGCAAAAATTGAAAGTTCTTAGTACTTTCCGATTCATTATTGTTTATTTATGGCCTAAATAATCCTAATTTCATCAGTAGTCCAGCTTTTTTTACTGCTTATTTGTTTTTTACTGCGAGTTGTGTTATAAATATGTCGAGAAGGAGATTAATTTTTAAACGTTTGTTTCTTATATTTTTTAACCGACTTCGAACGAAAGAGGAGGTTACTCAATTGGATACGTATGTGCTTTTTTTCTTTTTTTTTTCTATGTATGTCCACCGATTACTCCGAGATGGAGGACCAATTGGAACGAAACCTTTTGCATCTTGTAGAGTATTCTCCCAAGTTGGTCCCATTTAAACCTTTTTTGGATACCCAATTTATTTAAGAAGTAATCGAGAAAAACCATGAAAATAAATATTTAATTATCACTAAAAATTTTTATTTATTGGAAAAACATATGGCATATATAACATAAGGTGTGCTCCAACAAGCTATTAAAACTAATTGATAACTAACAAATCTCACTATTGTTTTAATGCTGGATGAATCATGTGGCAAAACTAACCAATCAAATTTAGAATCAAAAGAGTGGGGGGAGAACATGAGCAGTCTATTAGTTATCGACGTGTTTTAAGTGCTTGTTGGAACTAACGTATACATAACCTTAACTAATTTTTCAACAATAGATTTCAATAAAGATATTTAATATCCGCAAAATATAATATCGCTGTCGTTTTCTGTAGCGATATTAGTATATATATTAACTAGATATATATATTCACCGATAACAGTAAACCTTCTTAATTGTGTATTGTATTTCCCAATAAATGAAAATTTTCCTATGACACTTCCCCATGCAGACATTACATTATTTAACAAAGAAATTAAAATTTCAATGTTTGCTTATGTTCATCCATCAATAAAAACTGAAAAATAAAAGTTGATATCTCCCAGAAACAACCTCTTTGTATGAAAGTCCCCTCAGCAAAAATCTGGCAACCAGGAAAATGCTTAATATCATAAGTGCTACCCCACTAGAATTGAAGAAATTTATTTTCTGAATAATTTTTTATTACGAAGGATATTATTCTTAGTACTTCGCTATTAAATTTAGTCAAAAATTCATCTAAAGGAATTACGAACATAATTGACTTAACATTGATCTTATTAAAAAAAATTCCAATTGTAATCGGAGAAGGTAGGATGTTGAAAGTTGTATTATACAGGCACCGCTTTTCAACTTTTCTGTGTGTACTCATAAAATTGAAAAGGTGACTGTTAAAAGCCCGGGAAAAACGAACGTGGTGGAGCGTAAAAAAATTTCAAAATTTGTTTTACCCAACTTACGGTTTTCTACATTTGTTATTTTGTAGGGAGAAATGCAATAAGACGAATAATTTTATTTTTATTTATACGAATACACACTAATTGTTATTAAAAATTGTGAAATTAAAATATTAAATACTATGTTCAATACAACACAATCTTTTCGGAGGCGGCGCAAAATTTAAAATTGTTAACACTAAATATTATGAAAATCGTAAAATGGATCTTCTCTTCTCATCTATTGATTTTAATGCCTACTAATGGAATAGTATCGGTAACATGTCATTTATATTTGCGCCGCCTCCGAAAAGATTGTGTTGTATTGAACATAGTATTTAATATTTTAATTTCACAATTTTTAATAACAATAGTGTGTATTTGTACTAATAAAAATAAAATTGTTCGTCTTATTGCATTTCTCCGCTATTTATAAAATTTTCAATTTTGCTGTGTATTCATAAATAGCAGAAGATAATTATTTCATACTTTTCAGTGCATTTATTTTTACTGGTTCCTAGGTTTCGAAGTCGGTTTAATTTTTTTATAAAATGTTTTTTATTACCTTTTAAACTGCTATTAGTAATTTGAGCTTCACGTATTTTACTTTGCCCTCCAAAGTAAATTTATGTTATTGTTACATAAAAATCATTAAATACGGGAATGCAAGCATGAAGCATGAAGTTGCTATGGGGAAAAATAACTTCAATGAATATGCATGTTCCGAAACACGCAGATAACTCATTCCCATGAACAGGACGTCTTTAATTATAAACAATGATATGTCATTTAAGGCTTAATGCGGGTGCGTTGGAACCCACGTGGTTAGAGTTGTTGTTTTTGTTTGTTTTTTGAATGTTTGTTCTATTTTTTCAAATTTCATATTTATGCATATTTTATTTTTAGGCATAATGAAAGAGAGGTAATTTATCCATATAAACCAAATCAAACAGTAGGACACAAAAGATTTTCCTTCACCATTTAAGCCCAGGCATGCGGAGTACGCCTTTAATGACAGACCATTGTTCATGATTAAAGCCGTTCTGATCATTTGAGAAGTGGCAATTAACAAAACGCATTAATTTCTAATCTAAGTAAGTTGGTAAGTGAAAGTTGTGTGTTGCGCGCACGCACCAGATTTTTATTATTATAATACCTACCCGGTCTTAAAGAATACTTGATTATAATTAAACATGACGAGTTTCATCAAAATCGTTAGAGCCTTTTTTGAGAAAATCGTAAACACTGTAGAAATGAGATAAAATTTATGAAATAAAGTGCCTCCTCCGTTTGATTAATTATGATGAACAGAGTTATCAGATGCCCGCACGCGCACATACACAAACACACACAGGCACATACACACACAGGCTATTTTGCGGGACTTAGGGCACTCCAAAACGTGTATTTCCGTTGAAAACAGGAAGTCGAAATTTTTCACGATCGCAAGACTTCTTACTATACATTTCATAAATAAGTAAAGTGAAAGTAAAAACGTTTCTTATTTCTTAAATAACGATATTTAGCTAATTACTCCACATAGATAAAACTATTTAGGTATTTAATTAGATTCTTCACCACTTAAGCCCCATCATTTCAATGATGTTAGAAGCCAACTAATATTCAACATGACGAGTTTAATCAACGTCTTTAGAGCAATGTCTTTGATTTTTGAGAAAATCGTAAAAATGAGTAAACTGCGTAAGTTTAAATACCACTTTTGGTTTTCTCAATTTTACGAACATTTCGGTTGGTAAAATTTGACGAAAACTTTCGCATCACGGACAGATACCTACCTACCTCAAATACCTAATTTAAGCTTCGCCTGATTAATCTTTCCTAGTGCTTGTCACTTCGCGCACATAGACCACTTTGCGAGACTTAAAATGTATCCGCTAATGTGCCAGAAGTCGAACTGCAAGTTCTTCATTCTCTAAAAAACAATTCAGATTCTTTATACACTTTATATTGAAACAGTTACATAACTCTATTCTGGATCTTACGAGAATGGTCTATGCCCTTCTAGAATGTTCGATTTCTGACTAAATAAAAACAAAAAAAATGGACTAGGGGCTTACTCTTTCTTCTTACATCGAAGCATATGGTTGCGTATGTGCCACTTAGTAGTTACTTTTTGTAACGTTGTTATTAAATTGAGCTTTTATTGTTTAATGGCAAATAATTTTTATTTACGAATAAAAATTATTTGAACCACATTAGTCTTAATATATGAGCCCCTTAAAGCACAAGTGGTGTAACTCCAATTTTTGTTTTTTTTTTTTTGTTAGGCATTGTACTGTGTAGGGAAAACTGTGTTATGTTTAATGCACTAACAGTGTAACTCCTAGTTTCCCATGTTTGTGCATTCATTTGTGGTCTGGTGAAACAGGTAGTACCAAAACGTCTTAACATAACAAACCCTTTAATATCTCAAAACATAAAAATTGGAGTTAGACCACTTGTGCTTTAAGGGGTACATATACTAGTACATACATATACTACTTCGCTCAGGGAGTTGTGGAATAAGTGGAATGAAAGAATAACTTTAAAATGTAATAGTACAGAAAGATAGACCAAAATTAATCATGATTAAAACAAAATTTGTACCATCCTGAAACTTCAGTTTTGTATTAGTGGTAAGTTTCGAAACCTCACAGTCCACCCATATATGGTTTGGGTATAAGAGACCGTATTAATGCGGTTCTCTCAATGCGTTTTCTTCCCTATTCTTGATTAAGAAAAACATTTTGGCAGCACATATGTCCTGATATGTACCATTTTTATGGTTTCTATGTTCTGATTTCATTGAGACCATTCTCATGACGATACCGCATCCTTATCAAATTGAGTAACTTCTCCTTTTTCGAATTCGGTTGAAAATTTACGAACAGAACAGAACTATTAAACAGAAATATTATATGAACACTTTATTTTCGATATATATATTCCATTAGGTTATATCTTTTATTCGTATTATCTATTTTATTCAGTGTTAGTTTTTATTCGCTCACTACACTAATAAGCAATTTTTCTTTTGTTGTAAATTCACTCATATATTGTATATTGATTAAAGGCAATGTTTTGACCAATTCTTTCCTCTTCTGTAAAACTTAAGCCGCTTAGGAATCCAGTTGGTTTTGTTTATTTTTAATTCCAATTCATTGCAGAGATGTAATGACCTTATTGAAAAATAAAAAGGAAAAAATAATTATTTATACATAATCTCGTGTAATTTAAAGAAAACAGCTGAAGCTAAAACCATAACAAACCGAACTAATGAACGATAACCTTATTAATTGAGCTTAGCTGGCGCTCCTGGCTTCCAAATGTCGAACTAAATTTTTTCATTCATTAACTCGCCTGGGCTTATTAAAGGGGCTAATTACATGTAGCGAGAGGCTTAAAATTACAGCCCTTGTCCCTTCAACATTACACACTTAGAATGAAAACTGTAACCTTCTTCATCGTTAGGGGCAATAGGGCAATATGACGACATAACATTCTTGAGAGTACGTGTAGTCGTTTTGAGCCTTTTAGGCACGCACATTGTACACTTTGCTTTATAATATATATTGATTACAGTTACCTATACCCTTTTGTATTTTGCTCATGAGTTTTTTTAATAGTTTATAAAAAAGAACTATAAATTATATTTTGATTGCTTATAAAATTAAATTAACATTTTGCCAACTATATATTTTTTTAATAATTTTGACTTGTATGTATATGGGTCATTATCTGAAATTCACTTTCTAAAATTTCATTATTAAAATGTCATAATTTCGGGCTGAAAAAATTCATACGTACTCAGAGGCCTATCACCTTTACTTTTTAAATATTAGCCAGACAGGAGAACCTTTAATTTTTTTTTTTTTTATATATTATGAAAACAATTTCAAAGTGAGGGAGTGAAGGGTGAGTGAGATAGGTAGTGAAAAATGTGTTGAGGTAGTAGTAAACTTTGAAAAGGGAAAGCAAAAACGCATATATTTTAAAGAAATGCAATCTTAAGAAACAATAGAAATACAATAAAACAATTTAATATTTAAAAATAGGAAATTCCAAACGGTTAGGTTATAGTTACATACTTTAGTCATAGTTCACGAATCGTCACCTTTCCATTCAAAAGATTCTCAAATGATTTTGAGAATACAAATTATTTAGTTATCCTCTCTCTCATTTAAATTTTTTTTTAATAAAATGAGAGAGTGAAGAATGAGGGAGTGAAATTTTCAAAGTTTTTATTATTTTTTAATCACTATAAGTAAAGTTAAAAATGAAAAAGCATGCAGAATCGAAAACTATGACTATTTTCCATCGAAAAATAATAGTTGGGGGAAAAAATTGCTTGGAAACTCACCAGTTTTTTTTTAAGTGAAGGAGTGAAGTAGCTATTGACCGCCGCGGAGGCAAGCGATCGCAGCCCCTGGTCGGCAGTCAAAACGATCCTAGGGTCTTCCCTCAACCGATCCTTTTCACCCCGGGCTTTGAGCCATTTTACCCTCAACGCTCATCCAGCACTTGATGTGAGGGAGTGAAGGAAAAACGTCTGGACATATCTTTTTTATTTTATTTATTGTTATTGGTAACAATAAATGAAACCCCTTATTTTTTCATGGATTCTTGAAGTAATAACTGACTGAACCAATTAATCAATTTAATCGAACAATCAATTGTTGAAAGAATACGAATTGTTAAAGTGCCTGGGAGTCGGACAAGGTTAGGGAGTGAAAAAACAATTACATTTAATTTTTTTTAACCAATTATAAATTTAGTTTAGAGCTAAAACATAGCCTCCATAGAACAACAAAAGGAGTTAAATAGTTCATATTTTTTTTCCAGTGGTTGAAAATGGACCGGACGTACGATTAGCACATTTTCAGATAATGACCCATATGCTTGACTCAATTCATAATAAACATTATTTAATATTGTTTGAAAACAAGCGATTAATTGTTCAAAATAATGATAAATTTTGATATTTAGTCATTTTTAAGACAAATTTTCATTCGGTTATTTTCTCTGTTCAATTCTGTATCCAAATTTTTAAAGGTACTTATTTTTATATTATTCCCAGGTAAAATGGTGGATTACAGTAAACGAACCAGATATGGTAGCAAGAGGATACTGTGGCAGATCTGCCCCATTCCTGTATTTAGGTGATTTTGGGTTGTACACTTCTGGGCATAACCTAATCAAAGCACACGCAAGAGCATATCGGATATACGATAGGGAGTTTAGGCGCTCCCAAAGAGGTAAGATTATTTTTATGTTTTATGGAATACTAGCTCATCCATCGTGCGTTACTGTGATCTCAACAATAGGAAAGCCCCTATATAATATAGGGGAGAGTTGGCTAGAGTGGGGTATATTGTGTAAAGTGGGGTACCGATCTTAGCGCGGTGTCTTTTGGTGCTACTTATCAACTGAATGCTGTATTTTTTTTCCTTTGGTTGCGGTGGCATTTTCTGTCATTTAAGAACTAACTTCGGTACTAATTTCGCTATTCCCCTTCTGGCTTTGACAGCTGATAAGCACACTGCTATCTGTTGGTCACCATGCTACTAGGACCGCCATCTTTCTCCTATTTCCCCTCCTGTTTGAAACACAACCGTCTTACCTCAGCATTACGTCATTTTTACGTCACTCACAATCTCACCCCATCTGAAATTTACACATCGATTTTGTGTCAGTCGATATAATTACGACATCGAACTACCATCCCCACCACTTTTCTTCTTAGCCGTTAAAGGCCGAATTTATGGCTAGGTTAGAATTATATTAGGCGCCTTTTTTTAGTAGTATCGGACCGTGACGTCATCTCAACCTTAACCACCTTCATCTATTCCTGGCAAATAAACATAGATTAATCGTACTTTCTGTACGTATGATTAATTTTGAAAATCCCTCGTCTCCGCACCCTTGCATCTATCAAATATTACTTTTCATCGAAATGTTATCATTTTTCGAATTATTAGTATTTTAGAGCCTGTAAAATATACATTGTATGTTGTTATGTAGTAATTATACAATGTATATATTTGACGTATGTCAACTAGATCCCGTCTGTCTGGACAATTGTTCAGCCCCCCGGTACTTCGCTACAATGTGGCGAGACCTGGAGGGAGGGATCACAGAAGAGAAAGATTCGATCACGATCGGAACGGACTCACGGTTAGCTCAGTGGTAAGAGCGCTGCGACGTAGATGCAGATGACCTGGGTTCGATTCCCGGCCGTGGTCGAATCTTTTATCTTCTAATAAAATAATTTAAAAATTATAAATTAATTATCAAACGATAACTAATTACTAAAACATACAATGTATATATTTGACGTATGTCAACTAGATCCCGTCTGTCTGGACAATTGTTCAGCCCCCCGGTACTTCGCTACAATGTGGCGAGACCTGGAGGGAGGGATCACAGAAGAGAAAGATTCGATCACGATCGGAACGGACTCACGGTTAGCTCAGTGGTAAGAGCGCTGCGACGTAGATGCAGAGGACCTGGGTTCGATTCCCGGCCGTGGTCGAATCTTTTATCTTCTAATAAAATAATTTAAAAATTATAAATTAATTATCAAACGATAACTACTTACTAACATACAATGTATATATTTGACGTATGTCAACTAGATCCCGTCTGTCTGGACAATTGTTCAGCCCCCCGGTACTTCGCTACAATGTGGCGAGACCTGGAGGGAGGGATCACAGAAGAGAAAGATTCGATCACGATCGGAACGGACTCACGGTTAGCTCAGTGGTAAGAGCGCTGCGACGTAGATGCAGAGGACCTGGGTTCGATTCCCGGCCGTGGTCGAATCTTTTATCTTCTAATAAAATAATTTAAAAGCCTGTAAAATATTAATATTGAACCTAACCCTTCCCAAATTATGTAACTATTCGTTATGCTTATAAGTTCCTTACCCAACTTAAATATTTCATGATGGTTGATTCATTTCAAATACATTTCCTCGTATTGTTTTCAAAATATACGTTTTTTAAGATTGGATCATAATAGTTAACTTTGCTTATTTGACAGCAACCCTATCCATCTTTAGCCCACTAATTAACTAGCAATAGCATAAATAAGAGTACTATACTATCATAGCATAGTAGTTAACTCTTATTTAACTTTTAAATGTGCTGCATATAAACTCCAAAAATATCCTAAGTCTCCTTTGTGAGAAAGAAATATGTTATTAAGTTGGCAAATAAATCTATTCGGTTTTTCAGGGTGAAATAAAACTCGGTCGATTATTTACATAATTTAATTTAAAATACATTGACCATTACTTAATATGAATTTTGCCATCTTTCATGTTCATAGAATGTCTAGGGTTTATTATTAAAAAAGTGATCGAAGTGGTTTTTAAAAATAATGTTAAAAAAATAATGTTTAATATGAATTTTTCCAATTTTTCATGTTCATGGAATGTCTAGGGTTTATTATTAAAAAAATGATCGAAGTGGTTTTAAAAATGAATTGTTAAATGAAAAATGACGTTTTGGTATAGGTTTGAATTATTCAGAGACTCCGAATACAGTTCGAAACACTGATTCTTTTAAATAGTCGGAGAAATGGATAGAAAGTGACGTATGATGGAGCAAAGGGTGGGGAGACGCGGCTTTTTTAAAAGTTAGATAATTATATCGACTGACACAAAATCGATGTGTAAATTTCAGATGGGGTGAGATAGTGAGTGACGTAAAAATGACGTAATGCTGGGGTAAGGCGGTTATTTTTCAAACAGGAGGAGAAATAGGAGAAAGATGGCGGTCCTAGTAGTTCGCATGGAGACCAACAGATAGCAGTGTGCTTATCAGCTGTCAAAGCCAGAAGGGGAATAGCGAAAGTAGTAACCTAACTTCAAAATGGTATAACTGAACCAAATAGTCCTTGATTGCTAGGTTTATTATTGTATTTCATTGGGTTGGTCATTCTATTCATGTGTGTTTCCGTTTGTTTAATCGTTTCTATCCATATTTATTACCGTTTTAATTTTCTAGTTTCTCCTGTCGTCAAATTGGAAGTTACTTATCATCAAAGAAAATTAAATTATAGAAAACTGGGGGCAGTAGTCATTTTAACTTATTCATCCTGCAAACAAAAACAAAGAAGAAAAAAAGGACGTTAAAGAAACAAACTTGCCTGAAAAAAGAAACCTACAGGAAAATGATCAAGAAAAACAGAATAAATCAAAAATCGTTACCAAACGTATAATGGAAAAAAAAATAAGATATTTCACGAAGAGAAAATTGAAGAAAAAGATCTAAGAAAATCATTTGAAGAAAATGATTTTTGGTGAACATTGATTTTTTTTAACCACAGCCTTTATGATTAACAAATGATAATGGGAAAAGATTAATCAACTTTGCTGCATCCAAAGACCTCATAGTTGGAAGCACTCGTTTCCCGCACAAGGAAGCCCATAAGGGGACATGGCGAATGTATGGTGTAAATGGACGAGTTACCAAGACACAGACTGATCATGTCCTTATAACAACCAGGGACAAGTCGTCTCTCCTTGATGTACGTTCATATACAGGCGCTAATATTGACTCTGACCATTATCTTGTTATAGCCAAGGTAAGAGGGAAAGTGCCCATAGTAAAATATAGGCCTCAGAACAAACCTAAGCGATTCAATGTACAAAAACTAAAAATCCCTGAAGAAAGTGCCAAATTCAGTGAATCTATAGATGCTAGGATTCGAAGAATTGATGCTGAAGAGAGTATTGATGCTAGATGGCAATGCTGCAAGAAAGCCATCACCGACTCAGCTGCAGAGATTCTAGGATTGACCACAAAAGTTAAGCGTAACCCCTGGTTTGACGAGGAATGTAAGGCTCTAAATGAAAAGAAAAACGAGGCATACAGAAAAATGCTATCACGCAGACATACAAGAGCCTCTACACAGGAGTATAAGCGCCTCCGTAGTGTGGACACACATCTGAGGAGAAGAAAGGAGAGAGCGTGGGAAAGCAAGGCACTTGATGATGTAGAGATGGCCTTTAATGACAAGAATAGTCGGCAGTTCTTCCAACTCGTTAATGACAGAAGAAGGTCTTTTAAAACCCAAACATAAGCTTGCAAGGCAGAAGACGGTTCCCTTATATCTGACAGGGAGGCAGCACTGAATAGATGGGCCGACAACTCACTGTTGAACAGAGGGACATCAAGCGATTGCTCGGATTAACATCTGGAGAATGAGGCACTGAGTGGAGACCACATTGATCCTCCTGATGAAGAAGAAATTTGGGAAGCTTTATCAAACCTCAAGAATAATAAGGCCCCAGGCATAGACGATATAGCACCCGAAATTCTGAAGCATGGTGGCAACGAGCTTATCATGTTCCTAAAGGATTTATTCCTGGACATCTGAAATGAAGAAAGGCTGCCTTTGGAATGGAAGAAGACGATCATATTCCCCATTCACAAGAAGGGTGATGCCCTAGAATGCAAGAACTACAGGGTAATATGTCTCCTCCCTTGTGCTTACAAAGTGCTATCGGCGGTTTTGTTTAAGAGACTACTCCCTTATGCAGAACGTGAAATAGGAAAATACCAGAGTGGTTTTAGATCAGGCAGGTCGACGAAGGACCAAATTATCACTCTCCGTCTGCTCCTTGAGAAAACAAGAGAGTATGGAATCAGCGCACACCATGTATTCGTAGATATCTAGCAAGCATAAGATTCTGTAAACAGAAATGAAGTCTACAAAGCTATGATGAACATGCTGATACCCCCAAAACTAGTAAGACTCACTCGCATGACAATGGAGGGTAATCTGTGCTGTGTTCCAATGTTCGGGATCTCTCAAGAAGCTTCAACACAGGGAAGGGAGTGCGTCAGGGCGATGATTTGGCATGTCTTGTATTTAACTTGGCTCTCGAGACAGCTGAGAGGAATTCTCGTTTTCAGACCACTGGAACACTTCGAAATAGGCTTGTTCAGGTTCTTGGATATGCAGACGATCGGAACCTTGCCGGAAGGACACTGGAAGCAGTTAAGGAAGCTTTTGAGGCCCTGGAAGTAGTAGCCGCAAGCATGGGGCTACTAATTAACACGGAAAAAACAAAATACTTGTGTGTTAACCCAAAACATGATATCCGGGAAAGCTTTGTTCAGTACACAGTATATAAGTAGTAAGAGAATTCCTCTACTTAGGCTCTCAAGTGAACTCCCGGAATGACATTGGAGAAGAAATAGACAGACGAATACTGGCTGCTTATCGGTGTTCCTTCGCACTTCAAAAGCATCTTCGGTCTAGAATTTTGTCAAAATCAACAAAGGTCAGAATATACTAAACCTTGATTCGACCTGTTTTAACATACGGCTCTGACGCCTGGACGCTTACAAGGACTCAGGAACTGGAACTCTCCAGGTTTGAACGAAAGATTTTAAGAAGAATTTATGGGGCCGCATATGTTGACGGAGACTGGAGAATAAGAACTAACATCGAGCTAATAAGCTTATACAAGGACTTATACTTGGTTGATACGATTAAATTCTCTCGATTGCGATGGGCGGGACATGTTGTTCGAATGAATTCCTCCGAAATCCCATCTAAAGTCCTATCGGAGAAACTGTTTGGACCACGGAAGGCTGGACGCTCTTGGCTCCGATGAATTATTGATGCTTGGCATTCATAACTGGAAGGCAGCAGCACAAAATCCAAATAACTGGTGGTCATTGCTGGAGCAGGCCAAGACTCAACTTGTGGGTCGAAGAGCCCTATAATAATGATAGAGGAGGAAGCAACGTTGGAGACAAGGATGAGTAGGGAGTTTACTTTGAAAGGTATGGCATCTGGATCGGGCCAGATCGGTGACATAAATAAGGAACATTAAGGCCTTCATTGATGATTTTATTGGGATAAAATAAGGAACATTAAGTATTTTGGATTGCAGGGATTGGATGCTAGAGGAATTCGATGGTTTGGTGGAACCCCAAAGTTCGACTCCGTAAGTCCAGATAGGTCTTATTATTGTCATGTAGATTAACCTTTTGTTATGAATTGGAAGTTTAGAGCGTTTGTCTAGTAAATATTGATGTAGTCGGAAATCTGCGGGCAGTTTCTTGTCTTTTCAGTCTTGTTTAAGGATTCCACGTGAGATATTTATCTATGATTTATTTTTATTTAATTTATTTTACAAAATTTTTATTTCATAGTTTAAGATTTTTAAAACAATAAAAATTATTCCAGGTAAATTAAGTTTTTCTTTTACTGGAAAGTTCTGTTATCCAAATGATCCCAATTCACCTACTGATCTCTCTGCAGTGGAAACAGAATTACAAATTTCGGTAATTTAAAGCAAAAACACGAATTATGTAAAGTAAAATTGTAAAATACACACATCTTAATAGTAATATCTTTTCTTTCTGTGGAGTATGGTTGGTTTGCTCACCCTATCTATAGTAAGGATGGCGATTATCCAGAAGAGTTAAAAGAGTATGTGGATAAGAATCGTTGTGTTGAAGGAATTGATGCTCACTCCTGCTTACCTGAATTTACAAAGCAAGAAATAAATGAAATAAAAGGCAAGTATTCTATTTTTTAAATTTTGTTTTTCATAATTTGCAGTGAAACAAAAAAATCAGATGATTATTTACGTAAATTATCTGCTACATTGAAAAAAATTCTAGACTTTTGTGGAACCGTTATACTCATGTTAAAATTATCAGGACCTTTCTGGATTTCGGACTAAATATAAGAAGCAATGGACGAGGGGCTTAGTCTTGCTCAGAACTACGAAGCGGAAGGTTATTTTTTTGCCACTAGTAGTTACTTTTTGTAACTTTGTTAATAATTTGATCATTCATTGTTTGTCTGAGGTTGTAAATTATAATTTTGGTGAAATTATCAATAGGTGGTATTGCTAGAGCGGGGTAGGTTGGCAACAGTTTTCACTTTTTTAATTATTGAGTCGTTCCTGTTAATATAATCCAAATAGGGGTGATAACACTGTAAACTCCATTGGAGTACTTCAAGTATTTTTTTCATGACTTAATATTTAATATTAAGATCATAGAAAATTGAAGAATTCTTCAATCCAGAGTATGTCAATTAACCCCCCTGTATGGGGCAGGTTGGCCTAGAAGGTGGTATTGTGAGAGCGGGGTAGGTTGGCAACAGTTTTCACTTTTTTATAATTCACTGCTATGTATTGGGGGTTACCAGAAACGGGATATATCAAATTAATATATTTGATATGAATATTTGATTTTCTAGAGGTGACGTATTTACCAATTTCATCTATTTTAAGAAATCGGTGGCATGGACTGAATGAAAATAAAGAAACAAATCTAAATTGAACTCCATACTTAATTTTATTGGCTAAGAATGTAAATCATAATTACCCTCTTCTAATAAACCCTATAAAGATATTTTACTTACACAACTTAGTTACTGGATGCTGACTGCCAAGTTAACATGAATGCGTACCGCGCAACATTACAATTAGTACTGTATATTAAACTTATCTAGTGAGCTCTCTCTCTAGATCATTTTAAGTCTCTGCCATCTCTGACGCTCTCTAACACTCAGCACGGCATCTTCTCTCGGCTCTCTCTGGAACCCTGCCTACTGCCGCTTCCTGCACCTCCGCATGAACTCTCTCCAAAACCTCAGAACTCTTGGCACTTCCTCCAACTTCTTCCGTCTTTCCCTTCACTCTCTTCAGACTTCTTCTTATTGGCTAGTCTATCCTAAAATTCCTTTCCATGATATCCTTTTCATGTTCTTCAATTGTCGGGTCCTATCATGGCAGCTTCCGCAAAACATAGCAATGCATTTCTACTATATATTCCCCTTTTCTCTACTGGAGTTACATTTAAAATGAAAATATTTTGAAATAATCTTACCGAGAGTACAATACCATACAAGATGTGCAAAACATCATATTCCATCCATATGCCATTCCTTTTCACAATTTAAAACCCGTTTCTTATTTTCTGATTATTAATTGTATTGCAAATCAACTTAAGTTTTCTTCAAATTCCTTATATTTTTTTCTTCTCACTATTCGTAATCTATTAGAAGTAACTAGCATTTGATGGTGAAATATTACAATAAAGTGGACAAAACACAAGATTTCTCTCACTCTTTCACCTATTCATTACTCTTTGATCTCGTGGAACCGTGAAATGTAATTATTTACTTTTAAAATCTAATAAATTCCATTAGATAAGAGGATATTTCTTATTTCATTTATTTTTCTTATATGAGTTATCTGAAAATATATTGTAACAATTTGTGGATTGAAATAATTTTTATTGAAGGAAAATAAGATTTTAGAATGCCAATCAAACTATGAAAACACAAATTATTAAACAGGTTATGAACATTTTCACTTTGCAACAGTAACACGAAAAAGAGCATATGAATTGAGCTTCAGAATAAGACTAACACTTCTGCCCATTGCTCCTTATATTTAGTCAGAAGAAGAACTTTCTGAAAGATTCTAGGACGGCCTAGATGGTACTGGAACATCGTAGTCACAAACATGTACTAGAGCAGTTAGACCCAGCAAAGAGTCTAGAACTACTCATATAGTATAGAACTAAATCATATGTTTTCTGTATTTTTTTTTTTTTTAACGTTACAAATGTTTTTAACGTTTGCTCAATAAATGTTTTCAAATAACTTTATGATAAAAGTTTTCTTCTAAAAGTTTAAGGTTCACCTAAAGTCTTTGTGCAATTAAAATTAACCCTTTCATGGCGCCAGACGAGATATCTCGCGAAACATAGTCGGTCCCCACACGCTAATGACGAGATATCTCGCAAATGGTTTTCCACTTATTTACCATCCTCAGCTTCACAAGAGATAAGTTGTGGTGACTGAGGCACATCCTAGCGGATCCACGGAGACTTAATCCTTAATAAAAATATAAAATTAATTTTTTTTTTATTAATTAAAAGTCTGCAGCCAGAAGAAAATAAGGAGAGAGACGAGATACAGGTGTAGAAACTGTAAAGTCGCCCTTTGTGCAACACCTTGTTTTGAAATATATCACACACAAAAATCTTTTATGTAAAAAAGAATAAATTTGACATATAAAAAACAAACACCAAAAACGACTGCAAAAAAGAAAAAATTAAAAACAAAAAAAATAATAAAAAAATTTCCTAACTCTGCCGGTGGCGGTCCAAAGCCCGCATCTAAAAAGACGATGGGAAAGTTTTTTATCCATCTAAACGTTGGTAAATTATTAAAATATTACTTTAAATTAAAAAAAAATTACTGATTTAAAATTAATTCAATTAAAAAAAATCTGGTGCGTGCGCGCAACACACAACTTTCACTTACCAACTTACTTAGATTAGAAATTGACGTGTTTTGCTAATTATCATTTCCTAAAGTCACACATTTTTCTACATTTATATCTCATTTTTGTTAATCGTTAAAGCCGTTTTTGAGTAAATAAAAAAAACATGTGAAAATGATACAAAATTTATTAAGTAAAGTCCCCCCTCCCGTAGATCAATTTTGATGAAATTTTTACAGTCATATCTCGGGCATATAAATACATCAAATACTAAGTTTGATCAAAATCGTTGAAACCGTTTTTGAGTAAATATAAAAAACATGTGAAAATGATACAAAATTTATTAAGTAAAGTCCCCCCTCCCGTAGATCAATTTTGATGAAATTTTTACAGTCATATCTCGGGCATATAAATACATCAAATACCAAGTTTGATCAAAATCGTTAAAACCGTTTTTGAGTAAATAAAAAAAATACGTGAAAATGATACAAAACTTTTTAAGTAAAGTCCCCCCTCCGGTTAATCAATTTTGATGAAATTTTTACAGTCATATTTCAGGCATATAAATAGATCACATACTCAGTTTAATCAAAATCGTTAGAGCCGTTTTTGAGAAAATCGAAATAAACGTAAAAAGTTATTAAATAAAGTACCCCCTCCCTTTGAGCAATTTTGATGAAATTTTTGCTGTCACATCGCGGGCATATAGGTATATGTAGGTACACTAAATACCCAATTTCAGGTTCCCACGGTTTATAGTTTTTGAGCTAGTCTGTTCACATACACACACACACACACACAGACCATTTCGCGGGACTTGGTTATTTCGACTCAGGGGGTCCCAAAACGTGTATTTCCGTTGAAAACCGGAAGTCAAAAATTTTCACGATCGCAATACTTCCACTTACTATTTATTTCATATATAGGTAAGTTAAAGTAAAAATGTATATAAAGTATTAAAATTATTATATTATTTTTCATTATTACCTTCTTATATCACGTAATCTCTTATTGCAATCAGTAATCTAGCATTTTAATGTATTGAAATAATGATAAAGGTATTATAGAATCATAAAAAATAAATATAACATTAATAAATAGTCGGTGAAGGTTATGAGGAGTTGAAGAAGTTAAAGCAGTCAGCGGCGGAGAGTGGCCTGCAGGCCTTAGCGTGGGGAGTGAAATGCTTGCAGACCCGCTCAGCGTCTCAGTGCAACTCTCGTTCCGAGTGCTTATCGCTTAAAGGGTTAAAGTGTGAGTTTAACAATAACTTTTTCGCCGTGGGTTGTGATAATAAAAGTTTTTATCATAGGAAAAGAGTTTTTTCCTGATGAATAATCCTGATGTTTTTTTTGATGAATAATCCTATGAAAGGATTAATTAAGGGTATATTTATTCCTATCCTATTATTTCATTCGTCTAGAATCGAAACAAGACTATTATTATTATTATTATTCAGTCACTATCTCATCTCTCCAGAGCGCTTCATTTCAGTTTTAGTTATTACCAGTGAGTAAACGGTAAACGAATTACGATTGTGCGCAAAAAATACCGATTCGGAGTTTTTTCAAATATGACATAACAACTGTTGTGTAAGAATAATTAAATGTAATTTTTTAACGAATTTGAAAAACCATTTATTTACGTTCCATAAAAGTATTTTATGTATATATGGTATATGGTACTGCGAAAAAAACAGCATTGAAGATGTTGAATTCCATACACAATTCAGCTCTAAGAATATGTACAGGAGCTTACCGAACCTCACCAGCTGAAAGTTTATATGCTGAGTCAGGAGAACCATCCCTATACATGCGAAGAGAGTATCTTTCATTGAAGTATATCTCAAAATTGAAAACGAATCCCCAACACCCCTTAAATCGGATCCTATTTGACGAAGAATCAGAAACGCTACGACTTAGAAATATTAGAGGCAACAATTTCAAAGAAATGATTAACAACTTTATGCAAAACGCAAACGTAGATCTGAACATTAGACCAATACCAAATTTAAAAATACCAGGGTGGGAAAAAAAGAGACCAATTATTGATAAATCAATGAAAAAATACTCAAAGGAATGCCCTATAATTATCCAAAAGTCATTTCTCCTGCTCCTAGAGAAATACAGTGAATTTAAAGTTGTATACACTGCCGCCTCCAAATTAGAAAACAGTGTAGGCTGCGCAGTTTACACTCCCCAAAATCGATTCTTGTATAACCTACCAGGGGCACGCTCTATCTTCACCGGAGAGGCTACAGCAATTGTGAAAGCCCTGAATTGGATTGCAGAATCAGGAATAAACAGATCAGCTATCATTAAGGACTCCCTAAGCGTCTTAGAGGCGATCGGCAATCAGAACCCCTGTAATTATCTTATACGAGAAATAATAAACATATGGTGGGAACTGGAGTCGATGGCAAAAAAAGTTATTTTCATTTGGGTGCCATCCCACAGAGGAATAAAGGGGAATGAGGCAGCCGATCAAGCAGCAAATATAGCTAGACTGGGAGAATCAGAGAATGTTATAACATTGAAAGAAGTCACAAAAGAGGATTGGCTACACCAATTGAAGAAAAACCAAAGCAAAATTTGGGAATTAAGGTGGAGGAACGAACAGTCCAAACTATCGGAAGTTAAGGTAGATTGCAAAAAGTGGGCCACAAGCACGAGAATCTCAAGAAGGGAAGAAGTCATAATATGTCGAGTCAGAATTGGGCATTGCCAATTCACGCACGAATATCTTCTCCAAGGACTTGAGGCACCCACATGCCAGTAATGTGATAACGTGCCCCAAACGGTGAAACACCTTCTAATAAACTGTGCAAAATACAAACATGTCCGAAAAAAACTAAAAATAGGAAAAACACTAAACGAATTGTTAAAGGACGACGAGGAAAATATTGAAACTTTGTTAAAATACTTAAAAGAAATCGCGTATTACAACAAAATATGAGTGAACATACCGCCAATGACCCTACAGGGTAGAGGCGAAGATAACAGAAAAAAAAAAAAAAAAAGTATTTTTGACAAATTAAATGAGTGTAAAGTGACTTGGAGTGTAGCAAGAACAAATTAAAACTTTGAAATTATTCTTGATGATTATACGTGTAAATTAAAATGTTTTACTAGTAGAGATGAGAGATGGTCAACTGTTCTTCAATTACGATAGGTTAAATAATGGTCAGGATTTTCAGTTTACAATGATTTTATTATGGTAAGCCAACGTTTCGATCCAACTTGTGGATCTTCATCAGGGCTAAAAGAAAACAAATATATGAGTATCTATTCTAGAGGGTGACAATAAATGGATACATTACAGAACTGATAATAATATAAAAGATGGTGTATACATGAATATTAAAATAAGAGGCTGGTTAACAAGATAAAATAGAATCTGATATTTACCTACTGAGTCCAGGTGGATACTAAGACTAAAGGTAAAAATAAGGAGAGAGGTAGTGGCAGGGGGTTAGTTTGCCGACTTCAAAGGTTTATGACGGGGAAATCCAAAGCTTTTGAAGTGAAGGCACATGACAACTGAGTGAACAAAAATATAGAAAAACTAACAAAATATATGGTACTGTATACAAATAGTTGTGTCTGGACTCAATAAAAACATAAAAATGAGATAAAACATAATGTAACAATGCATAAAAATTAGGAAAATATACAGAAAGAAGCATACAATACAAAAAATAATAATAGTACAAGAGGTACAGAGATAATTGCAGGTACCTATGAAATCAAAACTAGGATTTGAGGATGCGGAAGATGTTGGAATAAGTGGATGAAATTATCTCTTTATCTGTTTTGTGATTTACCGGGTTATTTGTTTCTAGATGGATGAAAATGGATTCTGAGAGGAGACGTTTATTGTGGTTAGATACAGTAGCTAATATGGAGGGGTTCTCAAAGTCGAAGGAATGGAATTTCTTTTAGCCCTGATGAAGATCCACAAGTTGGATCGAAACGTTGGCTTACCATAATAAAATCATTGTAAACTGAAAATCCTGACCATTATTTAACCTATCGTAAAATGTTTTTCTTGTTAAATTAAATGATGATTGTTAAATAATAATCTGAATATTTTTATATTGAGAAACGATATTTTACATTATATATTTATGCTAATCTATATAAATAAAGATGAAATTCTGTTTGTTTGTTCTTTATAGAAATCCATACCGTTTGTCCAAAATTCTCCAAATTTTGCTCAGTGGTTCTTTTATACCAGGTGCGAACACCTGTCCATATTAAAATTGCAAAACTACACCAAATCTCTGGGTATATTCTTTATTGTTATAAAAATCGTTATGATCTCGCTTTACATTGGTTTTTTACGAAATCGACCATTTGAGTCGAAAGAAAAATGGAAATCCCGGGTGGTACCGGTATATACAGCTAGTAAAACTAGACTGATTCCATAGTATTGTCAAAGATAATTTTGTAGTTTAAAAAAAATACACATGTTTACAAAATATTAAAAATTGTAATGCAATAAAATAAATTTTTGCATTCTCGAAATTATTTTCTTTGACTAAAATCTTTTTAGGAATAAGTTTCAGAATAACAGTTTGAAATGAACTTTTATGGAAAAAGTTATTTGGATAAAAGTTTTAAGATAACTTAAAAAATCAAAAAGTTTTCGCAATGTAAAAGTTAATGATCAATAAAAACTTCAAGTAGGGCAAAAAAAAGATTATGTTTAACTTAAAATTTTTTAAAATAACATATAAGTTACTGATACGGACTGTAGTTAAATAATAGGATCTTTTCTATTTGCCGGCCTCAAGTGATTTAACTGGGAAACTAGTGATAACATATGTTATAGAAATACTATCACATGGCATTTTATAACCTAAAAACCTTATAGTTTGTATACATTCGGGTAATATAAACAGTTATTCAGTGTTCAATAAAGATGGGTCTTCTAAAAATTGTAAAGGAAATTCCAGGCAAAACCTGGGTCTACTAAATTTTTAGAATGATTTACTGTATAAAGTAGAAAGTGTAAATCCGTTCATTATTAACTTTTAAACAATAAATGAGAAATATATGCACTTAACCTTTTAACTATTTAACAATAATTTCATATTTATTGGTCATGTGTTATAATTTGAAAGAAACCTCCAAGGTAATTGTTCCATATAAGTAATCACCGGGGGAGTAAAGTAGAAAAGGCCCCAGATTACATTCAAAATTTTCGCCTATTCAGGCATCTTCAGGGCTACAAGGGTTTTGCAAGCTTGCTTTAACCGTTTAACCAATTTTGATGAAATTTTGGCTGTCGCATCACGGTCATATACTTCACATCAAATACCAAGTTTGATCAAAATCGTTAAAGCCGTTTTTGAGTAAATAAAAAAAAAAAACGTGAAAATTAGACAAAATTTATTAAGTAAAGTGCCCCCTCCAATTAATCAATTTTGATGAAAGTTTTACTGTCGCATCGAAGGCATATACATACACCAAATACACAATATCAGGTCTGTGCGGTTCATAGTTTTTGAGCTAGTCTGTTCACACACACATACACACAGACCATTTCGGGGGACTTGGTTAATTGGACTCAGGGGACCCCAAAACGTGTATTTCCGTTGTAAACCGGAAGTCAAAATTTTTCACGATCGCAATACTTTCCTTACTATATATTTCATATATAGGTAAGTGAAAGTAAAAATTGTCCTTCCGAATAGTTGTTTCGTCGAGAAATCTGATGAAATGAAACAAATGAGGCTGTCTAAGTCAGATTTAAAGATTTTAAGTAGCGGTTCATTCCAAGTGAGCTGTTCATTTAAGGTGTATTTATTATTATTATAATTTGCTTTAAATCTAGGGGATGATGCTCAATGCATGTAAGAGCAAGGTGATGCATATAGGCCGATATGTTGAGAATGTGGAGATCCGATGTAGAGGAGAAACCTTAGAGATGGCAGAGGAATATACCTACCTTGGAACTGTCATCAGCAGCAATGGATGTCAGCAGGAATGGAAAGATTGATGGTGAGGTTTTCAACCAGATCAGGATGGCGAACAATGTTTACTATCACCTGTGCAACACAGTTATAGGAAAAAGGGAGATGGATAACAACATGAAGCTGCACATCTTCAAGGCCATATACAGTAAACCCTCGATATAGCGAACTGGTAGAGGGTTTGATATTCAGAGTTCGCTATAACGAGGTTCGTTATAACCGAGGTTTCTTTTTTTTAATATTTTTTTAGCCAATGGCCGCACTAATTTGATCATATTTAGAAGAAAATTCATTCATTAGAGCTAGTTAAATTAAAACGCAAGTATGTAATTTATTTTTAGATAAACTACATATTAATTAAACAATGAGATTCATTAATTTACCTGCCAAGTTCACTTGAGAGTTCTTTAGCCTTAGCTTTAATAAGAGCGTCTGAGATTGATATTTGAGATCTTATTTGTTTAAAGCAATTTATCATTTTTTTTTTCCAAATATTCATGAGCCGCAGATCGCAGTCGTTTATTTGATGCTCAAGTTAATCCTTGGGCTGCGGTTGCATCTATTTTACTTTTGTTTTTTTATAATGGTTGACAATGTTGATTTTGGAATTCCATATTTTTCTGCGATGGTTTACTTACTTAGAATTCCCGATTCAATATCCTGGAGAATTTTCAATTTTTCCTTGATTACTAAGGATTTACATTTGTGAGACACGTTTACCAATGAACTCATTGTGTATTTAAAAAAAAAAAACAGTATAGACGACTACAGTACACTGATTCGAATAATACAGAGGTCGAAACAGAACTGAACTAGTTTTGAGAAAAAGTCAATGGTAAAAGTAAAAAAACACCTCAATTCTAGAAACTGGATCTACTTCGCCTTCCCGCGCTCATTCTACATTATAATACAGTAAAAAAAAAAATAATAATAAAAATTCTAGCAGTTCGTTATAACAGAATATAATAACTCTCAGGCATCAAATTTAGTTCGTAGTTCGCACTAACCGAGGGATTTCGCTATAATGAGGGGTTCAGCAGAAATATAAAAGAAATTTTGGGGGGATAGTATTTTGGTTCGCTATACCGAGGTGTTCGTTATATCCAAGTTCATAATAATGAGGGTTTACTGTACTAGCCGACTCTACTCTGCGAAAGCTGGGTCCCCCTGAACAAGCACTGGAGCCGAGTAACGGCCGCAGAAATGAGGTACTTGAGGAGAGTGGCTGGCCGAACCAGGAGAGATATGGTCCGAAATCAGCCAATCCGTGAAGACCTGGGAATATCAGCTGTAAAGGAAATCATTGGAAAGAGCTAGCTGAAATTAGTCCAGGAGCCGAGGGCCAAAAAGGTGCCTGATCTGAAGAAAATTTTTGATCATATAGGCTGAAAGTACTCATTTCATAGACAACAAATGTAAACGTCTGCCACCTCAGATCGGTTGCATCAAATTTTATAGGCGTACAAAATCGACATTTTCGAACTTTTTCACGTCGAATGAGGTCCTCACACATGGGCGTACCCATCGGGGGGCAGGGTGAAAAGCTGCCCCCCCCCCCTAGAAGGCTGGAAGGAATAATTTTTTAGGCTTTTAAGACTGGAAGAAATAATAGAATACATTTTGTTTCAAGCAAATAATTGTAATAACTTAGTTGATAAAGCACTGCTATAATTATACATAATTTTGGTTTCATTCACCTTTTCCGCGGTAAGATGTGATTCACGATCAACTCGGTATTGGATGTATGTATATAGTTAAGAGACCACCTGCGGATCACACTATATGCACCTGCACCGATTTCCAGAGAAACCTGACTCGGCACTCCATTCCCTATATATCCCTCCCCAGACTTCCCAGACGGAGAGTCTAGTCGAACCATCGTTACAGTCATCAGTGCATACCATTCTAGCCATTTATATATATGTATATTTTGTTTATAGTGTTATTGCTAAAGTTTGAGTTTTATATTTGTGTTCATTGTACTCTTTTTTAAACAAATAAAGTTTTTTATTACAATTATTGAGTGCGAGAAAATATTACTTATGCTAAAGATGTGATAGCCAGCATTTCATCGAAATTGGTCAAACGGAGGGGGCACTTTATTTCATAATTTTTTTTCCAATTTTTACCTTGTTTTCGATGATCTCAAAAATGGCTTTAACGATTTTTATCAAATTCTTCATGTTTAATAAAAATTAGGTGTTCTTTAATATCAGGTAAGCTTTATCATTATTAAAATGTTCTGAGGGGGCTTAAATGGGGTAGGGGCCTTTTTTGTTTGTTTGTTTTTGTTTCCTATCAAGTATCTTTGTTTTTGTTTATATGGAGAAATTAACTGTCTCTCATTACGCCTAAAAATAAGAAATGACTAAATATGAGATATGATAAGAACCAAGTAAACATATAGAGGAGAAAAAAAGAAAAATATTCAGTCAACTCATAAAACACGTTGAGCCCAAGCATGCGTAGTACGCCTTTACTGAAAGATCATTGTTCATGATTAAAGCCGTTCTGTTCATTTAATGGAAATTATTGGTTTCATGGTCACTAAATGAAATTTTCAATAAGTACTTAGAGAATTATAAAATCTGAAGACTTGGAGTATTATGCTTGCATTGCCGAATCATTACAAGTAGAAACTTTTATTTAATAATAAAAGAAATTAGTGTTTGTTATAGAGCAAATGAAAACAAAAATAAGAAATGAATGTGGAAAAATGTGTAACTGAGTGAGAAGTGGCATTAACACAACGCATTAATTTCTAATCTAAGTTGGTAAGTGAAAGTTGTGTGTTGCTTGTACGCACCAGATTTTTACTTTCACTTACCTATACATATATGAAATATATAGTAAGTGGAAGTATTGCGATCGTGAAAAATTTCGACTTCCGGTTTTCAACGGAAATACACATTTTGGGGTCCCCTGAGTCCAAATAACCAAGTCCCGCGAAATGGTGTGTGTCTGTGTCTGTGTGTGTGAACAGACTAGCTCAAAAACTATAAGCCGTGCGAATCTGAAATTGGATATTTAGTGTATGTATATGGCCGCGATGTGACAGCAAAAATTTCATCGAAATTGGTCAAACGGAGGGGGTAGTTTATTTAATAACTTTTTACATTTTTATCGATTTTCTCGAAAACGGCTCTAACGATTTTGATTAAACTGAGTATTTGATGCATTAATATGCCCGAGATTTGACTGGAAAAATTTCATCAAAATTGATCAACCTGAGGGGGTACTTTACTTAATAAATTGTGTCCCACTTTTACGTGTTTTTTTTATTTACCCAAAAACGGGTTTAACGATTTTGATTAAACTTGGTATTTGGTGTATGTATATTCCCGCAATGTGACAGTAAAAATTTCATCTATATTGATCAAATAGAGGGGATACTTTACTTAATAAATTTTGTATCATTTTCACGTGTGTTTTTCATTTACTCATAAACGGCTAAAATAAGAAATGAATGTGGAAAAATTTGTGACTTTGTGAAGTGGCAATTAACAAAACACGTCAATTTCTAATCTAAATAAGTTGGTAAGTGAAAGTTGTGTGTTGCGCGCACGCACCAGATTTTTTTATTTTCAAATTATACTTGAGTAAAATTTGATAATAAAGTGTAAAGTTATACAAACATTTTTTTGGAACGAACTAACAGTCGCACAGTCGCACAGTGTCCAAAAATCAACAACTCCTGATCGAATGACGATAATCGAATAATTTCTTTTTTCATTAAACAGCATGGGATTTTCATTATCAGTAAGAATAAAAAAATATAAATACCATCACTCTAAGTATTTCAAATTAATTTTCATATTAATCCTTCCTTCCTCCCATTTAAATAAAATGGTTTATTAGGATCAGGGTTATACATAGAGAATGTAATGAGTTAGTACTATTATCTATTTAGCTTTCTGCTTATATATACATGTTGTATAATATATACCTTCAACTTAATGTTAAGGCACAAGACCAATTTTGTGAATTAAGTGGACTGTATTTGAAGGTTAGAGATGAAATGAAGTTAACAATTTGCATGGATTTATTGAGAAACAGAAAACAAACAAAATTGTGTGTTAGTAGGTATTTTAATATTTAAATGATGGTCATGCGGACTCACTAATTAGTTTTCCAATATGCCCTATCTTCTCCATATTGTCTCTGTAGTTCTTCAAGATGATCTCTCTCTACTCTTCATTGCCTCCAGCCGGGGAACCAGCTTCTCTTTTTACTCACTCATTTCTTGATTAATTTTGATTGAAGAGAAAAAAACAAGAAAATGGATGGGCCAGGCCTGGTCTCTTTCAGGAATCTATCTCACCCAGTCCTTCTCAGCCTCTGCCCCCAGCAGAGTTCGCCGGTGGGGCATTCAAATCTTGGCGGTCCCGCCATTCGATTTGCCCACCCCTGCTTCTGCAATTTGTATGAACTTTCTGGAAGCCGAAACATACCGCCCACCTAAATCAGCTGCGGATGATTTAATCTTCAAGAACGGGAAGCTGGAAGTGTTCAGGATTTGGATGAATTGTGGGAGCAGTATTAAACGAAGATAGGGGTGTTAGTAAACGTTACAATATAAAAAAAAAAGAAAATACATACATCTATGAACTCAATTCACAGAGTGTTTGAAAAAAAAGAAGAAAATACATACATCTATGAACTCTATTCACAGAGTGTTCGAAAAGAAAAAAAGAAAATTACATTTTGTTAAAAAAAACAAAACAAAACAAAAAACATAAACTTCAGTCACACAGTCACATGTGGTAGACAATGTGTATAGAGAATGTGAAACTGTGATAGGAAATGACCAACAAGGAATGTAAAGGAATTCAATTTCAACCTCTATAGTGTTGAGAAGGAGAAAAAAAAAAAAGAGAAGATAAAAGGAAAGAAGATTTAAATTTTGCAAATGGAGTAAATAACAGGGAAACAGATGACAAAAATAAATAAAACAGTGATCTCTATTCTTCTGCGTCCCCAGAAAGTAAAACGAAAGAGGTAACCTACCATTTGATTAAGTTGCTTGAGGTAGTACGCGTAAGGGTAAGCGATAATGGTGAGGTCGCGGAAACAAGTAATGGGATGCTTCATATCAAGGCAGGAAAGATTCTTCCCAACGTCCGCCCACCGTGAAAATACCCAGCAAGTCGGGAAAAAGAGATAGCTACCAACTTAACTTGTTCACCGAAGTTTTTCAACACCTTTGAATTGTTCGATGCCCCCTTCTTAACATAACTCCTTCTTGCAGCTTAGAACCGGTATGAAATACGTCTTTATGGGTCCAACGACGTTTTGGGTCAAACACTTCTCGCGCTATCACGTGAAGAGGGATCAGGTCTGATGGATTTGATTGGGAACGGGACACAGGTGCCAGCTCGCTATAGTTCGGCATGAAGGGCTTATACTTTTCCGAAAGTCCCTGATCCTTTCGGAAATTTGATTTCAAAAACGATATCGTCGAAGCGCTGCTGACCGCTTGCAATCCGCATCTTGATGCTGAGTCTTAAAAGGCAACCTCACTACGAATTTTCCTTTTTCTGTGCGACAGTGAGTATTAACGGAGAGCTGTTCGCACTGAATATCGTCAGGTTGTAATCTGTCCACGGATGCGGGTTCTTCCAGCTCCCAAGATGTATTTGACCGCGATTCGATATCGTTCATGGACACCGCCAGAAAAGAACACGAATTACTTGGGGTCTTGTCATGAAGGACTCCGGACACTACCAACCCAAATGCCGTCGGAGTAAAGTACAAACCTTGTACTCCTGTGGGATAAGGAACTCCGGTGAGGACGCGAGGGAAAATATCTCCCCCGATCAGCTAGTCAATAGATGCGGACTCTCCGAATTGTTGATCAGCTAATGAATGGCGCATTATCTCGTTTATAATAGAGTTTTAGTTTTAGTTATAGATTTTTGGACACAAATCACAAAATTTTCCCACTGTGAGTCGGAACTAACCTTCATAGCACGTGTTTGTGACTACTATGTTCGAGTAGAGTCCACAAAAAGAAAATTGTTGTAACCTGTTCTAATATTTGTGTTGTTATAATTCGTGTGGCCTTGACAATTGTTATTTTTCTTTGAATAAATATTTTTTTTCCCACAGAAGTGTTACAATATAAAATGTACATAACTATGGGCGTCACATAGCAGGACAGCTGCCCCTAAACATGAGCGGCAATCGCTAGACATTAAATAAAATTGTATTTATTTACTACATTCATTAAGTAATATATAAAAAAATATTTTATTTGTCAATAAGTTTTATTTGAACAATTAATTGAGCCTTACAAAGCCAAAATACCCCTCATACAGACAGCCTGCTCCCCCTAGACGAAGTCCTCAGGGCGCCCTTGTATATAATGCAATAGGTTGAGATGTAAATCTACTCGCAATGTTACTGAAGGTTATTGCTACATAAACCTATGCTATGTATGAAAAAAAATGAAAATGATAATGAAAATTTGACTTTATTTGTACTAACAATGTTTACAAAACGAAAACCTCAAAGCCATATAATGGCTTGACTGAGGCTATAGTATACAATATTATAAAATTTTTGAGTTTAGAAATAAGTATACAATTGGTCTCAAGACAACTTAACTACAAATATTGCATCTCGAATTTATACAAAGTAATTACCATAAAACATTCAACATAAATTTATCCAAATTTGAACAAATAAAAAAAAAAAAAACAGCATTATATACATTGTAAATATTATATTAATAATTACATTATTTTAAAAAAGAAATATAAGATAATAATTCAGAGTTTGAAATAAAAGAACTCAACTTAGGAAAAAGTTTCTATCACATAAATTACTAAGTCTGGTTTAAGTTTACTATAGGATGCGATAACAAACTTTGGGGAATTACATTAAAAGTACTAGGTATCAATACTCTCTTTGTTCGTCTACCATAATCATTAACGAATTTCGGTACTTCAAAAAATGTTTTTCTAGTCAAATAATGCTGATATTTTACTTTTTTACAGTCATTTGAAAAATAGTTTTTTAAAATAAGATTGTACATGAAAATTCCTTTTACCGGCAATAACTTGGTGACGTAAAAAATATTTTCCGGTTCAGCTACAATCGATCTCTAAGTTTATATGGTACAATACTACTTATTATTCTTTCTTGTATTTTTTGAACTTCATTTAGCTTTGTTTTTGAAGCCGAGCCCCATGGATTTAATCCATATCTAATAATAGATTCACAAAAAGAAGTATAAATCAATTTCAAAGTGCTATACGGGAGAAATTTTTTAATATAGTAGAATTTCAATAAAATAGTTCTTAATCTATTACAAATGATCCTGATATGAGAGTTCCAAAGGAATTTGTGGTGAATCATAATGCCAAGGTATTTAAAAGAGGTTACATTTTCAATTAAAGGACAGTTGCAGTCGTTGTTGATGTAATTGCCGTTATGTAGACAGACATACGTATGATATTTCAGTGGACAAAATTGGCAGTTATAGACATATGAATGAATATGCATCAATTTCGTTTTTTGTTTATTAATGATCAAGCCATTATCGTGGGACCAAGACAAAAGAGTGTTAAAATCTTTTTGCATTTGAAAATTAGCAACGTTTATGTCCTTATTGTGTATGTATTATCACATGTATATTTTAACTTTTCATGGTCCATGATATGGTCTTTGCAGGGATTAAGGAACGGGATTCAATCCTCTGATCTTTACTCATGTTATATATTTCTTACAGGTACATATGACTTCTTCGCTTTAAATTATTATTCTTCTACTCTAGTTGTTAACGGTACTAAAATGACTTCAAACCCACGTTGGAGAAATACAGGATGCTCTTTCATGCAGGTGATGTTATTATTTTATTTCCCATCAACTAGCATTAAAAAAATTCATAATAAGATTTGAAATTATTTTTATATTAGAGGGGAGAGCGGGGTTGGTTGGCAACAGTTTTCACTTTTTTGATTTTTGAGTCATTTCTGTTAATATAATCCCAATAGGGCTGATACCACTGTAAACTCCAAGTATTAGAGTACTTTAAGTATTTTTTTCACCACATTATATTTATTACCAATATCATAGAAAAATTCGTCAATCCAGAGTATGCCAATTAACCCCCTGTGTGGGGCAGGTTGCCCTAGAAGGTGGGGTTGTTTAGCCATCTCATTCAAGTACTGCCTGACACATATTATTGTTATTAAAATCTGCACTATAATGGTATAATAATTATGAATCGTTTTTCAAAAGCTTTTAAGGGAAAATAGAATGACAATAAAAGAAGATAGAAGTTTAGACTGTCGTCACTTTCTGCATAAAAAAAATTGCTCTCATCCTCCTCGCTGGAACTAAAGACAATAGGTAATTTCGTCCTTTGTTTATGTTTACCTTGCTTTTGTGAATTGCTACTGCGCAAACCAAACCCAGTTGAAGAGAGCCAACTAACCCCACAGGAGAGATCATATGAAAGATGGCTGCCTGGACAAGGGAGAACAATCAAACAAGAAACTGGTTAGTCGAAAGGTTAGGTTTTTCAAAGGAGTTTGGGGCTATGTGAACAGAATCGGAGTCAAATGTTTTGCCATGCCTTTAAACCAAATTTGCTGAAAATATAAAAATTGACTTACATGTTGTAAAATCAATCAATAAAGCACACTCTTCTCTACTCTGTTAGCACCGGATTGAAAACTCAGGGTAAGACTCCCGAGGTCGAGCGGGTCACATGGTACAATGGTGGAGCCTTCACAATAGGTGTGACGGAAACTCTAAGCCAACGGCCAACCTACCCCCTATGCCAACCAACCCCGCTCTCCCCTACATTGAATGTCAAGTAAAATTTAATCCTTTTTTTAAAATTTATTTATTGAAATTTACAACAGTATAATATCAATACAATAAGTTAATACAAGGGTATTACGAAACAAACTGAAGGTTCAGTTTCGCCCAATATTCAAAGCCACGATTGAATTACATATATAAAAAATGTTGGTGACACTACGATGATAAATTTTATATAGGCTAAGGTGATAAAATATTTAATTGTTTTGTACCTTTTTTTGTTAAATTAATGTATACATACATACATAAAGATATTTTATGTAACATGTAAAATGCGCGCATGCGCTAAGTCGGGTGGGGGGAATGCGTGCGCAGGTGTGGTGTGCGTGCGCCGAAGCCAGAGTGAGAGTGTGTGTGTGCGCCGGAGTGAAGTAAAGTGCGCAAGGGCCTTTTTAAACTGTTGGCCGAAAAGGGTGACCAGACCAAGACAATCCGATTTTTTATACGAATCCCACAAGGGGATAAGGATAGCCTGGAAGATTCTAGTCACCTGCACCAATCCCACAGGGGGATGAATAGATCATCACAAGCTAAGACAATTAAGTTTTATTTTTACTTTCACTTACCTATATATGAAATACTAGCTGTATATCCCGGTTTCACCCGGGGAATTTCATGTTTCTGATAAACATGAACAATTCTATAAATAAAAAATACAACAAAAATAGGACAAATATTTTATTATTCTAAAGCTTTAGGATATACTATATTTTTAGTTTTACCCCCTGGGGCATATATAATTAGGTCTTTAGATGAACCTACTCTAGAGCATGCAACGTAAAGCTGCCCTTGAGAAAAACATGGAGATTCTAAATTGATACCAGCTACCCGCAGTGATTGCCCTTGAGCTTTATTTATAGTCATCGCAAATGCGACCCGGACTGGGAATTGTACTCTTTTGAAATCAAAGGGCATATCACTGGGGACAATGGGGATTCGAGGTATATAAACATTCTCTCCCTTAGCGAAGCCAGTTATTATAGTTGCCTTGATTACATTAGGCAACAGACATTTCACACTTAGCCTGGTCCCATTACATAGTTTCGGAGGAGATAATAGGTGTACCAATCTTCAGTTCTAACTGATGAGGAGGCAATCCTGGTGGCTCTAAAGAGTTCAGAAATTCAGTAGGGTAATATACCGCTTTCTCTGTATCCATAACAGTATCAACGGACTTATACGTTGTATAAGCCTGTCCTTGGACTTGGACTTGGAAGCCTGTCCTGAATTTCTGTATGTAAGTGATTTACGCAGTCATTCTTTGGAGCAAGAATAGCCCGCTCACAAAGCCAATCATGGTTCACAAAGTTTCTAGAAATATCAGGATATACTTTGTCAACGATTTCTTGAATAGAGGTAGCCATTACACAAAAATCTTCTGGAAAAGATATAAGGCCTGAAGAGTCAAGGGGAACTTTTCCATCGCCAAGTTGTAGTAGTTGGCTAGCGAACCTCTGAGCATTTATGTCATAAAGTAAATGGACCCGCATGTTGGTAGACAAAGGTCTTATTTGAACTTGCCTCCAAAGATAGGATGCCTTAAGGCAAGCGTGAAGTTCGTCAGCTGGAGTTGACCGTTGAATGACAGGCAGGGTTTGACGAAAATCCCCAGCCAAAAGTACAACTGCTCCGCCCATAACAGTATCTTTACTTCCTCTTAGGTCTCTTAAGGTCCTGTCTAACGCTTCGAGACTTTTCTTATGAGCCATAGTGCATTCATCCTAGATAATAATTTTGCACTTTTCCAACAATTTTGCCTTTCCTGTTCTCTTAGTAATATTACAGACGGGGGATTCCGAAAGAGCTAAATTGAGAGGCAGTTTCAACATTGAGTGTGCAGTCCGTCCTCCGTCTAATAGCGTAGCTGCTATGCCAGATGAAGCAATGGCAACGGCTATCTCATTTTGAGACCTAATCTCTGCCAATAATAGGTTTATCAAAAACGTTTTTCCTGTGCCACCTGGGGCATCGAGGACATGGGGCATATTACGTTGTTTTTTAGCTTTTGAGCTCACTACTCCTATTGACGCTCGCTTCTTAGGAGGCATTTTTAAAATAAATTCACCATACATGTAAATAAACGTATTGTATTGTTAAAAAAAAAAAACATATGGTTTAAAAATTCCAAAACGCCTTAAGGAATATACCCAGAGATTGGCTGAAGTTATGCAATTTTAATGTGGATAGGTGTTCGCACCTGGTATCAAAGAACCACTGAGCGAAATTTGGAGAATTTAGGACAAACGGTATGGATTTCTATAAAGAACAAACAAACAGAATTTCAACTTTATTTATATAGATATAGTAAGTGGAAGTATTGCGATCGTGAAAATTTTCGACTTCTGGTTTTCAACGGAAATACACGTTTTGGGACCCCCTGAGTCAAAATAACCAAGTCCCGCGAAATGGTCTGTGTGTGTGTCTGTGTGTGTGTGTGTGTGTATGTGAACAGACTAGCTCGAAAACTATAAACCGTGCGATCCTGAAATTGGGTATTTAGTGTAGGTATATGCCCGCGATGTGACAGCATAAATTTCATCAAAATTACTTAAAGGGAGGGGGTACTTTACTTAATAACTTTTTAGGTTTTTTTCGATTTTCTCAAAAACGGCTCTAACGATTTTGATTAAACTGAGTATTTCATCTATTTATATGCCCGAGATATGACTGTAAAAATTTCATCAAAATTGATTAACCGGAAGGGGGACTTTACTTAATAAATTTTGTAACATTTTCACGTGTTTTTTTTATTTACTCTAAATCGGCTTTAACGATTTTGATCACACTGGGTATTTGATGTATTTATATGCCCGAGATATGACTGTAAAAATTTCATTAAAATTGATTAACCGGAGGGGGGACTTTACTTAATAAATTTTGTATCATTTTTACGTGCTTTTTTTATTTACTCAAAAACGGCTTTCACGATTGTGACCAAACTAGGTATTTGATGTATGTATATGCCAAATATGTGACAGCCAACATTTCATCAAAATTGATCAACCGAAGGGGGACTTTACTTAATAAATTTTGTATCATTTTCACGGGGTTTTTTGTTTACTCAAAAACGGCTTTAACGATTAATAAAAATAAGATATGAATGTAGAAAAATGTGTGACTTTGGGAAATGATATTTAACAAAACACGACAATTTCTTATCTAAGTAAGTTGGTAAGTGAAAGTTGTGTGTTGCGCGCACGCACCAGATTTTTTATGTATAGAGGTTGTTTTAATTTGAATTGAATGTCTTACAATAAAAGTAAAGTGGAAATATTATTTACAATATTTACTGTTTTTTATTTACGTATACATACTAGAAACTAACACATATGTATAACTAACATTGGTCCTCCGGGCCGGATGGATATTCAGTAAGAAAATACTGTAAAGAAAGTATGTTTAACAATTCAAATTAATTATTCATTAACAAGAAATTATACTAAATGATTTTATACTATACTATACCATAAAATTCGAAATTGATTGTTCTATTTTGAATTTTAAAGAAGACTAGTAAACACGGAGATGAAATTAATTTAATTTTAGATTTGTTCGTTTGTAATCAATAATTTAAATTCGATATAAAATTAAAATTTTGGTAATTTTTAATGTTTAAAATAAAAACTGTGTTGTTTTATGAGATAACGGTTAGTGAGACTAATACTATAGTGGAGTTACGAAGTATTATTTGTTCTCCTTTTGTTTATATTAATGGTTATTTGTCGAAATGAAAACAGATATTTTATACTAAGATGAATAATTATTTAATGTAATTAATTCTATTATTTAATCAATTTAATCGATAAAATAATATCTTTTGGTGAATGAATAATTTTTAGAAGAAAAATAATTATTTATTTAATAATGATTTACGTATAAATGCTGAAAACATTTATTGGTTTATTAATAAACTAGCTGTATATCCCGGTTTCACCCGGGGAATTTCATGTTTCTGATAAACATGAACAATTCTATAAATAAAAAATACAACAAAAATAGGACAAATATTTTATTATTCTAAAGCTTTAGGATATACTATATTTTTAGTTTTACCCCCTGGGGCATATATAATTAGGTCTTTAGATGAACCTACTCTAGAGCATGCAACGTAAAGCTGCCCTTGAGAAAAACATGGAGATTCTAAATTGATACCAGCTACCCGAGAATGAATAGGAGAATGAAAAAGTGTTATACTAACCGGAGTACCGCTCTCCATAGGAGGTACCTCTACCAGTATGGTACTTCCGGTTCTCAGAATAGGAGAATGAAAAAGTTTCAGTAACACATTATTCATCTATTTGTTTTATGCGTTATTATACTTATTATTTATTTAATTGTCTGTTAAATTTTAATATATTTATCTATGCTTGCATAATTGTATTGATTGTTTTTTTTTTATTGTTATTGTTGCTTTGTGATTGATACATTTTATTTTGAAGTTAATAGTATTTTTGATATTTTTACTGCCCTACGAATGTAATAGCAGTGTATTTGTAGTAATTTAAGAGTATATTCAAGGAAAGGAGGAAAATTAAAAAAAAATTGTAACTGTTTACTTTTATACATGCATGAGTTTTAGGTATTACTCTGTTACACTATGATTTAACAAATCCCTCATAGAGCTTACAAAACAAGTTAAGCTTACAATCAGGAGCATTTTCTTTATATTTTAATTACCATTTGGCCATTTAATTGGATTGAGGCCAAAAATAGAGGGGTATGTGCGGGAATAATATTAAAAATCGGTGTAACCGCTCTTACCCACCCCCTTAACCCTAATTTATGACTTGGGTTATCATACCTCGAAAGCATACAAATTGAACGAGAGCGGAGTGTTAGGCAGTATAAAAATTGCCAATTAGATCGAAAGAGGATGAAGGACTACGGAATCTTAATAATAAAAAAAAAAAAAAAAAAAAATCGAGCGTAGCCACGGCTCCAAGGGTAGAAGCTAATTATCGGTGATGGAAATTGGATGAGGCCAAAAATAGGGGGTAGGTGCAGGACCCACCCGCCACCCACCGTCCTCCGCCCCTCGGCTAGACAGCAATTTCGTACCTCGAAAGCATACAAATTGCACGGGAACGGAGTCTTAGGCAGTAAGTAAAATTTAATAAAAATTTCTAATTAAATCGAAATAGTAAAAAGGAGTAATTAAATCGAAATATTAATAAAATTAAAAAAAAATAAATTAAAATCGAGCGTAGTCCTCGGCTCCAAGGGTAGAAGCTAATTATCGGTGATGGAAATTGGATGAGGCCAAAAATAGGGGGTAGGTGCAGGACCCACCCGCCACCCACCGTCCTCCGCCCCTCGGCTAGACAGCAATTTCGTACCTCGAAAGCATACAAATTGCACGGGAACGGAGTCTTAGGCAGTATAAAAATTTCTAATTAAATCGAAATATTAAAAAGGAGTCATTAAATCGAAATATTAATAAAATTTAAAAAAAATAAATTAAAATCGAGCGTAGTCCTCTGCTCCAAGGGAAGAGGCTAAATATCGGTGATGGAAATTGGATGAGGCCAAAAATAGGGGGGTAGGTGCGGGAATAATATTAAAAATCGGTGTAACCGCTCTTACCCACCCCCTTAACCCTAATTTATGACTTGGGTTATCATACCTCGAAAGCATACAAATTGAACGAGAGCGGAGTGTTAGGCAGTATAAAAATTGCCAATTAGATCGAAAGAGTAAAAAGGACTACTTGAATCTTAATAATAAAAAAAAAAAAAAAAAAAAAAAAAATCGACGGCTCTAAGGGTAGAAGCTAATTATCGGTGATGGAAATTGGATGAGGCCAAAAATAGGGGGTAGGTGCAGGACCCACCCACCACCCACCGTCCTCCGCCCCTCGGCTAGACAGCAATTTCGTACCTCGAAAGCATACAAATTGCACGTGAACGGAGTCTTAGGCAGTATAAAAATTTCTAATTAAATCGACATAGTAAAAAGGAGTAATTAAATCGAAACATTAATAAAATTTAAAAAAAATTAATTAAAATCGAGCGTAGTCCTCGGCTCCAAGGGTAGAAGCTAATTATCGGTGATGGAAATTGGATGAGGCCAAAAATAGGGGGTAGGTGCAGGACCCACCCACCACCCACCGTCCTCCGCCCCTCGGCTAGACAGCAATTTCGTACCTCGAAAGCATACAAATTGCACGGGAACGGAGTCTTAGGCAGTATAAAAATTTCTAATTAAATCGACATAGTAAAAAGGAGTAATTAAATCGAAATATTAATAAAATTTAAAAAAAAAAAAATTAAAATCGAGCGTAGTCCTCGGCTCCAAGGGTAGAGGCTAAATATCGGTGATGGAAATTGGATGAGGCCAAAAATAGGGTGGTAGGTGCGGGAATAATATTAAAAATCAGTGTAACCGCTCTTACCCACCCCCTAAACCCTAATTTATGGCTTGAGTTATCATACCTCGAAAGCATACAAATTGAACGAGAGCGGAGTGTTAGGCAGTATAAAAATTGCGAATTAGATCGAAATAGTAAAAAGGACTACTTGAATCTTAATAATAAAAAAATAAAAAAAATAAAAATCGAGCGTAGCCGCGGCTCTAAGGGTAGAAGCTAATTATCGGTGATGGAAATTGGATGAGGCCAAAAATAGGGGGTAGGTGCGGGAATAATATTAAAAATCGGTGTAACCGCTCTTACCCACCCCCTTAACCCTAATTTATGACTTGGGCTATCATACCTCGAAAGCATACAAATTGAACGAGAGCGGAGTGTTAGGCAGTATAAAAATTGCCAATTAGATCGAAAGAGTAAAAAGGACTATTTGAATCTTAATAATAAAAAAAAAAATCGAGCCTAGCCACGGCTCTAAGGGTCGAAGCTAATTATTCGATTTCAATGCGATCTCTTGTCAGTTCTCGCGAACTAAAATTTTAAAAACCGTAATTAATACGGCTTTTTTTTCGCGACTAGTTACCTCTCGCATAGGTAATTAGTCCAAAAATCTTTATTAGGTAAGACTATAGATTGGGGGGGTGGGGGCGGGTTAACCCCGACCCCACCAGGTACCACCACCGTCGCCAACTAGTTGTCCCCCCGCTTCAATTAGCTCTCGCAATCGTTAATTTTCATTAGCTAATTACTATGGGTTTTTTTTTCCTAGCTAATTACCTCTCGCAAAGGTAAATATTCAAAAACTCCTTATTATGTGGTGAAGCGGCGGGGGAGGGCGGGTGGGGTTTTACCCCCCCCCCCCTCCTGGCTACCGCGACCAACGATTTCAATGCGATCTCTTGTCAGTTCTCGCGAACTAAAATTTTAAAAACCGTAATTAATACGGCTTTTTTTTCGCGACTAGTTACCTCTCGCATAGGTAATTAGTCCAAAAATCTTTATTAGGTAAGACTATAGATTGGGGAGGGGGGGCGGGTTATCCCCGACCCCACCAGGAACCGCCACCGTCGCCAACTAGTTGTCTCCGCGCTCCGGTTACCTCTCGCACTCGGTAATTTTCATTAACTAATTACTATGGGTTTTTTTCTTTCCTAGCTAATTACCTCTCGCAAAGGTAAATATTCAAAAAGTCCTTATTATGTGGTGAAGCGGCGGGGGAGGGCGGGTGGGGTTTTACCCCCCCCCCCCTCCTGGCTACCGCGACCAACGTTTTCAATGCGATCTCTTTTTAGTTCTCGCGAACTAAAATTTTAAAAACCGTAATTAATACGGCTTTTTTTTCGCGACTAGTTACCTCTCGCATAGGTAATTAGTCCAAAAATCTTTATTAGGTAAGACTATAGATTGGGGAGGGGGGGCGGGTTAACCCCGACCCCACCAGGAACAACAACCGTCGCCAACTAGTTGTCCCCGCGCTCCGGTTACCTCTCGCACTCGTTAATTTTCATTAACTAATTACTATGGGTTTTTTTCTTTCCTAGCTAATTACCTCTCGCAAAGGTAAATATTCAAAAAGTCCTTATTATGTGGTGAAGCGGCGGGGGAGGGCGGGTGGGGTTTTACCCCCCCCCCCTCATGGCTACCGCGACCAACGTTTTCAATGCGATCTCTTTTTAGTTCTCGCGAACTAAAATTTTAAAAACCGTAATTAATACGGCTTTTTTTTCGCGACTAGTTACCTCTCGCATAGGTAATTAGTCCAAAAATCTTTATTAGGTAAGACTATAGATTGGGGAGGGGGGGCGGGTTAACCCCGACCCCACCAGGGACCGCCACCGTCGCCGACTAGTTGTCCCCGCGCTCCGGTTACCTCTCGCACTCGTTAATTTTCATTAACTAATTACTATGGGTTTTTTTCTTTCCTAGCTAATTACCTCTCGCAAAGGTAAATATTCAAAAAGTCCTTATTATGTGGTGAAGCGGCGGGGGAGGGCGGGTGGGGGTTTACCCCCCCCCTCCTGGCTACCGCGACCAACGTTTTCAATGCGATCTCCTTTTAGTTCTCGCGAACTAAAATTTTAAAAACCGTAATTAATACGGCTTTTTTTTCGCGACTAGTTACCTCTCGCATAGGTAATTAGTCCAAAAATCTTTATTAGGTAAGACTATAGATTAGGGAGGGGGGGCGGGTTAACCCCGACCCCACCAGGGACCGCCACCGTCGCCGACTGTTGAATAAGTTGAAGTTGAATAAAGAAATATGAATAGAATTACTCCATTATTTACAATCTATCTAAATAATTTTATATTGTTTTTTTTTTTTTTTTTTTTTTTTTTTTTTTTTTTTTTTTTTCTTTTTTATGACCATTGCCAAAAACCACTATTTTGACTTTTATTTATTAATTCATGCTTAAATGCAATTTTCTACAAACATTAACATAAAATAAGTCGCTTCCAGAATTATTTCCCCCTAGATTGGCGATTCGTCCCACTGTGCGCTGGTCGCGCCCCTCCGTGAGACACCGTTGGTCGCGCGTGAGCAAATTGCTCACACCACAGTTTTTGGCTATTCTATTATTTTTAAGCAGCATAGCCGTTTTCCAGTATGGTACTCCACCGTAAGTACCGGAGTTCTGGTATCTCCTTTGATTATACTGAATTTTCTTTGAAAATAAAATTTTATTGTAGATATTTTATGTAAATAATTTTATTTTCTCTTAGGTTTAAATAATAAGAAGGAGTTGAAGGTAACTTTTGTAATTTCTAATTTAATTTTAGGATATATGATTTATAGTTAAAGATTATTATTTGTTTCTCTATTAAAATTTATTTTAATTTTAACTGAAAATTACTTTAATTTTAATTAGTAAATTGCTTTGAAGTCAACTTTTTATTTTGATTATATTTTTTTTGATGATATTCTTTTAAATTTGATTAAGTGTCTTAAATAGTATTTTTATTTAATTCATTAATAACTAATATCATTCAAAGAGGTTATTGAATTATTGATTTTTAACTTAAGGATTATTGAAAGCTTAAAGAAAATATTCTTTATTTGATTAATTAATTAATCATAAAACCATTAATATTTATTGATGATTATTGATATAAATATTCAATATTGATTATTTCATTGGTTTTTAGATTGTTTATTTAATTTTAAATTTTCGTTAACAATACTTAAAACTTTATTTTTTTATAAAGTAAATTATTGTAAAGTGTCATCACCTTCTCAGGACCTTCTTAACAGATTCAACCATTGTATTGGCATGGCTCAGAATAACACCGCAATCTTTACAAACATTCGTGGCGAACCGAGTCTCATACATTACAACCCATACGCTTGAGAATGAATGGCTTCATGTGTCATCTGAAGAAAATCCCGCAGACTTAGCGTCTCGGGGAATAGCGCCTGAATTACTCAAGGATGAGGCACTATGGTGGGCGGGGCCACACTGGTTGCACACAGAACCACTCATGTTTCCTGAGCAGCCTCAAATTTACAAGGATCAAGCACCTGAAGTAAAGCTTGGATCCATATTTACAGTCCACAATAAGCTATCACATATATGCGCTAACACCTTTGATGAAGATGACCGACCGATGATGATTGAATGGATGAAACGTCATTCATCATATAATAAGGTTGTACCACTCCCTTATCTCGATGACCCAGATATGCCAGATAATGCTCCCAATGTAAAATCGTGTGATTTTAGGTGGGCGGGATGTTGGTGACACTACGATGATAAATTTTATATAGGCTAAGGTGATAAAATATTTAATTGTTTTGTACCTTTTTTTGTTAAATTAATGTATACATACATACATAAAGATATTTTATGTAACATGTAAAATGCGCGCATGCGCTAAGTCGGGTGGGGGGAATGCGTGCGCAGGTGTGGTGTGCGTGCGCCGAAGCCAGAGTGAGAGTGTGTGTGTGCGCCGGAGTGAAGTAAAGTGCGCAAGGGCCTTTTTAAACTGTTGGCCGAAAAGGGTGACCAGACCAAGACAATCCGATTTTTTATACGAATCCCACAGGGGGATAAGGATAGCCTGGAAGATTCTAGTCACCTGCACCAATCCCACAGGGGGATGAATAGATCATCACAAGCTAAGACAATTAAGTTTTATTTTTTATGTATAGAGGTTGTTTTAATTTGAATTGAATGTCTTACAATAAAAGTAAAGTGGAAATATTATTTACAATATTTACTGTTTTTTATTTACGTATACATACTAGAAACTAACACATATGTATAACTAACAAAAAAATTGTTAGTAAACTTTTTCCAAATCCATATTTAATTCGAGGCCGTAGATGTGGGTGTTTAGTACTTTACTCATTGAACGACGTCATTACTCCTGAGATATTTTTTTTTTCAGAATTCGTTTATCGCTATAATGGATTGTGGCAGCTAAGTGCATTAGGAAACCCTCCTTGGCCATGACATGTCTTTTAAAGTGGATACTTGATCCTTCGCTGGATTATGGGTAAAATCCTTCCTTGAAAATGTACAATAATAACACGATTCGCGGGCGCAATCGACTATAGGGTGTGCGGTGAAATATGTCTATGCTGATGTGATAGAGATAGTTGGTAATTATAAAAGACCATTAATCTAACAGTTTTTTATCTTCCCTCTATTGACCTCGATACAGTAAAGGGAAATATAAATGTGTGTGGCGCAATTAAAAACTCGGGGAGGTCTACTTCGCAAAATATTCCGTTGGCAAAAACTATCGTTTGTCTCACATTCATCAAAAAACTCTTCTCCGTTTTCTTGTGTTTAATTTAAATTGAATATAAAATTTAGTTGAATTCTATATCATTAGTTTGTTCTTGAAAACTGAGCGTTATGGTGTTTTATTTATTTGTTTATATATTTTTTCCCATCGAAATTGCTTAATCATTGCATTAAAGATAATATCACCTTCGTTGTATGAAACAATCGCTCACTTCTCGACATTTCATATTTATAATTTCATAGCTTCAAAAACATGATTATTCAGAGCGAATTTAATGTTTTTAATTTTATTTTATTAATAACAAATAAACTTATAACAGGATTAGAAATTGCAATCTGCAAAATGCATTGGATTGAGTGAATTTCGAGGGCTGATTCGACAGTGTTCCGGTTAGGATTAATGGTTAATTGACTAAGCTGATTTCTCGGCCGCCGCCTAGTAGTCGTAAATGAATGGGTTTTTAGGGCATTCCGAGTTTTCTGTCAGGGGATTAATGTTATAAGCCAGTCTTTGGTGAAATTTAATTTAATTTTTTTTAGCTGTTACTGCAATGATTGGGTGTTTATTATTATTATTCGGCACTACATCTACTTAGCACTACCCACTAACGAGTCATGGCCTCTTTGATCAGCTTTCGCCACTTGTCCCTGTCTTGTGCAGCCGCCTTCCAGTTTTGAGTTCCGAGTAGAGATCTAGCATCATGGGCCACGCTGTCCTGCCATCTCAGCCTTGGCCGTCCATGTTATCTAGTTCCATGGAGTGTCTCAGTGAGTGTCTTTTTCGGGATTTCTGAGTCATCCATTCGGGACACATGGCCGGCCCACCGCAGCCTTCCAAATTTTATTACTTTAACCCCAGGCCCATTCATCAGGTCATACAATTCCTGGTTTGTACGCCTTCGCCATTCATTCCTGACTTGGATTTCTCCATAAATGCAGCGTAGGATACGCCTTACAAATATCTCCAACGCTTGCATATCGGCATTCGTTATTGTCCAAGCTACAGACCCATAAGTAAGGACAGGGCGTAGTAGTATCTTAAGCCAAAACAATATTTATTAGTAGCAGTGATCCGGCTTCTTATTTCGGCAGTATTATCGTTATCTGTGTTCCCAGGTATGTGAACTCGTTCATCTTCTCAAATCTGAAACTGCCGAACTGCACTCTTTCCCTATGATCTACCCGTTGCCCAGTAACCATATACTTGGTTTTGCTCTCATTTAAAATCAGCTCTACAGTTCTTGCACTGGATTCTAGCTCAAGGAACGCTTCCTCTACAGCTCTTTTCGACCTGTTAACTATGTCAATTTTGTCTGCGAACGCTAAGATTTGGACCGTTCGGTTCCTAATTGTAGAGGTAGTCTGTACATTTGAGGTTCTGACAGCTTTCTCCAGCTAGATTAAATAAAAGGCAGGCTAAAGCATTTCCTTGCCCGACACCAACTGTGACCGGAAATTCCGCACTTGACTTCTACCTTCATCCATTGTAGCCCTGCATAGTCTTATCAGTTTATCGGGCACGTTGCATTTCCTTCATCGACTTGTATACTTGTTCTCTATTGTTTGTATCATAATCATTTTTAAAATCAATAAATAAGTGATGGGTCTGTATTTTATATTCTCTTCCCTTTTCAAGTATTTGCGTCAGCGTCAATATTTGGTCGATCGTTGACTTTCCTTTCCGGAATCCACACGGGTACAAACCTAAAGCTTGTTCTGCGTAAGGAAGTAACCTCACAAATAGGTTAGATAGAATTTTATATGCTATGGGGAACCACGAAATATCCCGGTAGTTAGTACATTCAAGAGCGCCCCCTTTCTTATGAATTGGACATATAACTGATTGGTGCCATGCTTTTGGTAATCTTTCCTCTTCCCAAATGCAGATTAAAATCTCCTGCATGGCTTTAGTCAACTCAGAACCACCTTTTTTATACAATTCTGGGTAGACACCATCATAGCCCTCAATTTCTCTATGGCTGCTTGCACTTCGTCCTCCTCTGGTGGTTCACTATCATTACCTAGTAGAATCTTCCAGATTTTCAGCTGAGGCATCGTTAGGAGCATTGGGATTAAGTAGCTCCTGGAAGTGGTCTTTCCACCTTTCTAGCATATTAGTTTCTCACTGAGCATCTTCCCATCTCGGGACACACACTCTCAATATATAATTATTCTTTAATCACAATCTGATTTTCATTTATTACTTCCATCATGGCATAAATTTAAGAGCTATAATTTTTGTATTCTGAAAAAATATGTTTGTGCTTATTTTATCTAACTTATTTAATTTTGTTTAGTGTCTCACATACATTTACATCTGTTTACACAAATTACCTGATTGGTTCTTTTTTTTGGTTTTTCTCATTTAACCCTGATGATAACCTAAAAATTTGGGTCGAAACGTCGGCTAGAATGAAATATTTAAATATCACATATTTGTGCTTATTTTGACCGCACCCCCAACCAATTCCTGTTCATTATATCTACTGTCAACTATCTTCCACCAACATTTTAGTTTAGATTAAAAAGTGTTTATTTTAAATTATTTAATATAAATTATTTTCAGTTTGTTCCACAAGGATTAAGTGATGCTATCAGTTGGCTAAGAAGAGAATATGATGACCCCCCAATATTTATCACTGAAAATGGCTACTGTGGCTCTAGTGAATTTGACGACGACGAAGCGAGAATCGATTACTTTACAGTAAGTACTTTTGTGATGCCAGAAAATACGATTAATTTTTTTTTTTTTTTAAATTTTCCAAAATAAAATCGTCATTGTAAATTTTCCCTCAGGGATTTATTCGAATAAATTGTTCTTACGATTCACAATTCTTGCACTTCACAATTATTGCAACTTTGAATTGATGAAATGGATCAACCATGATCTTCTTCTGTTCCTCTTTCTGTTTTTAGAAGGGATTTGAAAAAAGAAATATTTTAGAAGGGAAGAACATTATTTAGTCAAACACTTAATTTTTACAAACTCTTCTAAAACCTTTACTTTATGAAGCATCTAATTATAGATTATTGAGAAATGTAATAGTAAATCCATTGAAAGTTGTCCTTTTTTTTTTTATTTTTGAAATCAGTTGACTCGCTCTGTGTTATCGGAACAACTTTATACTGACGCTTCTAACTTAGCCTTTGGAACAGTTTTCGAACATTTCGAAGGAGTTTGATGGAAACCATTAGCATTTCGATCAAGGCAAATGTCTAACGCGCAGAAAATCTACAGTAAACATGATAGAGAATTTTTGGGAGTATATCTTGCAGAAAAAGATTTTAAACACTTGTTGGAAGGAGACTTCACAATAGTGACAGATCATAATACGCTGACGTTCTCGGGCAAGCAAAAAGACGATAAAACTATAGAAATAATTGGCTAGTTTCAAGAGACCAAATACCTTTAAAATACACGTTGGAGGAGGAATTAAATGTTCCAAGAGTAGATTTTAGGCATTATATAAATGGCGGCATCCTCAGCATTATATAAATGGCGGCATCCTCAGCATTATATAAATGGCGGCATCCTCAGCATTATATAAATGGCGGCATCCTCAGCATTATATAAATGGCGGCATCCTCAGCATTATATAAATGGCGGCATCCTCAGCATTATATAAATGGCGGCATCCTCAGCATTATATAAATGGCGGCATCCTCAGCATTATATAAATGGCGGCATCCTCAGCATTATATAAATGGCGGCATCCTCAGTATCTATCTCAGTTCAGTAGCTACCAGATCCAACATACAAATGACAATGACATGACAATATCGTTGCTGATACGCTATCACAATTGCAGGAAGTACATTTGCTGGACTATAACTTAATCGCAACTGCCACAACCAATTAATACTTGTCGCATGATCTCTTTCGTATCCGATATAAGGACAATGTCATCCGCGATTACAATTACTTGGACCAAGGCTGTCCCCCAAAATATAGTAGCCACAGAAGTGCGGGCTGTCCTACACTTGCGCTTTGTCAGAATTTTGCCCATGTGTACAATGTCCTTTTCAATGGCAGTAGAAGACACTAGGTCAACAATAAAAAATATATGACATCAAAAAATTAAAATTATCAAATTTTATGATTAGTTAGAAAATAGCTTATGCTGAAGATTAAGTATTGATATAATGTATAAAATTATGGTAGAGGGAAGCTAAAGAAAATAAACACATACAAATACAAATATTTTGGAAGGCCAAGACACCTTGGCCTAAAATCCGTCACATTTTCACAGCAGTGTTTTAAACAAACTCTTTAACTTCATATATTAGCATAGATAATAATGCTAATTTATCAGTGAATAAATGTTTTTAATTGGAATAAAGCATGATTAGCAATTATAAAAATATAAATTTTAAATGATGTTATTTATTCATGGCCGTTGGTTAGTAAAGTGATTAAGGGGGAGCTAGCGGACAGTTTGTTCCATCCCCACTCCTTAAGTGCAACGTGGGTGATGCCTTAAGTCCGACGTGGCTGGTCTCTTACCCTACGTTAATCAGCAGACCACACCCCTTTTTGACCATGTGACCATTTGGCCACGCCCCTTTGTACTTCTCATATACATTAACCACGGGTCACGTGACCACCATATTGTTTCAAACCACGTGACTATTAGGCCACGCACTACCCTATACGTTAACTACCCATATTTGGAGCCATTTGACCACAGCCATATTGTTTTCTGCTACTTTATGGTCACGTGATCAGCCATGTGACCACCGCATATTGTTTACTGCTATGAAAGAAGCTGAGTCTACCCGGCCGCCATCTTGTTCTTCAGTACTATAGGCTTTATTTTTAGTCACGTGACCGCCTCCATATTGTTTTCTGCTACTCTAAGCTTGGTTTATGGTCACGTGACCTTCCTCACATAACCTTACATAATGTATTTCCTTACCTTCTTATAACTTCTCTTGTAACCTTTATGATGCTCAGATCTATAAACAGGTTTGACCATGTTGTGCAAAATTGTCTTCCTGTCCAGTTTATATGGACTTTTATCCTATAAGGAAAAACAATGTAATAAACACCTCTTATTGTATTTCGAACTTTTAATTCCTTTAGGGAATCATTATCTCCATGTGAAGAAAAACAGATTTGGTCATGTTCGATCCTGCCTTAATTATATGGACTTTGATCTATAAGTTATTTTGATCAAGGATCTTGATAATAAGTATTTTTTTTTTACACTTATATCCTAAAAGGATAAATGATGCACTTTAGACCATAGGATAAACTATGATATATTACTTCTTTTTTGTATCCTTTCATTGAAATCTTTAGGTGGATTAAATAAATAAAACAACTTTAGTAAATAAAAATGTTTATTTCATCAATAGGTTAGATACAAAATGTATGCTACACTACATTAACTTTGCGTGGTTTTTTTTTTATTTATTTTTTATTTGGTGGCCTGTACAACAGTATTTAGAAAATTATATAGATATAAATATATAAATCTTTTTCTAATTTTTACTAAACTTTATTTTACCTAGTTTTTAAATAAACGAAACATCATCTTTATGACCAATTCTTCCATTGTATACAAATGAAACTAAATCATTCCTGTTATTAAATGCCTCAATACCTTCAACCGTCATCTTAAAACGTTTAGGAAGATACACTCTAATATTTATATCATGATTCTTTAGGGTTGCTACCAATGATAACACCAATTTTGTTTTAACCAGTTCTAATTCTTCTATGATGTAAGGTCGTCCAATTTGGATATAATTCAATTTATGTACAAAGCTAGAGGCATCATTTAGTCGATTTAAGAGAGTCTTAAAGGTAGTGCTAAAAAAAGAAAAAAATCAAATGAAAGAACAAACGTTATATGAATAATCAAAGCAATAAAGATACTTACAAATTAATGGTGAGTAGATCTGTTCTAATCAGATGCTAGTGCTAAAATGAAAGCTGAGAGCTCAAGTGCATTGGGGATAGATAGCGCATGCGCTCTCCCCTCTTCCAATATCAATAAAATCAAATAAAAAATAATCTTCAAACCTTTAAAGACAAAAATCTGGTGCGTGCGCGCAACACACAACTTTCACTTACCAACTTCTCAAAGTTACACATTTTTCCACATTCATTTCTTATTTTTGTTTTCATTTGCTCTATAAAAACACTAATATCTTTTATTATTAAATAAAAGTTTTTACTTGAGATAATTCGGCAATGCAACCATAATACTCCAAGTCGACTGATTTTATAATTCTCTATGTAGTTGAAAATTTCATTTAGTTACCATGAAACAAATAATTTCCATTAAATGAACAGAACGGTTTTAATTATGAAAAATGGTCAGTCATGAAAGGCGTACTACGCATGCGTGGGCTCAACGTGTTTTATGAGTTGACTGCATATTTTTCTTTTTTTCTCCTCTATATTTTTACTTGATTTTTATCATATATCATATTTAGCCATTTCTTATTTTTAGGCGTAATGAGAAACAGTTAATTTCTCCATATAAACAAAAACAAATATACTTGATAGGAGACAAACAAACAAAAAAGGCCCCTACCCCATTTAAGCCCCCTCAGAACATTTTAATAATGATAAAGCTTACCTGATATTAAAGAACACCTAATTTTCATTAAATATGAAGAATTTGATAAAAATCGTTAAAGCCATTTTTGAGATCATCGAAAACAAGTTAAAAATTGGAAAAAAAGTTATGAAGTGCAGTGTTATGAAATGACGTTATAAAGTGCCCCCTGCGTTTGACCATTTTTGGTGTAATTTTGGCTGTCATAACGTGTGCATATACGTACACCAAATACACCGTCTGATCAAAATCATTACAGCCGTTTTTAAGTAAATAAAAAAAAACGTGAAAATGATACAAAATTTATTAAGTAAAGTCCCCCTTCCGGTAGATAAATTTTGATTAAATGTTTACTATATCATCTTTGGCATATACATACATCAAATACCCAGTTTGGTCACAATCGTGAAAGCCGTTTTTGAGTAAATAAAAAAAGCACGTAAAAATGATACAAAATTTATTAAGTAAAGTGCCCCCTGCGGTTGATCAATGTTAATGAAATTTTTACAGACTTATCTCGGGCATATAAATAGATCAAATACTAAGTTTAATCAAAATCGTTAGAGCCGTTTTTGAGAAAATAAAAAAAACACGTGAAAATGTTACAAAATTTATTAGGTAAAGTCCCCCCTCCGGTTAATCAATTTTGATGAAATTTTTACAGTCATATCTCGGGCATATATATACATCAAATACCCAGTTTGATCAAAATCGTTCAAGCCGTTTTTAAGTAAATAAAAAAAAACACGTGATAATGATACAAAATTTATTAAGTAAAGTCCCCCTTCCGGTTGATAAATTTTGATTAAATGTTTACTATATCATCTTTGGCATATACATACATCAAATACCCAGTTTGATCAAAATCTTTCTAGCCGTTTTTAAGTAAATAAAAAAAAAACAAGTGATAATGATACAAAATTTATTAAGTAAAGTCACCCCTCCGGTTGATCAATTTGATGAAATGTTGGCTGTCACATCTTTGGCATATACATACATCAAATACCCAGTTTGATCAAAATCGTTAAAGCCGTTGTTAAGTAAAAAAAAAAAAAACACGTGATAATGATACAAAATTTATTAAGTAAAGTCACCCCTCCGGTTGATCAATTTGATGAAATGTTGGCTGTCACATCTTTGGCATATACATACATCAAATACCCAGTTTGATGAAAATCGTTAAAGCCGTTGTTAAGTAAAAAAAAAAAAAAAAAAACACGTGAAAATGATACAAAATGTATTAAGTAAAGACCCCCCTCCGGTTAATCAATTATGATGAAATTTTTACGGTCATATCTCGGGCATATAAATAGATCAAATACTCAGTTTAATCAAAATCGTTAGAGCTGTTTTTGAGAAAATCGAAAAAAACGTAAAAAGTTATTTAATAAAGTAACCCATCCCTTTGAGCAATTTTGATGAAATTTTTGCTGTCACATTGCGGGCAAATACCTACGCTAAATACCCAGTTTCAGGTTCGCACGGTTTATAGTTTTTGAGCTAGTCTGTTCACACACACACACACACACTTGGACTTGGTTATTTGGACTCAGGGGGCCCCAAAACATGTATTTCCGTTGAAAACCGAAAGTCGAAATTTTGTCACGATCGCAATACTTCCATTTACTATATATTTCATACATAGGTAAGTGAAAGTAAAAAAAAATGTTTTGGGTATTTTCAAATTATAAATTATTGATTAGATAAAACAATTTAAAGTCAGAATTCTTAGAAGGCACATTCATTTTTTTTTTTTTTTTAATTTTAGGTATAAATATTTTTTTTTTATTTTATTTTATAGATTTTTTAATTTACTATAAACCAAAAAACAAATATTTACGTATGTGTCCTTATCCATTGGGCTATAGAGTGGACTCGATAAAGTGAACACATTTCGGGATTTTTATAATGCAAAAGGCAATGACAACCTCCAAAATTGTTTATTGCTAATGTAGGTTTCAAACTACCAATCCTTGGACAATTAGGGTCCTCCAGATCAATTACTGAACTTTGAATGAAACGGCGGAGAAAATGCATTTTCTTTTGTCCTTTTACATAGACCGCCTCATTCTTTTGGAGATTATTTCAAAGTTTTGTACCCAGAAAATCGTACTCTACGTCTCCTTCATACCAATTGATTCCATGAAGACGATAAGTTAGCCATTTATTTGTACGATTAGTTTTGGAGTTAAATTTGGATGATTCTTTGGGTGGTTTGACTAATTTTATACCATTCCACGAACTATGCCAGTTAGTGGATTATATTCGATAACTCTGTCGTGTATAATAAGACAGTAGGACGTCGTAAGCGGCGGAAAATTATTTTTCGATTCAAATTCAAGTCGTACATCAACCGGACCAGTTTTTAAACTGATCTTATCGCTTAATAACACTTATCGCTTTGTTTCGAGCAATCGATCACGATGGATAGCCTTATTCTTGAAATTTTCCCAAGAAGATGGCGGATCTAAGTTTTGAAAATCTTCATAGTAAGACTGTTGAAACGCTACGTATATGTGACAGAGCAAGGCGTATCAATTTGCAGAGAAATCAATGTTCATATCATCGTACGGATAAGATTTACAATTCAGACACAGTTTGACGTTTGTCAAATCACAGTGATCGAATTGACTGGAACCATTTCGAAAGTTGTTTTGTCTGTTGCTTTGGAAAGCTAAAATGACATAACGGGGTTTTTCCGTTTGACTCGATGTTTTTACTGACCAGATTTGTCTTTTGCTCGCGGGCAAGAGTGGATAGTCGAAGAGTTCCCAGCTACGGAAAGGAATCGAGAATGTCCTCTCAGTCCTTAGGTGACGCATAAGAGCAAGTTTCTGTTGTTCATTTACTGTCACATACGGTACCTTCCAACAAGTTTGAGTATCTCTATTTTGCACGGTTCCTGGTTTACCTCTTGTTCTTGTCTTGCTGTATTTTTGAGACTATCTTCATCTCATCGACTTCTAAACAAAATCAACTCTTGCTTCATATTCAATATGATCTTGGGATAATCTTCAAAAACCCCAAGCAGCTTCGCTAATGGAAGGATAACTTTGAATTCACCTTCACCGGGAGAGGTTAAGTTTTGTAGGCTCATCGCTTGGATAAAACCATCTTTGATATGTGAAGGAATTAATATTCCCTCCCCTTAGAGAAACGAGATTTTTCAAAGTAGAGGTAATTCCAGGATTTTTTACACGATCCACTTCTACCCCACTCAACTCATATCGGATCTCATCAAAGAGGAAAGTGATCGCATTGTTTGTTAATTTTGATAATCTAGGAGGCGTCAAACCATCTTGTTGGATAAATTTCCCTTAAATGTAGAGCAAACTTTTACTGGGCAATGTGTACAAGTCTTGGTGTTGCCAACTGATACGTATCTCGTCACCTGCTGAAAGTTTGGATGAGGCGTAGGGGTGATGGGAATGAAGTTCTACACATTCCATGTCGATGTATTCCATATCCAAATTGGACGACCTTACATCATAGAAGAATTAGAACAGGTTAAAACAAAATTGGGGTTATCATTGGTAGCAACCCTAAAGGATCATGATATAAATATTAGAGTGTATCTTCCTAAACGTTTTAAGATGACGGTTGAAGGTATTGAGGCATTTAATAACAGGAATGATTTAGTTTCATTTGTATACAATGGAAGAATTGGTCATAAAGATGATGTTTCGTTTATTTAAAAACTAGGTAAAATAAAGTTTAGTAAAAATTAGAAAAAGATTTATATATCCCATAGATATAATTTTCTAAATACTGTTGTACAGGCCTTTGAGATCCTTCAAAGAAAATTATTCACCAAAGAAAAAATAAATAAAAAAAAACCACACAAAGTTAATGTAGTGTAGCATACATTTTGTATCTAACCTATTGATGAAATAAACATTTTTATTTACTAAAGTTGTTTTATTTATTTAATCCACCTAAAGATTTCAATGAAAGATACGAAATAGAGGTAATATATCATAGTTTATCCTATGGTCCAAAGTGGATTAAAGTCCATATAAACTGGACAGGAAGACAACATTGCACAACATGATCAAACCTGTTGAAAAACTGTGAAGGTATAGTATTAGAAAAACAATATGGTGGAGGTCACGTGACCGTAAATAAAGCCAGTAGTATTAAAAACAAGATGGCGGCCAGATAGACTCAGCCTCTTACATAGTAAAAAATAAAATAGCAGCAGTCACGTGATCATAAACGCCTAGAGTGGCAGAAAACAGTATGTCGGAGGTCACGTGACTGATCACGTTACTATAAATAAAGCCTTTAGTATTGAAGAACAATATGGCAGCCGGGTAGACTCAGCCTCTTACATATCAGTCAACAATAGGGCGCTGGTCACGTGACTGATCACGTGACCAAAAACTAAGCCCAAAGTAGCAGAAAACAATATGGCTTTGGTCACGTGACTACAAATATGGGTAGTTAACATCTAGTATAGGACGAGGCCTCATGGTCACCTGGTTCGAAACAATATGGCCACCGGGTAGACTCAGCCTCTTACATGGCAGAAAACAATATTGCGGCGGTCACGTGACCGGTGGTTAACGTATATCAGAAGTCAAAAGGAGCGTGGCCTAATTGTCACGTGACTGAAAATTTAGGTGGTTAAGGTATTATAGATGTTGAAAGGGGCGTGGCCTAATAGTCACGTGTTCAAAAAGGGGCGTGGTCTGCTGATTAACGTAGTGTAAGAGACTAGAGATGAGACATCGACGGCAAAACATCGATGTTCAAGAACATCGATGTTTTTCGACATCGATGTTTTTTAATTTATACGTTCTTTAAACATTAACATATAAGTGCCCAAACGTATTTAAATTGATGTTTAAGTGTAAAGCATATTAAATTTACATTATTAATATATAAAAACATTGAGGATTTTTACATAGTTGGTTTTACTTAATCATTTATTAAATATTCAACTGCTAGGACTAAACATCTTAATTATAGCTAAAACATCGATGTTAAAAACAAATTTTTATTGTTAAAATATATTTGTTTTTGCAGAAAAAATCAATAATTAAAACAACATCGATGTTTTAAAAAACGTTGTTTTTAACAAAAACAAAAATGTTTTAACATCGATATTTTGGACAAAAAACATCAATGTATATTCTCTTAATCTCATTGATACTGAAACATGTTTTATCAATAAAAAAATATTTTTAACATCGATGTTTTTGACAAATATAAATATGTTTTAACATCGATGTTTCGGACAACATCAAATATATTTTAACATATTTATTTTTGTAGAAAACATCTATGTTTTAAAAAAAGTTGTTTTTAACATCGATGTTTTGGTTTTTTCCAAAACATCTATATTAAATCACATTTGTTTTTGCAGAAAACATCGATGGTTTAAAAAAATTGTTTTTAACATCGATGTTTTTGACTAAAAAGAAAATGTTTTAACATCGATGTTTTGGACAAAACCATCGATTTTAAAAAGAACTTGGTTATTGTTAAAACATCGATGTTAAATTATATTTGTTTTTGCAGAAAACATCGATGTTTTCGGCAAAAACACATAGGTTTTAACATCGATGTTTTGGACAAAACCAATATACTCTTAACATCGATGTTCTAACTATAGCAAGGTTGTTTTTAACATCGATGTTAAATTATATTTGTTTTTGCAGAAACATCGATGTTTTCGGAAAAAACAAACATGTTTTAACTTCGATGTTTTGGACAAAATCAAATAGGTTTTAACATCGATGTTTTAACAATAACCAAGTTCTTTTTAACATCGATGTCATATACAAAAACAAATATTCTCTTTTTGATGTTCTAACTATAATTAAGGTGTTTTTAACATCGATGTTTTAGTCCAAAACATCGATGTTAAATCACATTTATTTTTACAGAAAACAACGATGTTTTAAACAACGTTGATTTTTTAAAAAAGTTGCTTATGTAACATCGATGTATTCGGAAAAAAACAAACATGTTTTAACTTCGATGTTTTGGGCAAAATCAAATAGGTTTTAACATCAATGTTTTAACAGTAACCAAGTTCTTTTTAAAATCGATGTCATATACAAAAACAAATATACTCTTAACATTGATGTTCTAACTATAACAAAGGTGTTTTTAACATCGATGTTTTAGTCCAAAACATCGATATTAAATCATATTTGTTTTTGCAGAAAACATCGATGTTTTAAAAAAAAAAATTTTAACATCGATGTTTTCGGCAAAAACAAATAGGTTTTAACATCGATGTTTTGGACAAAACCAAAACATCGATATTAAAAACAAATATACTCTTAAAATCGACGTTCTACCTATAGCAAAGTTGTTTTTAACATCAATGTTTTTGTCCAAAACATCGATGTTAAATTATATTTATTTTTACAGAAAACATCGATGTATTAAAAAATTGTTTTTAACAACGATGTTTTGGTAAAAATCAAATAGGTTTTAACAATATCCAAGTTCTTTTTAACATCGATGTTCTAACTATAACAAAGTTGTTTTTACAACGATGTTTTTGTCCAAAACATCGATGTTAAAACATTTTCGTTTTTGTCAAATACATCGATGTTAAAACATTTTCGCTTTTGTCAAAATCAAACATCGATATTAAAACATTTGTTTTGACAAAAACAAATATATATTAACATTGATGTTTTTGACAAAAACATCGATGTTAAAACAACTTTGTTATAGTTAAAAATTCGATTTGGACAAAAACCAAAAAGGTTTTAACATCGATGTTTTCGGCAAAAACGTATACGTTTTAACTTCGATGCTTTGGACAAAATCAAATAGGTTTTAACATCGATGTTTATGGCAAAAACAAATATGTTTTAACTTCGATGTTTTGGTCAAGAAACAACTTTTTTAACATCAATGTTATATACAAAAACAAATGTGGTCTTAACATCGAATTTGTAACTGTAACAATGTTGTTATAGTTGTTGGACAAATCGATGGTTTTGTCCAAAACATCGATGTTAAATCATATTTGTTTTTACAGAAAACATCGATGTTTAACAAAAATTGTTTTTAACATCGATTTTTTTGACAAAAACGAAAATGTTTTAACATCGATGTTTTCAGCAAAAACATATAGGTTTTAACAATATCCAAGTTCTTTTTAACATCGATGTTCTAACTATAACAAAAATGTTTGTGTCCAAATGTTTTGTGTTTGTGTCCAAATGTTTTGTCCAAAACATCGATGTTAAATCATATTTGTTTTTGCAGAAAACATCGATGTTTTAAGAAAATTGTTTTTAACATCGATGTTTTTGACCAAAACGAAAATGTTTTAACATCGATGTTTTCGGCAAAAACAAATATGTTTTAACATCGATTTTTTTACAGAAAAAATAGATGTTGTTTAAAAAAAAATGTTTTTAACGTTAACGTTTTTGACAAAAACTAAAATGTTTTAACATCGATATTTTGGGAAAAAACATTAATATATATGCTGTTAACATCGATGTTAAAATTTAGCAATAAAAAGTTGTTTTTAACATCGAGGAGGAAACATGCAGAAAACATCAATGTTTTGAAAAAAAAAAAAAACCTTCAATATTTATGCTCTTAACATCGATGTTCTAACTATAAAAAGTGGTGTTTATCATCGATTTTTTAGCTATAACTAAAATGTTTTTGCGGAAAACATGGATGTGACAAAAACGAAAATGTTTTAAAAATGATGTTTTGGACAAAAAACATCAATATTGTTAAACATGTTTTTAACTTCGATGTTAAGAGCATATTTGTTTTTTTAAATAATATCGATGTTATTAAGAACTTGGTTATTATTAAAACATCGATGTTAAATATTTGATTTTGTCTAAAACATCGATGTTTTCTGCAAAAACAAATATGATTTAACATCGATGTTTTGGACAAAACCATCGATTTTAAAAAGAACTTGGTTATTGTTAAAACATCGATGTTAAAAAATATTTGATGTTGCCTAAACCATCGATGTTTACACCATATAAATTGATGTTTTTTGTCCAAAACATCGATGTTAAAACATTTTTATTTTTGTCAAAAACATCAATGTTAAAAACAATTTTTTTGAAACATGGATGTTTTCTGCAAAAACAAATATGATTTAACATCGATGTTTTGTACAAAACCATCGATTTTAAAAAGAACTTGGCTATTGTTAAAACATCGATTTTAAAAATATTTGATGTCTAAAACATTGATGTTAAGGACATATATATTAGCGTTTTTTGTCACAAAATTCTATGCTAAAACATATTTTTTTTTTTCATTGATGTTAAAAACCACTTTTTATTGTTAATACATCGATGTTTTTAAGATCGATGTTAGGAGCATACAAATTGATGTTTTTAGTCCTAAACATCAATGTTAAAAACAACTTTTTTTTAAACATCGATGTTTAAAACAACATCGATGTTTTCTGCAAAAACAAATATGTTTCCTCATCGATGTTTTGGACAAAAGCATCGATGTTAAAAACAACTATGTTATAGTTAAAAACATCGATGATATCGAGCATATTTGTTTTTTTATATAATGTCGATGTTATTAAGAACTTGGTTATTGTTGTTTGTCATAACATCGTGTTAAAAACATCGATGTTTTCCTTAAAAAAAAAATCTGTTTTAAGATCAACGTTTTAGACAAAAATACCAATGTTATAAACAGCTTGATAGTTAATTCATCGATGTTAAGAGCATATATATTGATGTTTTTTGTCAAATACATCGATGTTAAAACATTTTCGCTTTTGTCAAAATCAAATATATATTAACATTGATGTTTTTGACAAAAACATCGATGTTAAAACAACTTTGTTATAGTTAAAAATTCGATGTTAAGACCATATTTTTTTTTGTACATAACATCGATGTTAAAAATGTCTTGGATATTGTTAAAATATATCTTTTTTTGTCCAAAACATCGATGTTAAGACATTTTGGTTTTTGTCGAAAACATCGATGTTAAAAAGAACTTGGTTATTGTTAAAACATCGATGTTAAAACATTTTTATTTTTGTCAAAAACATCAATGTTAAAAACAATTTTTTTAAAACATGGATGTTTTCTGCAAAAACAAATATGATTTAACATCGATGTTTTGTACAAAACCATCGATTTTAAAAAGAACTTGGCTATTGTTAAAACATCGATTTTAAAAATATTTGATGTCTAAAACATCGATGTTAAGGACATATATATTAGCGTTTTTTGTCACAAAATTCTATGCTAAAACATATTTTTTTTTTCATTGATGTTAAAAACCACTTTTTATTGTTAATACATCGATGTTTTTAAGATCGATGTTAGGAGCATACAAATTGATGTTTTTAGTCCAAAACATCAATGTTAAAAACAACTTTTTTTTAAACATCGATGTTTAAAACAACATCGATGTTTTCTGCAAAAACAAATATGTTTCCTCATCGATGTTTTGGACAAAAGCATCGATGTTAAAAACAACTATGTTATAGTTAAAAACATCGATGATATCGAGCATATTTGTTTTTTTATATAATGTCGATGTTATTAAGAACTTGGTTATTGTTGTGTGTCATAACATCGTGTTAAAAACATCGATGTTTTCCTTAAAAAAAAAATCTGTTTTAAGATCAACGTTTTAGACAAAAATACCAATGTTATAAACAGCTTGATAGTTAATTCATCGATGTTAAGAGCATATTAGTTTTTGCCGAAAAAATCAAAACAACATCGAAAAATGTTTTAACAATAAAAAGTTATTTTTAACATCGATGTTTTTGACAAATATAAATATGTTTTAACACAGATCTTTTGGACAAAAAACAGCAATACATATGGTCTTAACATCGATGTTAAAAACAACTTTGTTAAGGCGAAAAAAAAAGCAAAAAAAAAAAAAAAAAAGCTTACTACTATAAACATCGATGTTAACATCGGCCCACAAACATCGATGTTAACATCGTCCCGCAAACATCGGTGTTTCAGAAACATCGACATCGATGTCGCATGCCTATAAGAGACCAGCCATTTGGGACTTAAGGCTGGTCACGTCATCACCCCGAATAATCGAACCCCGATTCCCGGCCGTGTCGAAGCTTTTATCTTCTAATTAAATAGTTTATAAATTTTAAATATTTATTTTTACAGAGTCACTTAAGAGAACTGGTGAGAGCAATGGATGAAGGAGCAAAAGTGATAGGTTATACTGTTTGGAGTTTGCTGGATGACTTTGAATGGTCAAATGGTTATACGTAAGTAAAAGTCAATCATTCAACTTTTAATGTTGTTCTTTTCTATTGTAAAGTGTTATCTTTGTATAACACACATACAAAGACCATTTTGAATGAAATTTTTATGAGGACTCAGGATTCCCGAAAAACTGTATTTCCGTTGCAAACGTGAAGTCGAAATTTTTCGCGATCGCGATACTTTTCCTTAGTTTTTTGTTTGTTTGTTTATTTATGTTTAACGGCATAAAACCCATGTGGTCATCAACGCCGAATTAATCTTTATTTATTTATTTATTCATTTTTTTTTATTTATACACACACACACGTATATATACACACATATACATATACGTACCTACACATACATATATACACACGTATACATATACACACACATACACACGCTTATACATAAATACTTTTTTTTTTTTTTTCTCCTTTTCTTTTTTATTTATTTATTTTTTTGTCCAAAACATCGATGTTAAAACATTTTCGTTTTTGTCAAATACATCGATGTTAAAACATTTTCGCTTTTGTCAAAATCAAACATCGATATTAAAACATTTGTTTTGACAAAAACAAATATATATTAACATTGATGTTTTTGACAAAAACATCGATGTTAAAACAACTTTGTTATAGTTAAAAATTCGATTTGGACAAAAACCAAAAAGGTTTTAACATCGATGTTTTCGGCAAAAACGTATACGTTTTAACTTCGATGCTTTGGACAAAATCAAATAGGTTTTAACATCGATGTTTATGGCAAAAACAAATATGTTTTAACTTCGATGTTTTGGTCAAGAAACAACTTTTTTAACATCAATGTTATATACAAAAACAAATGTGGTCTTAACATCGAATTTGTAACTGTAACAATGTTGTTATAGTTGTTGGACAAATCGATGGTTTTGTCCAAAACATCGATGTTAAATCATATTTGTTTTTACAGAAAACATCGATGTTTAACAAAAATTGTTTTTAACATCGATTTTTTTGACAAAAACGAAAATGTTTTAACATCGATGTTTTCAGCAAAAACATATAGGTTTTAACAATATCCAAGTTCTTTTTAACATCGATGTTCTAACTATAACAAAAATGTTTGTGTCCAAATGTTTTGTGTTTGTGTCCAAATGTTTTGTCCAAAACATCGATGTTAAATCATATTTGTTTTTGCAGAAAACATCGATGTTTTAAGAAAATTGTTTTTAACATCGATGTTTTTGACCAAAACGAAAATGTTTTAACATCGATGTTTTCGGCAAAAACAAATATGTTTTAACATCGATTTTTTTACAGAAAAAATAGATGTTGTTTAAAAAAAAATGTTTTTAACGTTAACGTTTTTGACAAAAACTAAAATGTTTTAACATCGATATTTTGGGAAAAAACATTAATATATATGCTGTTAACATCGATGTTAAAATTTAGCAATAAAAAGTTGTTTTTAACATCGAGGAGGAAACATGCAGAAAACATCAATGTTTTGAAAAAAAAAAAAAACCTTCAATATTTATGCTCTTAACATCGATGTTCTAACTATAAAAAGTGGTGTTTATCATCGATTTTTTAGCTATAACTAAAATGTTTTTGCGGAAAACATGGATGTGACAAAAACGAAAATGTTTTAAAAATGATGTTTTGGACAAAAAACATCAATATTGTTAAACATGTTTTTAACTTCGATGTTAAGAGCATATTTGTTTTTTTAAATAATATCAATGTTATAAACAGCTTGATAGTTAATTCATCGATGTTAAGAGCATATTAGTTTTTGCCGAAAAAATCAAAACAACATCGAAAAATGTTTTAACAATAAAAAGTTATTTTTAACATCGATGTTTTTGACAAATATAAATATGTTTTAACACAGATCTTTTGGACAAAAAACAGCAATACATATGGTCTTAACATCGATGTTAAAAACAACTTTGTTAAGGCGAAAAAAAAAGAAAAAAAAAAAAAAAAAAAGCTTACTACTATAAACATCGATGTTAACATCGGCCCACAAACATCGATGTTAACATCGTCCCGCAAACATCGGTGTTTCAGAAACATCGACATCGATGTCGCATGCCTATAAGAGACCAGCCATTTGGGACTTAAGGCTGGTCACGTCATCACCCCGAATAATCGAACCCCGATTCCCGGCCGTGTCGAAGCTTTTATCTTCTAATTAAATAGTTTATAAATTTTAAATATTTATTTTTACAGAGTCACTTAAGAGAACTGCTGAGAGCAATGGATGAAGGAGCAAAAGTGATAGGTTATACTGTTTGGAGTTTGCTGGATGACTTTGAATGGTCAAATGGTTATACGTAAGTAAAAGTCAATCATTCAACTTTTAATGTTGTTCTTTTCTATTGTAAAGTGTTATCTTTGTATAACACACATACAAAGACCATTTTGAATGAAATTTTTATGAGGACTCAGGATTCCCGAAAAACTGTATTTCCGTTGCAAACGTGAAGTCGAAATTTTTCGCGATCGCGATACTTTTCCTTAGTTTTTTGTTTGTTTGTTTATTTATGTTTAACGGCATAAAACCCATGTGGTCATCAACGCCGAATTAATCTTTATTTATTTATTTATTCATTTTTTTTTATTTATACACACACACACGTATATATACACACATATACATATACGTACCTACACATACATATATACACACGTATACATATACACACACATACACACGCTTATACATAAATACTTTTTTTTTTTTTTTCTCCTTTTCTTTTTTATTTATTTATTTTTTCTTTTTTTTTGTTCCCTATACTTCCGTTCGAGTAATCTCCTATGAGGTCAAATATGCGACAGCATATTGTTTGTTTTTAAAAATTTGAAAAGCGATTCTATCCTTTCGTTGTCATCTCTAAGAATCTCTTTTATCTCGGGCTTCAACCCAAATCTATTAAGTTGTGAGGTGAAATGTTGGCATTCCTGAAAAAGGTGGTTAATTGTGACGATACTACTGCAATATTTACATTTCGGTGGGGGCTGCTTGGTAATGAGATAAGAGTGGGTGAGTCTAGTATGACCGATCCTAAGACGGGTCAGCACGACCTCCTCTCTACGGTTTTTACGGGCGGATGTAGCCCAAGGCTTCACTTCACTCCTTGTAAGCTTTACTTGGTGGGCTCTCATTCCACATTGATTGCCACGCATCTTTAATTTCTTTTTTGAGAGGCTTACTTAAATCTGACGGAGTCAGAATATCTTTTCCACGGCCGGGAAGTGTGAGTGCCTCTCTAGCAGCCTGGTCGGCCATTTCGTTTCCCACGATTCCCACGTGACTCGGAACCCATACGAACTTGACCGACATACCTAAATTTTGTAGAGTTGTTATGTAGGAGTGTACAAGTGATATTTTTGGGTGATCCATGCTATCAAGGCCTTTTAGAGAACTTAAGGAATCTGTGACGATTACTATATTTTGGTGTTTTGAGGACATACAGAAATGTAGAGCAGCCGCTATCGCATTTAATTCGGCGGTATATATATATATTACATAATTTATTGAGTTTTATTTTATAAGTAGAGTCTCTGGTAACAAAAAAAGATGCTGCTGATAGTGTCGATTTAGATCCATCGGTATGGATCACAAAGGCTTCGGGTATGTTTTGAAGAATACTGGAAAATTGAGTTTTGTATTCGGGTGTTTCGGTGCTGCTTTTTGGAAATTTAGCCAGGTTAGAAATTATTTCTGGACGTTGGTTGGTCCAAGGTGGTTTTGCATTTTGGCATTCAGTAACTTTTATAGTTTTGAGGAAGGTGATAGCCGAGGATATTGTCTCTCCTAACGGTAGGGTTGCGTTGCGTTTTTCACGGAATAAAGCGGAAAATTTTGAATTGAACACATATTTGTGGGTCGGATGTTCTATTTGAGGATATAATTTTGAAGCGTATGTTACGGCTAGTCTTAGTATTCTGAATAGAAGTGGGGAGAGTCCGGATTCCGAGCATAGGCTAAGTATAGGGCTGGTTCGGACCGCTCCTGTCGCAATTCGTATTCCGGCATGATGCACTGCATCTAGCTTTCCTAGTACTAGTGGCGGGCGAAGCCATAAACAAAAGATCCGTAGTCTATTTTTGATCGTATCATGACCTGGTATATTCTAATTAAGCTAACTCTATTTGCCCCCCAGGATGTATGGCTTAATACACGAATCATATTTAATTTCTTTGTAGCGTTCGTATTTAGATTAGAAATGTGAGTTTTCCAGGTTAACCTTTTATCGAATGTTAATCCGAGAAACCTATGGTTATCAGCGTATGGTATTATGGTGTTCCCTAAAGTTAGATCGGGAGATTGGGTTGTATTCCGTTTTATACTAAAATGGATGCATTTTGTCTTGTCTGCTGAAAATTGTATTCCGGTTGTATATGACCATGTTTTTATCCTGTTAATTGCGTTCTGTAGCTTCAGTTGAATATCCTGTACATTTCCCGACCGGCAGAAGATCGCGAGATCATCAGCATAGAGAAGAGGTTTAACTCCCCGCGGTAAATTGAGTCCCAGATCATTAATGGTCAAAGAAAAGAGGGTGGGACTAACCACTCATCCCTGGGGCACCCCATTGATCTGCCTGTACTCATGCGAATGTTCACATCCAATTTGAACCCTAAACTTTCGGTTGGAAAGACATTGGTTGATGAATGCGAACAATTGTCCCCGAACCCCAATATACCTCAATTTATTTAGTATGATTTTGTGATTGATATTGTCGAAAGCCTTAAGCATGTCAAAGAAGACAGCTATCATTTGTTGCCTATTTACGAATGCGTAAATAGGCAACAAATGCGTAAATAGGCAACAAATTCTTCTGTCTAAAGATATCAAATGACTATTGTAAACCGACCTTTTCGGAATCCCGATTAGAATGGCTGAACTAGTTTATTATTTTCAATTATCCATTTAAATCTCCTATTTATCATTCTCTCCATTATCTTACCAACGCAGCTCGTTAAGAAGATCGGACGGTAGCTAGACGGGAGACGCTTATCTATCCCAGATTTTAAAATTGGAATGATTATGGATTCCCGCCAGATATTTGGTATTTGGCCGGTTTGCCAGACATGATTATAGTAATCTAGTAGCCATTGTTTCGTGGTCTTTGGGAGATTTTTTATCATATCGTAATGTATGTTATCAGGGCCGGGAGAAGATCCTTTAACATCTTTCAGAATGCTTGTTAGTTCCCACATCGAAAATTCTGTATTGTAATAGGGAGTTGACTCGTTTGTACTATTTTGAATTTCTATTTAGTCGGATATATTGTTCCGCCCATTGTTGTATATTTCAGAGAAATAAGTCGCGAAGGAATTTGAAACGGTAATTGGATCATTGGAGAGTTGTCCATTGATTAATATTGTAATTCGTGGGTGAACAGATTTAGAATTAATTTTACGGATTTTATTCCAAACAATCGCGGAACTCGTAGAGGTGTTTATGTCGCTTATAAATGTTTTCCACGATTCGGCTTTGTAGTGATTGAATATTTGTCTGCAGACGGCTCTTTGTTTTTTGTACGCTATTAGGTTTTCGGTATTTATGCATTTTTTGTATGCCTTAAGACGATTTTTTATCGCTTCTCAACATTTTTCGTTAAACCACGGAACGGATGGTCTTTTTGGATTGCCAGTGGTCATCGGTATCGACATCTTAGCCGCTTGGATGATTGTGCTGACAATAGCTTCGCACCCTTCCTCAATATTCAATTCGCGTGGTGAGCATAGTGGCGGAACTGCTATGTTTTTAAATTAGGTCCAATCGGCTTTGTTAAGCAACCATCTAGGCTTGGTCCGGTACGTAGCGTTTATATTTAAAAATTTAATTTGTATCGGGAAATGATCGCTACCGTGAAGATCTGGGAGGACATTCCAGTCTAGGTTATAATAAAGTGAAGGGCTACAGATGGAGAGATCTAGTGCAGAAAATGAACTATGAGTTGCGCTAAGGTAGGTTGGCTGATTATTATTTAACAAGTGTAGGTGAGAGAGCTCAATGAATTCCTCTATTATTTTGCCTCGCATGTTTAGGTCTTGAGAACCCCATAGAGGGCTGTGGCCATTCAGATCTCCGACAAAACGGGTCGGGGTAATTGGTTAAAAATATCTATCAGATGTTGAGTCTCTATATTAGGGTCTTGCGGAAGATATAAATTGCAAATAGTGAAGGTGTAACTTAAATGAATTTTTACAGCTATTGATTGAAGATGAGTGGTAATTGAAATCGATTCGGAGTATATTGAGTCATGCATAGCAAGCAGAACACCATGACAGCCGTGGTTCGGGTTAGGGCCGTCTTTGTTCTAATTTCTAATGTTCTATTTTGGTGGTTTAATAAATTGGTTTCTTGGAGTGCTATACAGAATGGGTTAACCTCTCCGATCAGAACTTTTAAATCGTTGAAATGAGTTTTTAATACATTACAATTCCATTGTAGGATAGACATAGTGTAAAATATTAAAACAGAATGGACTAAATGTAACGAAAATTGTACAAGAGTAAGTATGTGAATGTATTGTTATCTATGTACCTATTGTTTGTTTTTGTTTGAGAATTTTTCCGACGTCTATTTCCTTTTCTAGTTTCTGGGATAATAAACCCTTCATTATCAACCATTTCGTCACTGCAGTCGATTTGACCGGACGGGAGTGACGAGGATGATGAAGGAGGGTGGGGGGAAGGAGAGGGGGATGGGTGGGGGGAGGGAAGATCGGCTGCACCGAGGGCAGCGGGCTCTGGTGGCGGTGATAAGCAGGACGCATTATCAGAAGTGGCCGCACTGGCTTGAGCAGAGCTAGAATGAGCTTTAATGTCATTAGACTTTAGTTTAGCTACTGAAGCTGGGCTGTGTTTATTAATCTCATTATTGATTTTTAGCGAATTTTCTGAAAAATAAAATAAAATATTAGCCTATTAATAATAACTTTTTTTTCTTTATTATTATTTTGATTTTTTGCTATTTCAGCGAAAGTTTTATTAAAATGAGATGGGTTTCTGTCTCGGTATATTTTTCTTTTTGCATTTTATAAACTACACAGGATCGGTCTAGTGCATTGTGAGAGCCGTTACAGTTAACGCACTTAGCCAGTAGGTTACACCCGACATTTTCGTCGTGTCTATCCTGGCCGCAATTAACGCACACCGATTTTTTTTTACATTGAGAGGTGGGATGAGAAAAACCCAGGCAATTAAAGCAGCGTAAAGGATTGGGTATATAAGGCTGTACTCTAACTGTTTCGTATCCAATTTTTAAAGATTCTGGTACATTAGGTGTATCAAATGTAACGATATAATTATGGGTTAATATTTCATTTCCGTTTGCTCTTGATTTTATTCTCACGATGTCTTTAATTACGGGAGTTAATTCTTTTTTTATTTCTTCAATATTCATATATTGAAAGTCATAACAACGGATAACTCCTTTGCTATAGTTGAGGGAATTATGGGGAACTATCTCGACGTTAAATAAACCTCCAAAGTCTTTAGAAGATAACAACTTGTTTGTTTGTTGCCCATTTAATGTTTCTACTAATAGACTTCCGTCTCTTAATTTTTTAACCATTTAACATTACCAACTAAGTTAGTAATTACCTTTTGGATAAAAAAGGGGGACACTTTTTTAAAATCATCTTGGTCCATTCTCTTTATTATTAAATACGATGGAATTATATTTTCTGTTTTGTTACCTAAAATTTTGTCCGGAGGAAATTTTATTTTATTACTCCGAGCCCATTTTCTTTTTTTTGTTGATGGGCTAGGGGGATCAGAACTATCATCCATTTGCGTTTAAATGATGAAAAAAGATATAATAATAAACTAAATTTTTTTTTCTATATTAGTTTTAAATATAATGATAATAAGAGAGAGAAAAATATATATCCTTTGAATTTAGAAAATAGAGAAAAAGAAATCAGTAAATAAAATCAAATTAAATTCATTATTAAGATTAGAACTAAGAACTAAAATAAAAAATAAACAAAAAATTATCTTCTGAAAAATAAAAAATCTGGTGCGTGCGCGCAACACACAACTTTCACTTACCAACTTACTTAGATTAGAAATTAATGCGTTTTTTTAATTGCCACTTCTCAAATGAACAGAACGGCTTTAATTATGAACAATGGTCTGTCATTAATGGCGTACTCCGCATGCGTGGGCTCAACGAGTTTTATGAGTTGACTGAATATTTTTATTTTTTTTTCTCCTCTTTAAGTTTTCTTTATTTTTATCATATCTCATATTTAGCCATTTCTTATTTTTAGGCGTAACGAGAGACAGTTAATTTCTCCATATAAACAAAAACAAAGGTACTTTATAGGAAACAAACAAACAAAAAAGACCCTCCCCCCAAAAAGCCCCCTCAGAACATTTTAATGATGATAAAGCTTACCTGATATTAAAGAGCACCTAATTTTCATTTAACAAGACGAATTTAATAAAAATCGTTAAAGCCGTTTTTGAGATCATCGAATAAAAGGTAAAAATTGGAAAAAAATTATGAAGTAAAGTGCCCGCTCCGTTTGACCAATTTTGATGAAATGTTGGCTATCACATCTTTGGCATATAGATACATCAAATACCCAGTTTGATCAAAATCGTTATAGCCTTTTTTGAGTCAATAAAAAAAACACGTGAAAATGATACAAAATATATTAAGTAAAGTCCCCCCTCCGGTTGATCAATTTTGATGTAATGTTGGCTATCGCATCTTTGGCATATACATACATCAAATACCCAGTTTGATCAAAATCGTCAAAACCGTTTCTGAGTAAAAAAAAAAAAAAAAAAAACACGTGAAAATGATACAAAATTTAATAAGGAAATTCCCCCTTCCGATTGATCAATTTTGATGAATTTTTCACAGTAATATCTCAGGCATATAAATAGATCAAATACTCAGTTTAATCAAAATCGTTAGAGCCGTTTTTGAGAAAATCGTAAAAACTTAAAAAGTTATTAAATAAAGTACCCCCTCCATTTGAGCAATGATAATGAAATTTTTAATAATTTTAAAATAGAAAATTTTAATAATGATAAAGCTTACCTGATATTAAAGAACACCTAATTTTCATAAAACATGACGAATTTGATAAAAATCGTTAAAGCTTTTTTTAAGTAAATAAAAAAAACACGTGAAAATGATACAAAATTTATCAAGTAAAGTCCCCCCTCTTGTAGATCAATTTTAAAGAAATTTTTACAGTCATATCTCGGGCATATAAATACATCAAATACCAAGTTTGATCAAGATCGATAAAACCATTTTTGAGTAAATAAAAAAAACACGTGAAAATGATACAAAATTTACTAAGTCCCCCCTCCAGTTGATCAATTTTGATGAAATTTTTACAGTCACATCTCGGGCGTATAAATATATACATATATAATGTAAAAGTGAATATTCACACACACACACACACACACACACACACACACACACACACACACACACACACACACACACACACACACACACACACACACACACACACACACACACACACACACACACACACACACACACACACACACACACACACACACACACACACACACACACACACACACACACACACACACACACACACAAACACACACACACACAAACACACACACACAAACACACACTCACACACACACACAAACACACACACACAAACACACACTCACACACACACACACACACACAGACACATACCATTTCGCGGGACTTGGTTAATTGGACTCAGGGGACCCCAAAACGTGTATTTCCGTTGAAAACCGGAAGTCGAAATTTTTCACGATCGCAATACTTCCACTTACTATATATTTCATATATAGGTAAGTGAAAGTAAAAATTAAACCCCGGTTGGGTGAGTTAGAATTACGTGCTTCTATCAAGTAGGTACATATTTTTAAAAGATTTAGTTCTGTGTATTCACTCATCCTGAAGTGACTTAATTCTCTGCCCGTAGCCAGAGATGTTTTTTTTTTTTTTTAAACTCCGCTTTATGCCACGAGAGCTAATCGGGACGGGTTATCTACGGGTAACTAACCTCTTTTAATCCATGGCAAGCCGCTGAGTCTGTTCAGTAAGGCCGTCACCGAACAGAATCGAGCGGGCTTGGGCGGGATTCGAACCCGCACTGCCAGTGGGTTTTTTCTTTTTTTAATGTTTATGACTCAAATTTAGATATTTAAAATATTATGTCGACGAAAATCAATGCGAATTATCGAGGTGACATTTTTATTATACGAATTAGAGTGAGAATTCATAGGATCAGCGAATCCATGCTAATTAACGGGATACAAATTATCGGAATTCTACAGTATAGGTTAGTGATAGTAAAGAAGATCCTTTAACAATTACTTATTAAACAGTTTTAGTTATTAAATATATTTTTTATTCAATTAGTTTAATAATATTGCTTGTTTTGTTTTTTTCAGAATAAAGTTTGGGTTAGTTAAGGTAGACTTCAATGATCCTAATCGAAAACGGACACTTAAAGATTCAGCAAAAGTTTTCAAGCAACTCATCGAAGAAAATAGTCATTCAGATGATAAGTGGGTTGCTGATCTTTGGGAAAAATAGACTTTTTTCTCAATCAAATAAATAATATAAATTAGAATCTTAAGCTTTGACAATAATGTTATAAAAATTTTATACATATTTTATACATATAAAATATTTATATGTAAATATGTATAAAATTTTATAATATTTTATAATACAATAAAATTTATCCATATTTTAGTTTGAGTTTTTTAATTGCCACCTAATAAAAGTGAAAGAGAAATTAATATTAAAAACAATATTTTTCCAATCTATCCCTGTGTTAAGAAGTTAACCGGAATTTTCCTATATATTTATTAAGATATCTAATAATATTTAAACAGAGAAAAGAGATTATATATGATCGCAAAATCCATATGCTTTTGGAAAAAAAATCAAAAAATGTCTTCACATAACTTTTCAGCAAAATTTTATTTTTATAAGCAAAGTTTCAAATTTTTCTAAAGCTTTTTGAATCTGTTTCTCAGATTGTAAAAAGACACTTTTCTGTTTAAACAGAATTCAATTACCATAAATTTGATGTTAACTGATAAGAATTGAATATTTTTGTTCACTCGTTCCAGATAGCTATCCTTTCCAAAATAAACTCCCCAACAATCCGAGGACATTAATTTTCAACTAGTGGCAAATGGAGGCTATATTTTTTGGAAGGGGCCTTAGGTAATGCTTTCACTAAGAATAATGGTAATAAGGTTAAAAGTAAACAAGACATTCTACTTACTACTTTATTTTATTTAAAAACACTAATAAACTATAGTTAAATGCATGATATTTAGTCATTCTTTTAAGTCCTCAAATTGAAAATGGATTGTATTTATACATTTATTAGTAATTCACAACGTCACTATTTACTAAAACATATTCTAAATTAGGTCCATCATTATTCATGAAGTGTAAAAAAAAAAAGAAAAAGTGCGGTCTCTCAGGAAATTTCTGGATCCGCTAGTTTTGGTTTACCACCACCATCTTTACCTTCGCTGAAGACACAGACATCTTTTTATTTTTATCAGTGATAAAATACTTGCAGAATAATGAGAAACAAACCAATTATCGAACTTACTGATAAATTTAACAAATACTTATGCACAAAAAATCAATAAACTTGGCTATATAGATAAATATACCAAAAAAAAACAAAACAAAAAAAAAACAGATTGCACAATACCAAGAATACATAGAATACATTAAATTTCATAAAAAAAATAGCTTCAGACCTATTATTAATAGCATAAATTGCCCAAGTGAAACTATGGTTAAATTTATGAACCCAGCACTAAATGAATTAAGTAATAATAACATTTTAAAGTAAAAAATACATTTGAAATGAAAGAAATTTTAAGCATTACAGTTTTAGATTAGAAGGAGCATGAAATGATAAGCACAAACTTAGGAATAGGATCAATAATGTCTGTTAATCTAATTAATATTTTCTTTTAATTATTCGTACTTTTCTTTCATTATTTTTTTTAAGTAGGGTCAATCCATATCAAATGATCCAAGGGTTGTTTCTCGACCATTTTAGAAAAAAATTATAATTTGACCACCAAATACATATGGAATCAGTAGTTCAAAACAATTTTTTAAAAAATTTAAGGGTCTACCGTTTCAAAATGGCAGCCATTTTTGTTTCACCGTGCATGCCGATTTTTGTGTTTTTAAGCTCTTACAGAAAACTCATTTCCTCAAGATTGGTAAGTCATCGACTAATAATTCAAACAGGATTGTTTTCCTTATAATCTGTTCTATCTTTCGTGTTCTTTTTCTTATTTGAATATTCTGAAGTCCAATACTTGAAAAGTAGGGGAGAGCGGGATTGGTTGGCAACAGTTTACACTTTTTTAATTGTTAGGTCGTTCCTGTTAATATAATCCCAATAGGGCTGATACAACTTGTATAAACTCCAAGTATTAGAGTACTTCAAGTATTTTTTTCATCACATAATATTTAATACTAAGATTATAGAAAATTGAAGAATTCGTCAATCCAGAGTAAGCCAAATAACCCCAATGTGGGGCAGGTTGGCCTAGGAGGTAGGGTTGTTTAGCTACCTCATTCAAGTACTGCCTGACACATATTATTGTTATTAAAAGCTGCACTGTAATGGTATAATAATTTTGAATCTGTTTTTAACTAGCTCTTAAGGGAAAATAGAATGACAATAGAAGAAGATAGAAGTTTAGACTGTCGTCACTTTCTGCATAAGAAAAATTGCCCTCATCCTCTTTGTGGGAACTAAAGACAATTAGTAGTTTCACCAACTAACCCCACAGGAGAGATAATATGAAAGATGACTTCCAGGACAGGGGAGAACAATCAAACAAGAAACTGGTTAGTCGAAAGGTTAGCTTTTTCAAAGGAGTTTGGAGCTATGTGAACAGAATCGGAGCCAAATGTTTTGCCATTCCTTTAAACCAAATTTACTTACTGAACATATAAAAATTTACATACATGTTGTAAAATCAATCACACCCTTCTCTACACAGTTAGCATCGGATTGAAAACTCAGGACAAGACTCCCGAAGTCGAGTGGGTCACATGGTAGAATGGTGGGGCCTTCACAACAGGTGTGACGGAAACTATATCCCAATGGCCAACCAACCCCGCTCTCCCCTACTATTGAAAACAACTGCTTTAATTTCTCAAAAGACCGTTTTTGAGGGTAAGTTTTTGGATATAAGGGGGTGTACATCAAAGCTGATTTTTGGCATGATAATAAACCTAAATAAGTAGCTTTCATTAACCCTAATATTCTTTACCTTATTTTTTAATGAATTTTTAACCTTCACAGTTTTGAATTTTTTGTTAACTTTAGGCTCTAATATCTCTGGTGGGGGACTTAATAAAAATCTCATTTTTTTAGATGTTACGTTTACATGCAACATAAGCCTACTGTAAAAAAATTCAACCTGTATATTTGTGTATTTTATATTTTTAGTACTTTGGTAGCTACGAATTTTTGAAACTTAATCTTCTTAATCTTATAAACTTGATCCTAACCTAAATTACAAACCATGGGTAGATGGAGTAAGTTATTATTGTACCATATGTAACAAAAATGAAATAGAAGACATGGTCCATTTTATTGGATTATGTCCAATTTTTAATTACATCAGGTTGAAATATTTTGGAAAAATATTGATCAATAAAGAAGAGTTAATAGAATTGTTTAACAAAAATAAACTAAATGACATTTACTTTTATGTTAAAGAAGCAATAAGATACAGAAGATTATTGTTATATGAATACTCTTAAGATGTAAATATTTTCTTTATTCTCTATGAATGTATTATTATTTTCAGGACTCCTGGCAGATGGCATAAGCCATGTCAAAATTTGTTCTTTGATATGTATATAGTTTCGTAAATTCTTTTTTGTTATTTAAATAAAGGACTTTTCTATTCTATTCTATTCTATTCTATTCTAAACTTGATCATGATTCATTAAAATTTTACTATTTGTGAATTTTTTACCTTTAATAACGCTTTTTAATTGTTTTGTTCTTTGATTTTATCCATGTCCAATGCAACATAATATGAAAAAGTAATTAAAAATATTTTAACAAATCGTGTAGGACCTGTTAACTGCAATGGGGTACTGATTTGTAGATGTCTGCGAGTACTTGGGAGCAATTATTTACGACTCCAAAACCTACTGTACAACTCCTATTGGAATATACAAGACCTAAAGAAATCGAGGAGATAATTAATAGGCCAAAAACAAAAAAATGTCCAGGGCATGATCTGATTCCATCCATTGCTATTAAAAAATTTCATAGGAAAGCTAAAATTCCTTTAACCTCAATTTATAACAGTTGCCTGCGAACAGGATATTTTCCTGAATTTTGGAAAAAAAGCCGACCTAGTTGTCATCCATAAACCAGGTAAAAACGCCAAATTAATCAACAGCTACAGACCCATTAATTAGTCTCTTACCAATTCTTGGGAAAGTGTTTGAAACGGTGATAAAAAGGCGGCTGTCATCTTTCTTTGAATCCAATAAAATCATTCCAGACTTTCAGTTTGGATTTCAATCCTCTCATTCAACATCTCACGAATTATTGAGGCTTTCCGAGTCAGTGATCAACGGGTTCGAAATGAAAAAGCACACACTGGTTGCATTATTGGTTTTTCAGCAAGTTTTCGACAAGGTCTGGCATACTGGTCTTTTATATAAACTGAAAAAAGTGGATGCCCCAAAATTTTAATTTCATAGCTTCATTTCTTCAAGATCGGACATTTACAGTTAAAGTAAATAATATCAATTCATCCATAAGACATATTGAGGCCGGTACTCCACAAGGATCAGTTCTCTCTCCCCTGCTGTTTACTTTCTACGTCCACGACATAGCCCAATCCACCTCAGCTTCCATAGCCATGTTTGCCGATGACACCGCTATTTTCTTTCATCACCAAGACATCATCATAGCCCGAAATGAATTACAGAAAAGCATTTCAACTTTAGAAAACTATTCCACGAAATGAAAAATTAATATCAATGCTCAAAAATGCGTGGCAAAGATTTTCACCCTTAGACGACCTAACGACCCTCCAGGATTAAATATCGACGGGAATAAGATTCCATGGAATCCCGCAGGTGAAGCAGTAAAATATTTAGGCGTTTTACTGGATCGAAGGCTCACATGGAACCACATCAAAAACAAGCTTTCGCAAGCGTATGCAAGGCTAGCAATGCTGTATCCTATTATAAATAGAAAATCAAAACTGAAGCCACAAGTGACAATACTGTTGTACAAAACTATCTTACGTCCACTATTGATGTATGGTTGCGAAGTATGGGGTGCTGCATCAAGTTCAAAACAAAAAAAGCTGCAAACATTCTAAAGCAAGATGTTAAGAATCGCAGTAGATGCCCCATGATTTATCAGAAATGAACAACTCCACCGAGAACTTCAGGTAGAACACATAGATGAGTTTATTAAAAATCGATTCAGAAAGTTTCAGCTGCCGTCTATTGAGAGAGCTGTTGCCTTTAACCTTGGGGAACCAACAACGTCCCTTAGGCTAAAACCAAGACTTTTACAAGACATTCTTTTATAGCATGCGCATTTTTACTTTATTATTATATTTTTTTTTCTTTCTAATACACATTTATTTCATAGTTATAGTATGTTTAATGTTCAAGTTTTACTTCTATTTCTTATTGATGTATTATAAATTTGCTCAGTTAAGGCTGTCTCCTGCTTGAGAACATTCGCCTTACATATCCAACTGTTAAACTTTGTATATAATTGTTATATAAACCCACGTATGGCTTTACGAAGCCGAGCTGGAATAAATAAAGATTAAACAAAAAAAAAAAAAACTCACTTGTGATGGCGCATTCTTCCTGACTGTCGAGGGAATCTGAATAATTTTTTATATCTTGGGAGCGTCGGTGTGAAGTTGGAAAATCATTTGGTGGAAACTCAAAAACTTTTGAGAGTTCTTGTTTCCTACTGAATAGTTCTAGAGTTCCTGATAGTTTAAAATAAAAAAATCGGACATTAAGGTACAAAGAAACCGTTGTAAAAAGTGATACGCCAACTTCACGCTAGCATATCATTTTCTAAAATAACTTATTTTCAGGGAGGAAAACCCACTAGGTGTTAGATTAGTACCTCCTTAAGAGTTCTACAATAATTTAAAATCGATAAAACAAACAAAAAATAATATTTTAATATAAAAAAAAAGCGACACCGCGAATATGTTTTATAAAATAAATTGAATTAAAAACCGAAAATACAGACATCCACGATACCTAAGATAATTTTTAAATTATAATACGTACATAGTAAGTGAGAAAACACACAAAATATAATTATAAACCAGATAAAGTTTAAATAAAATAAAAACTATAACTAAGTGCACACATCCAAATCAAATAAGGGCGGGACACTAAGACATTCGCGGAGTTCTGGTGAAACTAAAACTCATACTATATAGCTAAGAGCACATAAAAACAATATCTGAAGAGTTCTATGCATTTACAATATTTTGCGATATTTAAAAAAAAATAATAGTTATAAAACAATCTCGTTTTTCTCAAACATTCGAGGGATGCTAAGCGATTCGCGGAGTTCTAGTGAAACTAAAACTCATACTATACAGCTAAGAGCACAAATAAACAATATCTGAAGAGTTCTATGCATTTACTTTACTTTGCATTATTAAAAAAAATAATTGTTATAAAAAAATCTCGTTTTTCTCAAAGATTCGAGGGACGCTAAGCGATTCGCGGAGTTCTGGTGAAACTAAAACTCATACTATACAGCTAAGACCACAAATAAACAATATCTGAAGAGTTCTATGCATTTACTTTACTTTGCATTATTAAAAAAAATAATTGTTATAAAAAAATCTCGTTATTCTCAAAGATTCGAGGGACGCTAAGCGATTAGCGGAGTTCTGGTGAAACTAAAACTCATACTATATAGCTAAGAGCACATAAAAACAATATCTGAAGAGTTCTATGCATTTACAATATTTTACGATATTTTAAAAAAATAATAGTTATAAAAAAATCTCGTTATTCTCAAAGATTCGAGGGACGCTAAGCGATTCGCGGAGTTCTGGTGAAACTAAAACTCATACTATATAGCTAAGAGCACATAAAAACAATATCTGAAGAGTTCTATGCATTTACAATATTTTACGATATTTAAAAAAAATAATAGTCATAAAACAATCTCGTTTTTCTCAAAGACTCGAGGGACGCTAAGCGATTCGCGGAGTTCTGGTGAAACTAAAACTCATACTATACAGCTAAGAGCACATATAAACAATATCTGAAGAGTTCTATCCATTTAAAATATTTTGCGATATATAAAAAAAATAATAGTTATAAAACAATCTCGTTTTTCTCAAAGACTAGAGGGACGCTAAGCGATTCGCGGAGTTCTGGTGAAACTAAAACTCATACTATACAGCTAAGAGCACATATAAACAATATCTGAAGAGTTCTATCCATTTACAATAATTTGCGATATTTAAAAAAAATAATAGTTATAAAAAAATCTCGTTTTTCTCAAACATTCGAGGGATGCTAAGCGATTCGCGGAGTTCTAGTGAAACTAAAACTCATACTATACAGCTAAGAGCACAAATAAACAATATCTGAAGAGTTCTATGCATTTACTTTACTTTGCATTATTAAAAAAAATAATTGTTATAAAAAAATCTCGTTTTTCTCAAAGATTCGAGGGACGCTAAGCGATTCGCGGAGTTCTGGTGAAACTAAAACTCATAATATACAGCTAAGTGCACAAATAAACAATATCTGAAGAGTTCTAAACATTTACTTTACTTCGCGAGAAAAAATAAAAATAATAGTTATAAAACAATCTCGTTTTTCTCAAAGATTCGAGGGACGCTAAGCGATTCGCGGAGTTCTGGTGAAAGTAAAACTCATACTATACAGCTAAGAGCACAAAGAAAATTTATCTGAAGAGTTCTATGCATTTACTTTACCTTGCGTATAAATTCATAGAACTCTTCAGATATTGTTTATATGTGCTCTTAGCTGTATAGTATGAGTTTTAGTTTCACCAGAACTCCGCGAATCGCTTAGCGTCCCTCGAATCTTTGAGAAAAACGAGATTTTTTTATAACAATTATTTTTTTTAATATCACAAAGTAATGTAAATGCATAGAACTTTTCAGATATTGCTTATATGTGCTCTTAGCTGTATATTATGAGTTTTAGTTTCACCAGAACTCCGCGAATCGCTTAGCGTCCCTCGAGTCTTTGAGAAAAACGAGATTGTTTTATAACTATTATTTTTTTTAAATATCGCAAAGCATTGTAAATGCATAGAACTCTTAAGATATTGTTTATATGTGCTCTTAGCTGTATAGTATGAGTTTTAGTTTCACCAGAACTCCGCGAATCGCTTAGCGTCCCTCGAGTCTTTGAGAAAAACGAGATTGTTTTATAACTATTATTTTTTTTAAATATCGCAAAATATTGTAAATGCATAGAACTCTTCAGATATTGTTTTTATGTGCTCTTAGCTATATAGTATGAGTTTTAGTTTCACCAGAACTCCGCGAATGTCTTAGTGTCCCGCCCTTATTTGATTTGGATGTGTGCACTTAGTTATAGTTTTTATTTTATTTAAACTTTGTATGGTTTATAATTATATTTTGTGTGTTTTCTCACTTACTATGTACGTATTATAATTTAAAAATTATCTTAGGTATCGTGGATGTCTGTATTTTCGGTTTTTAATTAAATTTATTTTATAAAAAATATTCGCGGTGTCGCTTTTTTTTTATATTAAAATATTATTTTTTGTTTGTTTTATCGATTTTAAATTATTGTAGAACTCTTTAGGAGGTACTAATCTAACACCTAGTGGGTTTTCCTCCCTGAAAATAAGTTATTATAGAAAATGATATGCTAGCGTGAAGTTGGCGTATCACTTTTTACAACGGTTTCTTTGTACCTTAATGTCCGATTTTTTTTCATTTTAAACTATCAGGAACTCTAGAACTATTCAGTAGGAAACCAGAACTCTCAAAAGTTTTTGAGTTTCCACCAAATGATTTTCCAGCTTCACACCGACAACCTTATCCATGGAATTATCTCTTTCTAAATTACTGAATAATTCTTGCACCAGGCCTTTTTGTTGCATTTCATTAATTTGTATAACGAAGGAATAAAAATCGCATTTCCTTCAGCGATATACGGCTTCAAAAATAATAGTAATAAAAATAAATGTTTCATTATCTTAAAAGAAAAATGATCTTAAATCCATTTTACGAATAAAACGAGTGATACAGGATATTCTCAAAAAATACCACAAGGAGAACATAGTTATCTTTTCGGTCCTACCTGAAACACCCCTGTCAAACCTCTTCTGATATTTTTACTTTCACTTACCTATATATGAAATATATAGTAAGTGGAAGTATTGCGATCGTGAAAATTTTCGACTTCCGGTTTTCAACGGAAATACACGTTTTGGGGTCCCCTGAGTCAAAATAACCAAGTCCCGCGAAATGGTCTGTGTGTGTGTCTATGTGTGTGTGTGTGTGTGTGTGTGTGTGTGTGAGTGTGAACAGACTAGCTCAAAAACTATAAACCGTGCGAACCTGAAATTGGGTATTTAGAATATGTATAAGCCCGCGATGTGACAGCAAAAATTCCATCAAATTTGCTCAAAGGGAGGGGGTCCTTTAGTTAATAACTTTTTAAGTTTTTTTTCGATTTTCTCAAAAACGGCTCTAACGATTTTGATTAAACTGAGTATTTGATCTATTTATATGCCTGAAATATGACTGTAAAAATTTCATCAAAATTGATCAACCGGAGGGGGGACTTTACTTTATAAATTTTGTAACATTTTCACATGTTTTTTTTTATTTACTCAAAAACGGTTTTAACGATTTTGATCAAACTTGGTATTTGATGTATTTATATGCCAAAGATGTGATAACCAACATTTCATCAAAATTGATCTACGGGAGGGGGCACTTTACTTACTGAATTTTGTATCATTTTCACGGTTTTTTTTTTATTTACTCAAAAACGACTTTAACGATTAACAAAAATAAAATATGAATGTAGAAAAATGTGTGACTTTGGGAAATGTTATTTAGCAAAACACGTCAAATTCTAATCTAAGTAAGTTGGTAAGTGAAAGTTGTGTGTTGCGCGCACGCACCAGATTTTTATTATTAATATCATTTAATTATAATTTATGTATTGTGAAATTTCTTTAAGCTTAGAATGTCAGAGACTGAAAAGGAAATGATGCTATAATCCCTTATTTATATAATATTATTTGAATTACAGGAAAAATTATACCCTTAGCATTGTCTAGTAATGTTGCAAAACTTCCTTTCAAGCATTATATAAGATTCTAAAACACTTGGGAAGATTTATGACCATTAAACATTAAATAAACAACTACTATTCACAAAAATAAATGGATAATCTAATATTTTAAAAATCTGGTGCGTGCGCGCAACACACAACTTTCACTTACCAACTGACTTAGATAAGAAATTAATGCGTTTTGTTAATGCCACTTCTCAAAGTTACACACTTTTCCACATTCATTTCTTATTTTTGTTTTCATTTGCTCTATGAACCCCTCATAGAGGGGTCATTTTAATAATGATAACGCTTACCTGATATTAAATAACACCTAATTTTCATTAAACATGAAGAATATGATGAAAATCGTTAAAGTCGTTTTTGAGATAATCGAAAAATTGGAAAAAAAGTTATTAAGGAAAGTCCCCCCCTGGTTCATAAATTTTGATGAAATTTTGGCTATCACATCTTTGGCATATACATACATCAAATACCCAGTTTGATCAAAATCGTGAAAGCCTTTTTTGAGTAAATAAAAAAAACACGTGAAAATGATACAAAATTTATTAAGGAAAGTCCCCCCTCCGGTTGATAAATTTCGATGAAATTTTTATGGTCATATCTCGGGCATATTAATACATCAAATACTCAGTTAATTCAAAATCGTTACAGCCGTTTTTGAGAAAATCGAAAAAAACTTAAAAAGTTATTAAATAAAGTACCCCCTCCCTTTGAGCAATTTAGATGAAATTTTTGCTGTCACATCGCGGGCATATACATACACTAAATATCTAATTTCAGGTTCGCACAGTTCATAATTTTTGAGCTAGTCTGTTCACACACACACAGATCATTTCGCGGGACTTGGTTATTTGGACTCAGGGGGCCCGAAAACGCGTATTTCCGTTGAAAACCGGAAGTCGAAATTTTTCACGATCGCAATACTTCCACTTACTGTATATTCCATATATATGTAAGTGAAAGTTAAAAATATCAAACATGCATCAGGTATACATCAGGGGCTCTTAACGAATATAAATAATTATTAATTATTTTAAACAAATAAATATTTAAGTTAGTGCCCGAGGAAATCGCATTGGGTTGTGAAATAAGTCCTTTCAGTTTTCAGTTTATTTCATGTCATTTTATACACTTCTTATCATATTCTTATTAAAACCTAAGGTGGATTGTTCATCCTGTTTATAATATGTCAACGACTCAAAGTCTAGTCGAAATTAGTTTATGTGGAATACGGAAGAAAATATCATTCATTATTGCCATTTTTTGTTGTATTATTTTAAAAAACGTAAGCGTGCTACTGAAGCTCAGAAGGTATCATGACAGAGATAAAGAAGAACATCAACGATGTGATCTACAGAGTTTTCAAGTATTCAGGGGAATCTGTTAAGTACATTAGTGCATTCCATTATTAGAAAATGTGTTTTTAACAAAAAGGGCATTTTTTAAATTTTCATATATTTTTAAAAAATAGGCAGTATTATATCTAACTAGAGATAAAATTCCATAAATCTAGCATTTTATATTTAAAAATAACTGTAGACATTTTCCAAATTTGACTTGAACTATGAGATTGGTGTCTTTTAACAGCGCATTCCATGCCATTTCATATGGTATACACCAGAGTTGGGCATATTTATATTTATAAATACGAATATGAATTTATTTTTATCTTAATTTTAATGTGAATATGAATATAAATTTATTTATATCACGATATTTGTGAATATGAATATAAATAAATTCGTATTTATAAGTGTGAATATAAATAAATTCATATTCACAGGTGTGAATACGAATTTATTCATATATACAAATTTTTCTGTAAATAAAAAAAAAATCACAGGGAAAATTGTGAATATTCACAAAAAAATGTGAATATTTATATCTCAGCTGTGAATTCGGCCGTATTTACAAATAGAGATGTGAATATGGAAAAAATTCACAAATTGAGATGTGAATTTCTACTAAATTCATAATTTCCCAATAAATTTATAAAATTCTTTTCGGATTTCTCCATATTGGTACACATTATAGAGTTAACCCTTTTTATGGAAATCACATCAGATATTACCTGATATCGATTACTAGGTTATTTGGGATGCTGATTATGAAAAAAATATCGATTTTGAGATTCCACCGCCAGGTACCGATTTATTACAACTTGCGCGATATAATCAATCTTGGTGTCGGCTATAGGGTTATCTGAGGTGCTCATTATGAAAATGATATCGATTTTGAGATTCTTTCGTCAGGTATCGATTTATTACAACTTGCGCGATATAATCAATGTTGGTGTCGGCTATAGGGTTATCTGAGGTGCTGATTTTGAAAATGATATCGATTTTGAGATTCTTCCGTCAGGTATCGATTTATTACAACTTGCGCGATATAATCGATCTTGGTGTCGGCTATAGGGTTAACTATAGGTTTATAGGTATATTTTTAATTTAAAATACGAATATGAATTTAATTATACTCTGATTTATATGTCGATATGTGTCAAATTTAATCATTATTATTATTATCATTATTGTACCCACAGATAACCCTATAGCCGACACCAAGATCGATTATATCGCGCAAGTTGTAATAAATCGATACCTGACGGCGGAATCTCAAAATCGATATCATTTTCATAATGAGCACCTCAGATAACCCTATAGCCGACACCAAGATTGATTATATCGCGCAAGTTGTAATAAATCGGTACCTGGCGGTGGAATCTCAAAATCGATATTTTTTCATAATCAGCATCCCAAATAACCTAGTAATCGATATCAGGTAATATCTTATGTGATTTCCATAAAAAGGGTTAACTCTATAATGTGTACCAATATGGAGAAATCCGAAAAGAATTTTATAAATATATTGGGAAATTATGAATTTAGTAGAAATTCACATCTCAATTTGTGAATTTTTTCCATATTCACATCTCTATTTGTAAATACGGCCGAATTCACAGCTGAGATATAAATATTCACATTTTTTTGTGAATATTCACAATTTTCCCTGTGAATTTTTTTTTATTTACAGAAAAATTTGTATATATTAATAAATTCGTATTCACACCTGTGAATATGAATTTATTTATATTCACACTTGTAAATACGAATTTATTTATATTCATATTCACAAATATCGTGATATAAATAAATTTATATTCATATTCACATTAAAATTAAGATAAAAATAAATTCATATTCGTATTGATAAATATAAATATGCCCAACTCTGGTATACACCAATGTACAGGTTAGTACTAAAGAAATTTTCTTAAAACCTAGTTTAAAATTTTAATATCAATTTTCTCTAAAAGGGCATCTTTTAAATTTTTTTAAAAATATGCAGTATTATATGTATTCATATAACAAAATATAAAAGAGGATTTAAAATTTCTTCATTTCTAAAAAAAATGAAACCAAGTGATGAAATCCCATAAATCTATCATTTCATGATTAAAAACAGCTGTGGATGTTTTCCAAATTTAACTAAGACAATGAGATTGGTGTCGTTTAACAGAGCATTCCATGCCATTTCATATGATATAGAAAAATGTATAGGTTGGTACTGAAGAAATGTTCTTGAAATTGAAATCTCCGCTTTTGTCAGCAGGTAACAACTTTTATTACTCACGGTGAACAATTATTCGCATTCAGCGAACAGATAGTGACCTCGGACCAGTCTGGGTGAGGTGTAATTAGCCACAGTGGCTCATTGATATCGAAAGACTCTGATTAATAAATTGTTAAGGTAAAAGACTTTAATAATGACATTGAAATATTTTCATCAGCCAATGAACAATTCATATTAATGTTAGTGCACATGCAATTTTATTTAACTAATTAGGCAAATTTAAGGATATCTTCTCTAATTAATTAATGTTAATTTTAGTATAATGCTGTTTATAGAAATTTCTTTTAATTACTATTTTTCCTAATTTTGTTGGTATTAGCTCATGAGCTTTATTTTGTTTTAAGTTTTCATTTTGTTATCATAATTGTACATAGCAAGGTTCAAAATATCACCATCCGGCATTACTTTGATGTTTATTTATTTTTTAATTTATTTTCTTTAACTTTAAATTTTCACCAGCCTATGGTGAGGTGGTTGGGCTAGGATAGGCTCACCCTGAACCTCTATCCGCCATCACAACTAACAATAAACATGAATAAGCTTACGACAATAATAATATGAGAACTATACATGCTCGATAGTAGCCTCAGTTGACTTCTTCAATTTTTTGTAAAGAAATAAAAAACTGATAGTAGGAACAACAAACGAAGACATTAATGTCACCGTTCACGAGTGCACTTGAATGGAGTGGGAGGAATGAAGTCCCTGACGCAAACGGTTCTGAAGTTGCCTGAATGGAAGGTGGAGTAGTTGGCGGCCGAGGTAGCCTCTTAATGGCACGGTGACTTGATAGCCGAGGTCCTTTTTCTTTGGACCACTGCCTCTCCTCGGACATCATGCATAATGGTGGTATCTTTCCTTAACTCAGCCTCTCCTTCTTTGTTTCAGAGCCACCAAAATCTAGTTTAATGAATGGCAGATGAAGTGTCATAATCCATGCCTATATGTTCAAACTACTTTTTAGTTACACTTGATCATATTATTATTGAAAAAAAAATCTGGTGCGTGCGCGCAACACACAACTTTCACTTACCAACTTACTTCGATTAGAAATTGACGTGTTTTGCTAAATATCATTTCCCAAAGTCACACATTTTTCTACATTCATATCTTATTTTTGTTAATCGTTAAAGCCGTTTTTGAGTAAATACAAAAACCCCGTGAAAATGATACAAAATTTGTTAAGTAAAGTCCCCCCTCCCGTAGATCAATTTTGATGAAATTTTTACAGTCGTTTCTCGGGCATATAAATACATTAAATACCAAGTTTGATCAAAATCATTAAAACCGTTTTTGAGTAAATAAAAAAAACATGTGAAAATAATACAAAATTTATTAAGTAAAGTCCTCCCTCCGGTTAATCAATTTTGATGAAATTTGTACAGTCATATTTCAGGCATATAAATAGATCAAATACTCAGTTTAATCATGAACTGAATGGCAGATGAAGTGTCATAATCCATGCCTATATGTTCAAACTACTTTTTAGTTGCACTTGATCATATTATTATTGAAAAAAAAATCTGGTGCGTGCGCGCAACACACAACTTTCACTTACCAACTTACTTAGATTAGAAATTAATGCGTTTTGTTAATTGCCACTTCTCAAATGAACACAAAATTAATTTTTTATTTTTGTTTTCATTTGCTCTATAACAAACACTAATTTCTTTTATTATTAAGTAAAAGATTTTACTTGATATAATTCGGCAATGCAACTACAAGTCGACTGATTTTATAATCCTCTATGTACTTGTTGGAAAATTCATTTAGTTGCCATGAAACAAATAATTTCCATTAAATGAACAGAACGGCATTAAAAAAACAAACAAAAAAGGCCCCACCCCCCCCCCAAAAAAAGCCCCCTCAGAACATATTAATAATGATAAAGCTTGCCTGATATTAAAGAACACCTAATTTTCATTAAACATAACGAATTTGATAAAAGTCGTTAAAGCCGTTTTTGAGATCATAGAAAAAAAAGGTAAAAATTGGAAAAAAAATTAAGAAATAAAGTGCCCGCTCCATTTTTCCAATTTTGATGTATTGTTGGCGATCGCATCTTTGGCATATACATGCATCAAATACCCAGTTTGATCAATATCGTTAAAACCGTTTTTGAGTAAATAAAAAAAAAACACGTGAAAATGATACAAAATTTATTAAGTAAAGCCCCCCCCCCCGGTTGATCAATTTTGATGAAATTTTTATAGTCATATCTCGGGCATTTAAATAGATCAAATACTCAGTTTAATCAGATAACAGATTGGTTATTGTATATGAATGTATCTTTGTTTGGCTACATGTCCAGTCATGGTTGTATTTATGATTATAAATAGGAACTGTTTTGTTAAAAATAATATAATCAATATATATTATAAAGCAAAGTGTACAATGTGCGTGCCGATAAGGCTCAGAAACAACTCCACGGACGATTAAGAGATTTATGTCAGCGTGTAACTGTATGCCCCCTAACGGAGAAGAAGGTTTCCGTTTTTCTCTTAAGGGTGTGAAATTGAAGAGAAAAGGACTGGAATTTTAAGGCTCTCGCACCATTTAATTAGCCTCTCTTAGATTGAGATACGAGTTTATGAATGAAAGATTTAGTTCGAGCTTCAGGCTACCAGAAAGCGCTAGGGTGCGTTTCACTCTATGTTTATTGTTCATTCATCCAGGGAGGTTGTAAAGGTTATATATTTTTTCTGCTGTTCTTTTTAAATTACTAAAAAAATAAGCGATAATAATTAGTTTATCCTTTGCTTTCAAAATAAAATAATGATTCAACATCTCTGCAATCAATTAGAAAACCAACTGGTTTCATAAAAAAATTAATTTTCTCATAAGAAGACTAATTGATCAACAGATTACGTTTAATCAGTATATAATGTATACTTAACTAAATTTAATGCAATATGAGTGAACATTTCTGAATAGTACAGTGATCGAATAAAAAGACACACAATAAAAAAGAGATAAATTGACTGAATATAAATCGAAAATAAAAAGTTTAAAGTGTTCTATTGTAGTTATGAAAAAGAAGTTGTTTTGATTACTATGTATGATAGGCATTCCGGTTGAAAAATGACTAACTCCAAATACAGCATTTTTTCAATAAGAGTTTATCATCCCTCTTGGTTCTTCAAAAAGAAATATGGTGAAAAATTGTGCCTTCATGAAATTTTGCTTTTCACTTTGTAATAGTAATAAGATTCGAGTTCTGCAGAGTCAAATTACGGGGGGATATCTTAAGGGAGATTGAAATGGAGGAAAAGTCTTAAAAAAAAGTTTCTAAGAATCTTCGGTAGTTTCGGTAATGGTTTTTCTTGTCAATGTTGCTTTAAATTATTGATTCCCTCTATTGATAGTTTATCCTATACTGGAAGACTTTTTTAAAAAACCCTTTTGGTCTTTTATAATTCTAAATTTATATTTCAGTGAAAAATCCAGTCTTCCTTTTTGATAATATATATTTTTCAATATGTTAAAACATCACAACGTTTCGAGGCTCATTGCCTCATCTTCAGGTGACAAGTTATATGTTATAATTATAAAATATATCAATTCCTTAAAAATCTCGCCAAATATTAAAGAATGCACTTCTTATTTTGGCCACCTCACTGTTACTTATTAGATGAGGCAATGAGCCTCGAAAGGTTGTGATGTTTTAACATATTGAAAAATATATATTATCAAAAAGGAAGACTGGATTTTTCACTGAAATATAAATTTAGAATTGATTCCCTCATTTTTATGATAGTTGATAAAATAAATCGTACAAAATAAATAATAATACTTAGAAAAATAAAAAATATTAAAAAAAAACTGCAGAAATAATGCTATCTAGTAAGTGACAGAAAGCATGATAGCAGGACACATGAGTTAAAAGGATAGATTTCAATCCTGGTATAGGCATCGTTATTTCATCTATTGAATCACGTTGTTTTTCTTCATACATATAAGTATATTGTGAAATATATGTCCGACACCATAAATATTGCCTTATAAGATTTGTTTAACTCTCCACAAGTCTCTTAATCTCTTCACCTATCTTTTCTTTTATTCCATCTTCGGTATATATACTTACATTAAAACCTTCTTCACCATTGGTCTTGATTACTTGTTCCAGATCCATACCGTCGGTAGCCGTAGTCTGGAATATTGGAAACATTGCCAAGAAGAAGCTCAAAGCGAAAAATGTTAGGCTGTCCATGGCATCATTGATATTATCCAAACTTGGTTGGGAACCCTTGTAGCCAAACTTTTCCAAACTACTAACGAGGGATTCATGGTAGAGTTTAACCAAACTTTGGTAGCTCACACGACGAACTTTGGGGTTAATACTTGAGTAAATGAAGTAGATTACATCTACACATGGTGAGTTGTAGTGAGGTATCTGAAAGTCTACCAACCTGAAATAAAAAAGAATTGATAAAAAAGCGTGAGTGATATTTTTTAAGTTTCGAGAAACGAAATGATTGCATACATTCTTATATATTCTTGTATTTGGAAGTTAATTATTAATTTGTATTGAGAGTTGTATGTATAACTTGAAACTGTTAAACTGGGTGGTAAATTTAATTTGGATTATGAACACAAAAAGAAGTTTAAGAAATTGAAATGATACAAAGACTGACTTCTTGTTGTGTCAACAATGTTCTATACTTAACATGTAAGCTTTGTTTACTTTGTATAATGATATTAAGCTTAATATTATATCACTCCCAATCATAACTTATCGATGTAAGTTAAGGTTGTGTGACAAATTATATGGTGTTGTGCCGGAAGACCAGATGATTTGTCAGGTTCAGAACGTTCGAGGCGGGATGGGGAATGGGAACAGTGTTTGGACACAATAAATAATGAGCAAGCGACGAGATTGGAAAATCCACCCGAGGAAATTAGAAGATCTGTATTTGGATAATAACGTGTATTACTTATGTCAAGGTGGATCCAGATGCAAGGAGTTTAAAGGTAGCTCTTTCAAGGCTGTGTTGAATAATTTGAAAAATTACAGTCTGCCCAGATAAATAAAATATTAAAGTAATTTATTAAGTAATATTAAAGTAAATTAAATGACATGGTCTTCTCAAATCGACCAATTTGTCTGGTTAGGTGAATGACAGGCTGAAGTTATCTGGCAAAGTTAATGGCCAACTGATCTATTTGTCTGATTGAATTGCAGGTGAACCAACCTTTCCCGCGAAATGAATGTGATAAGTTGACAAACTTGTTGGGTGAGATGGACAGTTGAATAATAAACAAATGATCAACACAACAAACGAAGGCTGAGGAAGTTTAAAAAGAAAGCTGGAAAGTGGGTCGTAAGAAAGCAGCTCTATTAACTTCCCTTGGTCACGGATAGCCAAACCAGGATAAAACACCCAAAGATAGGAGAGCTGGAGCTGCTCCGGGTTGGCCGCCAGACTCAGGAGATGAATAGAATAACACATCTGTGAACAGAAGTAAAAAACTGCTATTTTATGCCAACGTTGCGGCAGTGAGTTGATTTTCAGAATCTTCTCACTGCTGTAAATTCCGTATTATTTTAGAAGGCAAGGTAAGAAGAAAAAATAAATAAATAAGGTTCTCCTTGGTGAACTGCTATGATGATGTTGTTTCAGGCTTCCATGGTCTGAATCCATTATCCGCGTTTCTTCTTCCAGGTTTGACCATGTCACAGGCTTTCCAACAGCCAAGCTTTCACCCATCCGACAACATTAGACAACAAAACATATCTCAGAGAGCGGATGACATCCCCCCTCCCCTACCCCCTCCACCTGACCACGCCCCCTCGGGCGCTAGCCAATGGGAACACAGACTTCCCCCCGACGGAAGATTATAAGTTAGTGATCCCCTTCTCTACTCTCTTAATTCTTGTATTGGCCCTGAAGAAGCCCACAGCAAGATGGGTGAAAGCTTGGCTGTTGGAAAACCTATGACATGGTCAAACCTGGAAGAAGAAAAGCGGATAATGCTATGATGATGTTAAAGATTGGTGCCGTAAAAAGTACTAATGAACCAGCTCGCGTACACCGCGCGCGAATGCAGCGGCATATTACCTGGAGGCCCGTTGAGAGAGTAGCCCTAGCCAAACTAGGACTAGGAGACCATTCCTAGCCAAACTTGGACCATTCCTATAAACTGATACTGGGAATAACTACGTTATAGTGGATTTGGTCTATTTCTCCAAGTTAGTGGAAGCATATGCTGTACCCAACCAAGAGCCTGCTACGTTGGCTGACGTTCTGGTTAAAAGATTCCATTCACCCTTAAGGCATGCCGCAATTAACAAATCCTCGGGACAGACGCCTGCTACCATGCGATTCTTTCTTCAGGAGGACACCTGCGACTGAAGCTCACTTTATCCCTGTAGATAAAACGCTTTATGCCGCTCTTACTTACTAATACTCCGTCATCCAGGAGGGGGGGGAGTGATGTAGCGACAGTTCGACAATATTTGACTGCGATTCTCGTAATCAAATTGTACAGATTCAGGATACAAATTGAACGGGAACGGAGTCTTAGGCACTATAAAAATTTCTAATTAAATGGAAATAGTAAAAAGGAGTAATAAAATCGAAATATTAATAAAATTTAAAAATAATAAATTAAAATCGAGCGTAGTCCTCGGCTCCAAGGGTAGAGGCTAAATATCGGTGATGTAAATTGGATGAGGCCAAAAATAGGGGGGTAGGTGCGGGAATAATATTAAAAATCGGTGTAACCGCTCTTACCCACCCCTTAAACCCTAATTTATGGCTTGAGTTATCATACCTCGAAAGCGTACAAATTGAACGAGAGCGGAGTGTTAGGCAGTATAAAAATTGCCAATTAGATCGAAAGAGAAAAAAGGACTACTTGAATCTTAAAAAAAAAAAAAAAAAAAAAAAAAAAAAAAAAACAGTGTAGCCATATTGATGATAAAAAATGATAAAAAGTCCTTTTTACTACCGATTTTTAATATTATTCCCGCACCTACCCCCCTATTTTTGGCCTCATCCAATTTCCATCACCGATAATTAGCTTCTACCCTTAGAACCGCGGCTACGCTCGATTTTTTTTTTTTTTTTTTATTATTAAGATTCAAGTAGTCCTTTTTACTCTTTCGATCTAATTGGCAATTTTTATACTGCCTAACACTCCGCTCTCGTTCAATTTGTATGCTTTCGAGGTATGATAACTCAAGCCATAAATTAAGGTTAAGGGGGTGGGTAAGAACGGTTACACCGATTTTTAATATTATTCCCGTACTACCCCCCTATTTTTGGCCTCATCCAATTTCCATCACCGATAATTAGCTTCTACCCTTAGAGCCGTGGCTACGCTGGATTTTTTTTTTTTTTTTTTATTATTAATATTCAAGTAGTCCTTTTTACTCTTTCGATCTAATCTCTTCGATCTAACACTCCGCTCTCGTTCAATTTGTATGCTTTCGAGGTATGCTAACTCTAGCCATAAATTAGGGTTAAGGGGGTGGGTAAGAGCGGTTACACCGATTTTTAATATTATTCCCGCACCTACCCCCTATTTTTTGCCTCATCCAATTTCCATTACCGATAATTAGCTTCTACACTTAAAGCCGTGGCTACGCTGGATTTTTTTTTTTTTTTTTTTTATTATTAAGTTTCAAGTAGTCCTTTTTACTCTTTCGATATAAAGAGAATTAGAGAAATAGACAGAGAATTCCACTATCGGTACCGCTCCGGTCTCGCTCCACTCCCGGTCCGCTCTCGCTCTACCCCATTCACACTAGCGCTCCGCTCCCGCTCCGCTCCAGGCCCGGTCTCACTGGCAAAATATTCTAAAGAGGAATAGAGAGAGGTTAATCACAATATTGGCCCAGGTCCGGCCTCGCTCCGCTCCCGCTCCACTCTCGCTCCACTCCCGCTCCACTCTCGCTCCACTCTCGCTCCGCTCCCGCTCCACTCTCCTAAAGTCTTTTCATATTCACATTATATAATTTTACACCGTTCACGATTGAAGTCCTTTTACTCACGAAAGTGGGATGCTCATGGGAGGGAGCAAAGGGCGCGGACCTGGAAAGTGATGTGATAGCGGTCCCTGGGAGCAGGCCCAGCCTCGGATCGGAAGCAGGATCCAAAATAGGAGGGTCGCCACTCTCCATGGACACCGTGGTCCAGAATTACCACGCCAAAAATGCTTTATCAAATCGAAATGTGTATCAAACTTTTCGAGATGATAATCCAAAGCAATAAGTTACTTAATAAGCAATAATAGCTTAATAGCTTAATTACCGTTAACGATGGAAAAAAAAAAAAAAAAAAATTGAACGAGAGCGGAGTGTTAGGCAGTATAAAAATGTCCAATTAGATCGAAAGAGTAAAAAGGACTACTTGAATCTTAATAATTAAAAAAAAAAAAAATCGAGCGTAGCCGCGGCTCTAAGGGTAGAAGCTAATTATCGGTGATGGAAATTGGATGAGGCCGAAAATAGGGGGTAGGTGCGGGAATAATATTAAAAATCGGTGTAACCGCTCTTACCCACCCCCTTAACCCTAATTTATGGCTTGAGTTATCATACCTCGAAAGCATACAAATTGAACTAGAGCGGAGTGTTAGGCAGTATAAAAATTTCCAATTAGATCGAAAGAGTAAAAAGGACTACTTGAATCTTAATAATAAAAAAAAAAAAAAAAATCGAGCGTAGCCGCGGCTCTAAGGGTAGAAGCTAATTATCGGTGATGGAAATTGGATGAGGCGAAAAATAGGGGGTAGGTGCGGGAATAATATTAAAAATCGGTGTAACCGCTGTTACCCACCCCCTTAACCCTAATTTATGGCTTGAGTTGCCATACCTCGAAAGCATACAAATTGAACGAGAGCGGAGTGTTAGATCGAAGAGATTAGATCGAAAGAGTAAAAAGGACTACTTGAATATTAATAATAAAAAAAAAAAAAAAATCCAGCGTAGCCACGGCTCTAAGGGTAGAAGCTAATTATCGGTGATGGAAAGTGGATGAGGCAAAAAATAGGGGGTAGGTGCGGGAATAATATTAAAAATCGGTGTAACCGTTCTTACCCACCCCCTTAACCCTAATTTATGGCTTGAGTTGCCATACCTCGAAAGCATACAAATTGAACGAGAGCGGAGTGTTAGATCGAAGAGATTAGATCGAAAGAATAAAAAGGACTACTTGAATATTAATAATAAAAAAAAAAAAAAAAAATCCAGCGTAGCCACGGCTCTAAGGGTAGAAGCTAATTATCGGTGATGGAAATTGGATGAGGCCAAAAATAGGGGGGTAGGTGCGGGAATAATATTAAAAATCGGTGTAACCGTTCTTACCCACCCCCTTAACCCTAATTTATGGCTTGAGTTATCATACCTCGAAAGCATACAAATTGAACGAGAGCGGAGTGTTAGGCAGTATAAAAATTGCCAATTAGATCGAAAGAGTAAAAAGGACTACTTGAATCTTAATAATAAAAAAAAAAAAAAAAAAAAATCGAGCGTAGCCACGGCTCTAAGGGTAGAAGCTAATTATCGGTGATGGAAATTGGATGAGGCAAAAAATAGGGGGTAGGTGCGGGAATAATATTAAAAATCGGTGTAACCGCTGTTACCCACCCCCTTAACCCTAATTTATGGCTTGAGTTATCATACCTCGAAAGCATACAAATTGAACGAGAGCGGAGTGTTAGATCGAAGAGATTAGATCGAAAGAGTAAAAAGGACTACTTGAATATTAATAATAATAACAAAAAAAAAAATCCAGCGTAGCCACGGCTCTAAGGGTAGAAGCTAATTATCGGTGATGGAAATTGGATGAGGCCAAAAATAGGGGGGTAGGTGCGGGAATAATATTAAAAATCGGTGTAACCGTTCTTACCCACCCCCTTAACCCTAATTTATGGCTTGAGTTATCATACCTCGAAAGCATACAAATTGAACGAGAGCGGAGTGTTAGATCGAAGAGATTAGATCGAAAGAGTAAAAAGGACTACTTGAATATTAATAATAAAAAAAAAAAAAAAAAATCCAGCGTAGCCACGGCTCTAAGGGTAGAAGCTAATTATCGGTGATGGAAATTGGATGAGGCCAAAAATAGGGGGGTAGGTGCGGGAATAATATTAAAAATCGGTGTAACCGTTCTTACCCACCCCCTTAACCCTAATTTATGGCTTGAGTTATCATACCTCGAAAGCATACAAATTGAACGAGAGCGGAGTGTTAGGCAGTATAAAAATTGCCAATTAGATCGAAAGAGTAAAAAGGACTACTTGAATCTTAATAATAAAAAAAAAAAAAAAAGAAATCGAGCGTAGCCGCGGCTCTAAGGGTAGAAGCTAATTATCGGTGATGGAAATTGGATGAGGCCAAAAATAGGGGGTAGGTGCAGGACCCTCCCACCTCCCCCTGTCAATCAAATTGTCAATCAAAATAGGGGGTAGTTGCAGGACCTAGCGTAGCCATATCAATCAAATTGTACAATCTGTATATTCTGCAGCCCGTCGATCATTTGAATTTTGGCTCGAACGGACAGTGCCTGCTCTGCCTTGTTACCGGCAGCGTGGTAATAATTTTTTACTTTCACTCACCTATATATGAAATATATAGTAAGTGGAAGTATTGCGATCGTGAAAATCTTCGACTTCCGGTTTTCAACGGAAATACACGTTTTGGGGTCCCCCGCGAAATGGTCTGTGTGTGTGTGTGTGTGTGTTTGCTCAAAAACTATAAACCGTGCGAACCAGAAATCGGGTATATAGAGTATGTGTATGCCCGCGATGTGACAGCAAAAATTTCATCAAATTTGCTCAAAGGGAGGGGGTACTTTATTTAATAACTTTTTAAGTTTTTTTCGATTTTCTTAAAAACGGTTTTGATCAAACTTGGTATTTGATGTATTTGTATGCCCGAGATATGACTGTAAAAATTTCATCAAAATTGATCTACAGGAGGGGGGACATTAATTAATAAATTTTGTATCATTTTCACGTGTTTTTTTATTTACTCTAAAACGGTTTTATCGATTTTGATCAAACTGGGTATTTGATTTATGTATATGCCAAAGATGTGATAGCCAATATTTCATCGAAATTGGTCAAACGGATGTGGCACTTTATTTCATACTTTTTTTCAATTTTTACCTTTTTTATCGATTATCTCAAAAACGGCTTTAACGATTTTTATCAAATTCGTCATGTTTAATGAAAATTAGTTGTTCTTTAATATCAGATAAGCTTTATCATTATTAAAATGTTCTGAGGGGGCTTAAATGGGGTAGGGGCCTTTTTTGTTTGTTTGTTTTTTGTTTCCTATAAAGTACCTTTGTTTTTGTTTATATGGAGAAATTAACTATCTCTCGTTCCGCCTAAAAATAAGAAATGGCTAAATATGAGATATGATAAAAATAAAGAAAACATATAGAGAAGAAAAAAAGAAAAATATTCAGTCAACTTATAAAACTCGTTGAGCCCACTCATGCGGAGGACGCCTTTAATGACAGACCATTGTTCATAATTTAAGCCGTTCTGTTCAATTCAGAAGTGGCAATTAACAAAACGCATTAATTTCTATCTTTTACTTGTCCTCCTTAAATTATATAAATAAAGAAAACATTTATTTTATGAAAACAATTTATTTACTTGTGAACACGCTTTAGTTTGTTAAGATCCTTCTATTTTCTTATCAAAACATCTTAACAGTATAAACGAAATGTTGTCATTGCGAAAAAAGTTTGATATGTACTTGACAGAGATGTCAATTTTTAGATTTGTATTTAGGGACTTTTAGGGGAAGATTCGGTATTTTCAGTCAAAGAAGTAAAAGTGGAAATTATTTTGTTTTTTAAAAATTTATTTATTTGGTAAAGCTCTGCACGCGGCTCTAGTGTTACTATTGAAAAATAAAAAATTGTTCATAATGGTCACCTCAACCCGATTGGCCTTCCTTCCCAATCATATTTGAACATCAAATTGTTGTTCCAACAGTCACCGTGGTTGAGGCATTTGAAAGTATTTTTGTTTGAAATCGTATTGCCTTGTATCCTTTTCAATAACTTTTCTGATGAAATTTGGCTCAGTTTGTCTGCAGTTTCAGCCCTGTAATATAAAAAATATATATACTTATTTAATAAATAACGATTTTTTTATAATGGATTGAATAATTGAGGCTTGGATAGTTCTTTTGCTAACATAAGTGATTGAGATTATTATTAATTCGTAAAGCGTTATCCCTTAGGTAAGGCTATCCAGTCGAGTACATGAAATGAAGTAAGTAAATAGTAACATAAGAGGTAATGTTTCAAACTAACGTGATCTTCAATGGAATCGTGTTCAACAAGATTGCCTTTCAATAAGGCCCTACAAACTACTATAAAATATGATGAAATAAATAAATATAGGCCTTTTTCACCCGTTGAAGCCATGTATTATAGTTGATAATGGGATACTGTATATAATGGGAAAAGACTGTTGTTACATTTAATAACTGCTTGCTTGAGGCTTCATTTTCATTTTATCTAAAAACTGTTGGTCAGGTCATAACTCACGATAGTAACTCCGACCATCAGAATCAGTAGAAGAAAAGTTGCCATTAATAAGGTATGGTCATTCGACTGTCAACCATTCTAAAGAAATTGTTGATCCTACTACGGCCGCAAATACTCAGTCGATCAATACAGTCAATCCCTTTGACCCAAAGCCAAAAGAATAAACAAAAAAGAAGGAGGCGAAAAATGATCGATACATACTTCTTACATATTTGAATATTTGCAGTGTTCTAACAAAAATTAGCTACTTAGGTCCGTTTCACGTCAACCTTTTCTCTTCTATTCCCAGGAACCAGGTGAGTTCGTCACGTTATAGCGAAGTCATCAGGACTCAGTAATAATGTTTTATCAGCAATAATCAGGGTTTAATGGGTAGATAATCATTTGTTAAAGTTATATGGAATTAATTATAACTACTTCTAACTTTTTTATTAATAAATTAAAATATTTTATTAAAATTTGATATTGGTGAAAGCTAAATAATATATCTGATCGTAGTTTAAAAACTTCTTAAGCCATTAATATTTTTCTCTAAAATTATCAAATGAATCATGTTTACTTATGTACAGTGATGGAAATAAGTATTTGCACATAATGTTTTTATGAATAAATGAGTTCAAGAAAACAAAAAACTTCGCTTTCCTTTGCAAAAATGAAAATTACATTTATTAAAAACTGAAAAAAACCTTTTGTAAAAAATGACAACACTTCATAATGAAACAAAAAAATTAAAACAATAAAAGTGCTTGGAAAAAAGTATTTGCACACTTGGTCTACTATGACTCACAAGCTCTGTTTACTTTTGCATTAATCCTCCTTTGTCCTAGGTTTGTTTACTAATTTATCTCTAATAATTTATTACCAGTATTCTCTAGTCTTTCAATCAGTTCCCTTCAGTCAATAGACAATTATCATGCCAAAGACAAGTGAACTGTGAGCCACGACTCGCGAAAAAATTGTTTTAATGAAGAATCAGCAAAAAACGTATCGCCAAATTGCCGATTTCTTAGGGTTGAATTTTTCTACAGTGAGATACGTCATAAAAAGGTGTGAGGGACGTGGTTCAACCGAAAACAGTGAGCGTTAAGCGCGTCCGAAAAACTTAACTCCCAGGCTGAAGATGAAATTAAGAAAAGAAGCTCTTAAAAATCCCGTGATAAGTTCTCAGGAGCTGGCTTTCATGGTCCAATCAACGTCTGGAGTCCAGGTAACTAGCAGAACAATTAGATATGCCCTGAATTCGGAAGGGCTCCATGGTAGAGTTCCGAGAAAGAAGCCATACATCATTGAAACGAATCGCAAGCCCATCGCAATCCCTAGCCTTGCTTTTGCTATGGAGTACGTACAGAAACCCTCAAGCTTTTGAAAAAATGTCGTCCTTTCTGACGAAAGCAAATTTAATTTGTTTGGTTCAGATGGTCGAAGGACGATATGGCTACATCTTAATGAAGCCCTAAAGAAGCAAAATGTTTTAACAACTGTAAATCATGGTGGAGGCCATGTTATGGTTTGGGGGTGTGTTTCCTACCATGGCGTGGGAAATCTTGTGAGCATCGAAGGCATTTTAAATGCGGAAGGCTATGTGAACATTTTGTGCCGTAATTTGCGTATTAGTGTCGAAAAAATGGGAATCCAGGATCAGTACTATTTCCAGCAGGACAACGATCCTAAACATACTGCAAGGAGAACAAAGGAATAGTTAATATTTAATGTTCCAAGACAGCTCCACACTCCTCCTCAGTCACCAGATATAAATATAATTGAAAATTTGTGGCACACCCTTGACCAAAATGTAAGAAAACACCATATCACTAGTGGACATCACCTTAAACAACTTCTTGTTCATGAATGGGAACAACTAAACCTAGATTTAATTAAAAACCTAGTACATTCAATGCCCAGACATCTACAAGCAATTATTGACGCAAATGGCATATTTACAAAATATTAAAACTATTAAAATTGAGTTTTAACATGTAAATGTGGAAGTGTGCAAATACTTTTTTCCAAGCACTTTTATTGTTTTTAACCGACTTCGAACGAAAGAGGAGGTTACTCAATTCGATACGACTTTTTTTTGTGCCTTTTTTTTTTTTTTTCTATGTATGTTCACCGATTACTCAGAGATGGGTGGACCAATTGGAACGAAACCTTTTGCATCTTGTAGAGTATTTTCCCAAGGTGGTCCCATTTAAAACTTTTTGGGGTTCCTAATTTATTTAAGAAGTTATCGGGAAAAAACATGAAAATAATTATTTAATTATCGCTCACTTTACTTATTGGAAAAACATATGGCATATATAACATAAGGTATGCTCCAACAAGCTATTAAAACTAATTGATAACTAACAAATCCAAATATTGTATTACCGCTGGATGAATCAAATGGGAAAACCAACCAATCAAATTCAGAATCAAAAGAGTGGGGTGAGAACATGAGCAGTCTGTTAGTTATCGATGTGTTTTACGTGCTTGTTAGAACAAACCTATACATAACCTTAACTAATTTTTCAACATTAGATTTAAATGAAGATATAAATATCAGCAGAATATAATATCGCTGTCGTTTTCTGTAGCGATATATGCATAAATAATAGATAGATGTATAATCACCGATAACAGTAAAGCTTCTTAATTTAGATCTAATCAACGGTTGGACACCATAATCATAAGACAACAAAATTCGTGGAATTCCAAGAAAGACTGAGTATTTAATCGGTAATCGTTTTAAAGCAGAATTTAAGACTTCTTCAAGTTCCCGAAGGATCGTTTAAATTTAAAATCGTAGCTATTATTGATTTAAATTAGATTTTGATTTCTATCTTTTATTGACTATGCACATTAAAAAAGAATAGAATAATTCCTGGAAAAGCTCATTTTAGTTGACTTAATAAAGGATTCAGATACCTCTGTCTTCTTCCGTATACACTCGGTTACTGTTGAATATCTTGCCGGAGGTCTTGTGCCGATCCTTTAAGGGTGACACTTCTGTTATGTTATCCGGATTACTAGTATCGGTTTTTAAATTTATTATAACTATCGAGGCTTTTGCTGGTGTTCATCCATCAATAAAAACTACAAAATAAAACTTGATAACTACCCGAAAACAACCTCATTGTATGAAAGTCCCCTCAGCAAAAATTTGGCAGTCATGGAAATGATTGTTAAAAATGATGATGAATGCTACGCCACTAGAATTGAAGCAACATTGTTTAGCAATTTATTTTCTGAATAATGTTTTATTACGAAGGATATAATTCATAGTACTTCGGTAATAATCTTAGTCAAAAATTCATCGAAAGGAATTACGAACATAATTGAATCAACCTTTGGAATTAAGTCAGTAGTCTAATACGGAGAATAATAATATCCTTCATAGTAATAAATTAACCATATGTGAGTCCCAAACCCTTTTACTTCTATCCTAGCGGGGCAGTCTTTTTGATATCGATAAATTTTATGGTTGCCCCTTTTTTTGCAGGGACTTCTATCCAATGATGTAATCCAATGAAGTCGTGTATAATATCGCCATAGTTTTCAGAAGGATATTCAAGCAATCAAAATTTAAAAATTACTTTCAAATTTACTGTAGGTCATATTAGCATCCTCATCGATTCTCCATTAACGATATCATGTCTGAAACCGGCCAAAATCTCGACTGTTCAGTGACTTATCTACTTCATCTTGGAATGGCCGGATTTATGTATTTATGTATATTTAACTCAACACATCTCGGAACACTGATTCGCTACGTAAATGACAAGTACTGACGACATTTAGCAAAGGAAAAATATTGTCATTGTGGAAAAATATTTTATGTGTTCCCTTCCCCATTGCACATTGATCTTTTTAAAAAAAAAAAATCCATTTATAATCATAAAAAGTAGTGTGTTGAAAGTTGTATAATACACGCACCGCTTTCCCACTTTTCTGTGTGTATTCATAAAATTGAAAAGGTAAAGTGTATTTCATAATAATTTTATACAATTATTGTATAATAAAAAGACCTGGGTAAGACAAACGTGGTAGAGCGTAAAAAGATTTCGAAATTTTTAAACCAACGTTTATTTTATCAATGACCAATTACCAACGAAATTTTTAAACCAACGTACGGAATTCTACATCTCCAACTAAAAATTGTGAAATAAAAAACATTTTATAAAAAAATATTAAACCGACTTCGAAACCTAGGAACCAGTAAAAATAAATTCACTGAAAAGTATTAAATAATTACATACCTTCTGATTTTTATGAATACACAGCAAAATTGAAAATGGTATAAAAAGTGGAAAAGTGCAATAAGACGAATAATTTTATTTTGATTCGTACAAATACACATTGTTGTACAAATTGTTAATAAAAATTATTAAATTTAAATATTAAATATTATGTTCAATACAACACAATCTTTTCGAAGGCGGCGCAAAATTTAAAATTTTTTACACTAGACATTATAAAAATCTTCTAAATGGATCCTCTCTTCCCAGCTATTGATTTCAATGCCTACTAATGGAATTGTATCAGTAATATGTTATTTCTATTTTGCGCCGCCTCCGAAAAGATTGTGTTTTATTGAACATAGTATTTAATATTTAAATTTAATAATTTTTATTAACAATTAGTGTGTATTTGTACAAATCAAAATAAAATTATTCGTCTTATTGCACTTTTCCAATTTTTATACCATTTTCAATTTTGCTGTGTATTCATAAAAATCAGAAGGTAATTATTTCATACTTTTCAGTGAATTTATTTTTACTGGTTCCTAGGTTTCGAAGTCGGTTTAATATTTTTTTATAAAATGTTTTTTATAATTATTTTGTTTGATTATGAAGTGTTTTTATTTTTTTGTAAAATGGTTTTTTCAGTTTTTAATAAATGTACTTCTCACTTTTGCAAAGGAAAGGAAAGTTTTTTGTTTCCTTGAACTCATTTATTCATAAAAACATGATTTGCAAATGCTTTTTTCCATCACTGTAAGTAAACATGATTCATTTGATAATTTTAGAGAAAAATATTAATGGCTTAAGAAGTTTTTAATATCAAATTTGGATATACCTCCTTCTACATTTTCATGCTCCACTTAAACATGTTATTATTACTACTCACAAAAGAAAAAACCTTACAAAAATAATTATTAAAAAACAAAAATGCCGGATTAAAACTGTTGGATATTTACCACTCTTCCCCCCAGCTCGTTCTCATTCCTTTGACTAGAGCTCGGATTCCTCCGTAAAAGAAATTATGGATGTAGACCTCATCATTTAAAAACACGTACGGCTTGTAGTCATCTTTGGATACAAAACCCCTCTGTTCCAATACTTTAGCCATGGCGTGGTATCTTCCGAGACTCCTCAAAACCAATCTTGCGTGCTCCAGGTCCTGAACTTCAGTACGTTTAACAGTATTGAACCCTGAAGCCTGGAAAACGTAATTGTATGACAAAATAATATTAAGTCTGTAACACAAATTTGGGCCTTCACATTCAAGAACTCACTCTTTAGGTAAGTCTCAAATTTTTAGTTCTTTTTTAAGTTTTTCCCAAAGAAGGCTAAAAAAGAACTGGCTGGTTCAAGGTAGGAGTAGATGCCTGACATGCACACTATAGTAATCACATCTGCTTATTCTCGCAGGTTGACCAACAGGTGTAGATTAAAAATATAATAGTTAAAAAAAAATTAAGTGTTTATCATGTGGAAATTCACTAAGGGACGTATTTTTTAACGTGTCTTAGGATGCGCAAAGAACTCCTTAACTGGATCCTATGGATACTATATTTGCATTGCCGTACAGTTACGGATAAAAATGTTAATACAAGTTTTTATTGTAGTTTAGAGAGTAAATGCTTAGAAATACACCCGATGGTCAAATTTTTAAAAAATTGTTTTAGGGACTGATGAACAAATGGTAGAAGATAATCTTCAATACTAATATTATAGTTTAGAAACTTTAGTTTTATATTAGATTTCTGATTAGAATATAAGGTGTTTATAGAGGATTAGTAATTTTTATCGGTTTCCGGAAAGATAGGGGACAAAAATTTGAAAATTAAGTTTTAATTTACTACTAGTCATAAATACCCCTTCTATTCATTCAACTTTACAAATATATAATATAATTACGAAACAATATGTTTACAAAAAAACGGAGAACAACTTGTCTGCTTATAAAAATTATGATTTTGCCCCCTTAAAAAATAAATAAATGATAGTTAATCGAAATTTACAGAGGACTTTGAACTATTCCAATAACTAGAAGCCGTTTCTGAGACGTTGCTAATTGATATTTACATATTTATCAAAACAGGCCGAGTTATACTCTAAGTAGATTTGTAAGTAAAAGTTGTGTGTTGCACTCATCGCACCAAAATTTTTCAAAGAGAAACTTCCGATTGAGAGGTTTATTTTGAGTTATCTAAATATGATAACGATACTTACACACAGTGATGGATTATAATGTTCGAACCAGAGGATATTCAGAGATGGAAATGGTTGGGGGTGCGGTCAAATAGCAGCAGCAATAGTGCAATAGCATACATTGCGCCGACATTTCGACACCAGATTCAGGTCATCAGGGCTTAATATGAAACAAGACATCACCCAATAAAATATATGAAGAAAAGAAATTTATTTGAATCCCCACCTCTTTCGATCGCAGTCGATCTACATCAGTTGACTCGACAGGCACGTTTTGTATCTTACTACATATATTTTTTGACTATCACCCATCTCTTTTTCAATTTTCACTATTCATTCGCTTCCTCGTAACATCTATTTTGTATCCCTCAACCATTTGATATTATTTTTCTTTAGTATATCATATAAATAGTTTTTTGATTTATATAAATTTCCTAATTTTAACATCCTAATGATCTCATTGTCACTTTTGCGTCTCTATCTTTTATATCCATATCTTTATTCGAAAATATTTTTGGTTCTAATTCAAAGTTTTGTTCATATTCTTTTGTTTAATATCTAATTTTAAAAGTTTTAATCATACTATTTTGTTCTGTAATAAATATATATTATAAAGCAAAGTGTACAATGTGCGTGCCGAAAAGGCTCAAAAACGACTCAACGTACGACCAAGAATGTTATGTCATCGTTTAGCTTTATCGCCCCTAACGATGAAGAAGGTTTCAGTTTTTATCATTAGCGTGTAAAATTGAAGAAAAAAGGAACGGAATTTTAGGCCTCTCGCACAATGTAATTAGCTACATGTTTGGGTTAATGAATGAAAAATTTAGTTCGATCTGCAGACTACCAGGAAGCGCAAGGGTGCGTTTCACTCAATATTTAATCTTCATTCATTCAGTTCGTAATGGCTATATATTTCTTCAGCTGTTATTTTTAAATTACTCAAAATTAAGCTAATATAATTAGTTTCTCCTTTGTGTTTTAAAATAAAATAATTATTTTATATCTCTGAAAATCGATCAATCAATCAATGAATTAGAAAATCAATGAAATAGAAAATCAACTGAAAATCAATGAATATGAAAATCAACTGGATTCCTTAAAGAAGGCTAATTTATCAACACATTACGTTTAATCAATACATAATGTACAAGTATATTTAATGCAATATGAGTGAAAATTTCTTAGTAGAACAGAGAGCGAATACAAACAAACATAAAAAAAGAGATAACTTGGCTGAATAAAAAAAAAAAAAAAACAGAGGTTACTTGACTAAATATAAATCGAAACAAAAAGTTTTAAGTGTTCTTAGTATAGTAATGAAAAAGAAGTTTGTTTGATTACTATGTATATGAGCCTTACAGTTGACAAAATGACTAACTCCAATTTCAACATTTTTTCAATAAGATATTATGTTCATAGTTCATATTCATAGTTCAGGATAAAAAGAAATATGGTAAAAAATTGTGCCTTCATCAAATTTTTGTATTGGCTTTTTAGTAGTAGTAAGATTCGATATTTGCAGAGTCCGCCCAAATTAAGGGGGATATCTTAAGGGAGGTGAAATGGAAGAAAGGTCTTTAAAAAAAATAAATTAATAGTCAACGAGTGGGGCGTTTAGTGCTAACTCTAACTCAAAAGTAGCCCTTTACTTGCGTTAACACAATCACCCTCAGCGCAAAAGAATATGGTAACTTATGCCTGAAGCTAACGAAATTATTAATACTATTGTGACTAATATGGAATTGCAGGTTTTTTAATTCTGATTCAAAGGGTATTTATAACTTAAAATTGATATTTTTAGAGTTTTAACAATCCGACGTGGGATATACTGGGACGTGGGATATAGTGGGATATACAGATACGAGTACAAGTCGATAAATCAAATTTTTGAACTATAATCTAATAAATTATTTACTGATAATTGTTGTTATGATTATTGTTATTAAATTATAAATTATTGTTGACTGCATGGAATGGGCTTATAGGATTCAGTATCACAGAAATCATAAAAAATGATGCATATCTCTACGAATTTGCAGCCAATTTTTCATTTACCCTTTTCAACCCCCCATAAAGTATATAGGGTTCCTTATTTGGGGGGGGGACTCTGCAGATCTCGATCTTACTATTAATACCAAGTTAAACCCGAAGTTTCAAGAGGATGCTAATTTTGTTTTATATTTCCTTTAATTTTAAAAAAATTTCTGTTATTAAAACTATTACAGATCTACCGGAGCGAAGCCGGGCACCCTAGCTAGTTATATATATACATATAATTTATTTATTTTCTTCATATATTTCATTGGTTGCTCTCTCGTTTCATATTTAGCCCTAATGATGGCCTGAATCTCGGGTCGTAACGTCGCGACGTTATGATACCGACGCGTCGGCACAATATACATATGTTATTGCTCATATAGTGTTTCATTTGACCGCACCCCCAACCATTTCCATCACATATACTTCTACGGTCAACTACTTACCTTCATTCAGAGGATATTCCATCTAGTGATAACAATAATCGAAGAAATAAAACATTACTCGATATCTAAAGCATTACCTGATTTTTGAATAGGAAATCAAATCTAGCCATGCTTAATCCTCTTCTTTCATTAAGCAATGAGTTACCTATGTTTTTACTCCTTATAAAACTATTTTTTCATCATACTGCATCATAAACATGTGTTTCCAATTCTCGGTGAAATGAATAATCAGAATTGTACTTTAAATATTAATGTAAACATATAAGTACTTTTCTTCTGTTATAGGTAAATAAACAGAGGTTTTAAAAAAAAATTGGTGCGATGCGCGCAACACACAACTTTCACTTACGAACTTACTTAGATAAGAAATCGACGTGTTTCGATAATATGTAAACGCCATTCCTCAACTTCACACATTTTGCCTCATTTAAGTATATACTAATATTTGTATATCTCCATAAGTTATAGTGGATTTGTATTGCAAAACTTGAAAGTTCTCAGTACTTTTCGATTTATTATTGCTTATTTCTTGTTTTGAGGGACCTAATTTCATCAATAGTTAAGTTTTTTTACTGGTTGCTTGTTTTATATTGCGAGTTGCCTTTTGTAAATATATCGTGAAGGTGAATTGATAGGTGTATTAGAGTGTAAGTGTATTAGTAGACTAAAATAATAAAATAAAATAGCTATATTATTTTATTAGAAGATATAAGATTCGACCACGGCCGGGAATCGAACCCAGGTCCTCCGCATCGATTTCGGGGTTTGATTCCCGGCCGTGGTCGAATCTTTTACCTTCTAATATAATAATTTAAGAACTATTCTACCAAAGACCATAAATAAATTATATACCTATATTAATTATACACTATTATCTTATACCATATTTTTACACCCCTGTGATGCTTCAAAAATTTGAGCATCACTTATTTACTCTCTTAAGTAAAATTAATCTTTTTATTAATAAATATAAGTTTTTATTTTCATAATACGATTAAAAAAAATTTGGCTATCACATATACATACAACCAATAACGAGTTTGATCAACATCGTTAAAGCCGTCTTTTGAGTAAATAATATAACAAGTGATAATGAGACAACATTTTTATTAAGTAAAGTGCCTCCTCAAATTGATCAATTTTTAGGCGAAACGAGAGACAGATAATTCCTCCATATATATAAAAAACAAAGGTACTTTATAGGAAAATAAAAAAGGCCCTTTTCCCATTCATGCCGTCTCAGAACATTTTAATAATGATAAAGCTTACCTGATATTAAAGAATACTTGATCCTCATTGAACATGACGAATTTGATGAAAATCGTTAAAGGCATTTTGAGATAATCGAAAAAAGGTAAAAATTGGTAAAATGGTTATGAAATAAAGTGCACCCTCCGTTTGATCAATTTTAATGAAATGTTGACTGTCACATCGCGGGCATGTACATACACCAAATACCGAGTTTGGTCAAAATCGTTAAAGCCGTTTTTGAGTAAACAAAAAAAAAAAACAAAAAAAAACGTGATAATGAGACAATTCCGAATTCCGAGTTTAATCAAAATCGTTAGAGCCGTTTTTGAGAAAATCGAGAAAAACCTAAAAAATAGACAAAATTCTTAAAAAAAAAGTACCCTCTCCGTTTGACCAATTTCGATAAAATTTTTGCTGTCACATCGCGGGCATATACATACACCAAATACCCAATTCAGTTTTGTACGGCCTTTAGTTATTGAGCTAGTCTAATACCTAATTTCAGGTTCGCACGGTTTATAGTTTTTGAGCTAGTCTGTTCACACATACACCCACACACACACACACAGACCATTTCGCGGGACTTGGTTATTTGGACTCAGGGGATCCCAAAACGTGTATTTCCGTTAAAAACCGGAAGTCGAAAATTTTCACGATCGCAATACTTCCCCTTACTATATATTTTATATATAGGTAAGTGAAAGTAAAAAATACGGACAAACATAATAATAAAAACGGCCTCAGCTTCTAGTAGAAGTTCATAAGAAGGCGTATTGGAGCTTTGGTGGCGACTAAAATGTCATTATTTGTTTTATATTTATTCTATTATATAACGACAAATATATAAATGACAAACCTACAATGCCAAAATATACCATCCCCCTTCATAAAAGAATATGATAACTTGCGCCTTACGAAAATATTATTGTGACTTTGTGTTTTATGTTTTATGTGTCTATTGTGTTTGTCATTTATATTTTTGTCGTTGAATAATAGCATTGTATGTGAACAGGCTAGCTCAAAAACTATAAACCGTGCGAACCTGAAATTAGGTATTTATTGTATGTACGAGTATATGCCCGCGATGTGACAGCGAAAATTTCATCAAAATTGCTCAAAGGGAGGGGGTACTTTATTTAATAACTTTTTACGTTTTTTTCAAATTACTCAAAAACGGCTCTAACGATTTTGATGAAACTGAGTATTTGATGTATTGACATGCCCGAGATATGACTGTGAAAATTTCATCAAAATTGATCAACCGGTGGGGGGACTTTCACGTCAATCAGATTTTCACGTGTTTTTTTTTCTTTATTTATTTAAAAACGGCTTTAACGATTTTGATCAAACTGGGCATTTTATGTACATATATGTGCTAAAAATGTGATAGCCAACATTTCAGAGGAGAAAAAAAGAAAAATATTCAGTAAACTCATAAAACACGTTGAGCCCACACATGCATAGCACGCCTTTAATGAAAGACCATTGTTCATAATTAAAGCCGTTCTGTTCATTTTATGGAAATTATTTGTTTCATGGTAACTAAATGAAATTTCAACAAATATATTGAGAATTGTAAAATCAGACGACTTGGAGTATTATGCTTGCATTGCCGAAGTATCATCAGTAAAAACTTTTATTTAATAATAAAAGAAATTAGTGTTTTTTATAGAGCAAATGTAAACAAAAATAAGAAATGAATGTGGAAAAATGGGTAACTTTGAGATGTGGCAATTAACAAAACGTATTAATTTCTATTCTAAGTAAGTTGGTAAGTGAAAGTTGTGTGTTGCAATACGCACCAGATTTTTAAATAGTTAGGGCGCACTTAGTATTCTAAGGCATGATACCATATTTTGAGTTGTACCATCTTCTTTCCAGCGTGCGATAGAATTGTCAAATTACCTTCGATTGTTTCTAGTTATAGAATAACCAATACATCAAACGATTTACTTGGAATCGCTTTCAGTAATAACCAACCTTTAAATCTTCAAGAAGTATAATTCCATCAGCAGGGCTGTGATGAATGAACTGGCACCAAAGAGGTCCTTCCGTGTCTCCGAATTCCTCCATCAAATATTCCATTTTTCTAAGTATGTTGGTGTAGACCTGTAAAAGTTAAAATTAAAAAGTAAAAAAACTGTTACAATTTTGAAGAAATACAAACAGTTAATACATTATATTGTAGGGCGAATAAAACTCTCTGGCAGGGAAAGATGACGATTTTAACATTCCTTACTCACAACAACAGATAGTAATGGTGATTCTTTGAATCATAAGATTTGTGTAATGGACTCACTAGCATAGGGAGGTGTTTGTTCACCTTAGAATAGGCATCTCAAGTTCAGCTGCAGAACTCTGAGGTATTTTTCGATTCGCAAAACGAAAGGAGTTCGTTGTATAGAGATAGATAAACTTTATTTTCATATTAGGGCATGCTCAGAAGAATAATGTAGTCCCGAAACAAGGAGTGCGACATCGACAGGAAAACATCGATCTTTAATTCAATCGATTTCGATTCAAAACATCAATATTTTTCTACATCGATGTTTTTTAATATCCATTTTTTAAACATTAACCTGTTAACAGTCAACGGTATTTAAACACGGACTTCGCTTATCAATTAGGGACAAAGAATCGTATTTCTGGTGATTATTTTTAAATTATTTTGTTACCAGCTACATTAGCTAAATAAATACTATGAAATAGCATTTTTCTAAGATCCTCCAATAAAATTAGAGATATTTCAAATAGGACTCTTTGCGCTGGTTTTTTTTTTCTGTTAGTTCTACTTTTATGAAATTTTCTGTGATTTCTCTTGTTTGATGGTGAATATTTTCAATTTTACAAAAACCAGAGCATAGTGTATGATTTGGTATTGTTGAGAAAATAATTTCTATTATGGATATAAGTATAAACAAACATGCATATTGGATAGTGGGGGTGCAACATAAATGTCATCTTCAATACATTGATGTTAATAAAATTTTTTTTTTCAAAATATAGATGTTAAGAGCAATTTTTTTTTTGTCAATACATTCATGTTTAAAAAAACTTTGTATCTATCACATCATACCCTACATATACCCTGGGGCCACCTACCCTAGGTAGTCGCTCCGGAAGGGGAAACCTGTAAGGGCACTTTGAGGAGGCAGCCCCTCCATCTGACTCGGGGTAGTGGGCTGATAACCCGCTACCCCTAAACCAACTTATTACGGAACCTGCAAAACGTATAGCCGAACTGAACTCAGGGAAGAGACATAACGCGCATCATAAGAATAATAAAATAGCCACTTGGAACATCTTAACTCTATATAGACCGGGAGCCTTGCATAGACTTATTATTGAGTTAGACAAGTACATATTGACTTAGCTGCTATCCAGGAAGTCAGATGGAGTGGCCAAGGTACCTTCAGTAAAAGAGGACACTCGATCTGCTACAGTTGTGATGACACGTATCATATCTATGGCACAAGCTTCATTGTTAGGAAAATGTCCCAGCTTATCATTGGCTTCAAACCTATCTGCCCAAGAATATGTTACCTAAGAATAAAAGGAAGATTTTACAAATATAATATTCTGAACATACTGCTCCCACAGAACCATCGGACACTGAAGAGAAGGACCTATTTTACAGCAACCTGCAGAGATGCATTGATGACTGCCCGCGAGCAATCGGTAGTAATCGGTAGTAATCATAGTAATAAAGGTAGTAATCGGGAATTGCAATGCTGAAATAGGTAAGGAGCAAATATTTAGACCTACCATAGGGAAGCATAGCATCCATGATGTGACGAACGATAATGGCCAAAGACTCCTAAACTTTGCTATGTCCAGGGGATTAGTGGTCGGAAGCACACCCTTCCCTCACAGAAGGATTCACCAAGAAACATGGCGCTCTAACGATGGTGTTACCACAAACCTCTAATGAGTGCCAGACACATAGCTAGTCTAATGGATGTTAGAGTGTACGGAGGAGTGAACATGGATTCCGACCATTACCTCACTGTAGCCCGCATAAGAGCCAGAATCTCTGTAGCCATGTCAACAGTGAGCAATGAGGTTCTTGGACAAGTAGAAACGACTAGAAATGAGCCATGGTTTGACAATGAATGTCAGGAGGCGACAGAGCAAAAGAACAATGCATACCGTTCTTATGGTGCAACGGAGACACGCAAAACTCCGCGGAAGAGTGTAGGATCAAGAAAAGAGTAGAGGAGCTTGTCCACAGGAAAGAAAAAGAAAATGGGAGAAGGATTAACTAGAGGACATAGAGGAATTCAGGCACCTAAGAGGCACCAAGGAGAAATAAGGAAGTTCTTTAAGATAGTGAATAAACGTCATGCTCCTTTAGCCGTTAGTGAGTTAGGGAGTGGTTGCAAAGATGTGGATGGTTCGCTTATCGCGGACAGAAGCGAAATTCTCAGAAGATGGAGGAACCACTTTGACACCCTATAGAATGAGGGGGGGGAGTTCCAGGAAATAATGCAGGAGGCAACAATCCAAGAGGGAAACTTAGAGCCACCTGATGACGAAAGATTGATTAGGCTATCGAAAATCTTAAAAAGAACGAGACCCCAGGTATCGATGGTCGGCCAGCCGAGCTGTTCAAGCATGGTGGTAATGAGCTTAGAAGACTTCTCCACAATCTTATTTAGCACATCTGGGATGCAGAGGAAATCCCTTAAGTTTGGCGTAAAGAGCGATAATCCCCATCAATAAGAAGGGGGACATCCTCGAATGTGGCAACTACCGTGATATCTTACTTTTATCCTGGGCGTAAGAGATACCCTCAAGAGTACTCTCCCAAAGGCTTCCTATCCTAATGGGAACAGAGAAATTGGGCCATACCAAGCTGGCTTCAGGAAAGGAAAGGCCACTACCCACCAGATCTTTTCTCTGCTGACTATTCTTGAAAAAACGAGGAAATACTCAATCCTAACACACCACCTTTTCATTGACTTTAAGGGAGCCTATGACTGCCTGCTCAGAGACGAACTATTTAAGGCCATGATTGAGCTAGGTGTTCCAGTAAAATTAGTTCGTCTCGTTAAAGCAACAATGAGAAGAGTGCAATACATGTTAAAGGTTCAGGGGGTGTATCTGAGTGCTTCACGACACATAGAGGACTTAGTCAGAGTGATTGCCTGGCATGCGTCCTGTTTAATAATTTTTTTTTTTTTTTTTTTTTTTTTTTTTTTTTTTTTTTTTTTTTTTTGGGACTTCAAGGCTTCTACTGAAGCCCTATACTGCCCATACTAACACCCATGGCATTGGGTGATACTTCTCCTACGAAAGAAAAGCACCACCCAGGGTGGGACTCGAACCCGCAGCTCCGGCGTGGGAGTACGGCGCTTAACCGCACAGCCACACCGGGCCCCTGTTTAATTTTGCCCTGGATGGTGCAGTGAGGAGGTCTGGTGTGTATGTGGGAGGCACCATCATCAATAGGACTACACAAATCCTGGGCTATGCTGACGATTCAGATATTATAGGCAGATCATTTATAGCCATGAGGGATGCTTTCATTGCCCTCAAAGGGGCCGCAGCAAAGATTGGTCTGGTTGTAAACCAGGATAAAAAAAAATAGGATAGCGGGGTGGGGTGGAGGTGCAGCGGAAAGAAGAGCTGAATCCCGAATTGGAGAATTCACATTTGAACGGTAGATGAATATGGCATACCTAGGTACACTGGTGAAAGCAAACAATGATATGCAGCCGGAGATAGACAGAAGATTGGCAGCTGCTAACAGGTGTTATTTTGGTCTGCAGCGGCACTTAAAGAGCAAATCTCTGTCCAGAAGGACTTGTAGCGGATCGATCAGGATCTATCAATTGAAGTTCAAATGATCGTTAGTGATCGAAGAAGAAAAAAAAAAGCAACGTGGTGACTGATAATAAAGTGGTATGTGTTTCAAGGCCGTTTGCTGCGAAAAATAGGAATATAAGTGTAAGATGGGAACCTTAAACCTACGGTGCCAGATCCCACCGTTCTGAACTCATGGCCGAGCTTGGAGAAGAAACACCTCAGCGCACTGGTGAGTGAAATGGCTGTATTACCCTGTACAAATCAGGACTTTTGAAGTACTGTTTTAGTTTATTTTATTGTTTTATATAGGAATCAGAAGAGACTATTACTTTTTTTTTTAATAATTGCAAGAAAGTGCTGGTTGTAAACCAGGATAAAAAAAAAATAGGATAGCGGGGTGGGGTGGAGGTGCACAAGAAAGTGCTATTTTGTTTGTACCTAAAGATTTTATATCATTTTTATTTTTATCAATGTATTTGTGTTGACTTGCAAAACACGATTTATTGGGACCCTTCATTCCTCCAGCAAGCTCCCAATATACTAATTGGCAGCTCTACAAGGCCTGTCGTCACCTATGGCTCCGAATGTTGGACACTGTCGAAGAATAAAGAGCTAGCCTTACTGAGGTCCGAGCGGCACATCCTCCGAAGAGTATTTGGACCAGTGTGTATTAATCAGGAATGGAGACTAAGGACAAATGCGGAACTTGTACCAAGAAGCCGACCTGGACATATTTATAAAAGTGGAGAGATTACGTTGGGTAGGACATGTGGCGAGGATGACGGAAGACCAAATTCCTAAGAATTCCTAAGCTAATTCCTAAGCTCCTCAACGAACAGATCCATGGTACAAGACCTGTTGGACGTCCCAAATTGCGTTGGGGTGACGGCGTTGCCGGCGATGCAAGATCCATCCTGGGGATAAGGAATTGAAAGGCAGCTGCTCAGAACAGGGATGAATGGTGGCGTCTGTTGCAGGAGGCCTTGACCCCCTGCGGGTTGTAGAGCCACTAAAGAAGAAGATGAAAAAACGATGTTAAAGACAAATTTTAATTTTCAAAACATCGATATCAGAAAATAAATCTTATGTTCTTTAATTATAAATTAATTAATCGAAGAAAAAAAAAAGGCAAACTAAAAAAAAAATCGATGTAAACAAAACTTCGATGTTACAATAACATCGAGCCATAACATTTTTGTAAAAACATTTCAGAATCATCCACATCGATGTAGCGTCCCTTTTGCCGTACTGTAGTTGTTTATTGTTCACTGAAGCTTTAGAAACCTATTATAAAACACACACACTACATATAGATATAGACAGGTAGATAGGCAGAGGTGAAGGGGGCCTAGAAGTTCTGTATAGCTAACAGGCGAAGAAGAAGAAATAATTTAAAAGGAAAACAGTGATATACTTACCGAAACTTCAAATTTGAACAGATTGTAATCGTTACTGATCTGATCCGCAGCTTCCCCGGAATTCTCCTTCTTCGCAATGAAACTCTTCTTCGCTACCCTTCCATTCCCAAGAACCACTTTCAGCGTGACCCTGAGGATGGTTGAAGTGTAGTTCTCGCCTTTCGGTAATGCTGACTCCGCGATCATTTCGATTATTCGTTCTACTTTGGAATCATCGACAGATTTCTTAAGAATTACCTCAAGTACCTCTTTGTCCATTTCTGAAACGAGATACATAGCGGCTACTGATCAAAAATAATACATGATAGTTTTAAATATACTGATTGCTAGGTACTCATATAGATGGAAACAGGACTTTATTTCTGGAACTAAATCCCTTAAGAATAACAAATATTCAGAGTCACCTGTGGTTTAGTGCCTAGCACAGCAGCCTGCAAAACTAAAGGTTGCAGATTCGCATCTCACGGTGGCCCTAGGATTTTTAAAGTAAAAAACTGGTGCGATGCTCGCAACACACAACTTTCATTTAAAACCTTTAAAGCAGAAACCACCTGTTTCGATAATTGTGTTAACGCAATTTAGAATCTTCACAAAAAATATCATTCTCCATATTTACTTACTTATTTTGTTTGCTATTCTTCAAAATATATAACGTATTACAATTATTGAAGTACTTCAAAGAAAGTTGTTGACCAAAGTGCGAAAAAGTTTAAAACAGAAAAAAATTGTGAAAATATTGACATTTTGACAGAATGTACAATTGGGCATAGTTTGAAAAGAGCGATCAATTTCGAATTTCACCCAATTTTAACCCCATAGCGAACGGCGGCAAGTAGATACAACTCGAAATATATTAACTTTGAGTTATGGATACCGTTGGAATCAGAATGAAAAATTCTAAATGACCAGAAGAAAGCAAACATATTATTAATAGGTCTTTTTAAGTAAAGCGCAATTTAACATATTCTTTTTTGGAGGGGATGTTTGTTGTTAACGCAGGTAGAGCTATTTTTGAGTTACAGTTAGTAGCAGTGGCTAACTGCCCACCACCTGCGCGATAGGGAAGACTAATTGTGATCAAAGACTATTTGTCGCCGTTTTCGGGTACGTAGTAAAATTGAAATTGCAGTCGAAAATTCAAATATTATGTATCCAAAAAAAACTGTTAAGTTGCCTTCGTGCGATACTTAAAAATATGACTAAAATTAAATTTAATAATGACTAAAAGGCAAAAACATACTGAGTCAAAAAGCAATAAAAAATATTATTTTTTAAAACATGATTAAATGTACAGGGTATTTTAATATGTGGATTATGAGAGAAGGACGTGTCTACTTAACTTATAAGAAATGCAATATGTAAAAATATGAGGTTAAGTTTACATCTTATGGGAACTCATTAATGCTTTTCCTTATAAGGCCACTAGTAACGAGAAACAAAATGTCTGCTAATAGAACAGGAGAAATATGCAAGGTATTGGAACATAATTTGTACATTCATCAAGCACAGGGTTGGGCAGTAATTAACTGATTCCGTTCGTTTGTTGCAAGTTAAACTGCTAAATATAAATTAGATAGTTGCGTTGAGCAACTATTAACAGAGCTGGTTGCAAGATACAGCTACATTTTAACTAAAACAAACAGAAGTAGTTAAAGGACATAGTTAAATTTTTTAAATACCGATTACTAGCTAACTAGGTTAACCAAAACGTGAATTTTGATATAACTGAAAGTATAATCATATAAGATTTATAATATTTCAAATATAATATAATATTTACAAGAAATCTTAAACGACTATATTAAGTAAAAAATTCATTCAAAAGATTACTTCACAAATTCCTGACAGACAATAGATATTAGACCCACATTTAAAAGAGAAATTCGCAATAAACTTATTTCTGATTAATCGACATATACTCGAATATATATGTATATATCACGTCGGATTGTTAAAACTCTAAAAATATCAATTTTGAGTTACAAATACCGTTTAAATTAGAATGACAAAACCTTCATCCCATAACAGTCGCTATAGTTATCTTAGGTCATAATAGGTATGTAATAAGTTAGCTTCAGGCTGATGTTCAGAGAACCCCTGTGAAAACACAGTCACTCCAGCGGCTCCAAATCTGGGTGAATGGCAGAACCCCTTGGCCAACTTTGGAAGAAAAGTGCATGAAAGTTCTGACTTGAGCCAGATAGAGAAATTGAAGTCCCAGGTGCACTTAAAGTTCACTTCAAGAATGCGTACTCCGCATGCGTGGGCTCAACGAGTTTTATGAGTTGACTGAATATTTTTCTTTTTTTCTCCTCTTTATGTTTTCTTTATTTTTATCATATCTCATATTTAGCCATTTCTTATTTTTAGGCGTAAAGAGACAGTTAATTTCTCCATGTAAACAAAAACAAAGGTACTTTATAAGAAAGAAAGAAACAAACAAAAAAAGCCCCCCCCCCAAAAAAAACCCTCAGAACATTTTAATAATGATAAAGCTTACCTGATATTAAAGAAAACCTAATTGTCATTAAACATGTCGAATTTGATAAAAATCGTTAAAGCCGTTTTTGAGATAATCGAAAAGAAGGTAAAAATTGGAAAAAAAAAAGTCATGAAATAAAGTGCCCCCTCAGTTGGACCAATTTTGATGAAATGTTGGCTTTTACATATTTGGTATATACATACATCAAATACCCAGTTTCTTCAAAATCGTTAAAGCCTTTTTTGAGTAAATAAATAATATGTACACGTGAAATTGGTACAAAATTAATTAAGTAAAGTCCCCCCTCCGGTTGATCAATTTTTATGAAATTTTTACAGTCGTATCTCGGGCATATGCATACATCAAATACCCAGTTTGATCAAAATCTTTAAAGCCGTTTTAGAGTAAATAAAAAAAAAAACACCTGAAAAGATACAAAATATATTAAGTAAAGTCCCTCCTCCAGTCGATCAATTTTGATGAAATTTTTACAGTCATATCTCAGGCATATAAATAGATCAAATACTCAGTTTAATCAAAATCGTTAGAACCGTTTTTGAGAAAATCGAAAAAAACGTAAAAAGTTATTAAATAAAGTACCCCCTCCCTTTGAGCAATTTTGATGAAATTTTTGCTGTCACATTGCGGGCTTATACTTACACTAAATACCCAATTTCAGGTTCCCACGGTTTATAGTTTTTGAGCTAGTCTGTTCACACACACACACACACAGACCATTTCGCGGGACTTGGTTATTTCGACTCAGGGGGTCCCAAAACGTGTATTTCCGTTGAAAACCGGAAGTCAAAATTTTTCACGATCGCAATACTTCCACTTACTATATATTACATACATAGGTAAGTGAAAGTAATATACTAACAATATTGTACCATTTTTGGCCAAACAAAACTGTTTTGTATAACCCATGTTAAATACAGTCCACCTTACCATAGATCATACATCTTATTCACCGGCCCTAAATTAAAACATCCAATACGACCGACATTCTTTGTCTCACAAACCGTTGGTCACTAAACAATTGATTAAAATATTAGCTAACTTTAATTTCTTTCTTTCTTAATAGGATAGGAGGACATCATTCTATTGAATTCCTTCTTTATATATTAACTGTAAATGAATATAGCACAATTTAAAATTTCCCAATCTGCAAATAAATAAGCAAATATTGTGGTCTGCATCGACAGCGTTCCAGTACAGGTGTAATAATTAACTCAGTTGATCTGTTGGCCACCGCCTTTGAAGTCGTCTGAGTAAGCTATACTGGTTGTTGGAAATTTCTTTTCAGTGGGTTATTGTTATAGACCATTCTTTGGTGGAAGTTAATGTAATTATCTTTGGTTGTTACAAAAACTGTTGGAATGCTTAAAACCGTATGTACATTATCGATGCTGACAAAAAATGGCACCTCTCCTAATTTTCGTAAAACTGTCGACTGAAAGGACTGAATTTTGACACGTTGGATTTCTTGTCTTTTAGTACTATACAATAAACTAAAAGCAATATGTTACTTATTAGTTGTTTAACTTCTATCCATATGGTCGATTAGCATTCATTTCTCCTTGTCATATTCCATTGTAACAGTTGTACTGCTTTTAAGTTCAGAACGGTTTCGATAATCCGAAACCCTCGGTAATCCGAACATGAATTAAAAAATTAAGTAGCCTGACTAATATAAGAGGATTTTTTTCAGGAACTTTCATAAATTACTCTTGGAAATCTGATAAGCAGTAGAAAAGGTTGCAGGAGTCACAGTAACGTATTATAGGTATTCAATATATACCTGGAGTAGGCGAATTGATGCTACATGAAATACCAATGCCTGGTAATTTCATGGGCGGATCCAGCCGATCGTAAAGGGGGGGGGGGCTCCGGTCCTAAAGGGGGGAGGGGCTGCAGCCCCACATCCCTTCATTTGGATCTGCTAATCATCTTTTTTACCTTTATGCTCCTTTCCCACACCTAAAATTCTACTTGTACTGCACATTATTTGTTCTTTAACTTGTTTCCTTACATTAAGGAAAGTCAAATTCTATCTTTAAATGACGAAAAAATTTTCAAAGGGAGGGGCTGCAGCCCCCACAGCCCCCCCCCCTCCCCTGGATCCGCCAATGGGTAATTTTAAGGGATTTTCGGAATCAAACGTTTTCTTCATCAATAAAATACGAAACTCAATTTAGACCATATCATTATTTTCAGAAATAATTATTTTGTTTGCAATATGTTTATATTTAACTATTAAAATATTTATTTTCGTTATTATAAGCAATTTTCCCAGCACTTAAAATGTAACCATTGATAATATGAATATTTTGATAGTCGGAACAGTCTTAAAGTCCTAGGTGTTTAGATTATCAAGTCCGTCAGAGACTCAAATAAGGTAGGATCGTTGTTTATACATCCTTCACTTATGTTGGGATATAATCTCGTAACAAGCATGTAACAAACTGTCGTATCAATAAATAATATATTAATAAGTAAATAGCAAGGATCCATTAAATGTGCTACTATGAAATATTTTTCATGAAAAAAAGAAGCTATTTACCTTATAAACCTCAAGTTCGGAAATATCACTCACAGCAACTCGACAAAAATGGAATCACTGCACAGGTGCACTCTTTAGGAAAATTTATGAAAATTTATTCTATGTTAATCGTGTAGCAATATTAATTTAAATTACTGCTTAATATAAATGGTCGTCTATTTGAATTATAGCATGAATACTTACGATAAGGTCTCTCTCTAACTCTCTCTCTCTCTCTCTCTCTCTCTATATATATATATATATATATATATATATATATATATATATATATATATATAGGGCATGATAACTATGAGATTAAATACAATTAATTGAAGAAGCAGCCAAGAAGACGACGGGATATATAGGAATGGAGACAGGATCTGTGTCAGCATTAATAGTGCATACATTTTATGTAATCAGCGAGCTACCTTAACTCCTCCTGTGGGGAGGGGGAAGAAAACCAGCATAAGAAAATGAAAGAAAAATAAAAAAAAATAATACAAGTCGTAGTAAAGTAATCAAAAGTAGTAGTAAACTAGTATAATAAAACAATTAGTAAAGAAAAAAAGAAATGAAACGTTAAGAAAAAAATCTGGTGCGTGCGCGCAACACAAAACTTTCACTTACCAACTTACTTAAATTAGAAATTGATGTGTTTTGTTAATTGCTACTTCCCAAAGACACATTTTTCCACATTCTTTTCTTATTTTTGTTTTTATTTGTTCTATAAATAACACTATTTTTTTTAATATTATACAAAAGTTTTTGCTTGTGTTAATTCGGCAATGCTCCAAGTCGTCTGATTTTATAATTCTCTATGTAGTTGTTGAAAACTTCATTTACCATGAAAAAAAATAATTTCCATTAAATGAACAGATCGGCTTTAATTATAAACAATGGTCTGTTATTAAAATATACACAAACTTGCGTAGGCTCTACGTGTTTTACGAGTTGTCTGAATATTTTTCTTTTTTTCTGCTCTATATGTTTACTTGATTTTTATCATATCTCATATTTAGACATTTCTTATTTTTAGGCGAAACGAGAGACAGATAATTTCTCCATATATATAAAAAACAAAGGTACTTTATGGGAAAATAAAAAAGGCCCTTTTCCCATTCATGCCGTCTCAGAACATTTTAATAATGATAAAGCTTACTTAATATTAAATAATACTTGATCCTCATTGAACATGACGAATTTGATGAAAATCGTTAAAGGCATTTTGAGATAATCGAAAAAAGGTAAAAATATTTTACCAATTTTTACCTTTTTTCCTTAAGAAATAAAGTGCACCCTCCGTTTGACCGATTTCGATGAAATTTTGGGTATCACATCTTTGGCATATACATACATCAAATACCCAGTTTAATCAAAATCGTTAAAGCCGTTTTTGAGTAAATAAAAAAAAACACGTGAAAATGATATAAAATTTATTAAGTAAAGTCCCCCTTCCAATTAATCAATTATGATGAAATTTTTACAGTCATGTCTCGGGCATATACATACATCAAATACCCAGTTTGATCAAAATCTTAAATGCTGTTTTTGAGTAAATAAAAAAAAACACGTGAAAATGATATAAAATTTATTAAGTAAAGTCCCCCTTCCAGTTGATTAATTTTGATGAAATTTTTACAGTCATATCTCGGGCATATTAGTACATCAAATACTCAGTTTAATCAAAATCGTTAGAGCCGTTTTTGAAAAATTCGAAAAAAACGTAAAAAGTTATTAAATAAAGAACCCCCTCCCTTTGACCAATTTTGATGAAATTTTTGATGTCACATCGCGGGCATATACATACACTAAATACCGAATTTCAGGTTCGCACGGTTTGTAGTTTTTGAGCTAGTCTGTTCACACACACACACACACAGACCATTTCGCGGGACTTGGTTAATTGGACTCAGTGGACCCTAAAACGTGTATTTCCGTTGAAAACCGGAAGTCGAAATTTTTCACGATCGCAATACTTTCCTTACTATATATTTCATATATAGGTAAGTGAAAGTAAAAATGTATAACTAATCATGTATAACGTTTCTCAATTTAATGAAGTGAGTATAAAGTAGTAAAGTATTAATAAGTAGTCAAGTAGTATAACAAAACAATTAGTAAAGAAAAAAAGAAAAGAAAAGTTGAGACAAAAAAATGTTTGACCTCTCATTCATTTTATGTTGCGTGTCAAATTTATTTTCTTATTTCAATGAAGTAAGTATTCACGTCAATTTAAAAAAGAAATAAAGAAAAAAAATTTAAGATACAAAAAGTTTAAGAAAAGATGTAAAAAAAAAATAGTAAAACAAGTAATTTAAGAAAAAAAAGTTAAAGGGAAAACCAGCAGAAGAAAAAAATGACAAATAAAAAAAATAATAAAAGTAGTAGTAAAGTAATACAAAGTAGTAGTAAAGTAGTATAATAAAACAATTAGTAAAGGAAAAAGAATAGAAAAGCTAAGTCCAAAAATTGTAAAGGATCTTCAGATTATTGTTTTTGTTTTTTGTTTTCCAACGTACTCAGTTGCTCGATGTTTCGCAAGCTTTTCCTATTTATCCGTTGTTATGACAAAAAATGTATTACCACTTATCCATTTCAAGTTGAAAGTCAAATTTGTTGTCTCATTTCAATGAAGTGAGTTTTCACGTCAATTCGAAAAATAAATAAAGAAAAAAAGAAAAGTTATAATAAAAAAAAATTAAGGAGAGATAAAAAAAAAATTTACGACCAAAAATTTAAGAAAAGATGAAAAAAAAAAAGGAAAAACCAGCATAAGAAAATAAAAGACAAATTAAAAAAGTAATATAAATCGTAGTGACTCCAAAAACGCTGTCACTTCAATCCTAGCGGCTGCCCCCGTTTTGATAACGATCAATTTTTTTATGGCTGCACCTTATTTGCTGCGAGTACTTCTATCCAATGATGTTGTTTTTGGAAATGCAATTTAGATAATTACTACTTCCCACGATAAATGTAAATAAAAAAATATAAAAGGTCCCTAACGGGGCAGTATATCATCGCATTAGTTTTCAAAAGAATACTCAAGCGATCATAATTTAAAAAATAGGGTCTAATTTATTATAGGCCATGTAAACATCTTTATTATATCATCATGTGTATTCGAAATACGGCCAAAATCTCGACTGTTCAGTGACGTACCTACATCATCTTGGAGCTATGTGACAGCAGAGCAAACTCGATACCCCCTCTCGGGACACAGATGTATGTATGTAAATGACAATTACTGAGAAAAAAATTCAGCAAAGGAAATTGTCATTGTGAAAAAAAAAAGGAAAGTTTTATGTGTCGTCCCAATGAAACATCGGTCTTTTAAAAAAAAGTCCATTTCTAATCAAAGTAGGCAGGGTGTTGAAAGGAGTGAATGTATTCCCCGCACTTGATTTTCCGCGCGTATTCATAAAATTGAAAAGGTGACACTTAATATAATTATAGTATAAAGGCCCGGGATAGACGAATGTGGTAGGGCGCTACCTGGGTTGACTTTCATTTCGCAATGGATCCACGGAAAAAATCTCGTCCTTCCCACCATAGATAGAACAACCAACCAATGAACCAAACTCTCCTGTAGTGTCCGAAGAGGGGTACCCATTAAAAAAAAAAAAAAACGACTACGAAAACGAGAAACTAGTACAAAATGTACTTAAAATCCGAATAAAAAAAAAATAAAAAAAACACTTCGATTTTTTTTAGAAATTAACTTATTGCTTTCTATAAATTATCTCCTGCCACTAAAAAGTATGAAGTAAAAAAAATTTATAAAAACAAAAAAAAATAAATAAACCGACTTCGAAAACTAGGAAACAGTAAAAATAAATGCACTGAAAAGTATGAAATATTGCGAATATTGAAATATTCATTTGATGTTGCCTGTCAAATTTGTTTTCTTATTTCAATGAAGTGAGTATTCACGTCAATTTGAAAAATAAATAAAGAAAAAAATGTTAAGATAAAAAAAGTCTTAGAAAAGATGTAAAAAAAAAAGTAAAACAATTAATTAAAGAAAAAAAAGTTAAAGGGAAAACCAGCAGAAGAAAAAAAAAGACAAATAAAAATAATAATAAAAGTAGTAGAAAAGTAATAAAAAGTAGTAGTAAAGTAGTATAATAAAACAATTAGTAAAATAAAACAATTAGTGAAATAATAAAGAAAAGAAAAGTAAGGACTTCCTCTTCCCGGCGGAGCCAAATCTTTTCTCTTCAAAAAATTAATAATTTAATAATAGTTAAAAATGGTGGTCAGCCACAAATTAAGATTGGATGAATATAAAATAATTTAAAAATTGACGTATGTCAATAAATATCATAAATTGGACAAAATTTGTCCACCTCCCGCTACTACTCGCCAAATTTGTGAGATAGGGGGCGTAGGTATCAGTGAAGAGGAAGGATTTGCTCTGCCTTGAGCCGAGCTCTGTGGTGCAGTGGTTAGCATCCGCGCATGTAACGCGGGAGACCCGGGTTCGACTCCCGGCGGAGCCAAATCTTTTCTCTTCAAAAATTAATTATTTAATAATAATTTAAAATAGTGTTCAGCCAAAAATTAAGATTGGGTGAATATAAAATGATTTAAAAATTGACGTATGTCAAAAAATATCATAAATTGGACAAAGTTTGTCCACCTCCCGCTACTACTCGCAAAATTTGTGAGATAGGGGGCGTAGGTATCAGTGAAGAGGAAGGATTTGCTCTGCCTTGAGCCGAGCTCTGTGGTGCAATGTTTAGCATCCGCGCATGTAACGCGGGAAACCCGGGATCGACTCTCGGCGGAGCCAAATCTTTTCTCTTCAACAAATTAATTATTTAATAATAATTTAAAAAGGTGGTCACCCTCAAATTAAGATTGGATGAATATAAAATGATTTGAAAATTGACGTATGTCAATAAATATCATAAATTGGACAAAGTTTGTCCACCTCCCGCTACTACTCGCAAAATTTGTGAGATAGGGGGCGTAGGTATCAGTGAAGAGGAAGGATTTGCTCTGCCTTGAGCCGAGCTCTGTGGTGTAGCAGTTAGCATCCGCGCATGTAACGCGGGAGACCCGGGTTCGACTTCCGGCGGAGCCAAAACTTTTCTCTTCAAAAAATTAATTATTTAATAATAATTTAAAATGTAGGTCACCCACAAATTAATATTGGATGAATATAAAATAATTTGAAAATTGAGGTATGTCAATAAATATCATAAATTGGACAAAATTTGTCCACCTCCCGCTACTACTCGCAAAATTTGTGAGATAGGGGGCGTAGGTATCAGTGAAGAGGAAGGATTTGCTCTTCCTTGAGCCGAGCTCTGTGGTGCAGTGGTTAGCGTCTGCGCATGTAACGCGGGAGACCCGGGTTCGACTCCTGGCGGAGCCAAATCTTTTCTCTTCAAAAAATTAATTATTTAATATCATTTAATTTAAATTTAAGTGAAGAAAGAATTCATATAACAATTAATTTGAAATGTTTCGAGCGATGGTATTTTTATTTTTTTTTTCTCACTGATAATAGAAATCCCATAGTCTTTAATGAAAAAAAAAATTATTCGATTATCGTCATATACGAAAAGAAAAAATCTGGTGCGTGCGCGCAACACACAACTTTCACTTACCAACTTACTTAGATTAGAAATTAATGCATTTTGTTAATTGCCATTTCTCACTCAGTTACACATTTTTCCACATTCATTTCTTATTTGTGTTTTCCTTTGCTCTATAACAAACACTAATTTCTTTTATTATTAAATAAAAGTTTTTACTTGAGATAATTCGGCAATGCAATTTCGGCAATACTCCAAGTCGACTGATTTTATATTTCTCTATGTACATGTGTAATATTTCATTTATTTCCCATGAAACAGATCATTTCTATTAAATGAACAGAAGGGCATTAATTATGAACAATGGTCTGTTATTAAAAGCGTCATGCGTGGGCTCAACGTGTTTAATGAGTTGACTGAATATTTTTCTTTTTTTCTCCTCATTATGTTTACTTGGTTTTTATCATATCTCATATTTGGCCATTTTTTTATTTTTTGGCGTAATGAGAGACAGTTTATTTCTCCATATAAACAAAAACAAAGATACTCCATAGGAAACAAAAACAAACAAACAAAAAGGCCCCTACCCCATTTAAGCCCCCCCAGAACATTTTAATAATGATAAAGCTTACCTGATATTAAATAACACCTAATTTTCATTAAACAAGACGAATTTGATGAAAATCGTTAAAGCCGTTTCTGAGAAAATCGAAAAAAAGGTAAAAATTGCAAAAATAGTTGAGAAATAAAGTGCCCCCTCCGTTTGAGCAATTTTGATGAAATGCGGGATATCACGTCTTTAACATATACATACGTCAAAAACCCAGTTTGATCAAAATCGTTAAAGCCGTTTTTGAGTAATTAAAAAAAAACGTGCAACTGATACAAAATTTATTAAGTAAAGCCCCCCTCCGGTTAATCAATTCTGATGAAATTTTTACAGTCATATCTCGGGCATATACATACGTCAAATACCCAGTTTGATCAAAATCGTTAAAGTAGTTTTTGAGTAAATAAAAAAAAACACGTGAAAATGATACAAAATTTATTAAGTAAAGTCCCCCCTCCGGTTAATCAATTTTGATGAAATTTTTACAGTCATGTCTCGGGCATATACATAGATCAAATACTCAGTTTAATCAAAATCGTTAGAGCCATTTTTGAGAAAATCGAAAAAAACGTAAAAAGTTATGAAATAAACTACCCCCTCCCTTTGAGCAATTTTGATGAAATTTTTGCTGTCACATCGCGGGCATATACATACACTAAATACCAAATTTCAGATCCGCACGGTTTTTAGTTTTTGAGCTAGTCTGTTCACACACACACACACACACACACACACACACACACACACACACACACACACACACACACACACACAGACCATTTCGCGGGACTTGGTCATTTGGACTCATGGGACCCCAAAACGTGTATTTCCGTTGAAAACCGGAATTCGAAATTTTTCACGATCGCAATACTTCCACTTACTATATATTTCTTATATAGGTAAGTGAAAGTAAAAAGAAAGTACGAAAAGAAAATACTTTTAAATTATTCCAAGCTAAATCTCCAACAAAAAATAGATTTCACTCATCGTTTCAAAAAAATCTGAAATATACAAACGTTACATAACGATTAATTTATTAAATAGTTATAAATTTGCATTTAATTATACGGATTATCATTAATCACTTGCATATTATATAGCTATCTGGCCAGGAAAAGCTACAGTACAAGTGAAGCAGTGACAGAATCATTATCTCATTTTAAAATCTATGCAAAGGTTGGAATCAGGTAATAACTATAATGATTATGACAATGGTTTCTTAACCATTAAACTTAATGTTTGCCATAGGTACCATACTTGGCGGGATGAGGAGCAGTGAATTGGTGTACATTATTCTCGTTTGCTCAGGATGTGTGCTCAGTACACTCACCATTGGCGAAGGCGATTTAACAGCTTCTGCTTTTCCACCAGGCTTTATTTTCGGAACCGGAACTTCAGCTTACCAATCAGAAGGGGCTTGGAATGAAGGAGGTAAGAATAAGTATTATGAAGCATCGTTAGTATATTAAGATACTAGCTGTATATACCGGTTTCATCCGGAGAATTTCATTTTTTAAATCTATAAAATCTATAAACTGAGACTTTTATCGACTCAAACGGTGGATTTTGCAAAAACCAATGTAAAGCTAGATCAAAACGATTATTATAACAATAAAGAATATACCCAGAGATCGGCTGAAGTTATGCAATTTTAATGTGGACAGGTGTTGGCACCTGGTCTGAAAGAACCACTGAGCGAAGTTTGGAGAATTTAGGACAAACGGTATGGATTTCTATAAAGAAAAACAGAATTTCAACTTTATATACATATACTATAGCTGTATATCCCTGTTTCATACGGGGAATTTCATTTTTCTAAAGAAACGGTCGATTTCGTAAAAAAAAAAAAAACATTGTAAAGTGAGATCATTATGATTTTTGTAACAATAAAGAATATCAGCTGAAGATCGGTTGAAGTTATGCAACTTTAATATGGACAGGTGTTCGCACCTGGTCTGAAAGAACCACTGAGCGAAATTTAGAGAATAAAGAATATCAGCTGAAGATCGGCTGAAGTTATGCAATTTTAATATGGACAGGTGTTCGCACCTGGTCTGAAAGAACCACTGAGCGAAATTTAGAGAATAAAGAATATCAGCTGAAGATCGGCTGAAGTTATGCAATTTTAATATGGACAGGTGTTCGCACCTGGTCTGAAAGAACCACTGAGCGAAATTTGGAGAATTTAGGACAAATGGTATGGATTTCTATAAAGAACAAATAAACAAACAAACAAACAGAATTTCAACTTTATTTATATAGATTAAGTGGAGCGGAGATGGGGGCGTGGGAAGTGAGGAGTTTGAATACAGCGGGTGGACTAAAATCGGGCGCGAATGAGGTTACGGGGTACAGTTAGATTTTTAAACTATTTTTTTCAGGAACCAGGTATCTGATTATAAATAGGTTACTATCCCTATTGAGAACATTCAATTTTTCGGAGATAGAAAATCGGTGGCTATATTTCAGAGGCGATGGTTTAAAATCGCTTTGATTAACATGCACTCTCCTACCGAAGATGGTCACAAAGAAGTTGAATGCAAATTTTATAAAAAAGCTAGGATCGGTTTATTAAAACTAACGTCAAACTGTATGAAAATTATTCTGGGAGACTGAAACGCATAGGTAGGTAGGGAACAAGTATATTATCCTATGATCGGTAAAAACACATAACATGAATATGGTAATGATATTTTTGCCACCTCGAAAATCCTAACCATTAAATGGACTACTTTTAAACATAAAGATATAAATAAATACACTTGGACATATCGTATCGCAAACCCGAAACCAAATCCACCAGGACTTGGTTCAACATAGATGCAAAAATATCATTACTAACTCATTCATGGATCCAGGCGAGATACCTCGCGAAAAAAATTCGGTCCCCACAAGCTAACGACGAGATAACTCGCAATCGGTTTTTAACTTATTTAACGTCCTCAGCTTCACAAGAGTTAAGTTTTCGTTACTGAGGCCTATCCTAGCGGATCCACAGAGACTTAATAAGTACATCTAGCGGCCGCTAGGGTGCAGGGGTGTCTGTATTGCGGAAATATTTGTTTCGGCCCGATATCTGCCTGTCATCTGGGTCGTCTGTGCGGGGAAGCCCGTCTTACACCTTTTTTACCTGCTAATTTTTTTTTTTTGCTATCCCTTAACCCTCCCCCGGCTACCGTCATGGGTCTTGAAGGACATATTTACCATTATTCATTTCGAGTTCTAGACGCTCTGCGTCGTTGTCGTTCTGTGTGTGTGTAGTCCTCTGTGTTTTTGGGTGATATTCACTGTTTTATTTCGTTATTATTTCTCCAGTTTTGGTGTTAGTATGTCGCGAAAAGTGTTACTGATAAGGATATTTGGGAGATTTTTAACGTAAGTTCGGAAGAGGGCAGTATTTCTCCGGAGCCCATTGAACAAGACATTAAAAACAAAAAATGAAATAAAAAAAATCTGGTGCGTGCGCGCAACACACAACTTTCACTTACCAACTTACTTAGATTAGAAATTATTGCGTTTTGTTAATTGCCACTTCTCAAATGAACAGAACGGCTTTAATTATGAACAATGGTCTGTCACTAAAGGCGTACTCCGCATGCGTGGGCTCAACGTGTTTTATGAGTTGACGGAATATTTTTCTTTTTTTCTCCTGTATATGTTTACTTGATTTTCTTCATATATCATATTTAGCCGTTTCTTATTTTTAAACGTGATGAGAGACAGATAATTTCCCAATATAAACTAAAACAAAGGTACTTTATAGAAAAACAAAAAAAGCCCCTTCCCCATTTAAGCCCCCTCAGAACATTTTAATAATGATAAAGCTTACCTGATATTAAATAACAACTAATTTTCATTAAACATAACGAATTTGATAAAAATCGTCAAAGCCGTTATTGAGATAATCGATCAAAAAGGTAAAAATTGGACAAAATTTATTCAATAAAGTCCCCCCTCCTGTTGATCAATTTTGATGAAATTTTTACAGTCATATCTCGGGCATATCAATAGATCTAATACTCAGTTTAATCAAAATCGTTAGAGCCGTTTTTGAGAAAATCGAAAAAAACTTAAAAAGTTATTAAATAAAGTACCCCCAGATCATGGATCCTCCACCACGAATACGCCCCCTGTCACTAGGGATGCGACATCGATGTCGATGTTTCTGAAACATCGATGTTTTGGGTAAAACATCGATGTTTTTAACATCGATGTTACGTAGCCGATGTTTTCTGACCATCGATGTTTGTGGGCCGATGTTAACATCGATTTTTTTTTTTTTTTTTTTTTTGCATTAACCAAGTTCTTTTTAACATCGTTGTTATATACAAAAACAAATATACTCTTAACATCGATGTTCTAACTATAACAAAGTTGTTTTTAACATCGATGTTTTTGACTAAAACGAAAATGTTTTAAAATCGATAATTTCTGCAAAAACAAATATGTTTTAACTTCGATGTTTTGGACAAAAACAAATAGGTTTTAACAATAACCAAGTTCTTTTTGTTTAAAAACTTTGTAAAAAACAAAGTTGTTTTTAACATCGATGTTAAATCATATTTGTTTTTGCAGAAAACATCGCTGTTTTAGACAACATCAAATATTATTTAACATCAATTTTTTAAAAATAACCAAGTGCTTACTAACATCGATATTATTTAAAAAAACAAATATGCTCTTAACATAGATGTTTTTGACTATAACAGAGTTGTTTTTAACATCGATGTTTTTGTCCAAAACATCGATGAGGAAACATATTTGTTTTTGCAGAAAACATCGATGTTTAAAAAAAAGTTGTTTTTAACATCGATGTTTTGGACTAAAACCATCAATTTGTATGCTCTTAAAATCGATCTTAAAAACATCGATGTATTAACAATAAAACGTGGTTTTTAACATCAATGACAAAAAAAAAAAATGTTTTAACATTGAATTTGGTGACAAAAAACGCTAATGTTTAAAACAACGTTGATTTTTTAAAAAAGTTGCGTTTAACATCGATGGATTAGACAACATCAAATATATTTTAACATCGATGTTTTAACAATAACAAAGTTCTTTTTATATATACTTTTAACATCGATGGTTTTGTCCAAAACATCCATGTTAAATCATATTAGTTTTTGCAGAAAACATCGATGTTGTTTTAAAATTTTTTTTTTAACATTAATGTTATTGACAAAAACCAAAATGTTTTAACATTGATGTTTTGGACAAAAAAAATCAATTTATATGCTCTTAACATCGATCTTAAAAACATCGATGTTTTAACAATAAAAAGTGGTTTTTAACATCAACAACAAAAAAAAATATGTTTTAACATCGAATTTTGTGACCAAAAACAAATATGTGTTTAATTTTAATAATTATTGTGTGTTATAACCAAGTTCTTTTTAAAATCGATGGTTTTGTCCAAAACTTCGATGTTAAATCATATTTGTTTTTGCAGAAAACATCGATGTTTAAGACAACATCAAATATTTAACATCGATGTTTTAATAATAACCAAGTTCTTAATAACATCGATATTATTTAAAAAAACAAATATGCTCTTAACATCGATGTTTTAACAATAACCAAGTTCTTTTTAACATCGATGTTTTCGACAAAAACCAAAATGTTTTAACATCGATGTTTTAACAATAACCAAGTTCTTTTTAAAATCGATGGTTTTGTCCAAAACATGGATGTTAAATCATATTTGTTTTTGCAGAAAACATCGATGTTTTAGACAAAATCAAATATTTAACATCGATGTTTTAATAATAACCAAGTTCTTAATAACATCGATATTATTTAAAAAACCAAATATGCTCCTAACATCGATGTTTTAACAATAACCAAGTTCTTTTTAACATCGATGTTTTCGACAAAACCCAAAATGTTTTAACATCGATGTTTTGGACAAAAAAAGATATATTTTAACAATATCCAAGTTGTTTTTAACATCGATGTTACATAAAAAAAAAATATGCTCTTAACATCGAATTTTTAACTATAACAAAGTTGTTTTTAACATCGATGTTTTTGTCAAAAACATTAATGTTAATATATATTTCTTTTAGTCAAAGCAAATATGTTTTAATATCGATGTTTGATTTTGACAAAAGCGAAAATGTTTTAACATCGATGTTTTCGGCAAAAATAAATATGTTTAAACTTCGATGTTTTGGACAAAAACAAATAGGTTTTAACATCGATGTTCAACTATAACAAAGTTGTTTTTAACATCGATGGTTTTGTCCAAAACATCGATGTTAAATCATATTTGTTTTTGTAGACAACATCGATGTTAAAACATATTTGTTTTTGCCGAAAACATCGATGTTAATAACAACTGTTTTTAACGTTGATGTTTTTGACAAAAACGAAAATGTTTTAACATCGATATTTCGGAAAAAAAAAATTAATATATATGCTGTTAACATCGATGTTAAACGCAACTTTTTTAAAAAATCAACGTTGTTTTAAATATCGTTGTTTTCTGTAAAAACAAATGTGATTTAACATCGATGTTTTGGACTAAAGCATCGATGTTAAAATCACCTTTGTTATAGTTAGAACATCGATGTTAAGATTAGATTTGTTTTTGTATATAACATCGATGTTTTGGACTAAAACCATCAATTTGTATGCTCTTAAAATCGATCTTAAAAACATCGATGTATTAACAATAAAACGTGGTTTTTAACATCAATGACAAAAAAAAAAAAAATGTTTTAACATTGAATTTTGTGACAAAAAACGCTAATGTTTAAAACAACGTTGATTTTTTAAAAAAGTTGCGTTTAACATCGATGGATTAGACAACATCAAATATATTTTAACATCGATGTTTTAACAATAACCAAGTTCTTTTTATATATACTTTTAACATCGATGGTTTTGTCCAAAACATCCATGTTAAATCATATTAGTTTTTGCAGAAAACATCGATGTTGTTTTAAAATTTTTTTTTTAACATTAATGTTATTGACAAAAACCAAAATGTTTTCAACATTGATGTTTTGGACAAAAAAAATCAATTTATATGCTCTTAACATCGATCTTAAAAACATCGATGTTTTAACAATAAAAAGTTGTTTTTAACATCAACAACAAAAAAAAAAAAATATGTTTTAACATCGAATTTTGTGACCAAAAACAAATATGTGTTTAACATCGATGTTTTAGACAACATCAAATCTTTTTTAACATCGATGTTTTAAAAATAACCAAGTTCTTTTTAAAATCAATGGTTTTGTCCAAAACTTCGATGTTAAATCATATTTGTTTTTGCAGAAAACATCGATGTTTAAGACAACATCAAATATTTAACATCGATGTTTTAATAATAACCAAGTTCTTAATAACATCGATATTATTTAAAAAAACAAATATGCTCTTAACATCGATGTTTTAACAATAACCAAGTTCTTTTTAACATCGATGTTTTCGACAAAAACCAAAATGTTTTAACATCGATGTTTTAACCATAACCAAGTTCTTTTTAAAATCGATGGTTTTGTCCAAAACATCGATGTTGAATCATATTTGTTTTTGCAGAAAACATCGATGTTTTAGACAAAATCAAATATTTAACATCGATGTTTTAATAATAACCAAGTTCTTAATAACATCGATATTATTTAAAAAAACAAATATGCTCTTAACATCGATGTTTTAACAATAACCAAGTTCTTTTTAACATCGATGTTTTCGACAAAAACCAAAATGTTTTAACATCCATGTTTTAACAATAACCAAGTTCTTTTTAACATCGATGTTTTCGACAAAACCCAAAATGTTTTAACATCGATGTTTTGGACATTGTTAAAATATATCTATTTTAACAATATCCAAGTTGTTTTTAACATCGATGTTACATAAAAAAAAAATATGCTCTTAACATCGAATTTTTAACTATAACAAAGTTGTTTTTAACATCGATGTTTTTGTCAAAAACATTAATGTTAATATATATTTCTTTTAGTCAAAGCAAATATGTTTTAATATCGATGTTTGATTTTGACAAAAGCGAAAATGTTTTAACATCGATGTTTTCGGCAAAAACAAATATGTTTAAACTTCGATGTTTTGGACAAAAACAAATAGGTTTTAACATCGATGTTCAACTATAACAAAGTTGTTTTTAACATCGATGGTTTTGTCCAAAACATCGATGTTAAATCATATTTGTTTTTGTAGACAACATCGATGTTAAAACATATTTGTTTTTACCGAAAACATCGATGTTAAAAACAATTGTTTTTAACGTTGATGTTTTTGACAAAAACGAAAATGTTTCAACATCGATATTTCGGAAAAAAAAAATAATATATATGCTGTTAACATCGATGTTAAACGCAACTTTTTTTAAAAATCAACGTTGTTTTAAATATCGTTGTTTTCTGTAAAAACAAATGTGATTTAACATCGATGTTTTGGACTAAAGCATCGATGTTAAAATCACCTTTGTTATAGTTATAACATCGATGTTAAGATTAGATTTGTTTTTGTATATAACATCGATGTTAAAAAGAACTTGGTTATTTTTAAAACATCGATGTTAAAACCTATTTGTTTTTGCCGAAAACATCGATGTTAAAACATTTTCTTTTTAGTCAAAATCATCGATGTAAAAAACAATTTTTTTAACCATCGATGTTTTCTGCAAAAACAAATATGATTTAATATCGATGTTATGGACAAAACGAAAACATCGATGTTAGAAACACCTTTGTTATAGTTAGAACATCGATGTTAAGAGTATATTTGTTTTTGTATATAACATCGATGTTAAAAAGAACTTGGTTATTGTTAAAACATCGATGTTAAAAACAACTTTGTTATAGTTAGAACATCGATGTTAAGAGTATATTTGTTTTTGTATATAACTTCTTTTTAAAACATCGATGTTTTCTGCAAAAATAAATATGTTAAAATATTTTTTTATTAGAAGATAAAAGATTTGACCACGGCCGGGAATCGAATCTTTTATCTCCTAATAAAATAATTTAAAAATTATTAAACTAAAGACCATAAATAAATAACATATGTTAAAATATATTTGATGTTGTCCAAAACATCGATGTTAAGAGCATATTTATTGATGTTTTTGTCCAAAACATCGATGTTAAAACATATTTATATTTGTCTAAAACATCGATATTAAAAATCACTTTTTATTGTTAAAACATGTTTTAACATCAATGAGATTAAGAGAATATATATTGATGTTTTTTGTCCAAAACATCGGTGTTAAAACATTTTTGTTTTTGTTAAAAACAACGTTTTTTACAACATCGATGTTGTTTTAATTATTGATTTTTTCTGCAAAAACAATTGTGATTTAACATCGATGTTTCGGACTAAAACATCGATGTTAAAAACAATTTCCTTAAAACATCGATGTTTTCTGTAAAAGCAAATGTGATTTAACATCGATGTTTCGGACTAACACATCGATGTTAAAAACACCTTTGTTATAGTTAGAACATCGATGTTAAGAGTATATTTGTTTTTGTATATAACATCGATGTTAAAAAGAACTTGGATATTGTTAAAACCTATATGTTTTTGCCGAAAACATCGATGTTAAAACATATTTTGTTTTGCCAAAACATCGATGTTAAAAACAATTTTCTTAAAACATCGATGTTTTCTGCAAAAACAAATATGATTTAACATCGATGTTTTGGACAAAAACATCGATGTTAAAAACAACTTTGTTATAGTTAGAACATCGATGTTAAGAGCATATTTATTGATGTTTTTGTCAAAAACATCGATGTTAAAAATAACTTTTTATTGTTAAAACATGTTTTAACATCAATGAGATTAAGAGAATATATATTGATGTTTTTTTACCAAAACATCGGTGTTAAAACATTTTTGTTTTTGTTAAAAACAACGTTTTTTACAACATCGATGTTGTTTTAATTATTGATTTTTTCTGCAAAAACAAATATGTTTTAACAATAAAAATTTGTTTTTAACATCGATGTTTTAGCTATAATTAAGATGTTTAGGTCCTAGCAGTTGAATATTTAATAAATGATTATGTAAAACCAACTATGTAGAAAACCTCAATGTTTTTATATTTTAATAATGAAAATTAAACATGCTTTACACTTAACATCAATTTAAATACGTTTGGGCACTTATATGTTAATGCTTAAAGAACGTATAAATTAAAAAACATCGATGTCGAAAAACATCGATGTTCTTGAACATCGATGTTTTGTGGTCGATGTTTAATCGACATCGATGTTTTGATTGTAAAAACATCGATGTTCAAAACATCGATGTTTTGCCGTCGATGTCGCATCTCTACCTGTCACACGGCTTTGGAAGTTCGTGAATTTTTGGCATAAAAAAATATTGCAACGCTTCCACAACCACCCTATAGCCCCGACCTAGCTCCCTGTGACTTTTTTCTATTCCCCAAGCTAAAATCACACCTAAAAGGGACTCATTTTGGTAGTGTTGCAAACATCCAACAGGCCGTGACGAGGGTACTAGTCAGCCTTACGGAAGATGATTTCCAGCACTGCTATGACGAGTGGAAAAATCGTTGGAACCGGTGTATTATTTCTCAAGGCTACTATTTTGAAAGTGACAACTTGTAATTAAATTGTAAATTTTTTGAATAAAAGTATTTTTTTTTAATCATTCTCATTACTTTCCGGACAAACCACGTATAATAATAAACATAAAAAAGTACAAAGTCTGAATAAAATATTATACTAAACTTTTTTATAAAATATTAAGACGAATACAGAAAATTTAATATAAATACTTATAAAAAAACATTCTAATACAGTATTTGAAATTATTGTCTTAATTTGTGTAAAGGTAAAGGAGAAAACATCTGGGATAGAGCTCTTCACTCTGCAAATATTACTGAAGACAATAGTAATGCAGATATAGCCTCTGACAGCTATCATCAGTACAAAGAAGATATCAAACTTGCAAAACAGACCGGGGTAAGATTAAATATTTCTTTGTAATTATCTGATCTGGATCAAGGTTGATTGACGATTCTTTTTTCTTGAATAGTTCTCCATGTTCAGATTTTCCATCTCATGGTCTAGGGTTCTACCAAAAGGTACAAATGATTACATAAATAAAGAAGGTTTAGAATATTATAGGAATATGCTCAAGGAACTAGCCAGGCACAATATCGAGCCACAGGTGAGCCTTACTTGATCATTAAATTTTACCATGCCTGAGTTGACTAGTTTAAGTTCTTCACCGATTTTTAGGTGCATGCGATATATTACATATTTGATTTCATTTTAGTTTTAACCCTACCGTTCGTTTAAATTAATGCGGGTATATACAACAGTGGTACGATAATGAAAATATACTGGTGACACTAAGTATGTAGTATGGAAAAATTAATATTAATAAAAAATGAATAAATGAATATAAATATCGATTCCCAGTCAGTATAAAGTCATCAGAACCGATTCAGGAATCAGATGTTTTCTTAATAGCTCAGACACTTATGGAATAAATTGTCTTGATTTTTGAAGTCTAGAATTTCCTAGCTATCAATTTTCAATCGGATCCATTATCATCATAGGCGTGGAACAAAAGCTCTCTCTTGAAGTCATATCTAATTCTCTTGAAATAATAATTAACTTCATTGCGATAGATTGTTAAAGATATGGAGTTTGATAAGTAACGAGGCCTAGCCAGTTCTGGGCCAGATTCAGAGATAAGGATATTTCAGTTAAAGCTCTGAAATAACTTTAACATTAACATTTTCTTAACATTCCGGAATTGCTAGATCACATTTTCTGGAACGATCGTAAAGGTTCTAGAAGGTTCTGCCGCCGTATTTACATAAGGAAGACATTGATTACCAGGTAAGTCTAACCTGAACGGGGATGTAGGATTAGCCTTAAGGCTCACCCTAGTTTCTGTCTTTGTAAATGTTCCTGACCTCAGGGGTTTTTCAGCAATTTGGAAAATTTTCCTTATCTAGGCAATCATTTTTTAAAGTCAACACCTTCGATATGGAGAATAGCTTAAACTTGCCCCTTCAACCGACTAGACCAGGAGCACTTCCAATTTTTTCGCAAATACACCTATGATGTTAACATCGATGTCTAAAATATAAATTTAACATATTTATTGTCGTTGTTAATATACTATTTGTGTCAATCATACGGTAGCTATATAAATTGACGGAAAGTAAAGATGCCTACTATTTTCGATCAAATTTGAAATATTTAAAAAACAGGGCATTCTTTGTGGGGTACAAGAATCATGTCGATATAATTTTTTACACACGAGATATAAAATAAAATACTTTGATGTTATTTATTTTATTTATCTTTTTACAAGGACCTATTAAGGCAATTGGTAAAATGCTAGACTTGTAATTTTCGACCGAGAGCCTCCAAAACATTTTCATCAAGATGCGTTTGAGACTGACCGTTTCCTCCCCTTGTTAATCCTGCTTACTTCTCAAATATTATCTTTTAAGTCCACTCAACTTCTCCAATTACTCCTCAATTTATGCCGGTGTTCCACAAGGCAGCGTTCTGGATATTGTTCTCTACATCCTCTTCACCGCTGATATACCCACAAACCCAAACATCTTTATCGAAACTTTTGCCGAAGAGACCGCCATCTTATAAAACTATGCAGATAAGGATATTTCAATTAAAGCTCTGGAGTAACATTAACATTTACATTTTCTTAACATTCCGGTATTGCTAGGAGATCACATTTTCTGGAACGATCTTAAAGGTTCTAGAAGGTTCTGCCGCCGTATTTACATAAGGAAGTCATTGATTACCAGGTGAGTCTAACCTGAACGGCGATGTAGTACAGTTAATTTTTGTCACTTTTAAATGTAACTGTTTCAAGTTGTTACTGTTTGTCTGACATTATTGTAACACGTCAACAAATAATTATTCAAACCATATTAGTGCTACAATATGCATGCCGGTCAAGTGACGAGTCAATATACAATACAAAGTCCAAGTGACAAGTCAATAACAAAACAAAGTCCAAGTCAAAAAAAACTAAAACATTCTTTCACCATATGTAAAAAAAATCTGGTGCGTGCGCTCAACACTCAACTTTCACTTACCAACTTACTTAGATAAGAAATTAATGCCTTTTGTTAATTGCCACTTCTCAAATGAACAGAACGGCTTTAATTATGAACAATGGTCTGTCATTAAAGGCGTATTACGCATGCGTGGGCTCAACGAGTTTTATGAGTTGACTGAATATTTTTCTTTTTTTCTCCTCTTTATGTTTTCTTTATTTTTATCATATCTCATATTCAGCCATTTCTTATTTTAAGGCGTAACGAGAGACAGTTAATTTCTCCATATAAACAAAAACAAAGGTAATCTATAGGAAACAAACAAACAAAAAAGGCCCCAACCCCCCCCCCAAAAAATCTCCCTCAGAACATTTTAATAATGATAAAGCTTACCTGATATTAAAGAACACCTAATTTTCATTAAACATGACGAATTTGATAAAAAAGGTAAAAATTGGAAAAAAAAAATTATGAAATAAAGTGCCCGCTCCGTTTGACCAATTTTGATGAAATGTTGGCTATCACATCTTTGGCTTATACATACATCAAATACCCAGTTTGATCGAAATTGTTAAAGCCTTTTTTGAGTAAATAAAAAACAACACGTGAAAATGATACAAAATTTATTAAGTAAAGTCCCCCCTCCGGTTGATCAATTTTGATGTAATGTTGGCTATCACATCTTTGGCATATACATACATCAAATACCCAGTTTGATCAAAATCGTTAAAACCGTTTTTGAATAAATAAATAAAAACCCGTGAAAATGAAACAAAATTTATTAAGTAGGCGTTGATGACTTTAAATGTTTTACGCCTTAAAGTGAAAACAAACAAACATTCATTAAGTAAAGTCCCCCCTCCGGTTCATCAATTTTAATGAAATTTTTACAGTCACATCTCGTGCATATAAATAGATCAAATACTCAGTTTAATCAAAATCGTTAGAGCCGTTTTTGAGAAAATAGAAAAAAAACTTAAAAAGTTATTAAATAAAGTACCCCCTCCCTTTGAGCAATTTTGATGAAATTTTTGCTGTCACATCGCGGGCATATACATACACTAAATGCCCAATTTCAGGTTCGCACGGTTCATAGTTTTTGAGCTAGTCTGTTCACACACACACACACACACACACACACACACACACACACACACACACACACACACACACACACACACACACACGTGGCAGAATCTACCGCAGAAAACGGGAAGCGCCAGAAGCACACTGGCTGACGCTAGCCAAAGACGAGAGAAAGGAAACTCTTCGCAGATGGCAGAGGCGCTGGGACTCATCACAATCTGGAAGGTGGACAAACCGCCTGATACCAGATATCGCATCGTGGGTGACCCGCACACATGGAGAGGTTGATTATTTCCTTACTCAACTGCTCTCTGGACATGGTTGCTTCAGGGCATATCTCTATCGGTTCAAGCTGGAAGAAGGATCATCATGTACCACCTGCGCTCCATTAGATGAAACAGTGGAACATGCTTTCTTCGCATGCAAGAAATTTACAGGGGAGAAGGAAGAACTAGATATGGTACTGGGTAAAAAATCCACACCGGAAAATCTGGTACAGCTCATGTTGACCAGCCAAGAAAACTGGAATGCTATTTCAGATTATGCCGCGAGAGTCGGAAGAAAATTAAGAGCATAGGAGCGAGAGAGAAGGGGTCAAGTACCAGGAAGGGTACAGTAGAGAAGTAGGCGCCTAGCCATCCTGCCCACCGCGAAGTAATGCCTGCCAGCAGTTCCGCGGTGTGGCATCGCAGAGTATGTAGGAGGTTTTTTAGTGAGTAGGAATCTCACACTGTTGTGGGTTTAACCCCCACTTCGTCTAATGAAAGATTTTTCCCCTACAAAAAAAAAGAAAAAAAAAAAGACACACACAGACCATTTCGCGGCGCTTGGTTAATTGGACTCAGGGGACCACAAAACGTGTATTTCCGTTGAAAACCGGAAGTCGACATTTTTCACGATCGCAATACTTCCACTTACTATATATTTCCTATATAGGTTAGTGAAAGTAAAAATAAATTCATGAGTGAATATTTAAATGAATATTTGGCCAAAAAAAAGCAATATAAAAATTTTTTGAAGATGAAAAAAAGAAAATATTCCCTGTATATTATTGAAAAACTGAGCGCAACTAATAATAGCCTAACATTTTGGGGCATTATAAAGCAATTCAGGAGTAACTCCATCTTCGTACCGAATATTTCACTCGACCGGTGGGAAAAGTTTTTTAAAATTATTTACACTCCAAAAATTATATCCAAACGTTTTTTTATAGATTGCCTCCATCCTTTATCTGACGTCTATATTACATCAGAAGAAATAAATAGTGCAATTAATAAAGTTAAAATAACAAAAGCTCGGGTCTCGACGGTGTTCCCTATGAAGTTTATAAAAATCTTCCATCCAGCTGGCTTTTGTACATAGAAAATTTATTTAATAAAATCCTGGCAGTAGAAGAGTTACCTAGATCCTGGGGGGACATCATGAGTGTCATGTTATTTAAGAAAGGTGACAGAGAGAATCCCATTAACTATCGCAACATATCTATTCTAAACTGCGCTTTGAAGATTTTCTCACAAATTCTGTTAGGACGGATTACAACGTGGGCTGAAGAATGCGAGGTTGTACCAGAGTGCCAATCAGGTTTCAGAACGAGGAGAAGCTGTCTGGACAATATTTTTGTCTTGAATGCCATAGTTCAAAATCAGTTCCTGAGAGGAAAACCTAACATTTTTGTACGGTTTGTCGACTTCGATTCGACTTTTACTCCGTAGACCACGGGTTGCTTTGGGATAAATTATTCTCAATAGGTTTAAGCGGCAAATCATCCGAATCCTTAGGTCCTTGTATGGTATGGCTTACACCCAAATAAAGGGAACGACTGGAGGAATATCTCAAAGGATAAAAATTACGGAGGGAGTCCTTCAAGGGGAAACTCTAAGTCCAATGCTTTTTAATTTGTATTTATCAGACATTGAATCATTCTTTCGTAGTAAGGGACTGTCTGGTATTCCTATTAATGAACTTACTGATGTTCTGCTCCTACTATTTGCGGATGATATGATTATTTTCGCTGATTCCTACCCCGACCTTTTAAGAAAAATCCATATTCTTAATGATTATTGCAGGCTCAATAAATTTTCACTAAATACTAAAAAACTAAGATTTTAAACTTTTCAAGGGGACGGCCAAAGAAATATAATACAGTATACTTAGAGGGAGACGTAGTAGAAATGGTCGATAGCTTCAACTATCTAGGCGTTCATTTTTCGAGGACGGGATTGTTTTTACAGGCCGCAAAGATGGCCATCTCAAAATCCAATTCGACCATAGGAACGGTATTAGATATTAGTTCTAAAGCCAAACTCACTTCATGGCATGGTAGAGAGAAGTTGAAAAAAAAACGTCATAAATACAGCTTTACTATACTGTGCCCAGGTATGGGGTCTGCGTTATATGAACCTACTTGAAAATGTAAACATTAATTTCTATAAAAGAACATTTTCATTATGCAGAACCACCCCCGCTTTTTTAATCCGTCTGGAAACGGGGACTGTCCATATTGGCTTTTATGTTCTAAAATACATGCTCAATTGGTTTTTCAAAATTTTAGAAATGGAGGATACCATATACCCTAAAATATGTTATGAGATGCTACAAAGGAAGGTGTGCCCATCTGACCCCTTACAGTTCAAGTATAATTGGTGCTCTCAGCTGAAACAGCTCCTTGACATTATTGATGAGGGTTATTGGATATTCGAAAAAAAATCCTGCCAAAATTAAAGCTAATGTGAAAAGGATTTTAAAAAAAGTACGAACTATACTTGATTGAAGAAGACAAGAAGCAGTTGGAGATCTCCAGATATAGTGACCACTTAGGCCTCTTTTACAATAGTTCCGGAATTCCCCGATATTTGTTGATGCCAGCTAACTTTAAATATATCCGGTTATATATTCAGATGATTCTCTCTGGGAAATATATAATTAAAGTATCGGCAAATAACAGAATTGTTAGATTTAACCCACAAACGGAATGTATAATGTGCAATTATAAGGCCAACGAAACACTCCACCACATATTATTTGATTGTCCAATATATTCCCATATTAGAATGTTTCAGGTAATGGATAATAAGCTTGATATATTTAGACTGCAAAGTGTAAATGAAATGAGAATTATGTACAATTTCATGGCAAATTATCAAATTACAGGGATATGTTTGTGTAAAATAGTTTTTCTCAGTAATGTAATGGGTTCTTTTATTTTTTAATTTTTAGGTTTATGACTGTAAAGTTTAGTTATGATAATATTTTAATATTTTAGCTTCTTTTAACTAATTATCCTATAAGAAATTTTTAATGTTTTATTGAAATTTCAATGTTTTAATTTGTATTTTTATATTTTGTATTATTTATTATTTTTATAGTGTTTTGTATGTATGTGTTTTTATAGTTGTTTGGAAGTGTAAAAGATTTGTAATGTAAAATGTTAAATATGCTTCAACTCTATTTGTACAGGGTTATTCCCTAAAAAACAAATTATGATTAAAAAAATGAAAAATACAAAGTTCAAGTGACGAGCCAATGTACAATAAAAAGTCCAAGTGACGAGTCAATATACAATACAAAGTGCAAGTGAGGAGTCACGCTGAATTTTCTTCAAATCCTGATTCCAAGCTAGGCGACGACTTATCCAGGACTTATGTTGATTCTTGCATAGACATAGGGTGATCTCTTGAGAGGTTGGCTTGAGTTTTGGGATATTTTTCAATAAATTTCTTTTTCTCGCATCATTCTTCTCCCAGGGTGGATCTATCTTTTAATCGGGCCTTGCTATTCGACTCTTCTAAAACAGCCATGTCATCTATGAAAGTCGTAGCTGGGAACCGCTCCCGTCCTAGTGCCCCCAGCAACTAGTCGAAGACTCATTTCCACTTTCCCGAAACACTGAAAGACAGACCCCTTTGGGCAACCTAACTTCACAGTTTCTTCTGTCTCGTAGAAGCTTCATCAATTGTCAATGTCCTGTTCTTTAGTTAGCCTCGAACGTTGCTGGGAGTTTCATCCCTCTGCAGCTGCTGGAGCACGCCCGGCCACCGAACTCTACCGAAGGTGGAAGGTATGTCGAATAATAGAAGCATAAATACTTCAACGCCCTCTCCTCAACATCATGGCGCATGCAAACTTTGAGAGAGCTGAACAGCTGTGGATGGCTCGCTCTTGTAGGTTGATGGCTCACTAGTCATCAGGTTCTCCGTAAGGTGTTACTCATGACGGGGAGAAAACGGGGATGTAGGATTAGCCTTAAGGTTTACCCTAGTTTCTGTCTTTTTAAATGTTCCTGACCTCAGGGGTTTTCCAGCAATTCGGAATATATTCCCTATCTAGGCAATCATTTTTTAAAGTCAACAACTTCGATATGGGGAATAGCTTAAAGCTGCCCCTTCAACAGACTAGACCAGGAGCACTTCCAGTCTTTTCGCAAATACACCTATGATGTTAACATCGATGTCTAAAGTATAATTTTAAAATATTTATTGTCTTCCAATCAGAGGTGCTGGCAATCAGCCATTGCGCCTTTGAGCTGTTGAGGGAACAACTGTCTGGGAAGACAATTACTATCTACACAGACAGCCAAGCCGCACTTGGTGCATTCAATAACATAGACATTAACTCGAAGGTTGTATGGGAGTGTAAAATAAGACTCAACAGCCTAGCAAACAATAACAGAGTGAACGTAGAATGGGTGCCAGGCCATACTGGCATACCAGGAAATGAGAACGCAGACACTCTAGCTAGGAAAGGATCCAACATCAAACCCATCACTCCCGAACCGGTGTGTGGCATCAGCAAAAGCTCTGCCAAAAGGAGGATAGAGGAGATTTATGGAGCAAAAAGAAAACAATTTTGGATGACGCAAAACCTACGACACTCCAAATTGTTCCTAGAGAGTCCTTCTGCCAAGAGGAGTAGTGAAATTCTAAATCTTGACAGGAATGCTATTAAAAGACTTACAGCTGTATACACCGGACACTGTAAGCTTAGAAGCCATATGTACAGGCTCAAACTTGTGGCATCACCAATTTGTAGATACTGCGAGAAAGAGTGTGAAACAGCCTTTCACATAGTCTGCCTCTGTGACAGACTCGCAGCACTTAGATTTAGGCTGTTTGGCCTGGACCGCATTACAGACCCCAAGGCGCATGAGGTAATCAATCCAAGCAGCCTTCTTAAGTTCACTGAGGTTCTGAAAATTAGCCTTTAGGGCAGCTTGGAACCCAGGCAAGAATTTAGGCGCAAAATAGGCTCATATGGGCCGCAGTGCACTTGCCTCTATAAAAAACAAAACAAAAAAACAAACATATTTATTGTCGTTGTTAATATACTATTTGTGTCAATCATACCTCGGTAGCTATATAAATTGACGGAAAGTAAAGATGCCTACTATTTTCGATCAAATTTGAAATATTTAAAAAACAGGGCATTCTTTGTGGGGTACAAGAATCATGTCGATATAATTTTTTACACTCGAGATATAAAATAAAATACTTTGATGTTATTTATTTTATTTATCTTTTTACAAGTACCTATTAACGCAATTGGTAAAATGCTAGACTTATAATTTTCGACCGGGAGCCTCCAAACCATTTTCATCAAGATGCGTTTGAGACTGACCGTTTCCTCCCCTTGTTAATCCTGCTAATTTCTCAATATTAAAATATTTTCTTTTAAGTCCACTCAACTTCATCAATTACTCCTCAATTCATGCCGGTGTTCCACAAGGCAGCGTTCTGGATATTGTTCTCTACATCCTCTTCACCGCTGATATACCCACAAACCCAAACATCTTTATCGAAACTTTTGCCGAAGAGGCCGCCATCTTATAAGACCACGCAGATCCTGAAATAGCTTCCCTTCACTTTCAAAAGAAACCTCTGCCTGCCTGAGCAGTGGTGGAACAATTGGCACATCAAAGCTAATGAATCATTGTGTAAGTGACACCCTGTGCCTCAATTATAACTAAATCCACTTCCCATTTCACTTCCCAGTCCGGTCCGATACACTTTAGGACAAAAGACTAACTTGGTACCCACATAGTAGACTTAAAAGACAAGAGATCGATATGAACAGGAATTGTTTGGGGATGCGGTCACATGAGCACAAATATGTGATATTTACATATTTTATTCTAGCCGACGTTTCGACCCATTTTTAGGTCATCATCAGGGCTTTTCTCACTGCAGTTGGAAGCTTAGTGAGATCGATAGATTTAAAAGTTCTTACAAAAATTTTCATTTTGTTTATTTATTCACTAAATTTACACTCGCCGAATTTTAGGTGACCTTATACCATTGGGATCTACCTCAACCTCTTCAAGATATTGGAGGGTGGATGAACGAAACAATGGTTTATCACTTTCAGAACTATGCTCGGGTGATTTTCGAGACTTTAGGACATCAGGTGATTATTAACTTTCAATTTATAAAATAAAAATAATTTATTTTCAATAATCGATCATAAGGTATCTGTAGGTGAAATGGTGGACAACATTCAACGAGCCGTTCCCATTTGTCACAGGATACTCAAGCCCCAAATGGCCACCTAGACTTGGTCTCAATGGTGTTGGTGACTACATAGCTGCTCACAACGTATTAAAGGCTCATGCTAAAGTTTATAGAATGTATGAAAAGGAATTTAAGCCAATTCAAAAAGGTAATAGATTTTTAAAAAATCTAGAAATTATACACATATCCTTATATACGAGGGGTGTCCGTAAAATAAGTTTCCCTGTTGTGGCACGGCCGTGCAAGTCGCGGCAGGTCCCTCAGACGGCACCAGCGTGTCGCTTGGACTCCCCCCTCCACATCCCAACCCCGGTCAACTCGCTGCCACCATCAGTTCGGCCTTGACAGCCTTGAAAGATGGAGCTCCCAATCGCTTCCCCCGCCAGATCCGTTTTTTGTGTGCTTAAGGCAATTCGGCGAACGAAATTCATTCCCAACTTAGGGAAGTGTATGGTGAAACATGCATGAGTGTCCAGATGGTGCGCAAATGGTGCAAAGAGCCCAAAGAAGGGCGCACAGATGTGCACGATGGACAGCGGGCTGGACGTCATCCATCCAACACCCACCCTGCAGCCCCGATCTGGCCCCAAGTGATTACCATCTTGTCCCCAAGCCTGAAAAAACACCTAGGCGGAACGAATTTTGGGACAAGAGAGGAATTGGAAGAAGAGGTCATGAAGTTCTTCAACAGGGCGGCGGCGGACCTCTATGACCAGGGCATCAAAAAAATGGTGACACGGATGCAGAAGTGCATCAATGTCAACGGGGACTACGTAGAAAAATAGTTTAATGTTCAAGATTTCTAATGATGTAATATACAATGGTTATAAAACATTTTTTTCACTTTTAAAAAAATAGGGAAACTTATTTTACGGACACCCCTCATATATAAAAATCTCGTGTCCCGATGTTTGTCATTACTCAGAAACTACTCAACCGATTTTAATGAAATTTGGCTCAGAAACTACTCAACCGATTTTAATGAAATTTGGCTCAGAAACTACTCAACCGATTTTAATGAAATTTGGCTCAGAAACTACTCAACCGATTTTAATGAAATTTGGCTCAGAAACTACTCAACCGATTTTAATGAAATTTGGCTCAATGTTTATAGTTTTGGCCAACTTAATAGACATGATAGTTTTTAACTTGATTAGTTACCAAAATAATTCTTATATAGCGAATTATTGCTAATACAGTAGGTCGTGTTTCGATTTAATAACATGGCGTCATATGTCGATTTCATAACGTTTCTGTTCATGCTATTGTAATACAGGTTATCATTATTATAATTTTGTATTGTGTTATGTGAGTGAAGTTATTGGTTCCTATATTATTATTTTCCACAGACAAATAGTAATACAAATCTTTGTATATATTGGTAATTTTCATTAAAGAATCAATAAAAAAAGAAAAGGTTACAATAAATTCTCAAAAGTGTAGGTACTTTTTCTTCCTTTTCCTTTTTTATTTGTATTTAAATTAAATTACTAGCTAAGCGCTGAAACGCTTTGCTGTGGCCCACCCTGATATCAACTTTTAGTAAAGTAAATACATTTTAATAATTTAAATTAGGCTATTATTTGAAATAATACTCTATAAATGTTGTAACAGCACCTACTGTCATAGGTGTAACCTAATAGAAACCTGACTTGGGGAATCAGTGTTGCCAAAAATTAGTGAAAATTAGTGAGTTGGCTACACTGCGGGTAACCAGTCATAAAAACTCCCTGAGTGTGTTTTGATTAGGTGTTGTGGGATACTTTGTGATTTGCTAAAGAACTGCATAATTAAAACTTTAATATTATATTTTCAGTCGATTTATTTATTTATTTAACAGAAGTTTCTTTATTTTCATTATTCGTTTTGTTATTATTATTTGAATACAGTGTCTTTTATTTTACCAAACCTTTTTAATATTTTTATCCCGTGCTCTAAATTTTAAAAAATGTCAGTGGAAATTTGTAATTCCTACTTTATCAACAATACTTTAAAGGTGAGAAAATTTAATCCCAATCGAATAGAGGCTGTTCCTTCCTGTTCGGTAGAGTTGTATTATCTTTATATGTAAAATTTGAGGAATGTCAGCGAAGATTTTAATCCTTTCTTTAATTTAAAGTAGGCTATTATTGGGAATGATATTTCGGTGTTAATTTCACCAGAATACATTTTTTTATTTATCTTTTAATTATTGTTGATTAAGAAAGGATTACAAATCTCCGCGGCATTTTTTAAATTTTACATATAATGATTATTACACCTCTACTATACAGGAATAACTGTTATCCACCATAAATATGAGAGTACTACTGCAAAATGACCCATCGGCAGATATATTTCCTAAACAATTGTTCTATATTGGAAACGGTGAAATAGAGCTGCATCGAAATTCAAAATTTATCAAATTACCAGAAAATTTCTCTACTGTTGTAGAGTCGAAAAATGAACTAATATAAAGTGATATTTTGAACAATTATTTGGACTATAATTGTCTTGGTAGTCTTGCTATTTTGGAAGCAAAAAATGTTTATTTCGATTAAATAAATTTCCAAAATCAATTGACAATGTTCTAGATGTAAACGAAGCTGAAATTTCCCATCTGAAATTTTGAATTCCCTGGATATACCTGTGATATACACCCAAGCAATCTCCAGTTGAAGATTGGCAGACCGGTTATTCTTCTTCATAACTTAAATCCACCTCAATTGTGCAACGGTACACGTTTGGTCATTAAAAGGATCGCAGGAAATGTTATTGAAGCAAAAATGTTGCCTGGGAGGTTTATAGGAGATATATATTCCCCTGGAACCGTCAGAGTTTTCAATCAAATTATAAAATGCTTCAATATCCTATTCGTTTGGCTTTTGCCATGACCATAAACAAATCCCAAGGGCAAACAATGTCCACTTGGACTTTGAAAATCCGTGTTTTTCCCATGGGAAATGGCATACCTCACGTGGGCATCGCCTGCTCACGAGTGTGGAAACCATAAAATCTTTGGTTTGTGTTAAAAAAACAAAACAGGTTATTCCAAAACATTTTGAACAAATTAGTACTTGAATAAATAAAAATTCTTAATTGTATTATGTTAAAACCTCTTTAAGAAGAGATTTCTTATCACTCAAATATATTGCTAAATTGAAAACTTCAACAAACCACCCTCCTACCGAACACTTATTTCCCGAAGGGTCGGGAAATCGAGGTCTCAAAGAAATTGAGAAAAACGCCAATCAAAAGGACATATATGACGCGTTAACCAAGATTGGCATGAGAAATATTAAACCCGTCGCTAAACTAACAATACCAAGTTGAGGTAGTGTTAGGCCAATAATCACTAGATCTGCTGAGGTTACCAAAACTTACCCGGTAGAAGTTCAGTCATCCTTTTTAAAATGACTGGAAAAATATAGCAATTTCGAGTTAGTTTATACCGATGCATCAAAATAGGCGATAGTGTAGGCAGCGCTGTGAGTCGTAAACACAATCAGCTCTTTTTTAATCAAACTAAATTGAAATATGAGATGAAAAAAATAAAAACTTTAACTTTCCTATATTCCTTACCAAATACTTTTAAATGGTGTAATGCTCTATTCTCAATCACGTTGGATTTTGATTAGCTGAAAGGTTTTCATCTTTATTAATGAATATTGGTATCACTGTATTTGTTTAAAAATATTAGGATATAACTACTTAGCCACAGCAACGCGTGGCCGGGTCTGCTATTAAACATATAAAAATTAAATCTCACCAATAAAAAACTGATAAAGAAAAAAGGAAAAGTTTTGCAAAAGAACTCACTCGAAGACAGAAACAAGACGGCTTTATTCCTTTCATAATTTTCTATTTATACATTCTGATGTTACTGGAGAGTCTGGCCCGAACTGCCAGAGTGAAGACCGATCCCGTGCTTATTTGCAAAAGTATTGTTAAATCGTGTCAGATTGAAACGAAATTTAAGTGAGTTACGTGTAAAGAGTTTATATCAACAGTCTTTAAGTTTCATTTACTAATTGTGACTGGAACCTCTAATAATTAAGTTTTATAGTATATATAAAATCAGGGCTCTCAGGGAGATAAGAGAAGCAGGCTGAGATTGGAATCCCCCCACCGCGCTGCAAGAGAGGAAGGTAGCTGTAAATATTTACAATAAGGTTTCATTGCAACTTCTACAAATAACAATAAATATGACGGTTACAAACGAAGAAATACTTATAACTATTAATAAAAATAACGAGGAATCTAAAAGCGCGTTAAATAAATTAACTGAGTTACTGAACTCGTTACTGGGTGAGGTATCAGAGTTAAGGAAAAAATGTCAAGACCAGGATACAAAAATAAGCTTCCTTGAAAAAGAAATAAAAATGTTAAGAAAGGAGAAAAAACGAAATAACTTTCTAGTTTATAACTTACCGTATTCTGAAAATGAGAATTTGTCATTAAAAATCATAATCAACTTTCAAGAAATAGGTGTCTCAATAACCGAAAATACGATTAACAATTGTTTTCGTATAGGAAAGGGACCAGAACCCAAGCCTGTACTAATTTCCCTTAACAGTTATATCGCTAAGAAATATATTATGACTAAAAGAGAGGCTCTTCAGCAGAGAGGCCTAAGGATCAGTCATGATAGGACTAAAGAAGAAGGGAAGCGAATTTATAACTGTATAACTAAATTAAAGCTAATTGATAAAAATGCTATCTATAAAAAAGGGTTCTTTAAATTCAGAGGAATTCATTATCGTTTAGAAGAAGCAGAAGAAATCGCTAATACATCCCTCGGAAATGATAATGCGGTAGAAAACTTAACACAGAAGAAAAGAAAAATAACTGAGAAATTGCAAGAGTTTCGGTTCCGCTACAGATCGAATTCGGACTCCACTTCAGAACCGATTCAGATGGAGGCCTCATGACCCATTACTCTCAAACCCTCGGATTCTACAGGTCAACTGGATATTAAAACTGGTAAAGAAAATTATACTAACACATTAACAACTAATATAATATTTTGTAATATAAGGGGCTATTCAAATCTACTAAATGTAAACCCTGATGATGTGAATATTTCAAATAACAATCTACCTGTATGTATAGTAGAAACCTGGCTCACTGATAATAATTTTATTACTCCAATTTGGTTAAAGAACTACACCCCTGTTATTAGTAATGCCATTAAAAAAAAACATACCGGTAGAGCAAGCGGAGGCATTATTACATTTATAAACAAAAGCATAGCTCATAGTATTACTATAATAGAGTCAAATCAATATATGGTTTTAGTAAAATTTAGTATTAAACATAAAACTGTAATCCTAGGAAATTTTTATTTCCCACAAGAATGCGATTTTGTAAACAGTATAGATAACTTTACTTATTTAATGTATAATATAATAACTGATTTACCTAACAGCTAAATAGTTTTATGTGGGGACTTTAACAGTCATGTAGGCCATTTGAATAATTTAGATAACAGTTTATTTGAAGATTCAAACTTCTACGGAACAAGAATAACTAATCATAAAAGTATTAACAAACGCGGTAAATTACTTGTTGAAGCAATGGAGTCACTTGGACTGTTTTTATGCAACGGGCGGTCACTTTCTGATAGGCCTGGCAAATTTACCTATATCTCAAAAAAAGGTAGAAGCACAATAGATCTGGTATGGATAAATGAAAATTTGATCGAGTTGTTTTTGGATATGAATATTTCACTTTTTACTGATTTTTCCGATCATTTAGCCTGTTTCTTCAGTATTCGCTACGATTATGGTCCATTTAAGGACACTAAATTTCATAACCAAGCTCAAAAATCATGGAAGAATTTAAATTGGGACAGTAATAAGGCTGAATATTTTAAAAAATATATTTCTTCATCAAATAGAATATACTTCCATTCAAAAGACATGGACGCTGTTTATGATAACTTTATAACCTGCATGTCTGAATCTTTGATTGATTCTGGCCTAATGGTATACAAGAATCAAAAAAATAAGAAGAGATTTGAGGCAAAAAATAAATGGTTCGACACTGAATGTTGGCAATTAAAAAGAACGCTCCGAAGAAAATACAGATTAATGTTAAAAAATAATTTCTCTCAAAATGTAGTAATTGAATACCTCCAATCTAAAGATAATTATAGGAAATTGTTAGACCATAAAAAAATGGAGCATAGAGAAAATATTATAAAGAAACTACAGGATGTTAAAAATAGTACTGAATTTTGGAAAGTAGTCATTTCTCTTAAACCTTTTAAAATGCATTCAAATGAAATAAGAGTTGATCAATGGGTAAAACATTATAGTTTATTGTTCATCAATTCTAGAAATTAATTTTTTTTCAGTAACTCAACCAGTTTTAGACTTGCCGTTTACTTTAGAAGAACTACAAAACTGTATTAAACTTAGAAAAAATAATAAATCCCCAGGTCCCGATAATCTTACCTCTGAAGTTTTCAAAAGCTTGACACCGGAATGGGAGCATTATATACTGAATCTTTTTAACAATATAATGAAAACTGAAAAAATACCGGATTTGTGATCTAAATCAAAATTAATTCTTTTACACAAAAAATGAGACAAAAAAGATTTAGATAATTATCGAGGCATACCCTCATCAATAATATAACAAAACTATTTACAGCTATTTTGGCATATAGGTTACAGGAATGGGCCGAAAGGGAAAGCCTGATCCCAGAGGAACAAGCAGGGTTCAGAGCGGGAAGAGGTTGCGTCGAGCATATTTTTTCACTTATGGCACTGATAGGCATTAATCTTCGCACTAAAGGGAATTATATTTTCGCTACTTTCGTGGATTTCAAGAAAGCGTTTGACTCCATAAACCACTCTCTTCTGTGGCAAAAACTATTCGACATTGGCATCAGCGGTAATATAATAAGGATTTTAAGGAAGGCACTGTATGACAATGCTGTCATGCAAATTCAAGTCGGCGACAAACTATCTGAGGGCTTTAGTATCACTTCTGGTCTCCTTCAAGGGGAGAGTCTCAGCCCTACCCTATTTATCTTATTTCTATCAGATATAATTAGGTTTTTTCAAAATAATGGCGCCAGGGGTGTACCTATTGATTCTAAAAATGAAGTTATAATGCTTCTATTGGCCGACGATATAGTGCTTTTAAATACGTCCTGGCATGATACACATAAAAATTTGGAATTAATGGAGCTATACTGCGTCCAAAACTCGTTAATTTTAAATCCGAAAAAATCTAAAATATTAGTTCTCCATAAATCCCCAAAAATGAAAAAATTAAAGCCTCTCTTTTGGAATGCTAATGTTCTTGAATACACAAAATCCTACACATACCTAGGAGTACCATTTTCATTCTCCGGAAAGTTCTTTCTGGCATCTCAGCACTTTATTGAAAAATCTAACGTTGCAAGTGCTGAAGTGAGGGACATTCTCAGAAAAGGTAAAAGTCGCGCATGGGAAACGAAAATGGTACTTTTTGACTCTATGATATCATCAACACTCCTGTATGCTGCAGAAGTTTGGAGTTTAAACTATTATAAAATGATTGAGTTAACCCAAATAAAATTCTTAAAATATCTATATTTCTGGCCGCATTCCACTCATAGTTACGATTCTAAAGAAAATTATCAATTTCTGCATAAAAACGTTGTCTCTCCCTGACTCTAGACTGCCACGTAGATGTTTCGATGGACTAGTGGAACTAGGTAACGAAAAGCAAGACGTGTCTTTTAATTGGGTAACACAAGTAAAAATGCTGGCTATTGATCATCACATTGAACATTTTTTTGCAGTTTAACATTTTGATTAAACTGAGTATTTGATCTATTTTTATGCCCGAGAAATAACTGTAAAAATTTCATCAAACTTGATTAACCGGAGGGGGGACTTTACTTAATAAATTTCGTATCATTTTCACGTGTTTTTTTCTATTTACTCAAAAACTGCTTTAACGATTTGGATCAAACTGGGTATTTGATGTATGTATATGTTAAAGATGTGATAGCCCGCATTTCATCAAAATTGCTCAAACGGAGGGGGCACTTTATTTTTCAACTATTTTTGCAATTTTTAATTTTCTTTCGATTTTCTCAGAAACGGCTTTAACGATTTTCATCAAATTCGTCATGTTTAATGAAAATTAGGTGTTCTTTAATATCAGGTAAGCTTTATCATTATTAAAATGTTCTGGGGGGGCTTAAATGGGGTAGGGGCCTTTTTTGTTTGTTTGTTTTTGTTTCCTATGAAGTATCTTTGTTTTTGTTTGGCTAAATATGAGATATGATAAAAACCAAGTAAACATAATGAGGAGAAAAAAAAAAAAATATTAAGTCAACTCATAAAACACGTTGAGTCCACGCATGACGCTTTTAATGACAGACCATTGTTCATAATTAATGCCCTTCTGTTCATTTAATGGAAATGATTTGTTTCATGGGAAATAAATGAAATATTCAACAAGTACATAGAGAATTATAAAATCAGTCGACTTGGAGAATTATGCTTGCATTGCCGAATTATCTCAAGTAAAAACTTTTATTTAATAGTAAAAGAAATTAGTGTTAGTTATAGAGCAAAGGAAAAAAAAAAGAAATGAATGTGGAAAAATGTGTAACTGTAACTGTGTAATCTAAGTTGGTAAGTGAAAGTTGTGTGTTGCGCGCACGCACCAGATTTTTTTCTATTTGCAATCAATATGCCAATGATAAACCAATATGATGTCAGTTTTTAATTTTATTTTATTTTTTTTATTTTTTATTTTTTTTTTTATTTGCTTATAATTTGTGATACCAGCTTTATTTTCTTTTTTTTTTTTTTTTTTTTTTTAATTTATGATACCAGGTTTTAATTTTGTTTATATATGATATTTTTTTTTTTTTTTTTTAAATTCGTTTATAATTTATCTGTAAATACTTGTGTTATATGGGGGCCGGGATGGCCGAGTGGACAAGGGCGCTTGCAATAGATAATCAAAGTTAAGCAACGTCCATCGTAATTAGTATTTGGATGGGTGACCGCTCCATTCGGGTGACCGCCCACCAATGAACGCCACGCAGTCCAAGTCTACCCCCACCCCCGGGTATGTGAGGCCCGTCAGCCTACTGGAGGCGACTTACACCGACCGGGCGTAGGAGTGATGAACCTTCCCCGTGTATCTCATCGAGAATCGTGGTGTGGTTTTCCAGGATGTCAGTAACCGCCCGGAGGTTTGGTTCAGGGACGGTATGCTTCAGGGAAAGAAATATAGGTCCTCGGGGCCTGCTGACTCTGAGCTACCATAATCCTTGGACCTAGACCAGTTTGTCACTGTCCTTGAACCCGAGAGAGCTGACGCCATCGGTGGGAAGGACACTGCCAAATTGGCCCCAATGGGATTGGTTATGGAGCTATGGGCAGTCTGCCGCTGCACCATGGTCACCATGGTTTGCAGTAAAGTGAGGTTTTGGGCTAACCCCTCCAGGCTGTCTTTTCTCCCGCAAGCAATACAAATGACTGAAGGAAGACCACACTTGTGTTATATATTAGTGAGTGAAATATTGAAATGTGATATAGACTTATGGATAAGTTGTAATTATTGCTTTGTTTTTGTTTTAAACTTAATACTAACCACATTAATACGAAATGGGCCAGACTCAATGGCTACATGTGTAACATTAAAGCCAATAAACCTTAAATAAAATAAAATAAAATTCTGATGTTACTGTGTTTCGGTATCAAGACTGATACTGTGGCATTCCGGTCCTCCCCCCTGCCAGTATACGAACACGCTTACCAGAGTTCGTAATGTTCAATGTGGACCGTCCTTCACATTTTCGGTTCTTTCACGCCCTCAAACTTTACCTAATTACTATCAACCTGAGTGGACATTCGTTGAGCAGTTGTTCTTTTACCTTGTTTGTACCTGTCCTTATTTTCCCATCTGGAGCAAATATCGCATTCCCATCTCCGTTTGATGAAATTCGGTCGAGCACACGACGCTCTTGCCACTTAAGCCACCAAGCACATATCCTCGTCATGTCAATCCATTCTCACAGTCCCACTGATCTCGCGAATTTTACGGGGGAGTAGACTAACGTCCAATTACTAAGATCTCATGATCATCGTCAATTTATTAAATTATATATTAAATAAATATATATATAAATGTACAAATATTATTATGTCATTTTGTCATTTTGTGTGATTTGCAATCTGCAAATTAGCAATAAGCAAATTTGTTGAATTCCTATTGGATGAATTGCTAACATACCATATACTAAGTTAGCATATCTCTCGGCCACCGCCTCAAAAGTCGTCGGGGTGGAATGTAAGGGTTTATGTTTGATGTTAGTGTCTGTGCTAAGGGGTTCATATTAAATGTTAGTCTTTGGTGGAAGTTTTTGTAGTATTGTGTGGCTGTATCGATGACTGTTGGGATATTCAGGTCCTTGTGTACCATAGTAAGTCATTTGTCACATAGCATGGTGCGTCTGCTATTTTCCTCAATACCTTGGACTGGAATGACTGAATTCTTTGGATGTTTGAGGGTTTTGCAGAACCCCATAGTTCTATCCTGTATGTCCATATTGGTCGTATTAGTACTTTGTATATAGTAAGTTTGTTTGTTATTGATATTTCGAACGTCTGTCGAGTAACCTAGATAACATTCCAAATCGTTTGTTAAGTTGTTTCCTTTTCAGTCCGATGTGGGTTCTCCATGTCAGTCTTTTATCTAGGTGGAGCCCCAAATATCTTACAGCTTGGGATTCAGGGATCGGTGTATCATTGAAGTATACTTGTGGGCATGAGCCATGGTTGAGGGTGAAGGTAATAAATTCACTTTTCATCCCATTCATTTTTACCTTCCACCTAGAAAAATGGAAAATTATTTTTTAAATGGAAAAAATAATTTTTTATTTAAATAAAGATGAAATTCTGTTTGCTTGTTCTCCATACTGTTTGTCCTGAATTCTCCAAAAATTTTTCAGTGGTTCTTTGATACCAGGTGCGAACACCTGTCCATATTAAAATTGCATAACTTCAGCCGATCTTAAGCTGATATTCTTTGTTCTCCAAATTTCGCTTAGTGGTTCTTTGATACCAGATGCGAACACCTGTCCATGTTAAAATTGCATAACTTCATCCGATCTTCAGCTGATATTCTTTATTGTTATAAAAATCATAATGATCTCGCTTTACAATGTATTTTTTTACGAAATCGACCGTTTCTTTAGAAAAATGAAAATCCCCGTGTGAAACCGGGATATACAGCTATAATCTATGTATATAAAGATGAAATTCTTTTTGTTCTTTATAGAAATCTATACCGTTTGTCCTAAATTCTAGAAATTTCGCTCAGTGGTTTTTTCAGACCAGATGCGAACACCTGTCCATATTAAAATTGCATAACTTCAGCCGATCTCTGGGTATATTCTTTAAATTCTTTATTGTTATAATAATCGTTTTGACATCGCTTTACAAATTCGACCGTTTGAGTCGATAAAAGTCTCAGTTTATATTCAAAACTGAAATTCTCCGGGTCAAACCGGTATATACAGCTAGTATATATATATATATATATATATATAATTATTTTTTACATTGCTTTTTTTAGACAAAAATCTGATACTAAATTTGATATTTGACAGGTATGATGAGCATATCAATATTTTTTAATGCTGGCATACCTAAAACTGACTCCGAAGAAGACGTGAGAGCAGCTGAGCAAGCAATGCAGTTCCAAGTACTTATTTTATTTTTTTTTAGTATTTATTCTTTTTAAATCTATCAATAAATAACCAGGGAATACAATATTAGCATTTAATGAAATTTGGAACTCTCTCTTAAAAACAAAAACAAAAAAAAATAAAAAGGAAAATGCCACTTTAAGAAGAGGATCTGTCAGATAATACCAGGTTATTCTCGCAGCGTGACCACTGGCCTTATAAGCGTCTTGTATAGAGTGAATTTGGTGGTTCGGCTAACAAGCTTGCATTTTATTAGCTTTGAGATGGCAAACGCTCTATTTCCTGCTGCTAACCTCCGTCTAACCTCTTCTAGTTTGTCGTTAATACTAGAGCCGAATACGTAAAGCCTCCGACCACTTCAAACTTGTAGGCTCCTATTTCACAACTGGTCTGCATCCATTGGCGGATCCAGGGGGGGGGGGGGCTGTGGCGGCTTCCGCCCCTCCCTTTGGAAAATTATTTGTCATTTAATGATTCAATTTGACTTTCCTTAAAGTAAGGAAGCAAGTTAAAGAACATCTAGCACAACATGCTACATGCTTCAGACTATTGGGTCTCTCAATTCCTTACCGGGCACGGAACTTTTCGAGCCAAACTCCATAGTTTCAGGAAGGATATTGATCCTCTGTACCCAACATGCGGAATACCGGAGAAAGCTGAGCACATTGTATTACATTGCGCCGCCTTTGAGTCACTGAGGTCGAAGTTACTGAGAGAAACTGGTCTCCACGTAATCACGGTGAACGGGTTCCCTGAGTTGATGGCCGAACAAAACTATCCGTATTACAAAGCATTTGTATACGGGCGGAAAGATGTTCTTGGACCAGCTGCCTTCAACCTTGGAAGACAACAGCACCAACGACCTGACTGAGGCCTCTGAAGAAGGAAGATGAAAATTGGAAATGATGAAAAATGGAAAGTAATTTCTAGGGACTACATGAGAACATGCTGTTTTCATGTTGTCAACACCCGTTTGCCAAGAGGCATGGTAGGGTGGATATAAAAATAAAATAATAATTTAAAGAACAAATAATATGCAGAAAAAGTAGAATTTTAGTTTGGGGAAAAAGAACATAAAGGAAAAAAAGCTGATTAGCAGATCCAATTGAGGGGCTGTTGGGCTGCAGCCCCTCCCCCTTTACGTTCGACTGGATCCGCCGATGTCTGCATCTGAGCTTGATTTCCTACAAACATTACACTAACAATAAAAGGATGGCAGACGTGCAATAAACTTACACATATAACTAGCATTGACAGGCCTCAACTTTTTGCAAAATGAACAGACTCTTATTTTAAACATCTTCTTTATCATTAAATTATCAAGCCTTGTTAAACCATTTGTACGGGTTAGATGAGGCTTGGTAGAACTATTTTGTCTAGATTTCATGCCTCCGATCTAAATGATGAGGCAGGAAAGCATCCTTGTGGACTGTGTTGTGGAATTCAATCGAAGATGTTAAAACAAGAAAAGGAACTTGGAACACGATTTACAAACTGAACATAGTTTATTGATACATGACAATGCTTATTGCAAAGATTAGATTAGTAAATTAGTTTTTTCCTGGGTTACGCTGATGACCTGGATATCATTGACAGAACTAAGCGTGCAGTAGAGAAATCCTCCCTGGAGCAGAAGAAGAGTGCGCATAGTCTAAGTTTAACTGACAATAAAACCAAGACGAAATATATGGTCACTGGCCAGCGGGCAGAGGTGGAAAAGAAGTTGAAACGCAGGTGACCTTAGACAACGAAATAAAGAACAGAATAATTGCCGTTAATAGCTGCTTCTTTTGCCTCATACTGCATCTGAGGATCAATGGATACAAAACTGCTTCTCTACAAAATTTTGCCGGGGCATGTGGTAAGGATGGCTGAAACAAGGACCAGGCGGTGAGGGAGATCAAGTCTGAAAATGGTGTAATCCACGATGCAAGTTGCCTTCTTTGTGTTAAGGCCTATACTATTTTAGGTTATTTCTAAATTAATGTTGTATTAACTAGCTATGTTAATTTCGTAATATTAAGTTCGTACGTTGCACAGTGGTGCGGATAGGGACAAAACCCAAAAAAATGAAGGTGCTCCAACCGGAACTTTAGAGAAAAATAGAAAACTTGACTTTGAGAATGAATTCTCCGTCTGCCTTCTCTTTCTTTAAACAGCAACTTTAAGGGAGTATTTCTTGCAGTAATGTTGTTATTGATTGATCTTCGACATCATCGGAACTCTAATATAAATATTGAACATTTACGAACTCTGCCTTACGTGTCCGCAGTTTTCAATAGAACCGCGTCCCAACTTTCCCACCACCTGCGCGCTGTCGGCTTAGTTCCTACTTTACTGATAGCTGACAGGCCAAAGTATCATGCGGCCAAGGTATCATGATCCTGTTGTTCTGGTAGAAGAAGAATAGGGAAGATTATTTCGAAGGATTAAATTTAAGCAATTGATTATCACAAAGTTACAATAGCCCCTTCTTTCCCCACAAAAGGATACACAAAATAATTTTCTCGAGGTTGGAAAGAAATAGCATCATCGACTATTTCATATATGATCGTGAGATAAGACAGTATTTTGCCGACATTAAAGTGATAAGAGGCGCGGAAATCGGCAGTGACCACATGTTACTAGTAGCTGATACAAAAGTTCCTCAGAAAATAAAAATTAAAAAAAAAGGGCTACCAAGAATCAAATAATAGGTCATTCAAAATTCCTGTCGTTTTTCGTTTGTTCGTTGTTTATTTTGATTCTAGAGTGTTTGCTAATTAATTCCGTTCAATACAACTTTTATCCATGTAAACACAAATGTTTATACTTTATGAATAGGAGGCTAAGGAGGATTAATTTAATGCAGTCACCATCCAACTGTCTAGTTAAAATGATTCCAGTTGAAACTCAAATTCGGTCGATTTTGCTCTATGAGTTTAAACTTGGCTCAAAAGCTGCCGAAACTGCTAGAAAAATATGCTCCGTGTTTGGGGAAGATGTGCTGTCTGAGCGGAAGGCACAATTTTGGTTTTCAAAATTTCGTGGAGGCGACGAGACACTAGAAGACGAGGCACGCTCGGGTCGACCAACTGTAGTTGATAAGGAGGACGTTCGAAGAGTAGTAGAGTTGGATCCGCGTCAAAGTTGTTCAGAGATAGCCTCTCAACTTAATATCTCAGCCACCACTGCCTGGAATTACCTTAAAGAACTGGGAAAAGTGAAAAAACTGGATAAATGGATTCCTCATAAGCCAAAAAACGAAAGGACTTTTTGAATGACCTGGTATAAGAGCTCCCGGAAAAGAGAGCCTCCTGCACCGAAAAATTGGAAGAAAGATTAGAAGCTTTGAGTCTTGAATGTGATGGGGAACAGCAATGGTGTCGATTAAAAACCACAATTCGGAAACAGCTAAGGAATTTGCGGAATGCGCAAAGTATCAAGCAAGCAAAAGCGCACAGAGTGGTGGAACGAAGAAGTACGCTGTGCTGTTCAATTGAAGAAAAAAACATGGGAAGCCTATCTTCAAGGTAAAAAACTTGAAAAGCTTAACCAATATCACTTGGCTAGAAATCAATGCAAAGGAGTGGTCAGTCAAGCAAAAAAGGCATCTTGGGAAAGGTTTGGTAAATCTCTTGATGAAGACCATCAGAAATTCTGGTGTAAAGTGAAACAGCTGGAAAAAAAGACTAGTGGAAACATTCCACTATGTTACTTCAACATCAGTGATGATGAAGTAAAAATTCTCGAGCGGTGGAGGCAGTTTTAACAAAGACACCTCTCGGAAAGAAGGTTTAATGACCCAGCAAAACAATCTGAGGAAAACAATATTTCTGAAAGTCTTGTGATAATTGAGGTTTTAAAAAATTAAAACAGGTAAAGCAGCAGGAAGGGATGGCCATAGCACCAGAACTACTGAAATTCGGAGGGCAAGAACTAATAAAGTTTCTCCAGCAATTCTTCTAAAACATATGGGACAGAAAGGTTATCCCCTCAGATTGGGAGTCCAGTGTTATTATCCCTATTCCTAAGAAAGGCTGCGAAAATTACAGGCCTATAAGTCTACTTTCGACTTACAAACTATACACCTCAATCCAGGAAAGAAGACTAAGGCTCATAGTCGGGAACCAAATAGAGGCGGCCTTTCGTCAAAGGAAGACTCAAAACCACATCTTCATATTAAGAAGCATTGCAGAGATATAATGGGATAGAGACAAGAACATCAATATGGCATTTCTGGACCGTAAAGCAGAGTTTGACGCTGTCCCTAGAAAAGAAATATGGGATGCTTTAAGGGAAAAAAAGTTCCAGGAGATCTTATCGCAGCTATTAAATCAGCTTACCAGGAAGCGAAAGGAGTTGTGAGGATCAATGGTAGAGAGCCCAACCCTTTTCCATTAGAAAGAGTTGTAAGATAGGGAGACAGCCTGAGTCCCCTCCTCATCATCATATTTATGGAGGAAATACATAAAATTTTTAAACGCCGCACTTCCTGGACGGTCATTGGGAAATGGAATATGAGGAATGTCTTGGTTCAAAGTCTGCTGCATGCCGACGATATCGTACTTATAGCAAATAGGAAAAATAAATTCCAATAAGCTCTTGTGGAATGGCAGGAAGAGCTCCTCCTTAAAGGAATGACAATAACTACCTCCAGGAGTAAGGTCTTAGTGCTGTCGAGAGAGGATCAAGAGTAAGGTCTTAGTGCTGTCGAGAGAGGATCAAGAGTAAGGTCTTAGTGCTGTCGAGAGAGGATCAAGAGTAAGGTCTTAGTGCTGTCGAGAGAGGTTCAAGAGTAAGGTCTTAGTGCTGTCGAGAGAGGATCAAGAGTAAGGTCTTAGTGCTCTCGAGAGAGGATCAAGAGTAAGGTCTTAGTGCTGTCGAGAGAGGATCAAGAGTAAGGTCTTAGTGCTGTCGAGAGAGGATCAAGAGTAAGGTCTTAGTGCTGTCGAGAGAGGATCAAGAGTAAGGTCTTAGTGCTGTCGAGAGAGGATCAAGAGGATGTCCAACTTATCTGTAATGGAGATGCGCTTGAAGTCGGACATGAATTTACCTATTTGGGGACAATCATTAGCAAAATGAGGAAGATGGACCCAGGGGGATTTGAGGCTCCTCGACGCTAAATGGCATGAAGAGGTAGAAAAAGAAGAATAAATGAATTAATTAGTTCCTACTATCTTTGTAAATAAATAGTAAGTTCCTTTATGTATGGATTTTTTTTTTTTCCTATCATCCCTATCATTCCTCTCGTGAAACTTTTTAACTGGGACCGCACATGTTAGTGGTGCTGATGTTTCGATAAGTTGGCTGCGTTTTCGGTAAAATGTCATAGGGTAAACCATACAGTTATTGGAACCCCAACTTTAACTTAAAGAAATAGGTAAACAAGTCCTAATTTTATTACAAGATATACATGAGTCTAATGTTTGAATGGTCCTCTAAGTCATCTATGAAGTAACAAACTAACCATAGGGAAGATTTCACAATTAAATCCACAAGGTGCCATTAACTAGATTTGGCACTTTTAACAATAAATATTGCCAAATTGTAAAACTATTAAACTTTTGACTCAAAAAACACCTCTTTAGTCTTTATGGGTATAGATAATGATGAGCTATAGGAATTTTCTATTTGATCCCTTTATAAAAAGTATTTTTTTTAATTTAGTCACAGAAATATAGTCTTAAGGGTATCAATAACTTTACGGTTTACCCTATCTGAGCTACTATTAACCCTTTAACCGTGGAGTTCCCTTTTAAATTACGCATCCTACAACGGGCGCGAGCTCTTTCACTAGGACGTGTATATACGTCCCGCCCGGTGCAATGTAACTTCATATTATTATTTTTTTTATTTATGCCTAAAATAAATTGAAAGACTATGGAATATATTCGTTTCCGTTTATTTATACATAAACCATAAAGGAAAACACAAACAAATAGTAAAGAATACCAACAAAAATATAAAAGTATCGAATTAAGAAATTATAAATTTTACAGCCTTAACCAATATAAAGAGTACAATAAATATATATATTTATAAATATAAATTAAATATGTTATTATTATAAATATTATAAATTATATATATACGGGTGTTTCGGAATTGCACGGCACTATTTTAGGTACGTGTTCTCTAACACAAAATAAACAAAAAAGTTCATATTAACATGTATCTCAAACTCATTTATTAAACAGATATAAAAGGTTAAAGATTTATTACTACTATTTATTTATTATTATTACAACATTTAGAGTAAATGTTCAAAGGCGCCTCCGTTTTGTTGAATGCAACATTCAGCACGACGAATCCATGCTTCTCTGGCTCTTCGTATAGCATCAGGATGGTGGTTGATAGTTACTGCGGCTTCCACGATCCGATTTCTTAGCTCTTCTTGCGTGTCAACTGCCGCAGAATAAACCATAGACTTCATCCAGTCCCACACAAAATAATCTAATGGCGTTAAATCCGGAGATCGTGGTGGCCATTTAACAGGTCCGTTTCGACCAACCCATCGGTCTTCATAAGTTGCATTTAAATAATCAGTGACACTATGAGAAAAGTGAGCTGGAGCACCGTCATGCATAAACCACAGCCTTTGCCTAATGCCTAGCGGAATATCTTCTAGAATATCATGCAGATTATTTTGCAAAAAATGCAAGTAAGATATACCTGACAGACTAGGTGGCAAAAAGAAGGGGCCGATGATTTTGTCGCTTAGAAGACCACACCAGACATTTAAAGAGAATGTATGTTGGTAATGTCCAACAGCAGTCGTATGAGGGTTTTCTTCGGCCCAAGTATGGGTATTTCGAAAATTAAGAATCCCGTTTTTTGTAAAGCAAGATTCATCAGTAACCAAAATGCAGTTCAGGAAGTTAGGATCTCGTGTGCATTGTCGAATTAACCACTGGGAGAAATTTCTGCGCTTGTTATAATCTTGTGGTAACAAATCTTGCCTACTTGATACGTGAAATGGATATAATTGTTGTTCGCGTAAAGTACGCTGGTAGAGGAAACATCGAAACGACGTGACAATCTTCTGGTACTAGTAGTAGGAGATAACTGAACAGCATCGAGTATTTCTTCTTCTACGTTTGCAGTTCTTCGAAATCGTTGTCGACCGGCGTTCACTCGTATAGGTTTTAGCGTACCATTATCCCTAAGACGTCTTTCAATGGCCTCAAACGTTTTACGATTTGGTATTCTTCGGTTAGGAAATTTTTCACGATATCTTCGAACAGCAGCAGCACCGTTTGTATGTACTTCGCCATAAGTTAAAAGCATGTCTGTTTGTTCATCAAAAGTGAATAAATTTGTGGTATCTCCCATGATAATCATAAATTGAACTGTGTCACAAGATTCACTCACACTAAAACACACAGAATTAGACAAACAGATGAGCAACTACTGTCATTGCTTATCGTTCATTTGTTTATCAGGTGATTAAAACCTTTTATTTAGTATTAAACACGTTAAACGTTGTACAGTCAGTCTTAATGCAGTAAATAAATAATAAATCTTTAACCTTTGATATCTGTTTAATAAATGAGTTTGAGATATGTGTTAATATGAACTTTTTGTTTATTTTGTGTTAGAGAACACGTACCTAAAATAGTGCCGTGCAATTCCGAAACACCCTGTATATCTCTCTCTCTCTCTCTCTCTCTCTCTCTATATATATATATATATAATTCACGTCGTTACATGTATCGATGACTAATACCTCTGTTGTACGAAAATATAAGTCCCACCCGTTCCAGGGCACAACATATATTTCAAGGACGTATTTATACGCCCTGCCCGTTGGCGCTATTGTTTAGGTTGGACGCCTATATACGTCCCGCCCGGTTAAAGGGTTAAGACGTCACACAGCCACTCCTTTCGGTATAATGAATCAAAACAGGAAAATTACACCTTTTTTGATGCCTTTATTTACTAGAGAATCAATATTCATATTTCAAGATCACTGTTTTTTCAAAAATATTTGTTATACCGACGAAAATATCTACCATCGATATTCCCAGTCCGATATTTGTATGTTATTGATAATTATGATTATCTGGAACAATATCGAAATTTGCACAAATTTTCATCTTTACAGGTAGGGTGGTTAACTCATCCAATCTACAGTAGTACTGGGGACTACCCTCCAGTTATGAGGAAGATTATAGATCGGAATAGTCTCCTTGAGGGAAGAAATAAATCAAGGTTACCTTACTTCACACCTGAAGAAATCGAGGAAATCAAAGGTAGTAATGTTCTACTTTCAGATCTCCCTCTCTCTCTCTCTCTCTCTCTCTCTCTCTCTCTCTCTCTCTCTCTCTCTCTCTCTCTCTCTCTCTCTCTCTCTCTCTCTTTTTTTTCTTTTCCTTCTTTACCCCCACTGTACCTTAAGGTGGTACCTCATACCAGCGGTACCTCCAATTTGTTTCTTAAATTTTGACGCCGCGCTCTAAACGGGAGCCGCAGCGCTACTGACATCAGTTCGTCCTGAAGGGGCCGGGAAACAGCCCACCAGGGCCTGGTCTGAAGGTTCCGACTATTTAGCAGGAAAGGACGAAGGAAAGTGCATCGCGTGCAGGGCTTGGGCAAACTAAATCTCCTCTGCTCAAGGGTACTCCAATATGGCCTATATTATCTTTAACTATATTTAAAATGCATTTGCTATTGATCTCTTCTTTTGCTGTAGGGCGTTTCTTGTGAAAGTTTTGAAGGCCTTGAACCTTGTTTCAGTACACACGAGTTATCTCAGAGATCCCGGTGGCCAATCGAATAACTTGTTCTCTTTAGCTAGCGCCAGTCTTGCTCTCTTATACAGTGGACAGGTTGGGATTATGTGCCTAGGGTCTTTGGGCTCATTGCACATACAGTTGAAGCTTTCCTTTCTTTGGAAGAATTGTAGTTTGTAGTTGAAGTCCCCGTGCCCCGTAAGGAACTGCACCATCGAATGGTCCGAAACTAACCAAGACGCCTTTAGCCTTCCTCTGACATTTGGTAAGAACTCGTACGTCAGTCTTCCTTCTATCGCCTGGTTCCATCTTTGCTGCCATTCTGCCATTGCTTCATCCAGCATTGCACCTTTTACGGCATCGAAGTTTCTAGAGGGGCAAGTAAACACACTCCTACTCACCTTTGCCGGAATCTCTCTTTTAATTAAAAACTTAGCTACCAACAGTCAGAGCTGTCCATGAGATATCCATTGGCAGCTAGGGCCGCGATCACCTGTATAGCTGCCGTCGAGGTCGTTCTGTAGGCTCCTGTCACCAGGAGTGCTCATCTCTGTGACTGGGCTAGTACTCCACTTCCAGCTTGGTTTGGCTTTATATAGAGTGCTTCTATTCCTAAAGCTCAATCCCCAAGTTCTTCCGGCTAGGCGATTGAGGACTGCATATCTTAACGTCACCTTACTTTGTATGCCCCGTAAGTGTGGTATATAGTTAAATCTTTCGCCTATGGTGACACCGAGAAACGTTACTTTTTTTGAAAGAAGTATAGTTTTGTCTCCTACTCGTACCCTCGGAGGCCATCTTGGAATTAACTTACCTTTGAGGGAGAGGAGCTTTGTCTTGTAACTTGCATTCTGTGCACCACTCTATGGCAATGTTGGTCACTTGCTTCATCCGTTCCTCTATCGTCTTTCTTGAATCCACCCCGATGACTACTCCGAAATCATCCACCCATCCTACAGGAACCACGTTCGCCACCTGCCACCTCATGAGAAGAGGATTGGAGTTTACCTTCCAAAGAAGCAGCCCCAACACAGTGTCCTGTACGCAGCCTCGCTCAATATTTGTTTCCACTCGTCGCCTCAGAAAATCAAATGTGAGGCAGTAAATGTTCTTAGGGCACTCCAATCTTTTTAGCTCGTGAAGTACGGATAGCCACCAGAGGTTATCGAATGCTCCGACTATATCGTAAAATATTGCCAGCTTCCGTTGTTTCCTGGAGCAGTCTGATGGCATCAGCCGTGCTCCTTCCTCTGACGACGCCAAACTGATAAGGGGACAGATTGCTCAAGACTCCTTCGAGCCATTACAGTATAAGGCGCTCGAGGATTTTACCGAAAATAGGGAGAAGGCTGATTGGTCTATAAGCTTTTACGGTAGCCTCATCGATACCGGATTTTGGAATCAACACATCTTCTGCTTCCTTCCATATCAAAGGGAACCTCCCCATATCCAGACAGTTATTAAAAAGAGTCAGCAAAGCTTGAATTAGAGCTCCCTTACAGATTTTAATTTCTATACCGTCTGGCCCATCTGCTTTTCCCTTATTTATTGATCTGGTCCATTACCATCTCAATCTCAGCTTCATCCTAGCAAGGAGCGTTGAAAGATGCAGATGGTATGTCTTTTCCAAACTATAGTTCCTATGGGTCTCGTCATCTTTCTTGTTGTCCCGAGGAAACGGCTTTTCTAGAATTGTTTTTCTGGGTTCTCTTTCCTAGTGCGTCCTTATACAGAGGGCCCCACGGGCAGCTGCATTTTGCCAACTGCCTTTTCCACGAGTCTTTTTTGGACTTTATCACTTCTTTGGCGAACATCCTGCTCTTCTCCAAATAGACGGCCTTGAATAGGTCTCTCCTGGTCGGGTCTCTTTCACGCTGAAACCTCCTTCTTGCGTTATATGCTTCCCTTTTTTGAGCAGTGAGCTGTTAATTCCACCACGGTGCACCCATTATGTATCTTTTTAGAGTAGGCAGAATTTCAATACATGCATTTTGCGCCGCCACTGTCAGGTTTTTTGCAGACTCATCTACATCGGAGTACACATCGTCTCCAACCAGGTGCCACTTTATGTTCTCCTGCAGTGCTCTCCAGTCCGCGTTCCTTGTTGCCAGTCTCAGCCTTGCAACGCTGCTTTCTTGAGAATCTCCATTTCAAAATAAACCACGCGGTTGTTCCGTAACTACCTTGTCCGCCATTGCAGGCTTGAACGAAGTAACGTCGTGAACTGCCTCTCTGGTTTGCAAATGTGGGTGGCGATTCCGGGTCGTTAATTATACTAAAACCATGTCTGTTTTGAAAGTAACTATGAAGTACTCAAACAGCTGGCCTCTGTTGTCAGTCCTAACCGAACCCCATGTTATTGCGTGGGCGTTGAGATCGCCCATTATGACAATATTTCCTCTTAGCTTCCTGACAGTCTGCTCCAGCATGTATATGATGTCGGAATCGAAAATTTGGCATAAATTCCTATAATAGTGAAACTGAGGCCTACTACTTCTGTATTTATTACCGCAAGATAGCGATTTGTCAAATCCGGTCTTACCGTGGCCACAATTTGAGGATTCACTATTATAATTGCACTTTCCGGAGCATTCTGAAAGTTTTCTGCTGCGTATGAAAACACTCGATGATGGCTTTCCTGTCCCGTGACTCTTCCTCCTGAAGTGGGTGGTTCCTGTACTGCTGCTACGACTATCCTGTGTTGCTCTGCCTGTTTTGGGAACTCAGCCATGACAACAGGTATAACTTTAAATATCAATAACTATAATTTAAATTTAAAAAAAAATTCAAAGAAATTAACTTATGACAGTTAAAAAAAAAAAATAGATGGGAGTTAATAAATATTCAGAAGTAAGCCTAGGTAATAGTTGTTTATTTTAAAAAATGTTCCTGATTCAATGTAATCAATGAAATCAGCTGACAGGGGAATGAAAATAGTTGCTGTAGTTACTAACAGCTCATTTCAGTGAAAGTTAATAATTCGGTATTTTTCTTTTATAAAAATTAGTTTTGAATAAAAATATAATTTTTACTGAAGAAATAAAAACAATTTTAGGATGCTGTGTTTCTTCAGCATCATAATAAAACATGTCTTATTTGTATTGTTTAGTTGGGCTATAGAAATTTGCATTATTATCTTCACTGAATTTATTCTTTTGTTTTCTTATCAATTGAGTCTTTATAAATCTTAAAAACAGGCTCTAAATATTGGTATATCAAAATTTGCACTGACACTCTATTACAGGATCTGCAGATTATCTCAGCGCCAATAATTACGCTACATCAAAGTATATCACATTCGGTGTAGACCCGTCTTATGAAGACCCATCGTATGAGAGAGACAGCAATGTCCTCGAGAGCTATGACACGAAATGGTCTTCAACCAGATGCCCAGCATGGATGGTATAATATTTTTTGTTTAAAATGTTTATTTATGTTAGAAAGCTTGGTAGAAAAGGGTGCAAGTAATGAATGATTGATTTGAAGGGAGAAAAAATTGTTTGGAACAGAATTCCCCTGGGAATAAAAAGTTTGTAAATATGACACTTCAATGATAGTTAAAAAAAGTAAAGTTACATTCTCCAAGCTCGACAAAAATACATTACTTTTCCTACTTAGCCATCAGCTTAGGTCAAGCTCAGAAACAGTGACCCCAGCTACCTTCCAAAGACTGATAGATTGTGCCCTGGCTGACATAATTTGTGATTAGTACCTAGCATATTTAATCATTATTGTATCAGAACTCCCCTGGGAATAAAAAGTTTGTAAATATGACACTTCAATGATAGTTAAAAAAAGTAAAGTTACATTCTCCAAGCTCGACAAAAATACATTACTTTTCCTACTTAGCCATCAGCTTAGGTCAAGCTCAGAAACAGTGACCCCAGCTACCTTCCAAAGACTGATAGATTGTGCCCTGGCTGACATAATTTGTGATTAGTGCCTAGCATATTTAATCATTATTGTATCAGAACTCCCCTGGGAATAAAAAGTTTGTAAATATGACACTTCAATGATAGTTAAAAAAAGTAAAGTTACATTCTCCAAGCTCGACAAAAATACATTACTTTTCCTACTTAGCCATCAGCTTAGGTCAAGCTCAGAAACAGTGACCCCAGCTACCTTCCAAAGACTGATAGATTGTGCCCTGGCTGACATAATTTGTGATTAGTGCCTAGCATATTTAATCATTATTGTATCAGAACTCCCCTGGGAATAAAAAGTTTGTAAATATGACACTTCAATGATAGTTAAAAAAAGTAAACTTACATTCTCCAAGCTCGACAAAAATACATTACTTTTCCTACTTAGCCATCAGCTTAGGTCAAGCTCAGAAACAGTGACCCCAGCTACCTTCTAAAGACTGATAGATTGTGCCCTGGCTGACATAATTTGTGATTAGTGCCTAGCATATTTAATCATTATTGTATCAGTACTCCCCTGGGAATAAAAAGTTTGTAAATATGACACTTCAATGATAGTTAAAAAAAGTAAAGTTACATTCTCCAAGCTCGACAAAAATACATTATTTTTCCTACTTAGCCATCAGCTTAGGTCAAGCTCAGAAACAGTGACCCCAGCTACCTTCCAAAGACTGATAGATTGTGCCCTGGCTGACATAATTTGTGATTAGTGCCTAGCATATTTAATCATTATTGTATCAGAACTCCCCTGGGAATAAAAAGTTTGTAAATATGACACTTCAATGATAGTTAAAAAAGTAAAGTTACATTCTCCAAGCTTGATATAAATACATTACTTTTCCTACTTAGCCACCAGCTTAGGTCATGCTCAGAAACAGTGACCCCAGCTACCTTCCAAAGACTGATAGATTGTGCCCTGGCAGACATAATTTGTGATTAGTGCCTAGCATATTTAATCATTATTGTATCAGCTGCGATCCATTTATTATCGAGAGGTTGATGAATCAGGAGCTCGGGGTTAACTTGCGTAAATGCCATTTCATGAAGAGTGGACTGGTATTACTGAGATACCTTATCACGGAGAGTGGACTGAAACCAGATCCTCGGGGGCATCGATAAATACTCCTTAGCCTAGAGATGTTAAGGAAGATCATACGTTTTTGAGGTTGGCATTTTTAAGATTATTAGGTGGTTATTTACCCTCATTGAAATGTCCATGGAATACTCTGTCTAGTAAACGGATACGAGACTGAGATTTGAGGATCTCAAGCGGTGTCTAAGGGAACATTCAGTCCTTATGAATCCTGACAAGAAAAAATTTGTGCACATCGATTGACTGAAATATTGCAACCCGTCTTCCTCAGATGAATCTGCTAGAGAGGAGGATGTAGAAAGAAGAACTGCCCCCTCGAGTCTTAGCTCTGATTAAACGTATTAAGGAGTGCTCTGATAACAAGTGTTTGTGTTTGATACAATGTTAATTTGGTATCGTGTCTTCTCTTAATTCTATCAACTTTTACTAATTACTCATTGCTATATGTCTACTTGCGGAGTTAGCAATAGAAATTTAACTCAGAAAACAACTACTATAAATAGTAATCATTGTAATAAAAAATTTCATACAGGATGTGTGAAACTTACTAGAGAAGATGTGGAATATATCAGTACTGAAGGCAGATTGTGGAGGTGTGATGCTCATAGATCAAGTTAACGAATGGAACTAAAATCTAATGATGGTGAGTTGACTCTGCTTTATTTACAAAAAGCATTAGATGATTTAATGAAGCAGCAGTCAGAATTAATAAGAGATTTAAATCTTGCCGACGAGGTCAGAACCAAAGAAATCGCGGATTTAAAGAAGATTACTGAGGAGAAAAACAATAAAATAGACATGTTAGTATATACTGTGATCTAATTAATAAAGAAAATATAAAATAAAGAGGTGAAGTGAACATTTTAAAAGTTGGACTTGATTATATGGAACAGTATTAGCGGACCAATCATTTGGAGATAGATGGAATGCCAAAAGAAAAAAATCTGGTGCGTGCGGGCAACACACAACTTTCACTTACCAACTCATTTAGACTAGAAATTGACGTGTTTTGTTAATTGCCACTTCATAAAGTTACAAAATTTTCCACATTCATTTCTTATTTTTGCCGTTTATGAGTAAATGAAAAACACACGTGAAAATGATACAACATTTATTCAGTAAAGTGCCCACTCCAATTTATCAATTTTGATGAAATTTTTACTGTCACATCGCGGGTACATACATTTACCAAATACCAAGTTTGATCTAAATCGTTAAAGCCGTTTTTGAGTAAATAAAAAAAACACGTAAAAGTTGGACACAATTTATTAAGTAAAGTACCCCCTCAGGTTAATCAATTTTGATGAAATTTTTGCAGTCGAATCTCGGGCATATTAATGCATCAAATACTCAGTTTAATCAAAATCGTGAAAGCGGTTTTTAGAGAAAATCGAAAAAAAACGTAAAAAGTTATTAAATAAAGTACCCCCTCCCTTTGAGAAATTTTGATGAAATTTTTGCTGTCACATCGCAGCAGGTTTACAGTTTTTGAGGTAGTTTTTCATTTTACCCACTGGGACATATATAATTAGGTCTTTAGATGAACCTACTCTAGAGCATGCAACCTAAAGCTGACCATGAGAAAAACATGGGGATTCCAAATTGATACCAGCTACCCTCAATGACTGCCCTTGAGCTTTATTTAGAGTTATCGCAAATGCGACTCGAACTGGGCTGGGAATTCTTCTTCTTCTTCTTCGATGGCACTACAACTAGTGAAGAGTCAGGGCCTCCCGCAGTCGGAGTCGCCAGTCTTCTCTGTTTTGTGCAGCTGCTCTCCAATTTCTAATTCCGAGCATTTTTTGGGCATCTACCGCCACACAATCTATCCAGCGCAGGCGAGGTCTACCAACCTTTCTTCGTCCAAAGATTTTTTCCTCCAAGAGCATCTTTGGGACCTCGTTATTGCTTAGTCGAGCAATGTGCCCAGCCCATCTCAAGCGACCAACTTTTATTAATTTAACCACATCAGGCTCATTATACAAGCTCATGATCTCGGCATTTTTTCTTAATCTCCATACGCCGCTGCTACACACAGGTCCCATAATCCTTCTCAGTATTCTCCTTTCAAATCTCAATAGAGATGATTCCATTGCCTTCGTCATGGTCCAACACTCGGATGAATATGTGAGAACTGGCCTGATTAGTGTTTTGTATGCTGTATTAGTGTGTTTTGCTGGGAATTCTACTCTATTGAAATCAAAGGGCATAACACTGGAGACAATGGGGATTCCAGGCATGGAAAGCCGTAAGAGCAGAAGGAATGAGCAAGGATGTGATAGACTTCAATCAATTGTTCAATATCGAAGAACAAAGAAGAAATCGAATCGCAAAAAACAATGAGAAAAGCGTGGGTCAAGAAAATTTCGTTCGGACAGAAGAGGGAAAAGCGAGTATCGGGGAGACGCCAATAATTCGAAAAGGACTCCTTCAGCCTTAAAACGTGGATCCCGGTCCGTTCTGGAGGAACGGCCTTACCGGGACTTCTTGGCCTCTTCAAAATCTATAAAATGGCCCTTTTTTTGACTCAAACGGTCGATTTCTTAAAAACCTAATGTAAAGCGAGATCATAAGGATTTGTATAACAATAAAGAATATACCCAGAGATTGGTTGAAGTTATGCAATTTTAACACGGACAGATGTTCACACCTGGTATGAAAGAACCACTGAGCGAAATTTGGAAAATTTAGGACAAACTCTATGGATTTCTATAGACAACAAACAGAATTCCATTTTTATATACATACATAGATTATTGCTGTATATCCCGGTTTCATACGGGGAATTTCATTTTTATAATGAAACGGTCGATTTCGTAAAAAAACATTATAAAACAAGATCATTATGATTTTTATAACAATGAAGAATAACAGCTGAAGATCAGCTGAAGTTATGCAATTTTAATATGGGCAGGTGTTCGCACCTGGTCTGAAAGAACCACTTAGCGAAATTTGGAGAATTTAGGACAAACGGTATGGATTTCTATAAAGAACAAACAAACAAACAGAATTTCATCTTTATTTACATAGATAACTATAAAGGTAAAGACTGTTTATGTTTCTTTCTAATAGTTTTGTTATTATGTGAATTAAGGAGTTATTTGCGTCTAACTGAACCAGTACAGATCGACTTTTACAACTGAACCAGTTACTTGAATTAATGCATTTGTGTAAGCTTGTAAAAAGGTGCCATAGACGACAAATGGACATTAGGACGTCTTACTTTTAGAGTAAAAAGAGACGGAAGCAGATTAGAACATGACTTCTACAACTCTATGGATAAACCGAGGTATTTGAGTCCAATTACACGGCTCACAAAGTTATGGGACACTTTAAACAAAGACTTAGATCTTGATTTCTCTTATAACTTAAGTATGATTAAACACAAGTTATGGAAACATTTTTCCATCTTGAATAAATAATAACATCAGGTTTTTTTTAGTAAATAAAAAAAACGCATTCAGTAAATAAATAATTATCTATGAAGGAGTTGTTTAGAATTATAATTTGTTAATTTTATTCATTTTTTTTTTTATTAAGTTATTCTAGAGGTTATATGCATAGTTCGTCACTGGAAAGGTTTCAATGATTAAAACAAGTGCTCACCCTTGAAATTACATTTATTTTGCAAAAAAATATTATCCAGTTATCTGGCATGCCAAAAACTACAATAAATTAAATAAATACTGAATACTCAGAATACACTACTCATGCAAAAAAAAAAAAAATATACATAATTAATAATGCGTGCACTACTCAACTTGTGTAAATAAATAAATAAATCTATGAATAAATAATAAAACTATAAACGATCAACAATAAATAAACTCTAAAGAAACTGTAACAATCTAAACATACATGCTTTAACCTAATAACTTAAAACTAATAATAAATAACTTAAACTAGGTACTACCATTATCACAGTCTATCATCCTCATAATTAGCATCTTTTGTATGGCCATACTTTCTTAATTACTAAAATATCACAGTTCATTTTAGAGTTTCAAATGCACATGCAACTGAGCCGTTGCCTGAAAACCTTCTCCTCTGGTTACTCCAAAGAGGTACTATAAAGCGCAGTTATTATAATTAGTTAGTACGGACTGCTACAGGTATCAAATATTGGTGATAAACCACATAAAATAAATAAAATAGATATTCAGAAAAAAAAATTCATTTATTTACAGCAAGGTTTCGTAACATAAATTACAAATGCCGTAAACATAAATTACGTAATACAATAAATTAATTACAAATGAAATAGGTATTCAGAAAAGAAAACAAACATGCAAGGGAGAGTTAAGCCTGAGGAACAACTAACTTTTCAATTTAAACTAAACTAAATACGTAGGTACTACAACTAACGACTAAACTGTTTTATAAACTTTTAGTTAAAGCTATAAACTATGAAAAACAAAAGATAATGTTAAAACAATAAAAAAAAAAAAGGTTGTAATTGCCCAAAAGTAGACACAATATAGACTGAATAGCATTAGGTAAACAGTAGAGTTGAAAACAATATGGCCGCGAAAGCGATAGCCAATAGGAAAACACACCTTCATTGACCACACACCACACTGTCTCTATCAAGCCCCTGTAGTTGAACCCAATCAAGGTCATCGCGCCCTGTTCCATCCCAAGCACATTCCAGACAGACTTTGTAGTCCGGGAAATGTGGGCCAAAAGAGTGCCTGACTTGAAGAAATTTTTTGATCATGTAGGCTGGAAATACTCATTTCATAGACAACAAATGTGAGCGTCTGCCACCTCAGATCGGATGCCATCAAGTTTTATAGGCAAACGAAGTCGAAATTTTCGAACTTTTTTTCAATTTTCGCTTATAACTCAAAACCAATTTATCACAGCGAAATTTATGTTTTCTTTTAAAAAAAAGGGTATAAATTTAAGGGAGCGGGGTAGCCCACTGGTAAGGCAGTGGACTGCTGTGCTTAAGGTCCCGAGTTCGAATCTGACATGGCTCATGATATCTTTATTATTCGCCACAGTTCGTCTCGTGGGCCGAGAGACCCTCCTGGGGCAAATCCAGCCTCTATAAAGTGGGTACCCTTAATTGAAAAATTAAGGGGGAAAAACCTGGCGGTTGAGCGTGATCACGGTCAAATCACCTCCTTGCACGACCGCTGACCAAGAAACAGTACTCTTCCTTACATAGTACTGCACCCAAGACCCTTTATGGGTTGTAGTAGTACAGGTTTATAAATTTAACGGTCGACTGAGTTCCTCAAAGTTAAAATCGGTTTTGGAGAAAAGACAACCAATTATCAATTATCCTCCATTTTAGCGGAAAAATGAATTAAGCTCATGTTTCAAAGCCTGCCATTTGAAGAGGGCTACTCCATATAAAAAATGTTACTCCCAACAGTTGTAGAATATCACATTCTGTGTAAAACGAGCTCCTTAATGTTGAAATTTTCCAACTCCCGTGGAGGCAAAGTAATTAAAATTTATTCAGCGCTTCGCCTAAAATTGGTGAAATGTTTGGATTTTTTTTTCCAGTTTATTGCATATAAATCAGCAAATACAGATCAAAAATAATTGCTTTCTCTTTACTATAAAAGGCTATATTATTGCAAATAAAATGAAATATTAGAAGTTTAACTTGGTTTTAGTGGTTTAGCCGGGTTTAGAACATCAAAAGTCCGTATTTTTTACGATTTTGGTGGAAATTGTGTTCCAACGCCTATAACATTAAAACATCTAGTTTAAATGAAAAAAATTTTAGATAAAAGTTTCAGAGCATCGAATTTGGCATGGAACAAGCTCCTTGCACACAACATTAGCTAAATCCTGCGTGAAAATATAAATATAGAAGTGAAATTATAGGTAGAAGTGTGCTTACTTCATAGTAAGACCGGATTTGTGTTTTTTTGTTATAGGCATTGCAACACTGTTTTCACCAAAATAAAAAAAAATACAGATTTTTGATGTTCTAAACCCGGCAAACCACTAAACCAATTCAAACTTCAAATATATTATTTTATTTGCAAAAATATATCCTTTTATAGTAAAGAGAAAGAAATTCTTTGTGATCTGTATTTGCCGATTTACCATATATGCAAAAAAACTGGAATAAATCCCAATATTTCACCGATTTTAGGCTACTAAGCGCTAAATACGTTTTAATTACTTTGTCTCAACAGGAGTTTGAAAATTTTAAAATTAAGGAGCTCGTTTTACACAGAATGTGATATTCTACAACTATTTGAGGTAATATTTTTTTATATGGAGTAGCCCTCTTCAAATGGCAGGCTTTGAAACATGAGCGTAATTCAATTTTCCGCTAAAATTGAGGATAATTGATAATCGGTTTTGGCGAAAAGACTTAACCGATTTTAACTTTGAGGAGATCAGTCGACCCTAATATTTATGCCCTCTTATTTTAAAGAAAACATAAATTAAGATAATTTATATAACGCTGTGATAAATTGGTTTTGAATTATAAGCGAAAAAATCGAAAAAAGTTTGAAAATATCGACTTTGTTTGCCTATAAAATTTGATGGCAACCCATCTGAGGTGGCAGACGTTCACATTTGTTGTCTATAAAATGAGTATTTCCAGCCTAAATGATCTAAAACTTCCTTCAAATCAGACACTTTTTGAATGTGATGTTCCAGGTCTTGACTGACACCAACTTCTATTGGAGATCCACCAGTGACCGAAAATTCCCACAAAGATTTTCCCCTCTCAGATAGTACGGAAAAATTAAGGGAAATATATCTCTAACCTGAACTTCCACAAAACAAAATAATGAAACTTGTCATATTTTGTTCATTAACATTCATTTCAATGTAACGAAAAGAAATTAATAACTTTGATCTTTTTATATTTCAGGTAAATATGGAAAGCGTCAAAAAAACTTTTAACTGGATTAGAGAGAATTATGGAGACAATTTACCTATTTTTATTACTGAAAGCGGATACTGTGGTGACAGCAGTATAAATGATATTGACAGAGTTAATTTTTTTGATGTAATAATATAATTTTTTTTACTTATTTAAATATAACTATATTGATCATATCTGATTGTATAACAACTTTATTTTAAACAGAGCTACTTAAAGGCGTTATTAAAAGTAATCGTAGAAGATGGTGTTAATGTAATAGGATATATCTCGTGGACTTTAACCGATGTATTTGAATGGCTACATGGATACACGTAAGATATTTAAATTTATGTTATTTAATAATTTAAGTTGATTTTAAAATAAGTGATTAATACTATATAGATATGGTTATGGTAATGTTTTAATTTGGCAACAGCTAGCTATAGTCACAAGCCGACAAGCATGGAGCATGAAATAGTTAGAGAAGCCTTTTGATAGTTTGTAACCTGGATAAGGGAGAGCGGGGTTGGTTGGCATAGGGGGTAGTTTGGCCATTGGCTTATAGTTTCCGTCACACCATCAGACCATGTGACCCGCTAGACCTCGGGAGTCTTGTCCTGAGTTTTCAATCCAATGCTAACAGTGTAGAGAAGAGTGTGCTTCATTGATTGATTTTACAACATGTAAGTAAACTTTTATATTTTCAGTAAATTTGGTTTAAAGGCATGGCAAAACATTTGACTCCGATTCTGTTCACATAGCCCTAAACCTAACCTTTCGACTAACCAGTTTCTTGTTTGATTGTTCTCCCCTGTCCTGGCAGCCATCTTTCATATGATCTTTCCTGGGGGTTAGTTGGCTCTCTTCAACTGGGGTTTGTTGGAGCAGTAGCAATTCACAAAAGCAAGGTAAACATAAACAATGGTGAAACTACCAATTGTCTTTAGTTCCAGCAAGGAGGATGAGAGCAATTTTTCCTATTGGGATTATATTAATAGGAACGACTCTACAATCAAAAAAGTGAAAACTGTTGCCAACCAACCCCGCTCTCCCCTACATCGATAGTTCTTAATTTTTTTTTTTTTAAACTTCATTTCTATATTCACGCCTGTCATAACTGAAAGACAATCAGTGAATTCTTAATTTAAACCGAATATCTTGAGGGTGGTGGAACGGTGGAAACTTGATGGGCATGCGTCGGTCTTCTCACGCATGTGAGTGATCATTCATCATCAAATTTCATGAATGAGGCATTATTTTAAAGCTTTTCTTAACCCCTATACCGGAGAAACATACAAATCACTTATTTTGCCTTCGATAGCGAGTTATAAGCGCAAAACCGCGGTTCTTGAAAATCAAACTGATCGAAAAGTTTCTAAATGGTTTCAATCTTTTCGGGTTTTTTTAAGGAGAGCATTTTGGTCATAAACTTTTTTTCGATAAACTCCTTTGTTTGCGAGTTGTAAGCGAAAAACTGCAATTCTCAACGAAAATGGTCGCAGGGCTTTTTCGAAGATTTAATCTTTTTCAGTTTGTCGAGACAAACATTTTTGGCTATATACACGTTTCTGATTGTCTCCGTCGTTTGCGAGTCACAAGCAAAACCATGCGATTTCAGTCATTAGAATCTTATTTTTTACTTGCTTTCGCGAAACCGATATGTGTATTTAAGCATGTGGCGCTTTACAGTGTGCGCTCTTTCTTTGACATCTATGTCCACACATATCGATTCCTCGCAGTCAGTGCCACATATCGATATAACTAGAGTCAGCAACACCTACGATCCATGATTAGCCGTCCTAATATATAATTATAGTGTGTATATAGTAATATAAATAAAATGTGCGTATACACACAGATTTTGTAAATAAGTGCTAATCACATATTATTTACGTCCATTTGGCTTAATGTATAGCGTTATAATAAGATGTCCCATTGTTTTGATAATTGAAAAAGCATTGTAAGAGATTGATAACGCTCGGTGTTGCCATAATTAATTTTAAACGGGAAAAAGGTAGAAAAAATCAAGCCTATAATGATTAGGAAAATTATTCTATAATTCATGGTTACGTGGTTCAAAGTTTTACGACGGAGGCATCACCTTGTTATACCTCGCTTCATGCAGGACGTGGATCGTCCATTATCTGCACTTGATGGACATAAAAAAAAAAGTTCATTTACATCAAAAAATAAAATCGACATGTGAGCTAACTAGTGGCCAAGGCACATTGGTGAAGGTATACTAATTTTTTTTGAAGAGAAAAGATTTGAACCATTCGCGAAACTGCTGGTTCACTTCAGATAATCTGTAGAAAAAAAATAGGAAATACTCTGCAAAGTAAAAAGAATAACTTTCCATGGTACGATAAGGAATGTAAAATGGCGAAAAAATGTATTAAATATAACCTTAGATTACTCAAACGGTCGAATTTCGATGCTCTTATAAAACCCCAATACATAAAATCAAAAAAAATGTATAATAATTTAGTTAAACAAAAAAGAAATAAATATCGATCTTTAATACTCGATAAACTTCAATTATCTAACGACAGCAAAACATTTTGGCAAACAATTAATCAATTCCGATATAAAAATAATCATACTAACTACATAGATATTGATAAGTGGGAAATTTATTTAAATAACTTTTACACGGAAAAAATTATATTCCCTAACCCCCTTCCTTCGCCAACGATTCATGTATTGGACCGAGAAATAACCATAGAAGAATTAAAATCTTCAATAAATAAAATTAAATCTGGAAAGGCACCGGGACCCGATAACATACCAAACGAATGTTTTAAAAATCTGCCGGAAAATTGGCAACTATACTTAGTTTCACTGTTTAATAAAATTATGTTATCAGAAAAAATCCCGGATCAATGGTCTAAATCAAATGTCACAATGCTTTATAAAAAAGGAAATAAACACCAACCGGAAAATTATCGCCCTATCTCCTTAGTTAATAGTATATTAAAAATATTTACACAAATTCTATTAGATAGACTTACTGTTTGGGCAGAGGAAAAAGAATTACTCCCTGATACACAATGTGGATTTAGAAAGGGCAGATCATGTATAGATAATTTATTCCTATTAAATTCCATAGCACAATTAAAGTTAGAATATAGCAAAAAAATCTATATATAGTTTTTATTGATTACAAGCGAGCGTTTGACAGCGTAAATCACAGCCTATTATGGTACAAAATGCACACTTACGGAATTAGCATAAAAATCATAAAACTGCTTCAAAATTTATATGATAATGCCGTAATAAGAGTAAAAAGTGAAGGGAGGCTGTCTCAGGATATTAAGTTGACAAAAGGAGTTTTACAAGGGGAGGTTTTATCAGCTTTTCTTTTCTGTTTATATATTTCGGATATTGAAAACTTTTTCAAAGTAAATGGTGCTTCCGGCTTTCAGCTAACTCAAAATTGTGACGTAATATGCCCTAGTTACGCTGATGATCAGGCAATTATCGGTGATTCCTACACAGATATATCTAAAAAACTAAATATACTCTCAGCGTATGCAAAACAAAACTATCTGGAAGTAAATACGTCCAAAACTAAAATTATATACTTTCATAAAGGCAAAAAGAAAAAATTAAAACAATTTTATTACGATGGATCGCTTATTGAAACGGTTCCCTTTCATGTCTATTTAGGTATCCCTTTATCCTCCTCCGCCCTTTTTCATCGAGCGTCAAAATTTGCTCAGTCAAAAGCTAATGCCGCAATAAATAACGTACTAGACATCTGTAGGAAAACTAAATTGTACTCTTGGGATAGCAGGGAGCGTCTAAATAACTCAATTATCAACAGTAGTTTATCCTATGGTGCTGAAATATGGAGCTTGCGATACCTACAAACCGTCGAGATAGCACATTTAAGCTTTTATAAAAAATTATTTAATTTAAATAAAAATATCCCTCAATGGCTCATAAGAACGGAATATAATATAGAACATTCTAGCATAATAATCTTAAAACGAACCCTAAATTGGATATTAAATATACTCACTCTGGATAACAATAGAATAACAAAAATTTGCTTTGTGAAACTTCAACAAAAACATCAAACCCGTCCATCTATTAAATACAATTGGTTTACACAAATTTACAATATTTTAGATAAAATAAACAAAAGTCATATACTGTTTGAAATCAACCCGAATATTTTTAAACGAAAAATAAAAGAAACATTGGAACTATATAAACAAATGCTGATAAATATAGATAAAAATTCCTTCATAAATAGTAATTACAGTGCCTATTACAAATCTATGTACAATCCCACTCTACAGTTACAGCAATATTTATCTTTACCTCACCTTTCTTATAATATAGTCAAAATAATAACCCAAGCTCGCCTATCGGGCAAGTATCAGATAAAATTTACCCATAAAAATAATGTATATATAATCAATCCACAAGAAGTATGCACTATATGTAATATGAAAACATCTGAAACTCTATATCATTTCATTTCGGTTTGCCCTATATACTCTTCTCTCCGCAATCACTACATACCGTTTATTACTAATGCAACAGAAGCTGAATTCGCGAATTTATTTCAGTTTAGCGATCCATTAATAATAAAAGCAACATATTATTATATAATCAATAGTCTGAGAATTAGATCTTTTATTATTAATGAGTAAACGTCTGAATCAGCTATCTGTTATATAAATACTTATCTAAACAAGAGGATAATAACAATAGAATACAAGTCTGTTTGTGAATTAGCATAAACTTAGTTCATTTACATGTGTTTATGCTGTACCTTTTTAAAAAACAATTTATCTTAATATTTAGTTGATTAATATCTTATAATTTTAATGTTTTAATCAAGGTCGTTATATTTGTTTATCTTATTTATATCAGGCATATATGTTTAATTGATCAATTTTATATGTTTATAATCATTTGTAAGGTATCAATTGTATTATTAACTTTTTATTTTAATTAAGTACAATTTTATTGTAATAATTTTTAGTTATGATATTTTGTACAGGCTGTCTTACTCTATTTGTATGGGGTAATATCCCCAAAGACAAATAAATTATCTATCTATCTATCTATCTATCTACTAATTTTTTTTACACGTTTACGGAACGCATCTATTTCTTTCATTGTGAACACTATTGAACACATTAATCGTGTTCAATTAATTACTAATTGATATCGAGGAATCGGGGGAAACCAGGGAAAAATACGTTGTCCCAAATTTCACGGTGTACGCATTTAATATGTACTCAAATTCAAATAAATTGAATCAGTATGGAACAATGCAGATAACATTTACCATGGAAACTTATTTTTGAGAACATAAACGACCTACATCATTAACATGAAAAGCTAAAAGTGAATTTGTAAGGACCTTTTAACGAAAAATGGATAAAGTATGCAAGATAAGTAAAGAATAGGTTAAGAGAAATATTCTCTGGTTGAAATTAGATTTTAATATTCAATGTTCAAATATTTTTGATCGATAATCCACCAACAATCACTCACAGATGACCATAAGATAACTTCAAACATAGTGTTCAAAGAGTTCCTGTAAACACGTCAATACCATGTCGCCCGTCCTTCGCACGGGTCAGCTAGTAATACATTATTGAACATATGTTTTTTTTTTCCACTAGTTAATTGATCATGTTTCACTGCCAACATAATAAACATGGTCACTATAGATGTTAACATACACCTCTGACTGCAGTCAATTCCAACCTGCCTACTTTAAGAAAGCAACTACTGTCTAAATAATAATTTCATGAAAATATACCTACGTTTAATTCTAGCTAAATAAAGCTTGTTGTCATGTTTCATCTCATATAGTAACGCAAAAATAGAATTAAAGATTAGTGCAAATGGCGGGGAAAGGATTCTAGTTTATTAAAATTGCAGTAAAATCTCCAAACTTTCATTTTTTCCGGCTGGACAGTTCGCTCGCCCCCTGTGCAGCAGGAGTCGACAGCTGAGACGTTAGAAAAAGCTAATCAAGGTCTTTTTTAAATATAAAAAGATTTTCCCACCTTTTCAGTTAACATTTATCTTCGATTAGCTTATTTAAATCTAAGATTTCCACTTCAGCTCGCTAGGTTCATTCAGAAAGAATAAGAAATCCCCAAAGAAACCTTTTCAGAATTAATTTAAGATGAGAGAGGGTAGGATGCAAAACTTTTGTCCAAAAGAGTTCTATCTTGTTTGAAAACGTAAGAGTTACTGACGAAAAAAAGCTTTTTTTGTGTGTTTTCTTCTTTTTTTTTCTAATTTCAGAGCTCTTTCTTGTATAGCGTTGATTTTGTTATGACCCGGTATTCCCCCTATAATTTAGCAAAAGTTCTAAAGTCTCTAAGGGTCTTGACCAAGTCGACCCACCATTGTCCTACCTCGCACTGCCGCAAACAAGACAATAAAAGAAATAAAAAATATTAGTTGGAGCGTACCGTTCAATTTTTTTTCCATTTATTTATAAATTTTTCTGACTCTAACAGACAGAAGTTTGATACTATTACTTCCCTCATAAAAATAAATAAAATCTCTTTTGAAAAAGAATCATTGAATAGATAATCATTTATTGCATAGCATATATTATATAAGCATTTTTCATATGCATTCAGAATTAATAATTAATGGAAATATGTAATGAATAAATTACAGAATATTTTCAAATCATTCTTAAAACAATGAGTCATTTAAATACAAGTAATGAGTCATTTATAAATATAAAAAGAACTTCTTATTATGAAAGACAGAGAAGAGAATTCACCACTCTATTCATGTTCCTTCAATGCACGGAATTCTACAGATGAATATAAAAAACCATTAGACGCCAATGACATTTAGGGTAGAGGCGACGACAAAAATAAAGAAATATAATTAATCCAATCTTAAATTGTGGCTCACCACCAATTTTAAATTATTTTTAAATAATCTATTTTTTGAAGAGAAAAAATTTGGCTCCGCCGGGAGTCAAACCCGGGTCTCCTGCGTTACATGCGAGGATGCTAACCGCTACACCACAGAGCTCGGCTCAAGGCAGAGCAAATCCTTCCTCTTCACTGATACCTACTCCCCCTATCTTACAAGTTTTGTGGGTAGTAGCGGGAGGTGGACAATTTTTGTCCAATTTATGATAAGTTATTGACATAAGTCAATTTTTTAAATTATTTTAATTAATCCAATCTTAAATTGTGCTTACCACCAATTTTAAATTATTTTTAAATAATTTATTTTTTGAAGAGAAAAGATTTGGCTCCGCCGGGAGTCGAACCCGGGTCTCCTGCGTTACATGCGAGGATGCTAACCGCTACACCACAGAGCTCGCCTCAAGGCAGAGCAAATCCTTCCTCTTCACTGATACCTACTCCCCCCTATCTCACAAGTTTTGTGAGTAGCAGCGGGAGGTGGACAATTTTTGTCCAATTTATGATATTTTATTACATAAGTCAATTTGTTAAATTATTTTGATTAATCCAATCTTAAATTGTGGCTTACCACCAATTTTAAATTATTTTTAAATAATTTATTTTTTGAAGAGAAAAGATTTGGCTCCGCCGGGAGTCGAACCCGGGTCTCCTGCGTTACATGCGAGGATGCTAACCGCTACACCACAGAGCTCGGCTCAAGGCAGAGCAAATCCTTCCTCTTCACTGATACCTACTCCCCCTATCTCACTAGTTTTGTGAGTAGTAGCGGGAGGTGGACAATTTTTGTCCAATTTATGATATTTTATTGACATTTGAAAGTCAATTTTTTAAATTATTTTAATTAATCCAATCTTAAATTGTGGCTCACCACCAATTTTAAATTATTTGTAAATAATTTATTTTTTGAAGAGAAAAGATTTGCTCAGTGAAGAGGAAGGGAAGAGGAAAGGAGGTGCTTGAAATCTATGAAGAGGAAGGATTTGCTCTGCCTTGAGCCGAGCTCTGTGGTGTAGCGGTCATCATCCTCGCATGAAACGCAGGAGACCCGGGTTCGACTCTCGGTGGAGCCAAATCTTTTCTCTTCAAAAAATAAATTATTTATAAAGAAATATATTTATAAAAAATAAACAAACAATTTAACTTAGTATCCGCCACGTGTAATGTACTTCGAACCATAGTCAATGTCTCATATTACGTCACATACAAAACCTTACATCTCGACCTCAACTTTCCATTTGTCCTAGACATTATCCCATCCAGATACTTTACAGTTCATCATATACCTTTCTTATCATCCTAGTTCTTCAGCTCAATCCCTATCATGCCACAATAGTCCTCCTTAAGGAAGGTTGAAACGGCAGAGGCCTCGAGAATTTCGTAAATGACCTTATTGGAGTCGTGGCAATGCCCAGCTTCTCCACCCTAGCCGTGCCTGACTATAGCTGAGTGCTCTCACCTAGTCTCCACTGGTTTTTAATTACAGTGATGCGGCTGGGAGAGAAGAAATTGCCAAAAATGTACGTTTCGACAAACTGAAAAAGATTACACCTTCGAAAAAGCTTCGTTGAGAATTAAAGTTTTTCGTTTACAAATCGCAAACGAAGGGGTTCACCGAAAAAATGTTTATGACCTAAAATGCCCTCCTTAAAAAACCTGAAAAAATTGAGACCATTTAGAAACTTTTACGAACAGTTTAATTTTCACCTTATAACTCGCTATCGAAGGCAAAATGAGTTATTTGTATATTTCTCCGGTATAGCGGTTAAGGAAAGCTTTAAAATAATAGGCGGGCGCAAGCGACGGTGCTGCTTCTGCGACGGCGCTGCAGGAACTAGAGAAACGGGGATAAAAGCCGGGCCATTACCTGGGGGCCATCCCATTCATAGGGTTTTTTGGCGTTTTTAATTTATTTTTCCATAATTAAAACCCGATTGAGCTAAAAATCATTTGAAAAATATCTAATAGGTATTGCTCGGTCCCATAAGTTCATAAATTCCCACGAAAATTTCCGAACATAAGTTCATAAATTCCCTGCTTCTGCGACGGCGCTGCAGGAACTAGAGAAACGGGGATAAAAGCGAGGCCATTACCTGGGATTCATAGGGTTTTTTGGCGTTTTTAATTTATTTTTCCATAATTAAAACCCGATTGAGCAAAAAATCATTTGAAAAATATCTAATAGGTATTGCTCGGTCCCTCAGTGTTCTATTAGAAAATCAAAAGACGTGTCATTCCCTTTCATTTCCAAAAAATAAAAAGCTTCTTAAAGAGTGGATTGTAAAATTAAGAATAGATAAGCCTGTTTCGAAACATATGACGATATGTAGTCTTGATTTTAAAGAAAGTAACTATATTTACCCAGGTAAATATTAGTATTTGACATTTTATTATTCCAAAATGCTAGTTTTATGCAAATAACATTGGGACCATAGTGTCATAGATTTGTTTTTCTTTTTTAATTTTCTCCATGGTTGTATTACATCCGTTGTGCTTAATTGTTCCAAGTTTTCAATGCGATGCCTGAAAGTTTTGACAAATAAATAAATAATATGGCAAAAACTAAGCTGTCATAACAATAATTGTATGAATAGGTAATTAATGTAATTACTAACCGAAAAACGTAAAGTTACAATGATGTGTTTGCATTTACCAGAACTGCCAGCTTTACACGAACAATTACAAGAAAACTGCTTATTATTATTAATAAACTTGATTTCCACTTTTATTTGATGGGGCAGTCCTTTAAGATTGCTAGTTTAAGGGCACGAGGCTTGTAAAATAACTGTTTTTTTATTTTTAGATATTATTCCACATGTAAATATGTGGTTTGCATCAAGAATAGCCTGCCCATCAATTAATGGTCTTTTAAAATTACCAATTATCTCTATCACATCAACTAGGTCTAACACCGTTCTTTCCGACATTTTGCAAAACTACTAGTGCACTCTATATTCGATTGCGCCCGCCTATACCTCATTCATGAAATTTGTGCGACGACCGACGCATGCCCATCACGGTTCCACCCTCAAGCTAAACCAAAACACATCATTGCTCAAATGTTTTACGTTTCATATACTCCATCTACAAATATTCGATTTAGCTTAAGAAAAAATCTTGTACTGCCGATATTATCCAGATTACTAACTATCAAAAGGCTTACATCACTGTTTCATTCTTTATGCTTGTCGACTTGAGACTATAGCTAGCCAAATTAAAACAGTACCATAACCATATCTATATTATATTATTACAGTTTTTCGCTTACAGCTATCAAACGAATAATAAAAAAAAAAAAAAATATATATATATATATATATATATATATATATATAATGCGTTGTGAAATAAAACTATATTGCGTTTCTCTGTAACCAAAGTTTATTTTAATTAATTACAAAACTTTTTATAATTTACATTACACGTTTATTTTAATATGAAATCTTACCTGTAACCAAAGAAACAACACTATAAGAAACTATTTCACACCTTTTAACGTCAATAACGTATATTCAACTTGAAATTTAATAATCAATAATAATCACGTTTGATCACAATTAATAGTGGTCACAATTAGGGTCTGGCCACACATGTCCGCACCGGATCCGCACCTTAGCATTAATATAGGTTATGTTCAGAATATTTTTAATTTAACTTACATATTACCTTTAGTTATGCCTAAAGTGGCCTTTGTCTGACATGTGTAGCCTGACCTTTAGGCATAACTAAAGGTAATACGTAAGTTAAATTAAAAATATTCTGAACATAACCTATATTAATGCTATGGTGCGGATCCGGTGCGGACATGTGTAGCCAGACCCTTAGTCTTATTTTCATATGTTTATAATCTTCCCGCTATCACACCTGTTCTTTCGGGATAAATCAATTAAAATTCAAATTATATTTAAAGAAGTTCGGCGAACATCTTTTACATATATATTTATTATAAAAAAATATAATAGTTAATAAAAAAATATATATGTATGACCGAAAATGTTTTCCTTGAATAGATTGACAGCATTTAGAAACCCCTCCGACCATTTTTCTCGCAAAACGCGGTGATTTTTATATTTATCCGGTATAGCGGTAAAGGAAAGCTTTAAAATGATGCCTAAAGGTCAGGCCACACATGTCCGCACAGCAGAACTACTATAGGTTATGTTCAGAATATTTTTAATTTAACTTACATATTACCTTTAGTTATGCCTAAAGGTCATGCCACACATGTCCGCACCGCATCCGCAACCGCGTGTGTGAACGGATACTATCTATCCTTCGTAAATGAATCAGATCCGTGCTGCGGATGCGGTGCGGACATGTGTGGCCTGACCTTCATTCATGAAATTTGATGAAGTATCAAGGATGTTATGGCGTACCGACAAAAAAAAAAGCATGTGCTGTACATAACCTTTTCATTTATAAATTAGTTTATTCATTAAATATCTATTATCATATCAAGACTTACTTTTACCATTAATCAACTTGGGTTACAACATCATAGATTTTTTTTTTTTTTACTTTTATTTTTTTATCCACACCTGTCGCTCAGCCTGCGACAATAAGCAGATGAGATATAATTAAAATAATAGGCATGTCAGGCATGAGGGAGATCGATGCCTATGGGCACCTACTCCTAACTTGAACCTTAAAGACAGGTTATTCTAGGAGATCCTCTTCAGCCTTCTTCGAGTGTTGTCTGACATGTGTGTTGTGGCCATGTCTTGTATAAGTCTATTGGGATATCCATAAAGTTTGTCATGAAATTTTTTATATGAAGACCGAATGTAATCATGTACCATAGAAAAGCGTAAGTCTGTATGTAATGTTTTGTTACCAACATACCACGGAGCACAAGTGATAAGTCGTAGCGTTTTTGATTGAAAAGTTTATATTTTTTGAATCTGAGTCTTTTTTGCCATCCCAAAGATTTGTGAAGCGTAAGTCCATAGAGGTTTTAGTAAGTAAGTGTAAGTATTTAGTCTTTGTATGATTTTTAGAGCCGAACGTTTGTGTAAAAGAGAGTATAGAAGCCTTAGTCGATTGTTTAGGGTTTGGCGTTTCTGCTTTATGTGTGGACCCCAGGTCATCCTTCTGTCGAATGTGAGTCCTAACTAGTGAACTGTGTTTGTTTGTTGAATTGAAATATTGTTTAAGTATACTGGAGCACAGGTGTCATGTCGAAGTGTGAAAGTGATATGTTTCGATTTTCACCGTTTACTTTAAATTTCCATTTTTTAAACCAATGCTGTAATTGTTGTGAATAGTGTTGAAAGGTTGAATGTGCCTGACTGAGGTTTACATGTCTGGTGATGATCGCCGTGTCGTCTGCATAGGTTGCTATTAATGTGTTAGGGTATGTTGGTATGTCGTGAGTGTAAATGATGTATAGCAGAGGTGCAAGAATTGATCCCTGTGTCACTCCGGCCCTTACCGGTCGTATAGAGGAGATTTCTGAGCCCTGGCGGACAGAGAAGGACCTGTTAGAAAGGAATGAGAATAGAATCAGATAGTAAGTAGAAGGGAGGAATGATTTAAGCTTGTAAAGCAGTCCATCGTGCCAAACTCGGTCAAATGCTTGAGCTACGTCCAGGAATACGCCTGTAGCGTATAATCTATCATCTAGAGCAACTGAAATGTAGTCCGTGACTCTGTGTAGTTGGTGTGTTGTTGAGTGTAGTGCGTGGAATCCAAATTGATGTTCAGTTAGTATTTGGTTGTCTGTCAGTATGTCAAGAATACGTCTGTAGAGTAATTTTTCAATAATTTTAGAACAAACCGGAAGCAAACTGATGGGTCTATAAGAAGTAGGGCTATTGGAATTCTTGTTTGGTTTTTGAATCATTAGTATATGTGAATACTTCCATTGCAATGGAAAGTTTGTAGTTCTGAGTATTGCGTTGAATAGGGTTGTGAGGAAGGTTTTTTGGGCATATGTTGGAGTAGCTCAGCTGTTATTAGATCGTGTCCTGCGGCTTTCTTTTTGGGCAATTTTTGGATTTCCTGTTGAACTTCAGTTGGAGTAAAGAAAGAAGGAGGTAGTGTCAGTGGTAGGGGATAACGAGAGAATCTTGTATATAATTTTCGTGTTCACTGTCTGAGTAGTCTGTATGTGGTGTAAACACAGTCGATAGGTGATCAGCGAAGAGTTCAGCTTTTTCAATGTCTGACACGGGCCAGGAACCGTCCTCTTTTCGGAGCGGCGCTAACACCTCGCGATGCTTTAGTAGCTTTTTAGTCTGCCTCCATAAGCTCCCATCGTCAGTAGTGAGATTACTTAAGAAGGTATCGTAGGTAGATTGTTTGAATTTTTGTATTTGTCGTTTTAATTATATTTATTCATACGGTTCTAAGTCTGTTTGTCCGATGGTAGTCTGATAGTCTGTCATACCTTACGAGCTCTTCTCTTGGCTCTGATCAGATCCCTTATGTACTGTGGATAGTTAGGATAACTTGCTGCTCTTTTGCGTCTGGGTATGGATGATGACCAAGCTGATTCCTGAATGTTGTTTGTGAAGATGTTAACAGCTTCCTCGATTTCGTTTTCTGTTTTTAAAAATAAAGGAACAGTAAGCAGCTTATTCAGTCGTTCTCGGTAGCATTCCCAATCTATGTTTCTTCTAGATAGAGTTTGAAGCTCTTCCTTGTGGCTTGGTTCTTCTAAAAGGTCCAAGTTTATTAGGGAGTGATCAGAGCAAAGATCAGAACTTGACCACACCTCGTGAGATATAGCTTATAGTCCCTTAGTAACGAAGTAGTCTAGTAGGTCTGGTATCTTTAGTCTCGATGTAGGCCAGTAAGTCGGGGAATTTGGTGATATGGTGTTTAACGAAAGCTTATGGATAGCAGCATGGAGATTCTTTCCACTTGGAGAACATAATAGTGAGCCCCAGGACTGGTGTTTAGCGTTGTAATCGCCATCAGCTATAAAACATTTTCCTAATCTTATATCATAGATATGAAAACAAACAATAACCTTTTTCTTTTCTTCAAAAGAAATAAGATAAATTTTACTGACTACGGCCTGGCTCAGAGTAAAGAATATGGAACAAATATTTTTTGGCTTATATAGAGCAGCATTTCAGAAAAATGTCAAGAATAGATGATAACAGAGATGTACTTAATAATTTGCTAAAAAACACAGATCCCATTATATCAACTTTTCGACCTCAAAGTAACAGTTTTGTGAAAAACAAAATGTCAAGATTTCAGAGAAAATCCTATTCCGAATGGTAATTATTATTAATTTAGTAAGCAACTATAAAGTTTAATAAAATTACAACCAAATCAAACCTTCCTCAACCGCAATGCTTAAGAAGAAATTTGTTATTTCTTCTTAGAATGATTATATATTCTAGTATATTGTAGTATATGCTTTATTGATGTTTATCAATTTAAAACTAAAACATGTTATAATTTAATGCAAATTTTATATTTTTCTGTTTCAGTGTTAAATTTGGTTTGTACCACGTAAACTTTACAGATCCGCAACGTCCCCGGAAAAAAAAATTATCTGCAGATTATTGGGAAAGATTTCTAAATCAGTGAGCTTGGCATAGATTGCTTTGTATTCTCTCTGATTTATTTCATCTTTTTGTATTCTTTAGACCAATGATTTTTTACTATTACGCTTCTATATATGTTTAAAACTATGTTTTTATTATTGGCTAAACTTTTCTTGTATATTGTACCTTGTTTTAATTTTTTTTTTTCTCGATTGATTTCACATAAATAACTTTGTTTTCAGTATAAAGTCAAGTAAGTCCAGTATAAAGTCAAGACTTGAGAAAAGTGTGGTTGAAAATGTTGGGCTTTTGAAAAATCATGTATTTAAAAGTTTGTTTAACTCTTAAAACGGTTGACAATCACCTAGATAGTTTTATTTATTCATCAAGGAAAAGTTTAAACAATAATAGCGCACTGTTTCTTTTTAATTACAGAAGTTTCTAATTAATTTATTTTAATATTCTTATGTGAATGAAAATTAGGGGGTAGGTCGGCCATTGGCTTATAGTTTCCGTCACATCTGTTGTGAAGGCCCCACCATTCTACCATGTGACCCGCTCGACCTCGGGAGTCTTGTCCTGAGTTTTCAATCCGATGCTAACAGTGTAGATAAGAGTTTGCTTCATTGATTGATTTTACAACATGTAAGTAAACTTTTATATTTTCAGTAAAGTTGGTTTAAAGGCATGGCAAAACATTTGACTCCGATTCTGTTCACATAGCCCCAAACCTAACCTTTCGACTAACCAGTTTCTTGTTTGATTGTTCTCCCCTGTCCAGGCAGCTATCTTTCATGATCTCCCTTGTGGGGTTAGTTGGCTCTCTTTAACTGGGGTTTGTTTGCGCAGTAGCAATTCACAAAAGCAAGGTAAATATAAAGAAAGGTGAAACTACCAATTGTCTTTAGTTCAAGCGAGGAGAATGAGAGCAATATTTCCTATGCAGAAAGTGACGACAGTCTGATCTTCTATCTTCTTCTATTGTCATTCTATTTTCCCTTAAAAGCTGTTAAAAACCGATTCAAAATTATTATACCATTATAGTGTAGCTTTTAATAAGAATAATATGTGTTAGGCAGTACTTGAATGAGATGGCTAAGCAACCCCACCTTCTAGGACAACCTGCCCCACATAGGGGGTTAATTGGCATACTCTAGATTGACGAATTCTTAAATTTTCTATGATCTTAGTATTCAATATTATGTGTTGAAAAAAATACTTGAAGTACTCTAATACTTAGAGTTTACGGTGGTATCAGCCCTATTAGAGTTATATTATCAGGAACGACTCAACAATCAAAAAAGTGAAAACTGTTGCCAACCAACCCCGCTCTCCCCTACATATTTGAATTTTTTTCTATTTTATGGTCACCAAACTAAAACTATTAGGGTTTATTTACTTACTTAATGCGGCTCTACAACCCGTTGACCGGTCTTGGCCTCCACCAGCAGCTTCCGCCACTCGTCGCGGTTCTGTGCGGCTGCCATCCAGTTTCCTGTGCCCACAAGATTTCTGGCATCGGATGTCACTCCATCTCTCAACCGATGTCAGGATCGTCCTCGTCTTCTTGTACCATAAATAGGCTCAGTACGCAATTTCTTCAGCAATCCTGTTTCCAACATATGGGCTACATGACCGGCCCATCTAAGAGGGCCAAGCTTAATAGTTAGGACAATATCTGGCTCTTTTTAAGATTTCATAAATCTCCTGGTTTTTCCTTTTTCTCCAGGTATCACCTATGAGGATATCTCCAAATATCCTTCTTAGAATATTCCTTTCAGAATTATTTATGTTGTAATTTGATACTATGGAATGCTAATGCTGATGTGCTGATGTTTTTTATATTTTTACAATTTGATATATGTTGCATTAACCTGGTCTTTAGTTTTTTTTTTGAAGTTCCCCCAATGTATATTTTTTCACAATCTATCCAATCAATTTCGTAAATAAAATTTTGTTTTCTATCTATCCTATCTTTCATATTACTTAAATATTTATTAATTTTGTTACTGTTATATAATCCAAATTTTATATCTTGCAGGTCAAATTCTTTTAGGGTCTTTTTTATATACTATTTTATATTCCGGGATGAATGATATTCTATAAAATTGTTATTATTGATATCCACTATTCTTTGTATTCAAATTTGTATTATTACCATTGTCATCACTCCCTGTTTTACTTTTCTTTATCGAGTCTTGATCATGATTATTATTTTCATTGGTCATTACACTTTCATTAAAAAATTGTGTAATAAGTTGTTGTTTATTTTTATTATTTTTTTATTGTTTGTTTTTTTTGTTTGTCTGTTTAACGTCCATTTTTATGCTACTAAGGCAAATCTTATGCTAAAAAGGCTTTTATTATTTTCTATTTGTTTCTTGGATCTTTTGTTTAACCTATGCTCTATTTCTGTTTGTTTTTTATTGTTTATTAAAAGCGAAAATAGTGTAAAAAATATGAAATTAATAATTATTAATTTATCATTGATTTCCACTTACTATTGATAAAAATGATTAAAATAAAATATTAAATACAATCTTAACGGTGGTGACACCAAATTAAAAAATTTCCAAATGACAGAGGTAACTTGGTGTTGTGATTTTTCAGGAATAGGGCATTCTTTAAAATTGATTGGTGAGTAGATAAGATGCATTCATACATGAAAGCATGGTGAAGAATTTCAGGATTTTCGTAATTTTCAATTTGGCACTGCCATAAATATTGTGTTGTATTTAATATTTTATCAATCAATTTTTATTAACAGTTGGTGCTTATTATTATAAATCAAAAGGGAATTTAATTTCATAATGAAGAATGTAAAATGGTGAAAGTTATTGTAATGTAAATGGTGTAGGGTGTGCGGTCAAATAAAACAACTATATGCTTGCTATATGTATTTTTCTGACCCCAATTTCATTTTTATTTAACAACCATCATCAAAACATCTTCTATAAACTCATCAACGATAGTTCCCCCCTCTAATCATCGATCAAACCCAACCGTGACTCCACAACTCACTAATCTCACATTATCATCGAACAAAATCCTATAAATTTAAAGATAGACTAAATTATCCTCAGCCTATTCCCAGATATTTAAAAATCTGTAACCCATAATTTTTTTTCCTGAATTATAGCTCTCCATACATGTTTTTTTCTTAGTATATTTTTATTTATTTATACTTTGAACCATTGTATGGATGTTTTGGAAGGTGGAAAGTACCTCCCGCCCAACCCCCACCACTACACCTTCCTAATAAAGATATTTTGAACATTTACCTATGCGAGAGGTAACGTGCTAGGGAAACCAGTACAATTTTAGTAGAATTAGTTTTTTTATAGCAAGTAGGAGTTTATAAAGTTCCCATATAAAATAGAACCTGGCTTGATTGAATAATCAATAAGTGATGAGAGTATTAAGATTAAATGCAGTATCACAAATCAACATGTTACAACTGCTAGTTTTAAATATTTACATCAATATTAATATGTTTACATTTTACCAAAAAATTATAAAGACTTTTAAGATAGGCTACACCTAACTTTCTTATATAAGTTTCTACATCTAAGTTTCTTAAATATAAGGAATATTTTCTTATTCATTATGAATGATCTTAATTTCGTACATTTGACGATAAAGTTGCAATAAATTGGTTCTAGTTTTGCTTAGTCTTGTCTCATATTCAAAACTGACGGTTTGAAAATTTGCGGGTGGTAGAGCTAACTAGAGCTCGCAGGGACAGAGTCCGGGCAGTGGTAGTCCGAGGTGTGGTAACAATGGTTATTTCCAGAAAGAAAAAACTCATATTATTATAGGAATGTTACTAAAATTGTATTTTATTGTATTTTTGAATTCCATTTTTTTCAATAACAATTCTATTCTCTTTAAGTTTGATGTTATGAGAATAATTCTATTTAAGACTTTATTATAAATAAATGATTTACATTTAAAATTTGTCTTAGTTTTTGAACGTTACATATTTATTATTTATAACAATCTATCGAGTTATTATACTTACATTTACGCTTACAATAGTAACTAGTTACACTATTATTTATCTAAAATAACTAAAAGTGTAATACTGACTACTACTAATAATATAACAATATTTGATAAACAGCTTACAACTGTACAGATAGGAATCTTCAAATGAAATAAAAAATAATTTTATTATCCTGGTACTGATGTCCCTTTAGAATAAATTATTGATAATGTTGTAAATTTCAAAATACGAGGATGACAGAAAAGTTTGAGAGTTCTTGATTGGAATTGCTTCTTTATGTCGATAAACTTAGTGAACTATAATGGCTTATATTGGTGGGGAATCTAGTTGTTGTATGCATTAACAACGTTGTAGTATGAGTAAGCAGAATTCATAACCTAAAATGAAAAAAAAAACTATCCAATAAATTATAAAATGATTTCAAAAACAACTAGAATGAAGTAACTATGTATTATTATTTTTTTGTATTGTAATTTAAATTTGAAAACTTTGTTAAGTTAAAATACTCAAATCAATGTAATCACAAGGACCCTGCATGTTAAGACTAACCCCACAGCCACTTAAATGCGACGCCTGTTTCGAGTTGTTCCATCAACTCCGGCGTCTTCGTCGCTCTGATCGTCGCTACTAATATTTTATAGACTATACTAGGAGATCTTGAGGCATACTTTAAGGTGCATTTACACTCTACGAACCTCCTCCTTCGAACAGGTTCTCCTTCGAACCTTGCCGTACCGACGCACAGTGGTGCAAAAGGGCGAAAAATGGGAAAAAACCTCATCTCAAACGAACCATTTGGGTTACAGGCATCAAAGTTACAATTTTTATGTTTTATTACCTGCTGAATCGAATGAAGCCATAGCCAACTCAATCACATTATTGCAAAGGGTCAAAATTTAAGGTCAAAAGGTCAAAAATAAAAAATAAATCTAGTTTGGTAACTATATATATGTTTTTAAGGTGCTAAATCGAATGAAATGATAGCCAACTTAATCAAATTATTAGAAAGGTCAACATGTGAGGTCAAAAAGGCAAAATTTAAAAAAAAATCAAGTTTGGTATGGATATATGCGTATGTTTTTAAGGGATAACTTTCTATAACTTGGTAATATATAAAATCCCAAGTCTTTAATAGTTTTCCTTATAATGTCATTTTGGTATTTTGATAGCTGAGCTTGAATCATCAAAGCTAAAGCTCTATCATTATCCAACATCGCATGTTTTTTTACTTTTTTTTGTGTCGTCGAAGCAGCCGCGTTTATTAAATCTCGGTCGTAATTTGCCTGAAATTCTCGAATTTTGTACAATTTTGCCTTTCTTCCAGATTCAGGGAAGTCTCTTGTAGGTCTACCCCCTAGACTTTTATCAGTAGTAACACTTTGCACTTCCTCAAATCTGATGTCAAAACGATTCTCTAACCAATCCGCATATCTTCTGACAAAATTTTGAGAATTATGATTTACCCCTCTTAGCCTTTTGAGAAAATGAGGCTGAAATCTTCTTTTCACTTGCTGGATAACCTGTGATGATTGTTCTTCATTTAGATAAGCAAACCGTTCCTGTAAACACACTTCCCAAGAACGATCCTTGGTAAACATAATCTCGCACAACACTTTATGTGTAATAGAAAAATTGTCAATTTTTTTTTTTTTTTTCATATACGCCGTCACTAGATCGATTTATTGTTAACACGACGTATGTAATTCAATGTAGAACTGAGGTAATGACTGATAAAAATAATTCCAAGAGATAAAAATAATCCTTTGAAGAAAACTTGTGGTGTTTACTTGAAGAGCATAATATTTACCTGTGAACACATACGGCCGAGTACGGGAATGAAACTAATACCAATTTTTCTCCAATAGTAGTACTTTTGTTTAAAATATGTCACAGAACCTAGTTCGACGGAGTTTTTTTTAAAAGTTCAAATGAAAACACGATAAGTTAGATCTTTCAGGCAGCAAATGTAAAAATCCTTCGCTGTCACTGTTATGCTAAATTTATCAAAATAAAACCCCTAATGGAACCAGTATATATATATAATGATGTTCAAAAGGTTTTGCGAGTAATCGGATAAAAAGTTAGTTTAAAAAAAAATCATCTCTACAGAACAATAAAATCGTGATTTTCACAGCATGTAAGAAAAGTACTACTTCAATGACGTATATACGTCTGGGCTTTGAGATATTAGGAAAAATCGTTTCACAAAACTGTACTACAGGTAGTAAGGTATTGAAAAATTATTAAAATATTACTCCAGAAATATGTTCATTTTTAGGGTTTTTTCCCCTAATGCACCACTGTGCGACGTGAAGCTAACAGCCATTTATAATTCACGTGACGTTAAGCGAACCAATGTGGCTGGCGCACAGTGGGGCGAGTCCACTGTCCGGCCGGACATTGGGCCAAAACATGAAAGTTAAAATTTAGAGGTCTCATTGTAATATTAATAAACTAGAATCCTCTCCCCTTCATGTGCAGTAATTTTTAACTCAATCTTTGCGTTAATAATGATACAATATGAGTTGAAACATGACAGTAAGACATTCATCTTTTTTATATTTAAAGTTAGTATGCCTATATTTTTTGGCTAAACCTAATGGAATGTTTACAGTATGATCAAGCATTGCTAACGAATTGTAATACACCAGGAATATAGTTTTGGAAAAATATATGCAACAGTTACGACGGATCAAACAAATGTAAACTATTTGGTAAAATATAGTAAAATGCTCGAAATTTCCCGGAAAACTACATATACCCTATTATTAGCAAAGGTTTGAACTTTTATAAACAGTTTTTCGATCTTGCCACAATCTGCCTATACTCATTTAAATGAGATTTTACCACACGTGAACACTGAAATCAAGAGTGAATTTGGTTATTTAGAACATCTTAGTATATTTGGGTTTTCATCAACTCACTATCCTTAAATTAATATATTTCGAACCAACTGCAACAATTTATTCACCAAATTACGATTTCCAATAGAATAGCTTTGAACATTTAAAAAAATTGATAATTTTTTTGATATTTTATATTTGCACTGCTTTATAATAATTAGTAAGTTAAAAGAGTACACTATGCACGAAATATTGTTAACAAAAATATTTCACTGTCTTTAAATTACATTAAATTATAAATAGACGGTAGTTGCTTGGTTGAAGTAGGTAGTTTGGAATTGACTGAAGTTATAATTTTGTTAGCCTTTTTTTTAAGTCCTGTCAAACAAAATCAAACGTAGTTGTTATACGACTTTTTGCTCTCCTAACATCATAAATATGAAAAGAAACAATGACCTTTTTCTTTTCTTCAAAAGAATGAGATAAATTTGACTGATACGACCTAGCTCGGAATAATGATCAAGAAACAAATCAGAATCATTTTTGGGATTATAGAGAGCAGCATTCCAGAAAAACGTCAAGAATCGATAGTTCACTATAAACTCCGATCCCATTTCAATCTCAATTTAATAGTGTTGTGAAAAGTAAAATGTCCCAGGAAGCAAGAAGCTTGCTCATAAGGTAGAATGTGAAGCTAATGAATAATTTCATAATTTTAAAAAAGGTATATTGCATTAAATTTGTTAATATTTAATTACATTTTAAACCACAGTAGTTATCTATTTATTACTAGCATTGCCCGTCGCGGCTTTGCCCGCGAGGCTTTAGAATCAATTCTGTGATCATTCTTTTGGTATTGAATTAATATAATATGTTAACTGATGTTCAAGAGATTTAGTATAATCGGAGGTTCCGGTAGGTGGAATGTTGGAGGGGGAAGCAACCGGCTCGGTAGAAGAGAGGGAGACGCGCAATGGAGAGAGTTCACTAAAACCGCCGAAACAAAAAATTGCTTAGTCGTCGTGAACGCTCCATTTTTCGGCTTTAAAACGTGGTTTTCGACTGCCTTTGGGGCTTTAGAGTTAAACTCGTCGTATCAAGATCTTTAAAATGAGTCCAAAATTGATATTTTTTCTCGAAGTGCAAAATTAGGTGTCCGTTAGAGTTAAACGACAATTTCGCCATTTAAACCCCTTGTGGGTTACATTTTTGAAATTCCTTTCTTAGCGGTTACCTAAAATCTAAATATCGAACTTCAGGTTTCTATCATTAGTAGTTTTCGCTCTGCATTGATTCTATCAGTCAGGAAAAAGCTTCTTTTATATATGGAGAAGAGATCGAAATAAACACGCACCATCCCCAATCGTGGGAATCACAGTGTGCATAATTTGATTACCACTAATATTTAAATAATCAGTAGCCATATTATATGTGAATGTCTATTTTAATAATATTGTAACGTTAAATCGATATTTAAATAAAAAACATATGGTTTAAAATCTCAACAATACATTTCCGTTAGAGTTAAACGACAATTTCGCCAATTAAGCCCCTTAGGGATTATACATTTTTGAAATTCCTTTCTTAGTGGTTACCTACGTCGCGTTTAAAATCTAAATTTCGAATTTCAAGTTTCTATCATTAGTAGTTTTTGCTCTGCGTTGATTCTGTCAGTCAGGACAAAGCCTCTTATATATATAGAGATTGTTACAATATACTACTGTAAACGTAATTGCTATAAATTTTAATATAAAATTGTAATTGCATTTTGAATTTATACTAATATATTTTATAATTATAATGTACGTACGATATATATATATATATATATATATATATATATATATATATATATATATATGTGTGTGTGTGTGTGTGTGTGTGTAATGATTATGAATGAAATGAAAATAATTAAGATTCTGCATTCTCAAAAACATAAACTGACAAAACATGAGAAGTCCAGCGAAATTTCGTTGGGAGTTATAGCCGATATCCAACGAGAGTGTGGACTCGTCCCACTGTGTGACGCACCCAACGCTAGCTTATGATAAAGAAAAAATCTCCAGTATCAATATCTTTTATATTATCTGAAAAATAAAAACATAGGAGATGAATTACAATGTATCACAAATTACTCTAGTATCACCTACATCCATTCCTATTGGAACTCGCTACATTTGCAAAAATGTAACGGTTCTTTGTGTTTGATTGTCTGCTTCGAAGTCTGTCATACAAAGAAAAAATATTGAACTGCGGGAGAGATATAACAAAAAAGTATTGAACGCTGCCAGTTACGGTTCAGAGCCCTGATCAAAAAGGATGATGGAAAACTATTCAATAATAAATTATAGAATTCTTATGGATAGATGAAGAAAAGTTAAAAAAAAAAAAAAACGGAGAAGAGTAAGAAAAAAAGGGTATCGTCGGCCTCTTGGTGTATTAGGCTAGGAGAGCCTTCCGCAAGGCTCACTTTAGCGTGCTATGCTATGGAACCAACCAGCGAGGCCTGGAACGATCCAAACATATAATCGTGTACTACAAACTGAAAATATTCGAGGCAATTCTAGAGCTATGTAATCACCTCTGAAATGAGCACCTCTTTCGGTTTCTTCCATCGCAATATTAATGAAAAAAAAAAAATATTTATTCCATTCCCTGCAAAATTAATGTTTCTTTTATTTATTTTTACTTACCGTGGCGAATGAATCGTAATTTATATCTAGTAAGCTGTAGAATGAAAAGCTAATCGGTTTCAAAGTTGCTATTTGCAGGATGTTGATGTCCCTGGTCGCTCCTTGGTCACACCTGTACCACGGTGTGCTGTAAATCGTCTCCCTTAACTCCACTGACTAAAAAAAGTAATTCATTTAGTCATAAATTTCACAATTTTTATTTTTAAATTCTTCTTTTTTTTTTTTCAAAAATAACCCTCTCTAACGAGGGCGTCTGCAGAATTTCATCTTGGGGAGGCAGGTTGGTAAAATTTTTATGTTGGTATTTGGGATAAAAAACAAACTGCTGCTCCATACGCTGACACTCATTTTATGGTTAGGCAGTTGACAATACTCCTGTGCTTTGAATAGTTGCTTTAGTTACTTAGTTAGTTGGTTACGAAAGTTCCTGCTAGTATTAATAATAGCACTATTAACAGCAATTACGAGTATTCTTCTTGGACTCTGGATTGTGAAAGGTTAACCCAAAAACTTGAATTTAGAGAGAGAATGTTCTTTCTTTATGGTTCCAATGGATATGACACAACTTCTGCAGTGTTAAGGATTGGTAAAACAATGACATTGAAAAAAATGACAACATTGTGGGACATAGTGATTGCTACTTATGAGGTGGTATCAGCAGCAGGCGATGAAACGTTTCTGACAATTCATAGCAAGGCTTAGACTGAAGAACTGTGTCAACATTCCACATTTAATAAAGCACAAAAAAGCTCAAAACTGACTTTTCCTCATTTCTGCTTACAAAAAGATCTACAAAGCTGTACTTCTTCAAACTGTAGTGGAAAGTAAAAGAATGGCTGGTTAAAAGGATAACATCAGAGCACTGGTAATGGTGGTGAGGGATGGATGGCATTTTGGAGCCCTTGTAATTTAAATCTTGGACTCACACAGGATATGCAAATGAATAAGGACACTAAGTTTTCCCTTAATTTAGAAATTTTTCGGCTTATTTTTCCGGAGTAACTAGGTATTTTACAATGATTTCTTCCTTTTTGTTTTTATTTTGTTATTTAAATGCTGAAGACGGAAAGAGAGGAACGCCATACATACTAATAAAATAAAACACCTTAAAGTAGAGTGCTGTTTTTAATTCGCCTTACGACCTTTGTTTATGGAGTTGTGGAAAGCTGGTGTTGAAATAATAAATGTATATGTGTGGAATGATTTTGAAAGGCTTATAATGATGATTGAAGTCTGTTTCCACTTTTTTGTGAATAATATAGGTATCTTAATATTCTCGAAAATATTTGAAGACTATTTACAACATCTAGCAAATTTGAAGAAGGTCCCATATTGCGAAATAAAACATTAAGACCTCACCAAGATTGACTTTAAATAGTCAATTATGGAGTTTTTAAAGCCTAGGAATAACAAAATATGACATTTCTTAGGGAAAATAAATTCTCAACATAAATGTTTACCAAATATAGTAAAGCATTTAGAAACACTCCACGAACTCCGAAAAAAACACATTTTAACGGTCCGAGGTAGGTAGTATATGCTTTTACCAAGTGATGCTAGTAGGATTGGTATAGGAGCAATCTTAAAACAAATCAAGTAAGATAGCGAACTAAATCCAGCAGGAATGAAAAATAAATTTTCTAAAAAAGCTGACGCATACTCAAAGAAGAGGATAAGCAACATACCTCGAATCAAGAAGGCTGTACGCAACAAAAATGTAGGCCCATAGCCAACGTTGGATAGAAACAGGTGTTCTTTCTAGGCATCTAGTTTTGAAAGATTTTGAAAAGAAAGATGTGTCCTCCTAGTGGTGAACTTTTATGTATAGAAAGTATAGTTTAAGATGAAAAAAATAAAGAAGAACTTTATATTGAAAAAGAAAATTATTAAAAAGGGGGAAATCGTTTACACAAAAGTTAGAAATAGACCAATAATTTTTGTTCTAAAAGAGTTTGGCCTGAAAAGAATAACGAAAATACACCCCGGTAAATATAGTTACACAACATTACTTACTAACCGGTAAATACAGTTCAATATAGGAACCTGATTTAACTAAATTAGTGTGGTCTCAATCTGTAATGAAAAGGACTCCTTTTGAGCGAGCGTAGCACGCGGAAGTCGAAAGTTGGGTTTTTACAAAGTTATTGAATGTTTATTTCAACTTAAAAAATGGTTTCCCCATTGAAAGGTTTCAGTTATAACCAGCTTATTAGATCTCAGCTCTAGACTTTCACTCGCTACGCTCGATCATAAATGATAACAAACTCCGAACGAGACCTTTGTGGTGGAGTTCAGGGCAACAGTAACGGGGCCTTTACTGCGGAAAACTAAATGAATGGAAATATTTTAATGAAATATTAAAGAAGTTAAATATAAAAGCAATGAGAGCAGATAAAATTATAAGATTTATGAAATATAAGACAATACAAGGTAATACAGAAAAGGAAGCTAGGATAGTAGAGCGCAACCAGTTTGTCCAACAGAATTGTATCTGGTTCGAAAACAAAGAACTAAAAAAAAAAAGTTGGTTATTATCGCTTAAAGATTATAAATATTAATGTAAAACATCCAAAATATTATTTTTATACCAGATCGGTGAGCCTTTGGCCCATGTGTGCTAACAAGGCAACGATGCAGACTTCCACAAAACATATGATCATCGATCCAATCGCAGTTCCTGGAAACTCGTCAGTCTGTAAAAAATAAATTAATGAAAAATAATATTGACTCTTGTTTGCCTAAGATCACCCTTGTTCGTTCTCCGTCCCATCTCGAACTTTCTGGATCTGTCAAAACATCTGTTAAGGCTTCTTCCGTTATAATATAATATAGCTGGTCTTTGGATATAAAAAAATCGATTTTCCTGCCTGGTCTGACACACCTCTAAAATAAAATAAAGAAGAGAAACTTTATTTCGGGATGAAGACTCTTAAAAATAATGCTGTTGCGGCCACCGGTAGTTTTATTAATAATTGCTACAAAAATAATTGTTTATACGCCAATAAAACCGGATGTAGATATCAGGCTCGATTCAATGTCTTCTTTCATAAATATTCAATTTTATTCATAAATATTCAATTTTAAGCATGGAAATTTAAATATATAGCTATTTATGCTAACAAAGTCTTTTCATATAGGACCTATTTTCTTTAATCGTCAGTAAATTTCTGCATAAGGTATAAACATTTTTTAAGTACTAGTGAATATTAATAAACAATATCAATGTGTTTTATATCCTACTAATTATACACCGTTAATCAACATAATCTCAATTCGTAACAAACTTTCTGAAAATATTCAAACTAGCAAAATAATAATTATGAACCCGAAAAAACGATCTATAAAATTTATTGTTTTCATTGCACACCCAAGCGACGAAGGCGCACCAACCAAGAGCTATACGACTTAACAAAGAAACCAGGTGAATATAAGATTATAAGTCTTTGGCGATAGCGATGGGCGGGGCATGTGTGTCAGGCAGATGATCCCGAAGAGATTCATAAATGGACAACTTGCGGGCTGAGATGGATTGCTAAGGACTTCGAACTGGAAAGTGGCTGCCCAAGACCGAGACACCTGGCGTAGGTTGATCCAAAAAGCAATGTCTCGCTAGCGGGTTATAGGGCACTATACAATACACTAAAAGTTGTAGGCTTAATATATAATCATAATATTTGGTTGACAATACTCACTGAAGATGTAGCGAGCATACTCATTGCAATGTCCACCGTTCCAGTGAGGTAATAGAAGAAGACGTAGAAGCCGAAAACTTCGTTGAATTCTCCCGCAGCTCTGACAATAAACAAAACTGATACATAATAAGGTATATCGTGTAACCAGTTTTCTCACCCAAAAGTTACCAATTATAAGAAAAGAAAACATTTCTTCTCATAATCTCTTCCGCAACTAATCGAGGGAACCTGGATAAATTCATTTATCAGTTGCTAGTGTCATAGGTGCCATCCTCTTCACTGATTATACCAGTGTTTAAAATCGATAATTATTTTTTCCAATAAGATTTTATAGTAATTATTCTATCAGATAATAATTAAAAAGCTTGATTTACTCATTAAAAAATCTGGTGCGATGCGCGCAACACACAACTTTCACTTGCGAACTTACTTAGATTAGAAATCGACGTGTTTCGATATGTAAAAGCCAATCCTCAACTTCACACATATTCCACATTTAAGTATATACTTATATTTGTATATCTACATAAGTTATAGAGTATCTGTATATCAAAATTTGGTAGTTCTCAGCACTTTTCGATTCATTATTGCTAATTTATTTATGAAGGGACTAATTTCATCAACATTTGAGTTTTTTTTACTGCTTTATTGTTTTTTACTACGGGTTGCATTTTGCAAATACAGCGTGAAGGTGAATCGATAGGTGTATTTACGTCTCTTATGCTTTTCTGAAAATCAAGAACGATTACTGTTCCTCTAAAATCGCTTTATATTGTTTTCAAAAATGTATTATGGAACAAAAGTTTCTAGACTAAAATATACCTATATTATAGAATATTATCTTATTCCATATTTTTACACACCTGCGATGCCTCAAAAATTTGGGCATCACGTATTTACTCTCTTAAGTAAAATTGATCTTTTTATTAATAAATAAAAGTTTTTTTTTTTCATAATACTGTTATTAAAATTTTGGCTGTCACATTTATATACATCAAATACCAAGTTTGATCAAAATCGTTAAAGCCGTTTTTGAGTAAAAAAAAAAAAAAACACGTGAAAAATTTAGACAAAAATAAAGACAAAATTTATTAAGTAAAGTGCCCCCTCCAATTGATCAATTTTGATGAAATTTTGACTGCCACATCGCGGGCATATACATACACCAAATACCGAGTTTAATCAAAATCGTTAGAGACGTTTTTGAGTAAATAAAAAAAAAACACGTGATGATGAGACAACATTTATTAAGTAAAGTGCCACCTCCAACTGATCAATTTTGGTGAAATTTTGACTGTCATATCGCGGGCATATACGTATACTAAATACCAAGTTTGGTCAAAATCGTTAAAGCCGTTTTTGAGTAAATAAAAAAAAACACGTGATAATGAGACAACAGTTATTAGGTAAAGTGCCCCCTCCCACACACACACAGACCATTTCGCGGGACTTGGTTATTTGGACTCAAGGAACCCCAAAACGTGTATTTCCGTTGAAAACCGGAAGTCGAAATTTTTCACGATCGCAATACTTTCCTTACTATATATTTCAAATTTAGGTAAGTGAAAGTAACAACACGATCATTAACTTTATTGGTTTGATTACAAATAATGATCTCTCACTGAGTGATACTGTAAGTATTAATTAAAAGATTACATTTTAAAAGATAATTTTATTTTTTATTTATTTATTGAAATCTACAACTTTATAATATCAAAATAATAAGTAAATATAGCTGTATAATGTAATATAAACTGATAGCTCTCGAACAGTTTTTAATTTAGTAGATCTCTAGGCCATCTTCTTTTCAGATGCCTCAGAGGATTGTTTGGGATAGAGGAGGAAGCGAGGCTGGAGACAAAAGGGTTAGGATGAGCAGGGAGTTTACTGTGAAAGGTCTGGTATCTGGATCGGGCCAAGTCGGTGAAGTAAGGAACATTAAGGTCTTCATGCATAATTTTATTTAGGACAAAATAAAGAACATTCAGGAATATACAAAATAGTTTGGATTATAGGGATTGAATGCAAGAGGAATTCGAAAACAACCGAAGTTGATAACAAATTCTTTCATTATTGGGTAATTCCACGTCAATTCAACACAGGCTTGAGCCTCACCATTTCAGATTTTCTTGAAATTTGGTATATGTGTACTACTAGTATATACTAGAACAATTGTGAAATATTACTGAGATATGTCTTCCCCTTTTTCTGAATTATTGGACTCTAAAGCCCTCAAAAATAGGTCCAGGAACAGAAAAAATCATGATTAAAAATAGATGTAGATGTTGTCCAAATTTGACTAGGACTATGAGATTGGTGTAGTTTAATAGCGCATTCCATGCCGTTTTATATGATATAGAACGATATATAGGTATAGGCAGACCTATTTTTTTAAAAATATATAAAAACTAAAAAAAAAATCCCCTTTTACAGAAAATTGATATTAAATTTTTAAACTTGGTTTTAAGAAAATTTCTTTAGCACCAACCTATACATTTTTGTATATAGTATGAAATGGCATGGAATGCGCTGTTAAACGACACTAATCTCATAGTCCTAGTCAAATTTGGAAAACATCTGCAGCTATTTTTAATCATAAAATGCTAGATTTATGAAATTTTATTACTAGTTTTCAATTTTTTTAGAAATGAAGACATTTTCATCCCACTTTTATATTTTGTTGTATGAATAGATATAATATTACCTATTTTTAAAGAAATATATAAATTTTTAAAAAAATACCCTTTTTGAGAAAATTGAAATTAAAATTTTAAATTTAGTTTTAAGAAAATTTCTTTACTATCCACCTATACATTCTTGTATATCATATGAAACAGCCTGGAATGCGCTGCTAAACGACACCAATCTCACAGTCCTAGTCAAATTTGGAAAACATCTACAGCTATTTTTAATCATGATTTTTTCTGTTTTGGGACCTATTTCTGAGGGCTTTAGAGACCAATAATTCAAAAGCTCGTATAAATATCTCAGTAATATTTCACAATTGTTCTAGTAGGTACAAGCAGTACACATATACCAAATTTCAAGAAAATGTGAAATGGTGAAGTTCAAAATGAAATATTTTTGTGTTGATTTGACGATCGTTTAATAAAATTATATACCACTCCTCTAAAATAAATAAAAAAATTCTGGTTCGGTGCACATCACACAATTTCACTTACCCCTTCTTTTTTTTACTAAAGTAGACACTTTTGTTTAAATGGCATACTTAAGTGCTACCGGAGAGTGAAAACTAAACTTTCTTCCTCAATGATTTTTTTTTTTTTTTTTTGGAAAGAGGGGACAGTAATTCGTTCAGTGGTGCACTAAGCATGAAGTTGGATCCACTTACTCCGGACTTTCCAGGGATCCGTTTGATTTTTTTTAAATAAATATTTTTTTTAGATTATAGAAATAATTATCGATTTTTAGACTGAACGATGATGTTTTTTGAAAAAATCTCGTCAATAAGAATCGATTTAAAAACAAGCCAATAAAAAGTTTCAACTAAATTCTCAGTTTTTATCGCTTCCGTTTTTTTTAGAAAAAAAACGATGATATTCTTCCCAAGAAGAGGCCCTTTTTAGTGCTTTATTTAAATCAATAGTTTATGTAGTGTTCTAAAAATGATCAAAACTCATTGACAACTCTTTTCACATGGGCATTACGCCTTGCCATGTTAAAGTTGTAAAAGGTGTACTGCGCATGCGAAAGAGTTGCCATCGTGCTTTAAGAGCTTGTTGGAACAAACCTTTGATTCACTAGGAAACGCCACATGTTCCGATCGATAACATTTTGATCGCCTTCTATCACAATGCTCTCTCTCGTTTTTTCTCTAAAAAGTTCTCATTGTTTTTATTAGTTATACAACGGAGCTGACCTTTCAGTTAATAACATAATAACATCTGCAATAGCAATTATTATTTAATAGGCTAATTGACAATAGTACGAGGATCATTCAATAAGTAAAGAGACAAATGACTATAGCTTAAAAACGGTTTATATTAATCTTTCAAAATTAAGACTATTTTTCAACATAATTACCCCCCCCCCACAGTTATGCACTTGTCCCATCTTTCTTGCAGCTTCCTAATTCCCTTGGCGAAGAATTCTTTCGATTTACCCCGAAGCCACTTTTGCACCGTTTCCTTAACTTCCTCATTGTTAGAAAATCTTTTTCCACATAAGGCGTCTTTGAGTAGTCCAAACAGGTAAAAATCGGATGGGGCGAGGTCGGGACTGTAGGCAGGATGAGGTAAGGCCTCCCAACCCAATTCTTGAAGCTTATCACGGGTCAGCTGGGCTGTATGAGGGCGGGCGAATGAATCCATTTGACAAGAGTCCACGGTGTTTGCTCCTGATAGCTGGTCTAACTTTGTGTTCTAGCATCTCACAGTAGTATTGGCTATTGGTACTTCGTGATCTTCAAGGAAATCGCAATAGACTGGACCCTGTGAGTCCCAAAAGATGGTCAACATCACTTGACCTGCTTGAATCTTAGATTTTTTGCGATCTGGAGAGCTAGTGTGTTTCCACTCCATACTCTGCCTTTTGGTCTAAGGGGTTTACACCTTCTGCAACTAAAAATTTAATGACTGAGCGCTGCTCTTCTAAGGTGCAATCTTCTAGTGGACTTGCCATGGTGAATTGAAAATTTTGAGGTTATGTTGACATAAAATGATGAAACAGCTGATCACAGCATATCCCAAGGTTGCCAACTAACACCCCTGAAAACATTGTACACATTCATTGAATAGTTTTATAATTATAGACTTTGTCTCTTTACTTATTGAATGACCCTCGTATATTGACAGTTCGCAGAGCTTAAGGACAGTGGTATCTCTGCTGGCATTGACTTCAATACAATGGGACTATGATGAATTTGGCTTTTTAGGACTTTTACCAGATAACCCACAATAGCCAACGTCAATAACAAATGTAAACTGATATCAACAACTTCCCTTTTTCCCACGAACCCTACTCCCCCCTCTTACTCCTCTCATATTAATGTATTAAGGAATTTATGTTTATAATTCATTTCAATAAAAAATATTGTGATTCTGTAAGTATTGTAAAACGAAATTAAAACGGTAATTTAATTAGTAACGTTCTACCAGTTTATCTGATTTTATAGAAATTTGAAACACTTTAGCTAATGAATCACGCCGTAATTATTATTGTTAGAATAATAAGAAAATAAACCTACTGTACATCACGTAACATTCTTACTTTTACTTTACTACATATGAAATCTATAGCAAAGCAAAATATTACCACCGTGAAAAATTTAAACCCAACAAAGACAAAAATAAACCTGACTCCTTTAGACCTATTAGCCTTCTTCCTTTATGCTCCAAATTTTTCGAAAAACTATTACACGAACGTATTTATATGTAGAAATTAGCCATCTCTCATTATGCCCAGTAATAAAAATTGGCTAAATATGGAATATGAAAGAATTTGATAAGCATATACAGGAGAAATAAAAAACGTTTTTCCAGACAACATGAAATTTTCAATTTCCGTTAATGAGAGCAATAATATACATGTATAATATATAGTTGGAAAGCCGAGGCCCTCAGAAAGAATAATATTTATATATTATATAATATATAATATATTATATAATATAATAATATTTATATTATATAATATTATAGTCATAAAATGCTAGACTAATATAAAATGATAATTTTATGATAATAATGACTAATATAGATAAATAATTTTATGCATAAAAAAATAAGTGATAATAAATTAAATTATTAAGTGATAATAATAATAAATTGAATGCTGGAACAATACAAAAATCAAGAGATTTTTCTCTGCTATCAATAAGCACCTATCGGTTTCTACTCTAAGTAAGTTGGTAAATGAAAGTTGTGTATTGCGCGCATCGCACCAGATTTTTTTTCTTTATAATCTACGTAATATTATTCCATAAAAATGAATTTTTTTTTAATTGACCCCTTCTGAACAAACAATTCTTTATTGTTTTGAGGTCCATAACTCACACCATCAACCAAGGAAATTCACTTTGAAACACCCAATATAATTGTTTTTATTCTTAAACAGATAAGTAGGACTGTTTTTAAATAATTTGTATACTCACTTAATAATAACATGATGGTGCTGAATATTTTTCTTCAGACAGATTTTATAACATTTAGAAAACTTTTTACTGTAAGCACCCAACCCTCCCAGTTTTGGTTTTACTCCATAAACTTGCCGGTACAATCTTGCAGCCCTGGTTTCGATGTTTTCAATTTGATAAAGCAACAATTTGAGATGCATCTGTATGGATAAGTTACTTTCTATTGCCATCAAGCTCTTGGTACAATTCACCAGAGCTATAATAGCAGAAGATAGCAAAATGTAAGCGTATTCGAAAAAGAATGGAACGGGTTCTAACGATGTGAACGGAGAAGTCATAGGAACCGGGAGTTCGAAGTTTACGGCGTAGAGGGTGGCGTTGTACTGAAAGGTTCCGAGCTTGTTGACGCTAGGAATAAGTATGACAGCGACCGATGTGCCGATACCTATCATGATAACGCACAATATATAACGTTTCCGTTCCTTTATTCTGTCGCTCCTTAGTAGCTTAAATTGCTCCTCAAGTTCTTCTTCATAGTCGAAGAAATCGCACTCTATGGTGCGGTACAACTTTGCCACGTTGGAACGTTTCAGCCAGGAATGCCAAAGTATAGCAATGCTCAGGAGCGCGAGGAAGAACATATGCACCTCGTGAACGAAGGGGACGAAGTTGACATGGAAGAGGATCAAAGAAGTCCTGAAAGCCAAGCTACTGGAGTATATCAAGAAGAAAGAATGGGCCAAGAAGATTAATAAGTCCCTAAGACATAGTAATGGTCGCTCCTTGTCGAGGATGGGATAAATGGCAGAAATCGTCGTGAGTTTCTTGAAGGTCTTCTCGATAAAGATGTCCGTGTTCTCGTCGCAGCCAGTGTTCAAGAAGTCGATGAAATCTTTCAACATAGTCGCCATCTCCACCTGAGAGGAAATGTCAAGTTCGTCTGTTCATTAGGGCGATCAATAGCATCATTATATTAGAAACGAAATGCAAACACCGTTTCCGTCAATACGGAAACCTTTTTAAAAAATTTATTCTTCTTCGATATTTATCACTAGGAAACGGATTTCCACGTAAATAAAAAGCCAAACATGCACATATAAATGTAACTATATATTGAGAAATATATAAGAACAAATATCATCCAATTGTTTAAAATATATTTATATTTACATGTAACATGTATATTATACTCGTATATATCATTCAGCATACAGGGTGTCCCGAATTTAAATGGCAAACTTCAGGAACTTATAGGGGATCGAAAAACTAAGACAAAAAGACCTTTAGAGATTTGATCGTTTTTGCTTAGTTTTGGAGAAAAGCGCAAAAAAAGAAACAAAACAAAAATGTTATAGGTAGCGATTATCACCTTTCAAAGTTCGTCAGGCTAGGCAGTGAGATATGTAAACACTTAATGTTATCCTTTACATTCTTTTATTTGTTTACATTTTGGCTTCCTTCTTAGGATTATAATTCCTAAATCAGTCTTCAGTCAGTTACTCAGATATTTGTGTGTGAATAGCGTCAGCCACAATCGCGTAAATCTTCTAATGTTGAATACGCTGAGCGGTTCCTAGAGCATCTGCTGAATATCGCGGCAAGCAATATGGCGAATTTTGAAAGGTGATAACCGCTACCCGTACCATCTTCAAAAAGTTCAGAATTTATTACCTCAAGATTATGTCAAGAGATTGAATTTTAGTAATTTGTTTCTAGAAAAAATTCGCGATGATAATTTATTTCCATTAAAAATTAAATGGACCGATGACACTACCTTTACAAGAGGAGGAATTGTTAATCAAAGAAATTATTATGTATGGGCTCTTGAAAATCCCAGAGCTATTAGAGAGAATAGGTTTCAGCATGAATTTGCTATTAACGTTTGGCTTGGAATTTGGAACGGATTATACTGGTGGGACCATATTTTTTACCTAAGAGATTGAATGGAATCACATTTACACATTTTTTGGAGAACGACTTTTCTAATGATTTAGATGACATTCCCTTACAACAGCGGATTGAAATGTGTTTCCAACTCGATGGATGTCCAGCTCATTATAGCAGAGCTGCTCGAGCTTGGCTGGATATAAATTATCCACAACGATGGATTGGACGTGGAGGAGTAGTACCTTGGCCACCCAGATCACCTGACATGACACCCATGGATTTCTTCGTATGGGGACCCTTGAAGCAAGAAGTTTATTCGGTGTCAATCAACTCAAGAGAACAATTAGAGACCGAATCATAGATGCAGTGCACCAAATATCATCAGAACAATGTTTAGTTGCAATTTATCAAGTGAGTGCTAGATGTAATGCTTGCATTGGTGCAAGAGGACAACATTTTCAGCAATATTTACATTAAAAAGAACATAACATAAACATAAATGTAAATAATTAAGTATAAAAATGAAAACTAGTTTTGTTTCTTTTTTTGTGATTTTCTCTAAAACTAAGCAAAACCGAGCAAACCTCTAAAGGTCTTTTTGTCTTAGTTTTTCGGTCCCCTATAAGTTCCTGCAGTTTTGCCATTTAAATTCGGGACACCCTGTATATATAGCATTTCCAAGTCAAATTCAACCTTTTCCAAGTCAAATCCAACCTTTTCCATTTCAAATTCAACCTTTTCCAAGTCAAATTCAACCTTTTCCATTTCAAATTCAACCTTTTCCAAGTCAAATTCAACCACTTCTTCATGTTCGCCCGGTCATCCCCCTTACCTAAGCATATTATATCATGACCAGATATCCATTAGCATTAATATTAATTTTGTATTTTAGTGGGGGGGGGGGTGGCGCATTATAAAAAAAATAGATTTTCGGATTTCTTTCACACGGGGGTGCAATTTTATGTAATCGGGGGCGGTGTTTACGAAAAAAATATTAATTTTGTATTTTAGTGGGGGGGGGGTGGCGCATTATTAAAAAAATAGATTTTCGGATTTCTTTCACACGGGGGTGCAATTTTATGTATTCGGGGGCGGTGTTTACGAAAAAAATATTAATTTTGGAAATTATTGTGGGGGGGGGGGGGTGGCGCAGAATGAAAAAATTAAATTTTTCGGATTTCTTTCACACGGTGGTGCAATTTTATGTTTTGGGGGGCAGTGATTACGAAAAAAATATTCATTTTTATTTTAGGGGCGTGGTGGGGGGCGCACAATGAAAAAAATAGATTTTCGAATTTCTTTAACACGGGGGTGCAATTTTATGTTTTCGGGGGCGGTGTTTACGAAAAAAGTATTAATTTTGGAAATTATTGTGGGGAGGGGGGTGGCGCAGATTGAAAAAATTAAATTTTTCGGATTTCTTTCACACGGTGGTGCAATTTTATGTTTTGGGGGGCAGTGATTACGAAAAAAATATTCATTTTTATTTTAGAGGCGTGGTGGGGGGCTCACAACGAAAAAATTAGATTTTCTGATTTCTTTCACACGGGGGTGCAATTTTATGTTTTCGGGGGCGTTGTTTAAGAAAAAAATGTTCATTGAGTATTTTAATGGGTGGGGAGGGGGGGAGGCGCCTTATAAAAAAATCAGATTTTCGGATTTCTTTCACACAGGAGTGCAATTTTATGTTTTGGGGGGCGGTGTTTTTGAAAAAAATATTAATTTTGTATTTTAGTGGGGGGGGGGGTGGCGCTTTATAAAAAAATAGATTTTCGTATTTCTTTCACAATGGGTTGCAATTTTTATGTTTTCGAGGGCGGTGTTTTTGAAAAAAAATATTAATTTTGTATTTTAGTGGGGGGGGGGGGGGGTGGCGCTTTATAAAAAAATAGATTTTCGAATTTCTTTCACAAGGGGATGCAATATTATGTTTTCGGGGGCGGTGTTTAAGAAAAAAATATTAATTTTGGAAATTATTGTGGGGGGGGGGTGGCGCAGAATGAAAAAATTAAATTTTTCGGATTTCTTTCACACGGTGGTGCAATTTTATGTTTTGGGGGGCAGTGATTACGAAAAAAATATTCATTTTTATTTTAGGTGCGTGGTGGGGGGCGCACAATGAAAAAAATAGATTTTCGAATTTCTTTAACACGGGGGTGCAATTTTATGTTTTCGGGGGGCGGTGTTTACGAAAAAAATATTAATTTTGGAAATTATTGTGGGGAGGGGGGTGGCGCAGATTGAAAAAATTAAATTTTTCGGATTTCTTTCACACGGTGGTGCAATTTTATGTTTTGGGGGGCAGTGATTACGCAAAAAATATTCATTTTTAGTTTAGAGGCGTTGTGGGGGGCTCACAACGAAAAAAATAGATTTTCTGATTTCCTTCACACGGGGGTGCAATTTTATGTTTTCGGGGGCGTTGTTTAAGAAAAAATGTTCATTGTGTATTTTAGTGGGTGGGGAGGGGGGGGAGGCGCCTTATAAAAAAATCAGATTTTCGGATTTCTTTCACACAGGAGTGCAATTTTATGTTTTGGGGGGCGGTGTTTTTGAAAAAAATATTAATTTTGTATTTTAGTGGGGGGGGGTGGCGCTTTATAAAAAAATAGATTTTCGTATTTCTTTCACAATGGGTTGCAATTTTATGTTTTCGAGGGCGGTGTTTTTGAAAAAAATATTAATTTTGTATTTTAGTGGGGGGGGGGGGGGGGCGCTTTATAAAAAAATAGATTTTCGAATTTCTTTCACAAGGGGGATGCAATATTATGTTTTCGGGGGCGGTGTTTAAGAAAAAAATATTAATTTTGGAAATTATTGTGGGGGGGGGTGGCGCAGAATGAAAAAATTAAATTTTTCGGATTCTTTCACACGGTGGTGGCAATTTTATGTTTTGGGGGGGCAGTGATTACGAAAAAAATATTCATTTTTATTTTAGGTGCGTGGTGGGGGGCGCACAATGAAAAAAATAGATTTTCGAATTTCTTTAACACGGGGGTGCAATTTTATGTTTTCGGGGGCGGTGTTTACGAAAAAAATATTAATTTTGGAAATTATTGTGGGGAGGGGGGTGGCGCAGATTGAAAAAATTAAATTTTTCGGATTTCTTTCACACGGTGGTGCAATTTTATGTTTTGGGGGGCAGTGATTACGCAAAAAATATTCATTTTTAGTTTAGAGGCGTTGTGGGGGGCTCACAACGAAAAAAATAGATTTTCTGATTTCCTTCACACGGGGGTGCAATTTTATGTTTTCGGGGGCGTTGTTTAAGAAAAAAATGTTCATTGTGTATTTTAGTGGGTGGGGAGGGGGGGAGGCGCCTTATAAAAAAAATCAGATTTTCGGCTTTCTTTCACACAGGAGTGCAATTTTATGTTTTGGGGGGCGGTGTTTTTGAAAAAAATATTAATTTTGTATTTTAGTGGGGGGGGGGGGGTGACGCTTTGTAAAAAAAATAGATTTTCGTATTTCTTTCACAATGGGTTGCAATTTTATGTTTTCGGGGGCGGTGTTTTTGAAAAATATATTAATTTGTATTTTAGTGGGGGGGGGGTGGCGCTTTATAAAAAAATATATTTTCGAATTTCTTTCACACGGGGGTGCAATTTTTGTTATCGGTGGCGGTGTTTTTGAAAAAAATATTAATTTTGTATTTTAGTGGGGGGGGGGGTTGGCGCTTTATAAAAAAAATATATTTCGGATTTCTTTCACACGGGGGTGCAATTATATGTTTTCGGGGGCGGTGTTTTTGAAAAAAAATATTAATTTTGTATTTTAGTGGGGGGGGGGGTGGCGCCTTGTAAAAAAAATAGATTTTCGTATTTCTTTCACAATGGTTGCAATTTTATGTTTTCGGGGGCGGTGTTTTTGAAAAAAATATTAATTTTGTATTTTAGTGGGGGGGGTGGCGCTTTATAATAAAATAGATTTTCGAATTTCTTTCACACGGGGATGCAATATTATGTTTTCGGGGGCGATGTTTAAAAAAAATAAATGTAGTCATATATAGTCATTTTTATTTAAGAGTGGGGGGACGCACTACGTGGTATGGGGACAGTGTTTCTCTTCAATTATGGGATTATAACTGTTTGTTAAAATAATATAAATAAAATATTACCAGTGTTGATGTGGGATTTATTTTTCATTTCCATACTTACAAAGTGACCTTGCGTACTAAGCATAACCATAATTTCTGAATGTTTTAAACATTTTTTACTTTCACATACCTATATATGAAATATATAGTAAGTGGAAGTATTGCGATCGTGAAAAATTTCGACTTCCGGTTTTCAACGGAAATACACGTTTTGGGGTCCCCTGAGTCGAAATGACCAAGTCCCGCGAAATGGTCTGTGTGTGTGTGTGTGTGTGTGTGTGTGTGTGTGTGTGTGTGTGTGTGTGTGTGCCCGCGATGTGACAGCAAAAATTTCATCAATATTGCTCAAAGGGAGGGGGTACTTTATTTAATAACTTTTTACGTTTTTTTCGATTTTCTCAAAAACGGCTCTAACGGTTTTCTGATTAAACTGAGTATTTGATCGATTTATATGCCCGTAATATGACTGTAAAAATTTCATTAAACTTGATTAACCGGAGGGGGGACTTTTCTTAATAAATTTTGTATCATTTTCACGTGTTTTTTTTTTTACTCAAAAACGGTTTTAACGATTTTGATCAAACTTGGTATTTGATGTATTTATATGCCCGAGATGTGACTGTAAAAATTTCATCAAAATTGATCTACGGGAGGGGGGACTTTACTTAATAAATTTTGTACCATTTTCACGTGTTTTTTTTATTTACTCAAAAACGGTTTTAACGATTTTGATCAAACTTGGTATTTGATGTATTATATGCCCGAGATATGACTGTAAAAATTTCATTAAAATTGATCTACTGGAGGGGGGACTTTACTTAATAAATTTTGTATCATTTTCACGTGTTTTATTTATTTACTCAAAAACGGTTTTAACGATTTTGATCAAACTTGGTATTTGATGTACTTATATTCCCGAGATATGACTGTAAAAATTTCATCAAAATTGATCTACGGGAGGGGGGACTTTACTTAATAAATTTTGTATCATTTTCACGGGGTTTTTTTATTTACTCAAAAACGGCTTTAACGATTAACAAAAATAATATATGAATGTAGAAAAATGTGTGACTTTGGGAAATGACATTTAGCAAAACACGTCAATTACTAATCTAAGTAAGTTGGTAAGTGAAAGTTGTGTGTTGCGCGCACGCACCAGATTTTTTCTTTAAAGTATTAATAAAAATATATGTTATAAATTAAAACTTTTATTATTTGTACTAAATATCTTAAAAAATAATATATTTTAAAATTTTATTTTCGTTTACAATTCGGTGTTGCTTCAATCACGAGTAACGATTGTAGTAGCTACTTTATGAGCATGATGCTCAAACTACCGACAGCAGCAGCAGGACAACCTCTGCATTGAGTGCGTATTCTCACTTATTACTTTTGCTGAAATATAGTAGGTATTGATTAGATTATAGATGAAGTTTTTTTTTTTTTATATTTAAATTGTTTATGTACATTTTTATATGTGTATTTATATATTTTTTATACTGTATTCTTTAAATAAAACTTCTGAATTTAATCGTAAATTTATAATTTATTTAATTTTACATCAGCTATGTCTTAATCCCTATTGAATTTTTTTATTCCTTTCTACTAAATTATTTATTTGTATTTGTAATTTTTTTTAATTTACTTTCATTTATAATTTTAGTTCCAAATGTTATTTTAATGAAAAGTTCAGTTTTACTTTTTATTCACGGATATTAAAATTATATATTGAGATCTTATCGATATTTTGATACAAAATGCTATGAATTATTGATAACTTATTAAGTTACTAGACATTAGTAGAAATATTATGCTAGTAAAATTTGTTGTTGTAATAGTCCATTAATTTATTATTATATTTACTAATATTTATATATGAATTATAATAATTATAGTAATTATAATAACAATTTTATTTAAATATATATATTTATGTTGTTGATTGTAAACGAAAATAAAATTTTAAAAAATATTATTTTTTAACATTTTAGTACAAATAATAAAAGTTTTAATTCATAACATATATTTTTATTAATACTTTAAAGAAAAGAAATGTTTAAAACATTCAGAAATTATGGTTATGCTTAGTACGCAAGGTCACTTTGTAAGTATGGAAATGAAAAATAATTCCCAAATGAACACTGGTAATATTTTATTCATATTATTTTAACAAACAGTTATAATCCCATAATTGAAGAGAAACACTGCCCGCATACCACGTAGTGCGTCCCCCCACTCTTAAATAAAAATGACTATATTATGAACATTTTTACTTTCACTTACCTATATATAAAATATATTGTAAGTGGAAGTATTGCGATCGTGAAAAATTTCGACTTCCGGTTTTCAACGGAAATACACGTTTTGGGGTCCCCTGAGTCGAAATGACCAAGTCCCGCGAAATGGTCTGTGTGTGTGTGTGTGTGTGTGTGTGTGTGTGTGTGTGTGTGTGAACAGACTAGCTCAAAAACTATAAACCGTGCGATCCTGAAATTGGGTATTTAGTGTAAGTATATGCCCGCGATGTGACATCATAAATTTCATCAAAATTACTTAAAGGGAGGGGGTACTTTACTTAATAACTTTTTAGGTTTTTTTCTATTTTCTCAAAAACGGCTCTAACGATTTTGATTAAACTGAGTATTTGATCTATTTATATGCCCGAGATATGACTGTAAAAATTTCATCAAAATTGATCAACCGAAGGGGGGGACTTTACTTAATAAATTTTGTAACATTTTCACGTGTTTTTTTTATTTACTCAATAAAGGCTTTAACGATTTTGATCAAACTGGGTATTTGATGTATGCATAAGACAAAGATATGATAGCCAACATTTCACCAAAATTGACCAACCGGAGGGGGGACTTTACCTAATAAATTTTGTATCATTTTCACGTGTTTTTTTTATTTACTCAAAAACGGCTTTAAAGATTTTGATCAAACTGGGTATTTGATGTATGTATATGCCAAAGATGTGATAGCCAACATTTCATCAAAATTGACCAACCGGACGGGGGACTTTACCTAATAAATTTTGTATCATTTTCACGTGTTTTTTTTATTTACTCAAAAACGGCTTTAAAGATTTTGATCAAACTGGGTATTTGATGTATGTATATGCCAAAGATGTGATAGCCAACATTTCATCAAAATTGATTAACTGGAGGGGGCACTTTACTTAATAAATTTTGTAATATTTTCAAGTGTTTTTTTATTTTATCAAAAAGGGCTCTAACGATTTTGATTAAACTGAGTATTTGATCTATTTATATGCCTGAGATATGACTGAAAAAATTTCATCAAAATTGATTAACCGGAGGGGGGACTTTACTTAATAAATTTTGTATCATTTTCACGTGTTTTTTTTTTTATTCAAAAACGGCTTTAACTATTTTGATCAAACTGGGTATTTGATGTATTTATATGCCAAAGATGTGATAGCCAACATTTCATCAAAATTGGTCTAACGAAGGGGACCACAACAACGCATTAATTTCTAATCTAAGTAAGTTCGTAAGTGAAAGTTGTGTGTTGCGCGCACGCACCAGATTTTTTTTTTTAAACACCGCCCCCGAAAACATAAAATTGCACCCCCGTGTGAAATAAATCCGATAATCTATTTTTTTTATAATGCGTCACCCCCCCCCCCCCACTAAAATACAAAATTAATATTTTTTTCAAAAACACCGCCCCCGAAAACATAAAATTGCAACCCAGAGTAAAAGAAATCCGAAAATCTGAATTTTTTATAATGCGCCAACCCCCCCCAAAAAAAAAAAACAAAATTAATATTTTTTTCAAAAACACCGCCCCCTAAAACATAAAATGCAACCCAGTGTGAAAGAAATCCGAAAATCTATTTATTTTTTTATTATACGCCACCCCTCCCCATTAAAATACCAAATTAATATATTTTTCAAAAACACCGCCCCCGATAACAAAAATTGCACCCCCGTGTGAAAGAAATTCGAAAATATATTTATTTTAAATGCCCCAGCCCCCATACTAAAATACAAAATCAATATTTTTTTTCAAAAACACCGCCCCTAAAACATAAAATCGCAACTCCCTGTGAAAGAAATCCGAAAATATATTTATTTTAAATGCCCCAGCCCCCCCCCCTACTAAAATACAAAATTAATATTTTTTTCGTAAACACTGCCCCCGAATACATAAAATTGCACCCCCTTGTGAGAGAAATCCGAAAATCTATTTTTTTATTGTAAGCCGCCCCCCCCCCCCCCGATCGTCACTCGAACCTTAAAATAAATATTAATGTTAATGGATAGCTGGTCATGATATAATATGCTTAGGTAAGGGGGTTAACCGGGCGAACATGAAGAAGTGGTTGAATTTGACTTGGAAAAGGTTGAATTTGAAATGGAAAAGGTTGGATTTGACTTGGAAAAGGTTGAATTTGACTTGGAAATGCTACATTAGTATATGAAATAATGTATGTATATGAAAATTATAAAATTTACAAAAAATTATTAGTATCCAGAAGTATCGCATAAGCGATCTAAAAATTGCTTTACATCGGTTGAAAGTTCTTTACACATCAATAGATGTAAATGATTTGAATTTTTAAAGATGACATGTTAATTGGAGTTAAATACACTTCATATTACCTGTTGATCTTTTTTTTTAACATCATAGTTTAAAAGAAACGGAGTAGTTGTGGTTTCAGAGAGTAGTTTTTCAAATACTCTGTCAAAAATTTTTACAAGCGTTTTGAAGGATATCTTTATTTTATGAAGAGTTTCTTTTTTTCGTAAATATCTTTTAAACAGTTGTATCTTGAAGTGCTTTTATCACAAACTTTCTTATTAAGAACAAAAAAAAAAAAAAACAACAGATGATTATTTCTTATTTTAAACTAGGAGTTCCAGAATTTTGTTGAAACCTACACATATACATAAATAACATAATAGTATTTAATCACATCGCACCTTCCGTGGAATACTGTAAAATCTCGAAAATCTAAACTTTTGGAAAATGACGTTTAAAGTTTTTACTTTTTTCAGTTTGCCTTTTTTTTCTGATCGTTGATTTTATTGGCAGAATTTGTTACTTAACTATTTTTCTTTTGATTTATTTTTCACTTTACCTGATTTGCGACCACTCATTTGCTGAAAATATTACCGTTACTTCCCCCACTTCCGTACGTTCCAGCTCTCCTCGGCCAACTGAAGAGCTAAACTTATTACAGTTTATACCACATAAAGATAACGTCATTTTGAATGATTTGGTGTAAAAAAAGCAAAATCTAATTTTTCGGAGATGTTAGAGTATTCCGCGACAGGTGCGACATGTTCTAAATGTGAAACGATATAGATCTGTATTAAAAGATAACCCACTTCCTTTAGAATCAAAGCAAGAAGCTGTTATTAATGTTTGGGATAGACCCTACAGTTTTTATAAAGCCCTTTTAGTACGTGGGACAAATGCCCTACCCTGCACCCCCATCCCCCCCCCCCCCACACATCCCTATAAATTGATTATCGTGGTGTTCCTTGTGATAAAAGATTAAGAAAAACCAATGTTACCAGAAATAAAAGTGACAGCACTAACCCAAAATGGCATTCAAACATGGCGGAATGACGAATTTGATTTTAGTTCTTTTTTTTAAATTACTGACATTCACCATTGCTGCTTCTTGACTGGAACTAGAGAAACGGGGATAGAAGCCGGGCCATTACCTGGGATTCATAGGGTTTTTTGGCGTTTTTAATTTATTTTTCCATAATTAAAACCCGATTGAGCAAAATATTATTTGAAAAATGTCTAATAGGTATTGCTCGGTTCCTCAGTGTTCAATTAGAAAATCAAAAGGCGTTCCATTCCACTTATTTCTAAAAAATAAAAAGCTTCTTAAAGAGTGGATTGTAAAATTAAGAATAGATAAGCCTGTTTCGAAACATATGACGATATGTAGTCTTCATTTTAAAGAAAGTGACTATATTTATCCAGGTAAATATTAGTATTTGACATTTTATTATTCCAAAATGCTAGTTTTATGCAAATAACATTGGGACCATAGTGTCATAGATTTGTTTTTCTTTTTTAATTTTCTCCATGGTTGTATTACATCCGTTGTGCTTAATTGTTCCAAGTTTTCAATGCGATGCCTGAAAGTTTTGACAAATAAATAAATAATATGACAAAAACTAAGCTGTCATAACAATAATTGTATGAATATGTAATTAATGTAATTACTAACCGAAAAACGTAGAGTAAATTTACCAGAACTACCAGCTTTACACGTAAAATTACAAGAAAATTGCTTATTATTATTAATAAATTTGAATTCCACTTTTATTTGATGGGGCAGTCCTTTAAGATCGCTTGTTTGAAGGCACAAGGCTTGTAAAATAACTGTTTTTTTACTTCTAGATATTATTCCACACGTAACTATGTGGTTTGCATCAAGGGTAGCCTGCTCTTCAATTAATGGTCTTTTAAAATTACCAATTATCTCTGTCACATCAACTATTCCTTCCGACATTTTGCGAAACTACTGGCGCACTCTAAAGTCGATTGCGCCCTCGAATTATGCTTAATTTCGCCAATGAATTTAAACGATTGAATCAGCTTCTTAATGATAACTATAAGCTCGGAAAAATATATGTAAAATACGTTCCCTACTTATCAATAGTAAATCTGATTTAAAAGAATACTACATTTTGAATAAACGTGGCAAGTTTAATAAATATCGTTTGAGCCGTTTTTGAGAAATCGTAAAGAGATAACTTCTGATGCTATGCGCGCAACACATGACTTTCACTTACTAATTTACTTAGATCAGAAATCGACCTGTTTTGATAAATATATAAACTCCATTCCTCAACATCCCACATTTATTTACTCTTTTTTGTTTGTCTCCATAAGTTATAAAGTATTATCATTATTATTGGAAAACTTGAAAGTGCTCAGTATTTTTCGATTGATTATCGTTTATTCCTTTTGTCAAGAGGCCTAAAAAAATACTAATTTCATCAACAGTCGAGTTTTTTTTTACTGTATGTATGTTCCTTTTCTACTGAGAGTTGCTTTTTGTAGATATATCTTGGAGGTAAATAGATAGAAGGCGTATTTAAAGAGCTCATATTATTACTAATATGTTACAAATAATATGTTGTACATGATTGATATCAACTTGTCAAATTAATAAAAGAACAAAACAATTTACATTTTACATTCTGGTTATTTGAATGATCAATAAAAACTTAATAATTAGTATTAAGATTAGCATGTTCATCAATATGCATAACGTTACATAATTTTTATTATTTACTTAAAAAAAGTTTTTATTATTTTATTTTATTTTTTTAACCTATCGATGAATCATACAATTAAAGGATTGGTGTTGAGGCCATTTGGTTTTAATTCTTGGCATTGACGAGATTATAATAGGAATATGCAGAATGCATCACCTGTAAAAAAAAAAAAAAAAAAAAATAATAGAGGTGAGTAATAGTCAACTGTTTTTCTATACGACAGGTTGATCCTTAGTCAGGATTTTCAGTTCTGAGTCCAGAGTAACACAGAGACACAGTATTATTCTGGGCTCAGAAGCCCTGATGAAGATCCGCATGTAGGGATCGAAACGTTCGCTGTCAAAAAAAATAAAATATAACTAAAAATCCTGACTATCAATCAACCTATCGAAAAAATAATAATAATTTCAAATTTTTCTTAGCTTATGTGAAATGAGTTTATTTATTCTGGAGGATATATTTTTATTTTATATTATTTAGTTTTTTAAATAAGGAATATCTTCCATATTTTCTTTAATTACTTTATTTAGGCAACGTTTCGGGCTTCAGGTCCATCATACAGGGATATCTCTAGTACATTTTAAAGACTACACAACTATCTGCTGGTAAAAAAAAAATAAAAATAAAAATCCACAAACACAAAATAATATCATAAATGTTAATTATTAATTCACTGGTGTTTGGGCAAAAGGGGTAAAGTCATCAAAATGTGAAGCTTAAACAACGATGTACCAAGCTATTGAAAACCATTCTAAATTCTTTCTGATTGTATTTCTTTATTCCAGAATAATGAATGAAACTATATTCTTTCAACAGAGACTGTAATAAATTATGAATAACGAATAAATTATAGTAAATTATGAATTTTAAGAAGACGATACAAAAAAATTTTGTTTATGACTTAACCCCTATTGCCCAAACATGAATGAATTAAGCATTGACACGTGTATCTTACATAAAATTTTGTTTTGACAAAGAGATGGTTGTGGAGTCTTAAAAATGTACTAGATATTCCTGGAAGATGGACCGGAAGCCCGAAACATTGGGTAAATAAAGTAATTAAAGAAAATATGGAAGAGATTCCTTATTTTTAATGAAAGCCTTCAAAAATTACAAATTATAAACTAAGAGTTAAAACTATATTGAAAATGAATCACAACAATTAAAAAAAATATGGAAGAATTCCTTATTTTTAATGAAAGCCTTCAAAAATTACAAATTATAAACTAAGAGTTAAAACTATATTGAAAATGAATCACAACAATTAAATAAAAAAGCTGTATCACTATAACCCTTGGGGTATAGGCTATGGGCTAAAGGGTCTTGGGTTCAGTACTATGTAAGGAAGCACTGTTTCTTGGTCAGCGGTAGTGCAAAGAGGTGATTTGACTGTGATCACATTCAACCGCCTGGTTGACTGTGATCACATTCAACCGCCTAGGCCTCCTTCTTTCTGACACCTCGAAGGATTACAGCAAGATATATGTATATATAGTCACCCGTCTTTTAAATCAACCAGTCCATTGTGACTCAGGGATAATGGGGCAAGGGTTGTGCGGAAAATGTCGAAAAAAATAAAACTTGTCGTTTTAAAGCTTGAAGAGAAATTAACTATTATAAACAGATTAGAAAAGGGTGAAAGTGTTAAAAAATTGTCCACTGAACTAGGAATCGGCGAACAAACTGTATGGGATATTTTGAAGAAGAAAAAAGACATTTTCGACTTTGTATCGTCGTCGGCCCTTAATATAAAAAAACATACATTTACTTTTTTTGTTATTTTTGTATATTATAATTTAATGTATATAAAACGTTCGTTTGTTAATAAAAGTTATTATACCTTACAAGTGATTTTTAACCTTTTTTTCTATCACATTAAGTCAATAAAATGTTTTAGTTCGATTATCCGGGGTTTTCAATTATCCGTGGACCCCCATACCCATCATTACTCTGGATAATGGAGGTTCTACTGTATATGTATATATAATATTATGTCATGATGTTTGTCTGAGATATAATCCAAAACTTATCAAATGATCTTGATAAAATTTTGTTCATTTTGTGTAGTTTTGCTAAACTAAAAAGGTAGAGTTTTTATCTCGATTATTGATCTCAGTATTTCTATTACGAACATTTAATAAATTAAATGTTTATTAAATATATTTAATTTATATTAATTTAATTTAATATAGTAAATGTGATTGAATAATATATATATTTCTTTTTATTTATTTTTCATTAGCTTATATGTTACAATACTTAGCCATCGAGTCTGGCCCATTTTGTTTTAGTGTGTTCGTAATGTTAAAAATAAAAATTAAATACAAACAATAATTATTATCTTACTTAGTTTGTACTTAATATATATTGATGCAATTTACTAGTTAAAAAAACAAATATTTATTCTGGATGGACTATTTACTAACTACTTAATTAGACCATGTTCTACAAAATAGATATAGCTAAATAATATTCTACTTAATAGATACCAGCTATTAATTAGTTCTGTTATTGACACAACAATGAGTAATTTCATTCTAATTAAATATTTATTAAATGTTATACTACAATTGAGTCTATTGTTTCCTAAATTCTATAAATTTCCTACATACAATGGTATAAATCGATTTTTCAATTCAACATTTCATTTTCATTCGATATTTAGGTAAGGTAAATATCGAAAGGGTGACAACTAGCTTTCGTTTTTGTATTGACTACAAGGTTAGCGACAATAAACATAATCGTCAATAGCTCTAAGCTAGAAGAATGCAAGCTGAGACTGATAGCTTGCCTTAAAAGGGTAAAAAAGTTTAGGTCATTCTTTTTTAACCTTTCACGCTAAGCTGAGCAAATTTTCGTTTTTCAAAACTTAAGTTCAATACTTATGGTACAGTTCTTGAGAATAAAATGAAATTTTCAAATCCCCCCAAGAAATTTGAGGATATTGCCAACATGAAGAGAATATTATATTGTTTATTTAAGTTATTTTTACAGACTTAACATTAACAGTAACATTTATTAGAATGAAAATAAACATTTTTATGACCATTCTTTAATAATTTGAGGCTAAGCAGATGTTATTCAAGTTTATATGATCCTTTTATAAACCTCAACTTTTACAAAAATGTTCAACGTTTCGGCACTATGCCATTTTCAAGTTGAACATCTAAAACTTATAACTCACTGTAATATGTATAGCCTACAATTAATTTGTAGGAGAATACAAATTAAGTTTTAAACCAACAAATAAAATGGGCAATATATATAGCAATATAAAGGATACAATTAAAGTTAAAAACCAATCAGAAGTGATCCATAAAATATCTCGTTTGGATTGCACAGCAATATACATTGGCGAAACAAAGCAATATTTTTCTGACCGGATAAAAATTATGTCAAAAGACAGGTCTAGTGGAACAAATAAATAAAGCTAAGCATAGGTTTGATTTTGATGGAGTTGAAGCAATGCATAGGGAGTCAAGCGTGTATAGGAGAAAAATGCTTGAGGCTATGTCAATTTCAGAGAACATCGATAAAACAGTAAATTTTAAAAATTACTCTAAAAATTTGAACAAATAGGTACTATGCAGAAATTTTATGTAAAATTAATAAATGATTGTCATAGCATTAAAATAGGTTACTTGTTGGATTTAAAAAAAAATCATTATGAATTTTTAGGATGGAAATTAATAATAAATGTAATGTAACAGAGAAGTTAGATGTTGGAGGGGATAAGGGGACTGGTAAAATAATCCATTTGACTTTGAAGCTTTGAGTAATAAGGACTATAGTTTTTAATTAGTAATAAAACTTTTAATTTTTATGATACAAGGGTACTCAGCCTATTTTATTGAAAATTGTGGTCTCAGGTGAGTATAAACATGTTTGATTACTTTATTGTTTTTAATGTAATTTGTAAAGTTGAAATATATTGAAATTTTAAGTTTTAGATATTCATCTTGAAAATGGGGTAGTGCCGAAACCTTGAACAAAAATTTGTAAAAGTTAAGGTTAATAAAAGGACCATAAAAACTTGGAAAATAAACGTGTTGCTTGGATATAATCTGTCAGCAGAGTTGCCAAGATAAAATATAAATATAAACATATATACATACAGTATCAGTCAAAAGTTTAGACTCACTTGTATTTAATTCACAATCTTCAAGTTTAATAAAATAATTTTAACTCAAGAGGTAGAATATGGTGGATATATTCCACCATCATTAACTCCGAGCATGTACGATGTCAGGTACTCGTTAAAGATCCCTATCATAATTATACGTGGATATGCAAAGGAACACTGTAGCATCGTCCGATTAGCCTTAGAAGCTTAAAGGGACGTTAAAGAAACAATCAAACAAATTGTAACTAAATTAAAAATAAAATTATAGTTTTTATGTTGCTAAATAAATAAAATTTTGTTATTTATTTATTTTACAAAACTAAGGGTGAGTCTAAACTTTTGACTGGTACTGTATATACATAGAAAAAAAAATTAATCTTATAACTTAATATAATTACAGAATTATAATAATTATATAAAAAATACTCATATTAGTAGAATGAAATATACATTAAATTAATAATTAAATTCTTTAACTAAAATCATTCTGTAATGTAGACTAGCCTCTAAATATTTCAAAACCAAACCCAATCCTGACCATTTAGGTAGCTACAAAGTTCACTTTGTGTTAACATGGCTTTTTTAAAATATTCTATAGGGTATGGTTTGTAAATAGAACACATGGCAATAACATGAGTTGTGTCTTCTACTGCTTTCAAATTACATACCGAACATAACTGACACAAGTCTGAATTGAAAGGCCTATAATTTAAATTTAATAGCTCACATCTAGCTTTCAATATTAATTTAACATTTTTAAAGGTAATTCGTCGGAAAAATAATTAATATTTAAAATGTGATACATTTTCGTGACAATTGCCCATTTCTTGCCTTTGATTCAGCTTCTTCTTTATCTCTATTTACTATAATATTCAATAATTTACTTACTATCGGCTTCCAGGTATCCACAGAGTTATTCCCATTTTTTATCTGGATCACGTTTGACTCACATAGATTTTTCCAAAATGCAAACCAGTAAATATTTTTATTAATGATTTCTGTCTCTAATAATTTTGAGAGTCTACTACTCGGCAAATTTAAAATTTTTAAAATATATTTGATATGTAATTTTAGGATACTGGTTCATCAGCCTCGCCGCACTACTAGCGCTCCTAGGGGCGAAACATTATACTTAGTCGAGAGGTTCAATTGTGCTAGCTTTTTATCTTATGATTTGGTGTTTCTGTTTATTGTTGTTAATTTTAGTTAGTTTAAAGTTAATTATAGTTAATTAGTTGTAAATTTAAGTTAATTTTTAGAGTTGTTACAGTTATTTTAAGTTAATTTTAGTTAGTTAGTTGTAAATTTGAGTTATTTTTGGTATTATTATAGTCAAAATGGATGAGTACAACCTACAAAAAATATTTAGAAAAGTGTCAAATGACAAAGAAGCAGTGGAGTTCTTTAAAAACTTTGATATTATTACAATTTAATAATAATAATATTAGATGGCAGTGCAGAATCAGAAGTTGCAATTCTGAAAAAGGTATCAGAAAAGGAATGTGGTTAGAGGGAACTAGACTATAAGATAATAAGCATTTCATTTTCCGCTTTTCCTTCTCTTTTTCAGTCCTGCACATCTGTTATCATGGTGTTTATAACCTGACATTTTGATAGTAGTTAATAATAATGCCGCTAGGAGCGCTAGTAGTGCGGGAGGCTGATCAACCAGTACCAATTTTAGTGTGTACAGGAACGTACTATTCATGCCCATTTCCAAATTTAAAATATAATTAGGATTATTTTGTGGAATATTGAATAATCTTTTAACAAAAAAGAAAATATGCTGAGATATTGCCAACATGGAGGAACCCAAAAATCCTGAAGAGTTACATCTTTTCTTGGGCATAGTTACCTACTATGCGAGATTCATACCTGACTTATATTCCGTAACCAGCCCTTTACGGCAGTTGCTCCAAAAAGGAAGCAAATTGCTTTGGACCTAGTTCTTTAACTTCCTTTCTTACATTAAGGAAAGTCAAATTCTATCTTTAAATGACGAAATATTTTCCAAAGGGAGGGGCTGCAGCCCCCACAGCCCCCCCCCCCCTGAATCCGCCAATGGGTCAGGCACATCAAACATCTCAATGATACTTGTTCAAAACAGGGCCTACTCAAGTTGACAGGCCAAGCTTTTTGAAGATCTAGAGGACTACATTAGGAAGTACAATGGATTATGGTCCCATTGCATATGCTTTGCCAAGACATCAGCTTTGAGGAGGCTGCAGGTGATACTCAACACAGCACTTAGGATATGTAACGGAGCGTTTAGAACATTGTCAGTCCAGAGTCCCTCGTTGATGATTATGAGATCCTATCTATTCCTAAAATACATATCGAAATTGGCATCACTACCAAAGCACCCCCTGCACCCAGCTGCAGGGGAAATGGAATTTAACATATAGAGGGATATGATATCGGAAAGAATTACAAAATTAGTCCCAGACCTAGCCGAAAACATGAATTTAGATCACATCCAAAAGTGTCCAACAACTAAACCTGCCTGGTGCCATTATAATATTAAAATGAATATAAAAACCCCAATATTTAAACCCTTTGATAACTCAAAACGTGATTTTATAATAGAATTTAAAATTTAAAAAAATGCCAATTCTTTTCTTAATGGATTTTCCTTTTCCCAAAGCGTCCAGTAGAGGCAAATCCAATAAGTAAAATAAATTTAATTTTCCAAATTGAGTAGGGGAGAGCAGGGTTGGTTGGCATATGGGGTTGGTTGGCCATTGGCTTATAGTTTCCGTCACACCTGCTGTGAAGGCCCCACCATTGTACCATATGACCCGCTCGTCCTCAGGAGTCTTGCCCTGAGTTTTCAATCCGATGCTAACAGTGTAGAGAAGAGTGTGCTTCCTTGATTGATTTTACAACATGTAAGTAAATTTGTATATTTTCAGTAAATTTGGTTTAAAGGCATGGCAAAACATTTGACTCCGATTCTGTTCACATAGCCCCAAGCTCCTTTGAAAAACCTAACCTTTCGACTAACCACTTTCTTGTTTGATTGTTCTCCCCTGTCCTGGCAGCCATCTTTCATATGATCTTTCCTGTGGAGTTAGTTGGCTCTCTTCAACTGAGTTTGGTTTGCGCAGTAGCAAATCACAAAAGCAAGTTAAACTTGCTAAATAGTTAGCAACAACAAGGGATGAAACTACAAATTGTCTTTAGTTCCAGCAAGGAGGATGAGAGCAATTTTTCTTGTGCCGAAAGTGACGACAGTTTAAACTTCTATCTTATTTTATTGTCGTTCTATTTTCCCTTAAAAGCTGTTGAAAAAGATTCATAATTAAATACCATTTTAGTGCAGTTTTTAATAACAATAATATCTGTCAGGCAGTAATTGAATGAGATTGCTAAACAACCCCACCTTCTAGGCCAACCTGCCCCACATAGGGGGTTAATTGGCATACTCTGGATTGACGAATTCTTCAATTTTCTATGATCTTAGTATTAAATATTCTGTGGTGAAAGAAATACTTGAAGTACTCTAATACTTGGAGTTTACAGTGGTATCAGCCCTATTGGGATTATATTACCAGGAATGACTCAAAAATCAGAAAAGTGAAAACTGTTTCCAACCAACCCCGCTCTCCCCTACCAGTCTTGTAAATATAATAAGCGATTTTGTAAATTTAGTAAATTAGGTATTAAAATTGCTGTGTCGTCTGCTAACGTTGGAACCATTTCGTCATAGTTTATAGGTATGTCATAAGTGTATATAAAATATAGTAGTGGAGCAAGAAAATGTTGTAACCCTAACGTGCAGGGTTTGAAATCGATAATTATTAAAATTAAAATAATCCGATCAAAATTTTTATTTAGAATTTTTAAAAATCATTTGATGATTTTTATTGAGAGTGATTTTTATTTTTGATCAAAATTGAAAAAAATCATAACCTGATCATTATTTTTTCGATCAACAATAATAATAATTTTCGACTAATAATTTTATAAATCAAAAACATAAATTTTTAGTTTATTATTGTGATGTTCCAAAGAATACGTTTTATTATCTTTAATGCAATTAATAAAAATATAAAATCGATTTAAATTTTTATTTTTAAATTAAGAATGATTTTTAAATTAAAAATCAGAAATAATAATTATTAGATGATATTTTGGAAAAATAATTATCAATTTCAAATCCTGCTAACTTGAGATCGATCAGATTATTTATTAACCTAAAATTACAACAATGTCGTGCAAACGATAAGAACACAAAGTAATATTAAATTGAAACAGTTCAATGTAACAGTTACTAAAAAATAACTGCATACTTCGCGCCTCTTGATTGACCTTTTATTTTTTCTGCAGTAGAATATTCTTAGAACATTTGAGATCATTCTATAACACATGACAAAGTGGTTATAATTGTAACTGTTCCTGACGATTCTACCACATCTTTTCTTACAAAATAACGGAAATAAATATCTGTTTTGGCCATGTTATATTTATATATACTTAGTATTACTTACCGTGGCAAATGAATCGTAGTTGATGTGCAACAAGCTGTAGAACGAAAAACTTAAAGGTTTTACTGTTGCGATCTGTAGAATCCTAATCGTTCTCTTAATGCCTTCGTCACATCTGTACCAAGGCATATCATAGATTACTTCTCTAAGTTTCACAGACTGCAAAAGACATATACTCAGTCAGAATACATATATATCAGAATACATAAAGACATATACCCTACAGAAGTGTTTTTTTTTACTTTCACTTACCTATATATGAAATATATAGTAAGGAAAGTATTGCGATCGTGAAAATTTTCGACTTCCGGTTTTCAACGGAAATACACGTTTTGGGGTCCCCTGAGTCAAAATAACTAAGTCCCGCGAAATGGTCTGTGTGTGTGTGAACAGACTAGCTCAAAAACTATAAACCGTGGGAACCTGAAATTGGGTATTTAGTGTAGGTATATGTCCGCGATGTGACAGCAAAAATTTCATCGAAATTGGTCAAACGGAGGGGGTACTTTATTTAATAACTTTTTAGGTTTTTTTCGATTTTCTCAAAAACGGCTTTAACGATGTTGATTAAACTGAGTATTTGATATATTTATATGCCCGAGATATGACTGTAAAAATTTCATCAAAATTGATTAACCGGAGGGGGGCCTTTACTTAATAAATTTTGTATCATTTTCTCGTGTTTTTTTTATTTACTCAAAAACGGTTTTAACGATTTTGATCAAACTTGGTATTTGATGTCTTTATATGGGAAAGATGTGATAACCAACATTTCATCACAATTGATCAACCGGAGGGGGGACTTTACTCAATAAATGTTCTATCATTTTCACGTTTTTTTTTATTTACTCAAAAACGGTTTTAACGATTTTGATCAAACTTTGTATTTGATGTATTTATATGCCCGAGATATGACTAAAAATTTCATCAAAATTGATCTAAGGGAGGGGGGACTTTACTTAATAAATTTTGTATCATTTTCACGGTTTTTTTTTTATTTACTCAAAAACGGCTTTAATGATTAACAAAAATAAGATATGAATGTAGAAAAATGTGTGGCTTTGGAAAATGATATTTAACAAAACACGTCAATTTCTTATCTAAGTAAGTTGGTAAGTGAAAGTTTGTTTGCTCTTCTCATTCTTGTCAATAGACCTTTACCAATACCCATTGGAATTGGGGTCTAATTCTTTACTTGTGACTTCAAATGCTGTTCAGTTGACTACACCCACTCTTAGTACTTCCTATCATACTCATGATTGATGATTGGTGAATATTTGTTATTCATGATTGATGAATATTAGGTATTCATGATTGATGAATATTATATTAATCCTAGCTCATGAATAAATGAATACCAGTTAGTCATTATTCATTTCAAATGAATACCATAAACACTCAATAATCATTAAAAATACTCCGCACTGATTATGAATAATGGATATTCATTATTCATTTGTTTTATGGATACAATCATTCATATTCATGAATTATCTTAATAATTAATCATTATTCAGATTAAAATTTGCCCAACTCTGAAGAGAAATAAAGGAGGTATATTCAATTCTATTATATCAGACAAGACTATTATATCATTAGTTAGTTACCTTTAATTATAAAGGTTTATACTTTTTGAGGTAGTCTGTTCACACACACACAGGCCATATAATAATACTACCCCAAAACGTGTATTTCTGTTGAAAACCGGAAGTCGAAATTTTTCACGATCGCATTATTTTCCCTTACTATATATTTCATATAAGTTAGAGTCGGTAATTATTTTTCTGAGAAGTTTTAGGTCCGCTCTGGTTTGAAACAAGGAGATTCTCACCTATTTTATTTAATTTAGCGCTGGAATATGCCATTAGGGAGGTGACACGTACCGGAAAGGGCTTGAATTTGGGAGGGAATATACCTGTGCTCGGATATGCCGATGATTTGGTATTGCTTGGGGAGGACGTGGAAACCATAGAAATGAACACAAAAACGTTGATGAAAGCCGGAAAAGAACTTGGACTAGAAATAAATACGGATAAGACAAAATATATGGTTAGTCGTAGAAGTGGTGAGGATTTCGCTGATATCAATGTAGTGGGGAATACGTTTAAACACGTAGAGAAATTTAGATATTTAGGGGCGATGGTAACTTGAAAAAATGAAATCGATGAGAAAATTAAGGCTCGATTAAAAGCCGGTAATGCTTGCTACTTTTTAGTCGCGAAATCGCTTAGCTCACGCCTTCTGTCCCGAAACTTAAAATTTAGGATTTATAAAACTATTATTTTTAAATAATTTATTTTTTGAAGAGAAAAGACTTGGCTCCGCCGGGAGTCGAACCCGGGTCACCTGCGTTACATGCGAAGATGCTAACCGCTACACCACAGAGCTCGGCTCAAGGCAGAGCAAATCCTTCCTCTTCACTGATACCTACTCCCCTATCTCACAAGTTTTGCGAGCAGTAGCGGGAGGTGGACAAATTTTGTCCAATTTATGATATTTATTGACATAAGTTTAAATCGACTTATGGTCAATGTCTAGTCATAAGTCGAGGACTTATGGTAACGCAGGAGACCCGGGTTCGACTTCCGGCGGAGCCAAGTCTTTTCTCTTCAAAAAATAAATTATGTAAAAATAATTTAAAATTGGTGGTCAGCCACAATTTAAGATTGGATTAATTAAAACTATTATTCTTCCAACGGTCCTTTACGGATGTGAAACTTGGGCGCAGGTGAAAGTATTGCGCAGAATATTCGGACCGAAGAGGGATGAACTAACCGGAAAATTTAGACGCTTACATAACGCCGAACTGAGCGAGCTTTACCCAGTAAATATAATTGACGTGATTGCAGCAAGACGAATAAAATGGGCGTGTAAAATTGCGAAACTTGGTTGTCAACGAATCCCGAAAAGATTAATAAGCGCGGTACCAAATGGGAAACGTCCGAGGGGGAGGCCGAGACGGAGGTGGGAGGATTGCGTTAGGGCGGATCTAACGAGGTTGGGTCTGGAAGACGGTCGATGGATCGAGGTGTGCAGTGAGCGAGTGGTGGTGTTGGCATCGAACCTTCGGGTTCGTTAAGCCTTTATTATATATATATATATTTCATATATAGGTAAGTGAAAGTAAAAATATATTACTTAAAAAAGTAAGATACCTTACCAAATCTGTTAGATTTTGTCCCATGTTCGCAAATACGAAAACAAATCCAACCTCTATGATGCATATTATCATTGCGCCGACGGTAGTACCAGGAAATTCTTCCGTCTGAAATTATTAAAAAAAAAAAATTTACATGCTTGATCATTCCAATCCTCATCTAATAAGCCCGTTTCCTTATTATCTATATGAACAATTAAAATATTCCTCATCACCAATATCTGTATCTTCGCTTAATTTTTCTGTTGCTAAAAAAAAATCCAACTACCAAATTTTGGTATTGAAAAACACAGCTACGTCATAGCTGCCAGATAGAAATGCATATAACAAAACTAGGTTGTTATATGCATTTCTTCTTCAGGGTTTGATCATGTGACTGCCAAGCTTTCACCCATCTTGCTGTGGGCTTCTACAGGGCCTATATATTAGTCTTGAAATGTTGATTAGGATTTGCTCAAAAGTTACTCTTGAGCAGTTAGAACCTTGTCAAACCAATGCCACGGTTTGTTTTGTCACAAACTGATCATCATTAACGATAAACAAAATTATTGTTATTTTAACGATTAACCATGATTAACAAAAGTATTTTAGGGAATGAGAAAGTATAAAAATACTACAACTACTAAAAATACAAAGAAATTTCTTCAATTAGCATATGTTGCCTGATGGAAACAAAACTGGGTTGAATGTAGTGGCGGGATGGCCGAGTGGCTAAACGTGTTAGAAAATACGCGTTGCCACTGACAACAGGACAGATGATTTGAGAACCAGAAGATAGCAAGTTCAAAACCCGGAGCCAGGGGAAATTCAATAATACTCGGCATTAATCCCCCACCATCTCCCCTGGCCCGGGAAACCCCGTATAGCTTAAACGGCGAGGAAGGGGTGGACCCAAAAGAAAAGAAAGAAAAAAAAAAAGAAAAAACTGGGTTAAATGTTATTTTAGGTTTCCATGGTCTGAATCTGTTATATGCTGTTATGAAATTGAAATTGAAATTAAGAAAATTATATACTTTCCAATCCTAATCAAGATTGGAAAGTATATAATTTTCTTAATCATCTGTCCGGTTGTCAGTGGCAACGCGTATTTTCTAACACGTTTAGCCACTCGGCCATCCCGCCACTACATTCAACCCAGTTTTGTTTCCATCAGGCAACATATGCTAATTGAAGAAATTTCTTTGTATTTTTAGTAGTTGAAGTATTTTTATACTTTCTCATTCCCTAAAATACTTTTGTTAATCATGGTTAATCGTTAAAATAACAATAATTTTGTTTGTCGTTAATTCATTAATGATGATCAGTTTGTGACAAAACAAACCGTGGCATTGGTTTGACAAGGTTCTAACTGCTCAAGAGTAACTTTTGAGAAAAACAAGTTTGAATTTTCCTTTTGCAATATTTTATTTGTTTATTGATGAATTTGTTTTTTATGCTTTCTGAGGGCTTACTACTACTTTATAAATCAGAACAAGAGGAAGCTTTGCATTTTAGTTTGTCACATATTATGAATACAGACTATGTACTTTTGCAGTTAGAACCTTGTCACTCCCAACTTTGATCAACTTGATGAGAGTGACAAAGTTCTAACTGCACATACAACCATGTCAAATTGAAAATGCAAGTAAAAATCAGGCTTAGAGTGAAAATGACATATTTTATTTTGTGAAAATTTACTAGAATAAACAAATAAACAACTATTTTATACCTAACTTTCAAGTTTTACATGAGTTTGATAATATTTTTTTAGAAAATTAATGGCCTTTGCACAAAAATACTGAGAATTTCGGCTTTCTAGTTCAAGATGGCATTGTAGAACTCTCGATCCTGAAGGGGCATGTAAGCACTTTTAATGTCTTCTTTCTTAAGGTCCGGGATTGTGGTGGTACATCAAAAAAATTTTGGACGTACTTCAAAAACAGAGAGACGTGAAGGCTCAGTTTGATGCTTCTTAGACTTCGACGTATTGCGCTATTTGGAGTTTCCATGAATTTAATGTTTGCAGCGTTGTAGGGTTCTAATTCATCATGACTCGTTTGTATAAAATCTCCCCAAATGCTTGTGTATATTGAATTATGGATACTTTCGTATAAGGCACTGCTTTGTAGTTCAGTAGTTTATTAGTTTCAGAGAAGTTTTTCAACTCATTCATTTCATTTCAAATTCAGAGGCTCTCATTTGAATGATTTTATATGTATTTTGACAATTTATGCCTTTCAACAATCTTATTAGACCTAACGGTGAATAAAATTCGATTTTGTTCATTGCCTTTTCAATGTGTGAATGCACACCATCAACCTCTTGCACACATGAATGTCCTGGCAATGAGTATTTCATTGTCACTGATTTTATTTCAGGGTGGTCCCTCAAAAAGTCTAGGATAGCGTTTGACATTATTGAGTTCCTATTCTGGGGAACACACGAGTCTGACCAAGTAATGAGCTCACTTATGTCATTTTCTCCAGCGACAACTTCTATAATTCTTCACAGGGCACTTCCAATGTCATTTCTGGATCTACCTCCTAACGTGTCATTCCAAAGAGCACAATAAACTCTTTTAGTCACACTATAATATGCTGTTAAGTTGAAACAGGTCAATTTTCTTAAATAGAATAGTGAGCTGATTTCAGCATGTGGAGTAAATATAACATTCTCTAGGTCAAACAACAACACTGGTAAGTTTTTTCCTCTTTTTCTTTTTTTTCGGGATTCCCTCATTACATTTTTCAGATTAATGTGCCATTTGTAGTCCGTTTTCATTTCTTCAGTAAGGGTTTCTGTTTGTTTGGCTGTTTTATCCATTTCACAAAAATCGCATCTGTCCGTTTTTGGTATGTGAAATCCCAAGTTAAATTCAGTGTTGAAAATTTTTCTGTATTGAGAGTCTTATACTGGATGGACTCCTTCTTCAGAACACCGTTCTTAATAGAGTTCAATCATTTTTCCAAAACTTAAATGTGCACCTCACAAGTGTAGAACACACCAAAGTCCACCAAACCAGAGATCAAAATAAGAACTGTTTACATTAGAATCACAATGATAATAGGTTTGTTGCAGATAGAACCTTGTCAAAGTGATGCTCAAAAATGTTTTTCTTGCAGTTAGAACCTTGTCACTTTAGTAATTTGGTTTTTTACAGTAGTACTACCGTAAAATTAATACAGAATATAGAAAACTATATTCTATGTCAAATAAAAGAATAAGCTCAATTCTGCCAAAAATTTAGAACCTTGTCAAACCAATGCCACGAAATGTGGAACATTGTGTGAGATAATCTGTAGCCTCTCAAACGCGAAGGATGAAAAAATTGAAAACCACACCCACTACAACTAACATGGGCGGATCCAGCCGACTGTAAAGGGGGGGCTGCAGTTCTAATGGGGGGGTTGCAGCCCCACAGCCCTTTATTTGGATCTGACAATCAGCTTTTTTACCTTTATGTTCCTTTCCTACACCTAAAATTCTACTTTCCTGCATATTATTTGTTCTTTAACTTGTTTCCTTACTTTAAGGAAAGTCAAATTCTACCTTTTAATGACGAACAATTTTCCAAAGGTAGGGGCTCCAGCCCCCACAGCCCCCCCCCCCCCCCTGGATCCGCCAATGACAACTAATAGTATTCCCAACAAATAATGAAAAAAATCTGGTGCGATGCGCGCAACACACAACTTTCACTAACCAACTTAATTAGATTAGAAATTGACATGTTTATAATTGCCATTTCTATAAGTAATATAAAAAATATGACTTGATTTTGATTAAAAATAATTAATTTAATCAAAATCATTAAAACCGTTTTTGAGATATTCGAAAGAATGTAAAAATTGGAGAAAAAGTTATGAAATAAAGATAAAAGATAATGAAATAATGAGACAAAATTTATTAAGTAAAGTGCCCCCTCCAATCGTTAGAGCCGTTTTTGAGAAAATCGAAAAAAAACGTAAAAATTAGACAAAAGTCTTATAAAGTACCCCCTCCGTTTGGCCAATTTAAATGAAATTTTTGCTGTCACATCGGGGTCATATTCATACACCTAATACCCAATTTGAAGTTCGTACGATTTATAGTTTTTGAGCTAGTCTGTTCACACACACACGGACACCCACACACACACACACACACACACACACACACACACACACACAGACCATTTCAAGGGACTTGGTTATTTGGACTCAGGGGACTCCAAAACATGTATTTCCGTTGAAAACCGGAAGTCGAAATTTTTCACGATCGCAACACTTTCCTTACTATATATTTCATATATAGGTAAGTGAAAGTAAAAAAAAACACTTCTGTAGGGACTGAGATTAGATTGTAGAACTACAGTTGTAAGGGTAGTATGTACTTTGTGTGGGTTTGAAGAGCATTGTAAGGCAGTTACAAAAAAAAATATTTTTTTTTTCCACATAAGCTTAATGATGATTCTTCCCATTTTGTTTACTTCCAGCATGATTATAGACTATTAAACATTTTTGCAGCTTTTTTTTTCCAATTTAATTTTTAGTTTCTTAAATAGATCTTTTAAAATATAGATCTTCAATACATACTGCTTTTCGTACTTCAATATAAGTTTGAGGTTTGAATTTACCTTGTTGTTACTAACTCCCAAGATACGATACGTTTCTTAAAATTTTCAAAAACCTATACTTCGCAGAATATCCACTAAAGTGTCCACATGCTTTTAGGGCTTGTTAAGTAGCCGATATTGTGGCACTAGATGGGGGGAAAACGGAGATTTTATATTTTTAAAAAATAGTTAAAAATAATCAATCATTTAGGAATGGCCCGAATCCTATTACAGATTTAAATGATGTTGTTTTGAATATTGTAATGGTAATTATGTAAAATAATACTACATATCACAATACCACATATCAGTATTTACTTATGCAATAATGGAATAAATTTTGTATTTAAGTAATTATTTTAATTCCTAATAGTAATGTAAGTATAACAATTTTATAATATATCGTTTTAATTTTTTATGATGAAGGTACCTACAGAAGAAGTAGCGAGCATACTCATGGCAATGTCCAAAGTTCCAGTGAGGTAATAGAAAAAGACGTAAAAGCTGAAAACTTCATTGAATTCATTTGTTGACCTTTGAAAAGAAAAAAAAAAATATTACATAGTCAAGTATTATTTCAATTATTTTATTGTGTTTTATTGCAGACGAAAATAATTATAACGCCTATGTATAGGATTAAGAAAACAATGTAAGTACATCACAAATAATATTAAAATATCTGCTAACTAACGAACCGACCTGGAAAACTTAGGGATACCAGACAGATCCTGGATTGGATTACAGTGATTAAAAATCATAAATGACAATTTTTTTACAATATATGAAATGAATGCTAATAATTAAATTGCATGATTTTCTGTTCTCTAGCGATGTGAAAATAAGTGCATGATAGGTATTTTCTAATTAAATCAAATGCTATTCTTTAATATATTTTGAAAATTGTATATGTTGTAGTAATTAGAGAAATACAATATCATTTTAAAGCATTTCTTAACTTCTATACCGAAAAAATATACAAATTCGATTGAGAGTTTTAAGCGCAAAACCGCGGTTTTGGTAATAGAGGTGTGGTAGTTGTGGTTTTTAAACGGTATCAATCTTTTCACGTTTTCAAGGAGAACATTTTCGGTCATATACCTCTTTTCTATTAACCCCTTCGTTTGCGAGTTGTAAGCGAAAAACTACAATTGTCAGTGAAAATGGTCGCAGGGTATTTTCGAAAGTGTCAATATTCATGTCAAAGTCATTCGCTACGAGGAAACTCGTTTGAAGAATGGTCAAATCTACTGCAGGTGGCAGGGCACTGGAGTACGTCATTTTAAAGGCACCCTGAAAGCTAACATATAGGAAACGGAACATCAATTAGGTGCCCCTGCGCGGAGTCCGAGGTGTCAGTGGTCAGGTCAGAGAAGTTGGGTTCTTCTGTCGCAAATACAACAGGATCGCGCAAACACCAGCACACGTGCTGGGTAACTGCCCCGACAACTCGCTGTCATCACGGAGTCAAGTATGCATTGATGAAGCTCCTGAAAGAAAGATACTCCGCCTGCTTCGAGGCAGTTTATTCTGAGGGTACGTATGGATCCATGAGATATGCCGACATTGTGGCGTTCCCGAAGAACCGAAGACGGCCATCATTCTGGATTCGATCAGGCGAGTCGTGTTCAGAAGGAAGGGACAAGTTCATACCTTTTCTTAAAGAGATGTTCCGCGAGATCTTCGGCGAGAGAGTGTTCCAGGTGAGAGGCCTTTAGTTTTAGCTTTTAGCCCGTGGAACTACACTGTACTATACTATATATGAACCAGGAGCTTCATGAAGGATCTTGGTGTCAATATGAGGGACAGTGTATAGTCATTGTCAATATGAGGGAGGCGAAAGTATGGTGCTAGACTCCCTGGGAATAATACATCACCACATATATGATAGTAGCTATACTAAAGATTGTTGAGGGGACTTCTATGTACATGGGTGGCGGGATGGCCGAATGGACAAACGCTTTAAAAAATACGCGTTGCCCATGGCAACGTATGATTGAGAACCGATAGATAGCAAGTTCAAAGCCCGTAGCCAGGGGAAATTTAATAATACTCGGCATCAATCCCCCACCCTCTCCCCTGGCCCGGGAAACCCCGTATAACCTACAAGGCGGGGAAGGGGAGGACCAATAAAAAAAAAAAAATCTATGTACATGTGTTATTCATGTACAGTGGATATCGTTTATAACGACATTGAAGGGACCGTAAAAACTTCGTCGTTATAGGCGATCGTCGTTACATCCGACATATCGTTTGTAACGACGCCGGTCGTTATATCAGGTCTGGGCCATTTTTAACAGCTGATTGTAATGATAGCCTTCTTACAAATACAAATTTCCTATTATAAAAAATATATGTTTCAATTCCAGTCATATTAGCTGCCCCCAAAACCGTTATTCTATCCTTGGACATTTTTCCATTAGAACATTTCTCCCCCTTAAAATGTAGTGTCCGATCAGGCAGTACCTTCTAAAAAAAGTTCAATTTCATCTGCGTTAAAAGTATCTGAATCATCGTAATTTTCGGAATTGATGGCCATACTGACGGAAGCCAATCGCTGGTTATCCCTTGGGGGACGCTAGCAGTCATCGCTTAAAAAATAATATTATGGCGAGTACAAAATCTTTGAATCCATCCTCGCGAAATACTACTTGTCGAGTCGCTAGTGGGTTCTGAAGTGGATTCATTAATCAATTTTAGAAAATTATTGGCTTTTTTGAGTAAAATTGTCCCTGATATTGGAACATTTCGGCTGAGTTGGGGTCGAAACCATGTTATTAGAGCACCGTTGACTTTGTCGCCCGTAGCTCTCCTTATTTTTTTTTGTCTTGAACGATTCACCGCGTACAACTAGTCCCCGAATGCTGTCCCTATTTTTTCATATTGTTGAAATAGTTTAACGACTTACATTCAGTTCCTCCGCAAGACTTCTGATCGACTCCCCATTTTCCTGCCGAGAGCAAATGTGCATCAAAATTTTCTTTTAACGAAAATACATACATGGTATCACCACGCACAAGTGTATGGAGAACAAACCGCAACTAACATCCAAACAAACAACCAGATATGACCACGCAAAAGTGTCTTATTTGAGATCTAGGCCGCAACTAATTCGAATTCCTTTGAAGGAATAAAAACACAAACAATCAAGGAAAGGAGTTTCCTAGAAAAGGTGATAGATGTGTAATCCTGTCCCCAAAGAAATATCCCGCGAGCCGGATTGAAGGGTTCTTTCCGGAAGCTGGACGTTATAACCGATCTTTTTGTTCCTTGGGGGACTCAAAATGGGTCGCTAAAGCCGATCAGTCGCAATAGCCGTGGTCGTAATAGCCGGATAAAAATTCATTAAACTATGACCGTAGGGACCAGGGACTTAAGATTTTCGTCGTTAAAAGCGGTACGTCGTTTTAACCGATGTCGTTATAAACGATATCGACTGTATTTATCTTTTATTTTATACTTTTTATTAATTGAATTGTTTGTTAAATTTCAATATATTTTTATTTTTTCTGATTTTATATGGTTTAAGGTATTGATTAGGTTTTTTTTTTTTAATTTTTGTGTCGTTGCTGCATGGTATTAGATATATTTTATTATGAATCTAATGGGGCCATTCCACGTCAAATCATCCAGCCAAAGTTCAAAATTTTACCTCCCCCCTCCGATTTTGATAAAAATTTATAGGTATTAAGTACACACGGAAAAAAGAAAAAATGCCAAAGTTTACCCGATTCCAACAAGTAGTTTCAGAATTATGGTCGTTTGAACTTTTGAGATATTTGAAGTTCCAATGACGACATGAGCTCAAAACCAACTTGTAAGTGTTAAGACCTTCCTCTGTAGAATGGGCATTAACTGAACTGGAGCTTTCAAAATTTATTCATTAATTCTGCATTTCATACAGAATCGGATGATACCATAAATAAAAGAGAGATCATTTTCCATCATGGGAAAAAAAATTCTTAATCATAAATATTTAGAATGTTTCCAAGCTGTAAAAAAGTCATTAAATAATACCATGGGCAAAAATGTCTCTCGAACCAGCCTAACAAACTATATATCAATAGAAAGAGGATAAAATTCTCTATCTAATGATGAAATAATATGAGTGGCTTTTTGACTTATAAGGATTTTATGTCGATTTGAATCAAATGTAGTAAAATTTAATTTAAAAGTGGTGCAAACAAATTACTACAGCTGTAATATCTCTAAAATATCTTCATACAAAGATATATTATTGAAAAGGGCATCTAATTTCCTTTTATAATGATATATTAATGATATAACGATATATGTGGGCTTTTGAGTTGGAAGTGTTTTATTAAAATTTAAATCTAATAAAATTAATTCAACTCAGTGTGATATGTACGTTTCTGTATGGCTACAATCTCTCTCCAAGACTAATAAACTATTATATATCGGTGAAAAGTGGATGAAATTTTCTATCAAATGATGAAATAATATTAGTGGCTTATTGACTTATAGGGATTTTATGTCGATTTGAATGTAATGTAGGGAAATTAACTTTCAAAGTGGCACATACAAATTAATTCCGGTTAAATCTATTTCCAAATGCCCTCATAGAACCATATTTTGCTGAAAAGAATAAGTACTAACCTTTCATATAATTTAAGAATTTTTGCGGGCTTTTAAGTATACAGAGTTTTTTTTTAAGTAAAATTTAATAAAAATTTATTTTTGAAGAGAAAAGATTTGGCTCCGCCGGGAATCGAACCCGGGTCTTCCGCGTGACATGCGCGGTATGCATTATCCATTACACCACGGAGTCGCTTCCAAACGGTGCCAAATCCTTCCTCTTCACTGACACCTCTCCCACGATCTCTCAAATTTTGTGAGTATTTACGGGAGGTGGAAAATTTTTGTCCAACTTTTGGGCATCTCTTGACTTTCGTCAATTTTTAAATTATTTTATATTAATTTAATCAATATCGTGGATGACCACTCTTGTTTTTAAATTATTTTAAATAATTTATTTTTGAAGAGAAATTTGCGAGATCGTGGGAGAGGCGTCAGTGAAAAGGAAGGTTTTGGCACCGTTTGGAAGCGACTCCGTGGTGTGATAAGCATACCGCGCATGTCACGCGGAAGACCCGGGTTTGATTCCCGACGGAGCAAAATCTTTTCTCTTCAAAAATAAATTATTTGAAATAATTTAAAAACAAGAGTGGTCATCCACGATAATGATTAAATTAATATAAAATAATTTAAAAATTGACGAAAGTCAAGAGATGCCCAAAAGTTGGACAAAAATTGTCCACCTCCCGTAAATACTCGCAAAATTTGCGAGATCGTGGGAGTGTTGTCAGTGAAGAGGAAGGATTTAGCACCGTTTGGAAGCGACTCCGTGGTGTAATGGATAATGCATACCGCGCATGTCTCGTGGAAGACCCAGGTTTGATTCCCGACGGAGCAAAATCTTTTCTCTTCAAAAATAAATAATTTGAAATAATTTAAAAGCAAGAGTGGTCATCGCAAACTCGAATGTTCTCAGTTTTCTTGAGATAATTCAATAAAGATTTTATGAATTTCAGTTGTCTTTCTAAATGATGAATTTTCACCAGAAGAGTTAAAATATTTTCCTACTCTACAAATAAATTTCATTCTATACTCACTGCTACACGCCATAATTTCAATGGTTATAAGACCTAACGGTTTAAGCTATCTACCATTTCCAAGCTGTAAAACAGTCATCGAAAAATGCCATGGGCAAAAATCTCTCTCCAACCAGCCTAACAAACTATATATCAATAGAAAGAAGATAAAATTCTCTATCTGATGATAAATTTTATCCTCTTTCTATTGATTTATTAGTTTGTTAGGCTGGTTGGAGAGAGATTTTATCTCACGGCATTTTTCGATGACTGTTTTACAGCTTGGAAAAAATCTAAATTTTTATTTTTTAGGATTTTTTTTTTCCACGATGGGAAATGATCTCTCTAATATTTATGGTATCATCCGATTCTGTATGAAATGCAGAATTAATGAATAAATTTTGAAAGCTCCAGTTCAATTAATGCCCATTCTACAGAGGAAAGTATTAGCACCTACAAGTTGGTTTTGAGCTCAAGTAGTCATCGGAACTTCAAATATCTCAAAAGTTCAAATGGCCATAATTCTGAAACTACTGGTTGGAATTGGCTAAAATTTGGCATTTTTTCTTTCTTTTTTTGTATGTACCTAATACCTATAAATTTTTATCAAAATCTGAGGGGGGGGGGGCATAAAATCATTACTGAATTATCTCAACAAAACGAAGAACATTCGAGTTTGCATAGAAACAACAGTTGGTTCGACAAAGACAATCTGTTCTATCATTGTTGTGAGTTGATTTCATATTATTAAATCTTACTTATAAAAAACTCTTTATACTTAAAAGCCCGCAAAAATTCTTAAATTATATGAATGGTGAGTACTTATTCTTTTCAGGGAAATATAGTTCTATGAGGGTATTTGGAAAAAGATTTAACCGGAATTAATTTGTATGTGCCACTTTGAAAGTTAATTTCAGTATAATACATTCAAATCGACATAAAATTCTTATAAGTCAATAAGCCACTAATATTATTTCATCATTTGATAAAAAATTTCATCTTTTCAGAGTTGAATTAATTTTATTAGATTTAAATTGTAATAAAACACTTCCAACTCAAAAGCCCACATATATCATTATATCATTTAAAAGGAAATTAGATGCCCTTTTCAATAATATATCTTTGTATGAAGATATTTTAGAGATATTACAGCTGTATTAATTTGTATGCACCTCTTTTAAATTAAATTTTACTACATTTGATTCAAATCGACATAAAATCCTTATAAGTCAAAAAGCCACTCATATTATTTCATCATTAGATAGAGAATTTTATCCTCTTTCTATTGATATATAGTTTGTTAGGCTGGTTCGAGAGAGATTTTTGCCCATGGCATTTTTCGATGACTGTTTTACAGCTTGGAAAAAATCTAAATTTTTATGCTTTAGGATTTTTTTTTCCATGATGGGAAATGATTTCTCTAATATTTATGGTATCATTCGATTCTGTATGAAATGCAGAATTGATGAATAAATTTTAAAAGCTCCAGTTCAATATACTGCCCATTCTACAGAGGAAAGTCTTAACACTTACAAGTTGGTTTTGAGCTCAAGTCGTCATTGGAACTTCAAATATCTCAAAAGTTCAAAGGACCATAATTCTGAAACTACTTGTTGGAATTGGGTAAAATTTGGCATTTTTTCTTTTTTCTGTATGTACTTAATACCTATAAATTTTTATCAAAAACGGAGGGGGGAGGTAAAATTTTGAACTTTGGCTGTATTATTTGACGTGGAATGGCCCAATGCTATTTTTACTTTCACTTACCTATATATGAAATATATAGTAATTGGAAGTATTGCGATCGAGAAAAATTTCGACTTACGATTTTCAACGGAAATAAACATTTGGGGACCTCCTGAGTCGAAATAAGCAAGTCCCAAGAAATAGTCTGTGTGTGTGTGTGTGTGTGTGTGAACAGACTAGCTCAAAAACTATAAACCGTGGGAACCTGAAATTGGGTATTAAGTGAAGGTATATGCTCGCGATGTGACAGCAAATAATTTCATCAAAATTGCTCAAGGGAGGGGATACTTTATTTAATAACTTTTTATATTTTTTTCGATTTACTCAAAAACGACTCAAACGATTTAGATTAAACTGAGTATGTGATCTATTTATATGCCTGAAATATGACTGTAAAAATTTCATCAAAATTGATTTACCGGAGGGGGGACTTTTGTGTGCCCCGTGAAAACACGTGAAAATGAATTTTGTATCATTTTCACGTGTTTTTTTTATTTACTCAAATACGGCTTTAACGATTTTGATCAAACTGGGTATATGATGTATGTAAATACCAAATATGTAAAAGCCAACATTTCATCAAAATTGGTCCAACTGAGGGGCACTTTATTTCATGACTTTTTTCCCAATTTTTACCTTTTTTTCGATTATCTCAAAAACGGCTTTAACGATTTTTATCAAATTCGTCATGTTTAATAAAAATTAGGTTTTCTTTAATATCAGGTAAGCTTTATCATTATTAAAATGTTCTGAGGGTGCTTTTTTTTTTTTGGGGGGGGGGGCTTTTTTGCTTGTTTGTTTCTTTCTTATAAAGTACCTTTGTTTTTGTTTACATGGAGAAATTAACTGTCGCTCGTTAGCCTAAAAATAAGAAATGGCTAAATACGTGATATGATAAAAATAAAGAAAACATAAAGAGGAGAAAAAAAGAAAAATATTCAGTCAACTCATAAAACTCGTTGAGCCCACGCATGCGGAGTACGCCTTTAATGACAGACCATTGTTCATAATTAAAGCCGTTCTGTTCATTAGAGAAGTGGCAATTAACAAAACGCATTAATTTCTAATCTAAGTAAGTTGGTAAGTGAAAGTTGTGTGTTACGAGCACGCACCAGATTTTTACTTTCACTTAGATACCTATATAAGAAATATATAGTAGTTATGTAGTAATTAGTTATCGTTAGATAATTAATTTATAATTTTTAAACTATTTTATTAGAAAATAAAAGATTGGACCACGGCCGGGAATCGAACCCAGGTCCCCTGCATCTACGTCGCAGCGCTCTTACCACTGAGCTAACCGTGAGTCCGTTTCGATTGTGATCGAATCTTTCTCTTCTTTGATCCCTACAATGTGGCGAGACCTGGAGGGAGGGATCACAGAAAAGAAAGATTCGATCACGATCGGAACGGACTCACGGTTAGCTCAGTGGTAAGAGCGCTGCGACGTAGATGCAGAGGACCTGGGTTCGATTCCCGGCCGTGGTCGAATCTTTTGTCTTCTAATAAAATAGTTTAGAAATATATACTCATTGGAAGTATTGCGATCGTGAAAAATTTCGACTTCCGGTTTTCAACGGAAAAGCTCGTTTTGGGGTCCCCTGAGTCGAAATAACCAAGTCCCGTGAAATTGTGTGTGTGTGTGTGTGTGTGTGTGTGTGTGTGTGTGTGTGTGTGTGTGTGTGTGTGTGTGTGTGTATGTGAAAGCCGTTTTTGAGTAAATAAAAAAAAACAGGTGAAAATAATACAAAATTTATTAAGTAAAGTCCCCCTTCCGGTTGATCAATTTTGATGGAATTTTTACGGTCATATCTCAGGCATATTAATATATCAAATACTCAGTTTAATCAAAATCGTTAGAGCCGTTTTTGAGAAAATCGAAAAAACCCTTAAAATTAGACAAAATTCTTTAAATAAAGTACCCCCTCCCTTTGAGCAATTTAGATGAAATTTTTGCTGTCACATCGCGGGCATATACGTACACTAAATACCTAATTTCAGGTTCGCACGGTTTATAGTTTTTGAGCTAGTCTGTTCACATACACACACACACACACACACATACACACACACACACACACACACACACACACACACACACAATTTCACGGGACTTGGTTATTTCGACTCAGGGGACCCCAAAACGAGCATTTCCGTTGAAAACCGGAAGTCGAAATTTTTCACGATCGCAATACTTCCAATGAGTATATATTTCTAAACTATTTTATTAGAAGACAAAAGATTCGACCACGGCCGGGAATCGAACCTTTCAATTCGAATTTTCACATGTTTTTTTTACTTTCACATACCTATATATGAAATATATAGTAAGTGGAAGTATTGCGATCGTGAAAAATTTTGACTTCCGGTTTTCAACGGAAATACACGTTTTGGGGTCCCCTGAGTCGAAATAACCAAGTCCCGTGAAATTGTGTGTGTGTGTGGGTGTGTGTGTGTATGTGTGTGTGTGTGTGTGTGTGTGTGTATGTGAACAGACTAGCTAAAAAACTATAAACCGTGCGAACCTGAAATTTGGTATTTAGTGCGTGTATATGCCCGCGATGTGACAGCAAAAATTCATCAAAATTGATCAATTGGAGGGAGGACTTAACTCAATAAATTTTATACCATTTTCTCGTGTTTTTTTATTTACTCAAAAACGGTTTTAAAATTTTTGATCAAACTGGGTATTTAATGTTTGTATATGCCCGAGATATGACTGTAAAAATTTCATCAAAATTGATCAACCGGAGGGAGGACTTTACTCAATATATTTTGTATCATTTTCATGTGTTTTTTAGTTACTCAAAAACGGCTTTAACGATTTTGATCAAATTGGTGTTTAAAAATAAAAGCCGTGTTTAATGAAAATTAGTTTTTCATTAGTACCAGGTAAGCTTTATTGTATTAAAATGTTCTGAGGGGGCTTAAATGGGGAAGGGGCTTTTTTGTTTTCCTATAAAGTACCTTTGTATGTGTTTATAAGGAGAAATTATCTCCTTATAATTGTCTCTCGTTTCGCCTAAAAATAAGAAATGGCTAAATATGAGATATGATAAAAATCAAGTAAACATATAGAGGAGTAAAAAAGAAAAATATTCAGTCAACTCATAAAACACGTTGAGCCAACGCATGCGGAGTATGCCTTTAATGTCAGACCATTGTTTATAATCAAAGACGTTCTGTTCATTTAATGGAAAATATTTGTTTCATAGTAACTAAATGAAATATTCAACAAGTAAATAGAGAATTATAAAATCAGACGACTTGGAGTAGTATGCTGGCATTGTCGAATTATCACAAGTAAATACTTTTAATCAATAATAAAAAAAAATTGTATTTTTTTTTTGAGCAAATGAAAACGAAAATAAAAAATCTGTTGCGTGCGCGCAACACACAGCTTACACTTACCAACTTATTTAGATTAGAAATTGACGTGTTTTGTTAATTGCCACTTCATAAAGTTACAAATTTTTCCACATTAATTTCTTATTTTTGCCGTTTATTAGTAAATGAAAAACACACGTGAAAATGATACAAAATTTATTAAGTAAAGTACCCCCTCTATTTGATCAATGTTGATGAAATTTTTACTGTCACATCGCGGGCACATACATACACCAAATACCAAGTTTGATCAAAATCGTGAAAGCCGTTTTTGAGTAAATAAAAAAAACAGGTGAAAATAATACAAAATTGATTAAGTAAAGTGCCCCCTCCGGTTGATCAATTTTGATGGAATTTTTACGGTCATATCTCAGGCATATTAATATATCAAATACTCAGTTTAATCAAAATCGTTAGAGCCGTTTTTGAGAAAATCGAAAAAACCCTTAAAATTAGACAAAATTCTTAAAATAAAGTACCCCCTCCCTTTGAGCAATTTAGATGAAATTTTTGCTGTCACATCGCGGGCATATACGTACACTAAATACCTAATTTCAGGTTCGCACGGTTTATAGTTTTTGAGCTAGTCTGTTCACATACACACACACACACACACACACACACATACACACACACACACACACACACACACACACACACACACAATTTCACGGGACTTGGTTATTTCGACTCAGGGGACCCCAAAACGAGCATTTCCGTTGAAAACCGGAAGTCGAAATTTTTCACGATCGCAATACTTCCAATGAGTATATATTTCTAAACTATTTTATTAGAAGACAAAAGATTCGACCACGGCCGTGAATCGAATCTTTCAATTCGAATTTTCACGTGTTTTTTTTACTTTCACATACCTATATATGAAATATATAGTAAGTGGAAGTATTGCCATCGTGAAAAATTTCGACTTCCGGTTTTCAACGGAAATACACGTTTTGGGGTCCCCTGAGTCGAAATGACCAAGTCCCGCGAAATGGTCTGTGTGTGTGTGTGTGTGTGTGTGTGTGTGTGTGAACAGACTAGCTCAAAAACTATAAACCGTGCGATCCTGAAATTGGGTATTAAGTGTAGGTATATGCCCGCGATGTGACAGCATAAATTTCATCAAAATTACTTAAAGGGAGGGGGTACTTTACTTAATAACTTTTTAGGTTTTTTTTTTATTTACTCTAAATCGGCTTATCGATTTTGATCAAACTGGGTATTTGATGTATGTATATGCCCGAGATATGACTGTTAAAATTTCATTAAAATTGATTAACCGGAGGAGAGACTTTACTTAATAAATTTTATATCATTTTCACGGGTTTTTTTATTTACTCAAAAACGGCTTTAACGATTAACAAAAATAAGATATGGGTGTAGAAAAATGTGTGACTTTGGGAAATTATATTTAACAAAACACGTCAATTTCTTATCTAAGTAAGTTGGTGAGTGAAAGTTGTGTGTTGCGCGCACGCACCAGATTTTTTTTTTTTTTGCGATTATTTGAATTTGTGTTCAGTAATTGCTGTATGGATGTATTAGTTGTGCATTTAATAATTTAAAAGAGCAATCAAAGAAAAGAGTAAAAGAGAAAAACGAAGAAAATTAAAAAATAAATTATAATACTCGTAATTACAAAAAGTAATATTTCTTTTTCATATGTAAGAATGAATATTATTATTACAATATTCCTAAAAGATTTTACTATTAGTACAGTACAGTATGATGTGTATTAGTAACCCAATGTAGTTGGGCAGCGTTCCTTTTCTGAATGAAGTGTTTCTCTCTTAAGAAAAAAACATACCATACGTTGTCCCATTTTTCAATTATTTCGACGTCACTAGTGAACAGGAAATCATTCCATTATATTAGTAGCATATATTAGGTTACTGTAAAAAAAAAATATTAATTTTGACCGCACCCCCAACTATTATCTCTTCATTATATCTCTTGTCAACTATCTTCCCCCATCTTACCTTATAATGATTTGGTGATGCTCAATACTTCGCTTCAGACAAATAACGTAGCATTTCATAAATCTTTTGTCGTACAACTTCAATTCGTTATTATATTTCGGTTGTACGCCGAAAACCTTTTCGTACAACTTTCCAGCCCTCGCCTCGATGTTTTCAATCTGATAGAGAAGCAGTTTCAATTGCATCTGTATATGGAGATTACAATTTATCGCCATGAAGCTCTTGGTACAATTCATCAATGCTATACTAGAAGCGGTCACAATGCACATGAAATATCCCGGAAACAGTTCCAGAGGTTTCGTTCCAAGAAAGGGATAGGGCAAAGGAACCGGAAGGTCGAAGTTGACTCTGTAAACCGTCGAGTTGTACCGGAAGGTACCGAACTGATTCACGGCAGGGATGAGAGTGATGGCGACGGAAGCTGCGAACCCGATGAGGATGATGTAAAGGATGTGCCGTTTCCGTTCTTTCATCAAATCCTCCCGCAATTGCTTCATTTTCTCCTCGAGATCTTCCTTGTAGTCGAAGAAATCCTTCGCTATGATACGATGTAATCGTGCCACGTTCGGTCTCTTCAGCCAAGAATGCCATAATATGGCGATGCTCAAAAGCCCGAGTAAGGAGATGTGCAATTCGTGGACGAACGGGACGAAGTTAATATGATAAAGTTCTACCGAGCCATGAACCAAAGATGAAGTCATCACTGTCAGAATTATCGAGTGAAAGAGAAATAAAAATATATTCAGTAGGCACAATTTGGGCCTGTCCTTATCCATCACTGGATAAATGGCCGAAATCGTTGTCAATCGAGTGTAAGTCTGATCGATTATTTCATCTATCTCTGTGTCGTAACCTGGGCTGAGGAAGTCCATCCTGGACAGGAACCCTCCCATCTCTGTGTTCGTATTCACAATTATCGATTCGTCTACTCGATATCACAACATCGAAGTGTTTTTAAAGTGTCAACAATCGGCTAATTGGTCCCTGCAATTAGCTGACTGTTGACAGTTAAATATTATAGAATCTACTTAAATATGCCCAAGGACTTTCGGTTAACGTCTTTTGTAAAGTTTTCCAACTTGTATCACCAATTTAGAATAATTAATACTTCTAAGGAAAGTTCCTGCTTAATTATTGACAAAGATGAATTGTAATTATTATTTGTTTTTCTCACTTCATCCTTTTGTTAGCACTCGAAATCAGCAATTGGGATACACACTACTGTTATGTTGGCATTTTTATGATTGCACCACATCATTCCGGTCTTCTTTCAGGAGAGCAGATCTCTCACCCAACTCCTTTTCAGTCGCCATGTGTAAGGAACGTCAATCATGGCCATATCATTAATAATTCTGTTTTTATTTCCTTTCAACTTGATATGTAGGGTTCTTTCATTATGATCAATAGTTGGTAATTGTAAGACGGTATGTAGTGTTTTGTTACTAACATAACACTATAGGTGCTTTCGTTATCAGTCGTAAAATGATGGATTAAAAGATTTGTAGGTTTTGTAAGTGTCTTTTTTGCTGAACCATAAATCTGTGAGACGTGTGTCCATAAAGGTTCTAGTATTTCAATGAATTGAGTTTCTGTCTGAATTTAATTTTAATGATTGGAAAATAGTGATTACAGTTTTTCAGTCTCAGTTTAATGTCTGGTTTTTCTTTTGAGATGAGTCATGTCATTCTTCTGTCAAATATTAGTCTAAGATATTAGACCAAACTTTATCTGTTTGGAAAATTCGGTTTTATTGTAAACTTTTAATTTGTCACATAGTATGGTGCGTCTGCTATTTTCCTCAATACCTTGGACTGGAATGACTGAATTCTTTGGATGTTTGAGGGTTTTGCAGAACCCCCTAGTTCTATCCCGTATGTCCTTACTCGTCGTATTAGTACTTTGTAAATAGTAAGTTTGTTTGTTATTGATAATTTAGAACGTCTATCGAGTAACCTAGATAATATTCCAATCGTTTGTTAAGTTGTTTCCTTTTCAGTCCGATGTGGGTTCTCCATGTTAGTCTCTTGTCCAGGTGGAGCCCCAAATATCTTACAGCTTGGGATTCAGGGATCGGTGTATCATTGAAGTATACTTGTGGGCATGAGCCATGGTTGAGGGTGAAGGTAATAAATAAACTTTCCATCCCATTCATTTTTACCTTCCACCTGGTAGCCCAACTAAATATATTGTCTAAGTGATTTTGAAGGTTGGAAGATGCTATATCGGGGTTTCTGTGTGATGTTGGTAGTGCGGTATCGTCAGCGAATGTAGCCAATAGGATGTGTTCGTTTTCGGGTAAGTCAGCTGTGAAAATATTGAAGAGCAGTGGTCCAAGTACACTACCTTGTGGAACTCCAGCTCTAACATCTTTTATACTAGATATTTCGTTGTCTATTTTAACAGATGTTTTAGGTTTAAGTTATTAAGTTAGGTTAACTTTTAAAGTACAAAAGTATGAAATATTATATCCCAGATACATCAATCAAATATACAGAAACAACACTCAGCAACAAAGATACAGAAAGAAATAATAAAATACAGCAAAAAGGCGTTAAAAACCATGCAGATGGACGCCTAATTACTCCCCCCTAACCCTAACAGATGTTTTAATTAAATTGATCTATATATATATAATGATATTCCTATGAATAAACTCTCAATAGTTGCTCTGTAAAAAAAAGTTTTTATTTTTAATAATTACAAATAAAATTTATCACACAATAAACTTAATATTCCTAAAACGTTTTTGTAAATACTTACCTGTAAAAAAAGAAACGTCATTAAAAGTTTATTCTTAGGTAAGCATTTCTTAATAACATTTCTCAAATCGACTGCTCACAATATTTTAAATCAAATGTTTTATCATTAACTTTAACCATATGTTTTAATTCATAAATACAAATAACCTATCAGTCACACACCTGCTTCCACTTCTCTCACTCATGTCTATAGCAAAAATTAAATTAATTAAGAAATATATTTTCTTTACATCTCCCCCCGCGGGGAAGGAAATTTTCCAGAAAATTTTCTCGCAACTTATCCATCGTTATCTTCTTCTAATTTAGGTATTGGAATAAGTTTTGTAATATGAAAAAGGTTCGATTCTATTTTTCTCCTGTGACCTGTATCAATCCTGTATATTGAATTGGAAATTTTTTCAATAATCTCATATGGTCCTATTTTTAACTCATCCAACTTCTTTCTATTTAATTTATTTCCATTTTCCACGTATACCATATCTCCTACATGGAATTCCCGGTATTTCCTATATTTATCAAATAGTTTTTTATTGTAGTCGTGTGACCTTTTTGTGTTGTCGAGTGCTATTTTCCTGTCTCTATCCCAATCACGAATGGTCTTGCCCTGCTTCAATTCGTCCGGTAAGATAGAAGTATCGGAGCCATACAAAAGATAACTTGGCGTAAAGCCAGTAACAGAATGATTAGTATTATTATATACTTTTACACATTCTTGAGCTATCGTTGTCCATGCTCTTCTTTTCCCTTTTTCGTTTATTTTGCATCTGATTTTGTTCAGTAAAGTTTGGTTTAATCTTTCATTTAAGCCGTTGGAGAATGGTGCATTTACTGCTGTGAAGATCAATGGTATCTGTTGGTTATTTAAAAATTTTTTGAATTCTTTCGAATTAATTCCTGGGTATTGATCAGAGAGAACCATACCAATATCCTCTGTTTCCGTTATGTTCATGACGAGTTTTATGAAATCATTGGCATTTTGAGTTTTCGATGTTAGTATGAACGCGTATCTGGTAAAGTGATCTACTAAGAGATGCAAATATTTTTTTGTAGATCTTGAACCTCCAAGGCCTCCTATTGTGTCTATAGAGATTATTTCGAAAGGCTTTGTGGCAGGGCCTAGATGAGACATAAATCCAAATTTGTCATGCCCTCTTGATTTGTTTTTTATGCAAATGTCACAACTTCTACAAACCTGTTTGATGTTTTTCGTTAAATTTTTAGCTGCATAGTGTGGACTTATCGCCTTCTGCATTTGTCCAATGCCAATGTGACACAGATTCTCATGTATTTGCTTTATGAACGTGATGCTAAATCGTTCTGATAGAATTATTTTTGCATTTTTCTTGGCCTTTTTGAAGTATACACCCTGTCTTTCAATGAATTTGCTCTTTTTATTTTGTATTTCTTCATTGTTACTCTGATCCGTTAAAATATCTGCTAGCTTAACGAAATTCACTATTTTTAATTGATCATCTGTATTTTCGTCTGATTCCAATACTGGATTTCTGCTTAGACAATCCGCTTCCAAATTATCCTTTCCTGGAGCATATTTTATTTGAAAGTCATATTGCGATAGATAATATGTTAAATCGCCCAACTCTTCATCGGTTCTAGATTTCAGATTCATGTTTTCCAGGGGCTTGTGATCTGTATAAACTGTAAATGATTTACCTATTAACCAATATTGCCAGTATCTCACCGCTTCCTTGATCGCTAAACATTCTAAGTATATCGCTTTTTTTTCTTTTGGGCTTCGTTCAGTTTTTTTGAGAAGTACGCAACTGGTTTTTCTTTACCATCAGGCTGTATTTGTTTTAAAATGGCTCCAACGCCTTCCAAAGAAGCATAAGTATAAATGTTAATTGGTAAATCTTGATCAAATATTTCTAGAACTGGTTGTGAGCAAAGCAAGCTCTTAATCATATCAAATGCTTTCTGGCACTTATCTGACCAAATGAATTTTTCATTTTTTCTCAGTAAATTATGCAATGGATCGAGTATTACTGCCCTATTCGGTATATACTCATGGTAAAAGTTTATTTTTCCCAAAAATTGTCTTACGTTCTTCTGTGTTTTTGGAACCGGAAAATTCTTTATTGAAATTAAATTATCCTTTACTGGTTTGATAGAATTATTTTGTATTATATGACCCAGATATTTGACCGAGTCAGATGCAAATGTGCATTTGGTAAATTTTAATCTGAAACCTTCTATTTTAATCGCTTCAAGCAATTGTGATAGATGATTGATGTGTTCACTAAACGATTCAGAAAATATTAGAATATCGTCTATAAAGTTAACTGTGAAATCATTAAGTTTATACTTTCTTAGTATATTACTTAACACCCTCTGAAAAATTGCCGGTGATGTCTTTAGTCCAAATGGTAGGCAAGTCCATTGAAAATGTCCTTCCTGTGTCACAAATCCCGTTTTTTTTTTATCTTCAACCCGTAAAGGAATAGACCAAAACGCAGAGTTTATATCTAGGGTTGTAAAAAATTTGCAATTTCTGGTCTTAACCATTAGGTCTTCAATCAGGGGAAATGGTTGAGCCTGAGGTACCACTATTTTGTTCAAGTCTCTGAAGTCAATGCATAAACGTGATTTTTTGTTCTCCTCTTTTTTAAATGCTAATGTCACAGGCGCAGCGAATGGACTGTAAGATTCTTCTATCAGCTTATTATCTAGTAGCTTTGCTATTTGTTTTTCTATCTCTTTTTTATCTTCTAAAGTGCACCTGTAAGGCCTCTTGCTACAATATTTGTCTACTATTAAATCTATTCTCGCTTCATAGCCATTAACGGTGCCTACATCGTATTTGTCTTTGGCGAAAACTGATTTATATTTACTAATTAAAGTATTTATTTTTGATTTTTGGTCCTGATTTAAATGATCAACTTTTAATTCAAAATCTTCTTCTATAACATGTTCATTAAAATTTATTGTACATCTACTTGCACTGTTTTCATTTTCTTTTTCTTTTAACTCAGAGTTTGTTATTGCATTTGTTGATACCTCTTTCATTTTTTCTTTTTCACTTTTTAAGCACTGTTTCTGTGTTATTTTTAAATCTTCATCTTGAACTAGTTTAAACTTTTTTATCAAGTCTAATCCTATTAGAAAATCATATTTGAAGTTTTGATCATCAATAATAAATACTTTTACATTTTCTTCCATGTCAAAGATTTTTATTTTCAATGTCGTCAAACCACTTGTTTTTTTCACACCATTAATGGTTACCAAAGTTGCTTCATTCAAAATGTTTCCTTTTCTTTTTAATTTCAGTAACCTAGAATTGATCAAAGAAACATTTGAACCCGAATTATAAACTCCATATAGTTGGAGTTTATCGTTTATTTGTAGTTTGACATTTATTAATGGTGTGAATATTCGTTTTTTGGAAGAGTTTCATTTAATTCAGCCTCTATCACTGAATTGTTTACAAGACCTATAACATTTTTCTTCACCTTTTCATTGTTCTTGGATTTGAACCAGCATACAGTTTCAGGGTGATACCGGACACCTTTATTTAACTTCTCACAATTCTTACAAGGAAGTTTTTCTTCATTTTTACGATTAACTCTTGGATTTTCAAATTGTTTCAAGTTCATTCAGTTCAATTCATTGAACAAACCAACCGTATCTTCTAACCTTTCTCTATCAATTTTATTAAGTATAAAATCAGGTAAACCTACGGCAATCAGATCCACCATTGTACCAGTGTCGATTGTTGTTCTCATATCTAGTAAAAGTTTTTCTTTTGTTATTGCGTAATCTAACAATGTCCCTTCTTTGTATTTATATTGCAGTGCATGTGTGACAGGGTTCCATCCTTTGTTTGCAAATGTTTCACAGAATTTTTTTTTCCATATCGTCCATTCCGAGTTTATGGTCAACTTTATGCTCATTGAACTGTACCAATCGATACAACTTTTATCCATAAATAACCGAAGTATTTCTATTTTTTCTTCATCTGTAATTACATCAAATCGGATGCATTCTTTTTCAAAAATATCCATCCATTGGTTGGCATTCGAATGTTTGCTAGTAAATTTTTCAATCACAAACTTCTCTGCTACATATTTTAGGTTATGATGCTTTGTTGCCTCTGTATTTTCTACTAACTTCTCAAGCAATTTATCCAATGTACCTGTCTCTTTTTGAGGAGTATAACACGTTTTTTCTTGATCCATTTCTTCTAGATATTGATCCTTGAATTGTAAATTACCATCCTCATCTATGTATGTTCTTTCGAGTTCTTCTGTCATTGTTAACCATACTCTCCTTATCTGGTACCTCTTCTTTATACTATTTTTTACTTTAGCATAAGCAGATGTTTTTTGTATTTCTGTATGAAGACTCGCTGATTGTAGCTCTTCTGGTATTGCGTACACTTTATTGTCATTTGTGGCTATAGAGGTTATAGACAGAATGTTGGACTTACCATCACTCCCAGGCAACAAAGTAAACTCAAAAAGAAGTTTCTCCATATTCAGCAGACTTTTGTAAACAGAAATGACGTTTTATAATGATATTCCTATGAATAAACTCTCAATAGTTGCTCTGTAAAAAAAAGTTTTTATTTTTAATAATTACAAATAAAATTTATCACACAATAAACTTAATATTCCTAAAACGTTTTTGTAAATACTTACCTGTAAAAAAAGAAACGTCATTAAAAGTTTATTCTTAGGTAAGCATTTCTTAATAACATTTCTCAAATCGACTGCTCACAATATTTTAAATCAAATGTTTTATCATTAACTTTAACCATATGTTTTAATTCATAAATACAAATAACCTATCACTCACACACCTGCTTCCACTTCTCTCACTCATGTCTATAGCAAAAATTAAATTAATTAAGAAATATATTTTCTTTACATATATATATATATATATATATATATATATATATATATATATATATATATATATATACAAATAAATTTAAATATATACAATTAATTATATAATAGACAATCTTATAATATAAAAAGTTAAAAAATAAAATAAAAAAGGAAGTTCTATAGTAATAAAGGTAATTATAATATAAAGGGACATCGATAATTTGGGATACCTATGAAACCTAAAACTAGGATTTGAAGATGCGGAAGATGTTAGAGTAAGAACATTAGGTGAAATTATCTCGTAATCTGCAATATCGTCAAAGGAATGGTTATGTGTAATTCGAATGTGCTGCTAATTTAGATGTTAACAAATTACTTAAACAAATTTGTTTTTAGGTTTAAGGTGTACATTTATAAAGTTGTTTGATCGAAACGTTGGATACCCAAAAAAGAAAATTTGATTGAAAATCCTGGCTATAAATCATCCAATCTTAAAGGAAACAGTTGATCATTACTCGGATTCCCGTGCAATGGCATCTTTTTTTTGAAAAGTCAGAATAGAGCGAACTCGAGTTACTTATCCGAATCAAGCCTAATGGGACGTTTTAATTAAGCTTTATACTGCACGAAATTTCACTTTTTAGGGTTTACTGCACGAAATTGTACGTTTTGAACTCTTTTTGCACGAAATTTCAACATTTGATATTTTGAAGAAAAAATATATTACGAATTTTAATCTTCTTTAATATACATCAAAACAATAGTGCAAAAATAAATGCGAATATCATAGAAAAAAAATAAAGGGAACTTGGGAGATGTAAACCAACACAAACCTCCGATTTCCCAGAAATGAGGGTTCAATGGTTCCTGGATGTTTACATTTTGTTTCTCAATTCCCATCTTTTTGTCATAATTAAACTAGCTTCTGTCGAGTATATTGTTAGTAAACATGCCTAAAATGGGTGCAAGTGTGTCTTCGGATGGATTGAAAAATATCCTGGATGGTTGTGTAGTGTTCTGTAAATCTTATGATAATTGATAAAAATTGGATGTAATACCCGCTGTAGCACAAGTAAGTACCTACCTAAATCTTTGAACTCTAGAACGGTAACAGGGGTATTGCGTGTCACCAGAGTGATTTAAAAATAGGCCTACGCACCGGATATTGCATCTAGTGATTCCATAATTTGAGTAGTATCTTTCCTTTTTTAAGATCTTCCTATTTCCAATATATGTACTTATAGCTCACATGCGTTTTTTACTCTGTAATCCACATGTTGCTGTTACTATTTTAAGTAAATATTTTATGTTCCGATTTTTTTACCAGAATTTTTTTCCAACATATATATAATAGTATTATACAAAAGATCCCGAATCTATACCAAAACTAATATTATAAAAATAATCTGTAAATGAAAGAGTTTCTATTTCAATTTACTCTCCGCTAATTATTTTTTTCAAAGTAGCTATTTTTTGTTCACAAAAATAATTTAATGCCTGATTTTCAAGCATTACATTTTTTTGCATGTTTTTGCACGTTTTGAAGTTTTTAATGCACGTTTTGAAGTTTTTATTGCACGTTTTCAAATTTTACTGCACGGAATTCCGAGCTTTAATCATTACATACCTATAAGATTTGGTTTAATAAGATAAATAAGATATTGTTTTCTAAGATGGTTTATTTTTTAAGACCGTTTATTTTTATATAATCTTTCTACTAACAATATTGGGCATTTCCACTATGCTACACTATTTTGATCTTTGCTTGTTCACCTATCGTTGGCATTAACCAAGTTGTAATAGGAATAGGCTGAATTCAAGACCTGAAAATAAGGAAAGAATTATTATATTGTGTTTAAATATCGTTTGAACTTAATTTGAAACTTACCTTTGAAAAGGAATCGTAGTTTATCAACAGTATATTGTAGAAGGAAAAACTCAATGGTTTCGATGCTACGATTTGAATGATTTTAATAGTGTTTTTAGTTTTTTTATTTAAATAATACCACTTTATGTTATATATACCTTCTCTCAAATCGTCTCCCTATAAATGCAAATATATAATATAATTATAGGTTTTATTTAAACTTAATTTTAAATGATTATATTGAATACAGGCTGACCCAATAAGCGTTGTTCTTGCCTTATTTAAATAAATTTGTGGGTAAATGGTAAAATGAGTACAAGATTATAACAGTAAATGAGATAAGCTCATCTTTAATTGATCATTATATATATACATATATATATTTATATATATATATATATATATATATATATATATAAATAATTTCTATTAACAATAAAATTGTAATTATTAATCCTCAGCAAGAGTGCAAAATGTGCAATATGAAAAATAATGAAACACTATATCATATATTGTTTGTTTGCCCTATTTATTCCAATCTGAGGGAAAGGTTTTACCAAGGGATAGAAAATGTTAATGGAATTAAAATTTTTAAGCCACAAAGCGTAAAAATTTACGAAATTTGTTTTATTTTTTTGATAATATTTTAAACTATAGAGACTTGGTAGGATGATTTCTCATAACAATAGCCATATTAAATGTCATCAGTAATAGAAATTGTTAATTTATTGGTTATTAATAAATCTATGTAAATAATAAGGATTTCAATGTTTGAACTTTTTAATTTTTAGATGTTGAATTTTAACTAAATTTTAGATTTTATCCATTTGAATTTTTGTATTTTTCTTTATATTCATGTATATTAATATTTAATAATGTATTTATAATGTTTGTATACGTAATGTATAATGTATGTATCTATAATTTGTATAATCGATAGACTCTATTTGCATAGGGTGTTTCCCTGAAAGCAAATTATGATTAAATAAATAAAAATAAAAAAAAAAATTATATATACATATATATTTATTTATTTATTTAGTTATAGTCCAATTAGTCTTCTTCCTTCTTTTTCCAAATTGTTTGAAAAAATTCTTCTATATCGTCTTAATTCTCTTGAAATTTTGAAAGCTATTCCAAATCATCAATTCGGGGAAAAATCACCGATTGGGATCACCGAACAATGTCACCGATTGGTGGATTACATTTCAAATGCATTAGAATCAAAAAATTACTGTCCTGGTGTTTTTCTTGATATCAGTCAGGCTTTTGATAAGGTTTGGCATGAAGGATTGCTTTTCAAGCTCAAAATTTTGCTTCCTCCGACTTACTATTTAATACTACTCTCTTACCTGACAGAGAGACACTTTACTGTTAAAATAGACAACGATATATCTAGTATAAAAGATGTTAAAGCTGGAGTTCCACAAGGTAGTGTACTTGGACCACTTCTCTTCAATATTTTCACAGCTGACTTATGTTCCTTAACCGAAAACGAACACACCCTACTGGCTACATTCGCTGACGATACCGCACTACTAACATCACACAGAAACCCCGATATAGCATCTTCCATCCTTCAAAACCACTTAGACGATATATTTAGTTGGGCTACCAGGTGGAAGGTAAAAATGAATGGGATGAAAAGTGAATTTATTACCTTCACCCTCAACCATGGCTAATGCCCACAATTATACTTCAATGATACACCGATCCCTGAATCCCAAGCTGTAAGATATTTGGGGCTCCACCTGGACAAGAAACTGACATGGAGAACCCACATCGGACTGAAAAGGAAACAACTTAACAAACGATTTGGAATGTTATCTAGGTTACTCGACAGACGTTCGAAATTATCAATAACAAACAAACTTACTATTTACAAAGTACTAATACGACCAGTATGGACATACGGGATAGAACTATGGGGTTCTGCAAAACCCTCAAACATCCAAAGAATTCAGTCATTCCAGTCCAAGGTATTGAGGAAAATAGCAGACGCACCATACTATGTGACAAATGACTTACTACACAATGACCTGAATATCCCAACAGTTATCGATACAGCCACACAATACTACAAAAACTTCCACCAAAGACTAACTTTTAACACGAACCGCTTAGCACAGACACTAACATCAAACATAAACCCTTACATTCCACCCCGACGACTTTTGAGGCGGTGGCCGAGAGATATGCTAACTTAGTATATAGTATGTTAGCAATTCATCCAATAGGAATTCAACAAATTTACTTATTGCTAATTTGCAGATTAATGACAAAATTACATAATAATATTTGTACATAATAATAATAAATTTATTTATATATTCATATATATATTTAGGATTGTGGCCGAGGATTTTAAATTTGAGAAGGTAGTACTATTATGTTGGTTTTAACAGTCAACGTTTGCTGAAGCTTAAAAATAAAATAAAAACCAAAACAAATATTTTAATAGAACTAAAATTACCAAATTAGTGAGCGATTGTCCAAAATGTGAATACAGACCAACATAAAATATTTCAATTAAACAGATTATGACAGCACCGAATGCAGTGCCTGGAAATTCGTCTACCTGTAACACGTAAAAGTTGATTAAATTGTTAAGGTCGTAAGGATGGAATTCATCATTTACATTGCCACCCATGTTAAGCTGAATTACATAATATTATGTTAAAAACGATAAAGAAAACATTGTTTCTTTCTTCACCACAAAAACGTGGTGATATTACATTCGATGTACATTCTTATGTTCTTGTGTGTGTGTATGTGTGTGTGTGTGTGTGTGCGTGTGTGCATGTGCGCGTGTGTCCGTGTGTGCGTGTGTGCATGTGCGCGTGTGTCCGTGTGTGCGTGTGTGCGTGCGTGCGTGTGTGTGTGCGTGTGTGCGTGCGTGCGTGTGTGTGCGTGTGTGTGTGTGTGTGTGTGTGTGTGTGTGTGTGTGTGTGTGTGTGTGTGTGTGTGTGTGTGTGTGTGTGTGTGTGTGTGTGTGTGTGTGTGTGTGTGTGTGTGTGTGTGTGTGTGTGTGTGTGTGTGTGTGTGTGTGTGTGTGTGTGTGTGTGTGAACAGACTAGCTAAATACTATAAACCGTAAGAACCTGAAATTGAGTGACAGTTAAATTTTCATCAAAATTGGTCAAACGGAGGGGGCACTTTATTTAATAAATTTTGCCTCATTTTCATGTGTTTTTTCTTTTATTCAAAAACGGCTGTAACTATTTTGATAATAATCGGTATTTGATGTATGTGTATGCCCACGATGTGACAGTCAAAATTTCATCTAAATTGATAAATTGGAGGGGGCACTTTACTTCATAACTTTTGTCTTATTTTCACGTGTTTTTTTTTAATTACTCGATAACGGCTTTAACGATTTTTATCAAACTCGCTATTTGGTGTATGTGTATGCCCACGGTTTAAAAACGAAATTTTCATTTCCCTTATTAACTCTGATGCAGCAAAAATTTCATCAAAATTAGGGAAATGGAGGGGGTACTTTATTTAATAACTTTTTACAATTTTTTCGATTTTCTCAAAAACGGCTCGAACGATTTTGATTAAACTTAATTTTTGATGTATTAATATGAACGAGATATGACTGTAAAAATATCATCAAAATTGATCAACCGCACGGGACACTTTACTTAATAAATTTTGTATCATTTTCACGGGTTGTATCATTTATTTACTCCAAACCGGCTTTAACGATTAACAAAAATAAGATATGAATGTAGAAAAATGTGTGACTTTGGGAAATGATATTTAACAAAACACGTCATTTTTTTATTTAAGTAAGTTGGTAAGTGAAAGTTGTGTGTTGCGCGCACGCACAAGATTTTTTTTAATTTTGGCGATAATAACAGTTTGACATAGGAACGAAATGTGTTTAAGTGTGATGGAAATGGTTGTGGGTGCGGTCAAATGAAACACTGTATGTGCAATAACATATATATTGTGCCGACGTTTCGACCCGACATTCATGTCTTCATTAGGGCTAAATAAGAAACAAAATAGCACCAATAAAATATATGAAGGAAAGCAGGTAAAAAAATAATTAAATAACTAGGGTAACTGTACCGATAGTTGACAGTGCTCCAATAGTTGACATTTTGCAAAAAAAGTGTGATTAATAAGATTCAGGGTTGATTATTTTGGTTCAAAATTTGGCGGTAATTTGCCAAGTTATACTAGTTAGCTGTGCTGCCATCGACATTAGTGTGATGAAAGCTCAAGCTTATTTGTGAGAGGTTGTAATGGCGAATTTTCTAGTTGCCTGAAAACTTGGTTTCCGCTACCCTGTTTCATTAAGGTGGAAGTCAAGTTAAATAAGCTTTTGAGATGGTTTATTTGTGTTCAATTATTTTTTAACTTCTTTCATGATATCCATTAAGTTCATGGGGATCATTTGATATCCTTTTCAATTTAGTTATACAATGTTTTAGGGCTTAAATGTGGGTGTCAACTATTAGAACAAAAATTAATCCTTAATTTCAATAGTTGACATCAATGTCAACTATTGGTGTTTTTTACTCTAATGAAACTGATAGTTTAAAATAATTTGCTTGACTTGAAAAATATCTGGGTTTAATATCGGTGGTTGAATCACTGATCTAGCACCATCCTAACCAATGTTTGACAGGGGTGTCAACTATCCGTTCAAACGTATCAACTAGTGGAATATTCTGTTTGTAAAGTTGACATCGCGAGTGTTTATAGTTGACATCCATGCATAGCCTCAGCTTTATTTGACATAATCTTGTTTTTGTTTATTTTTTAAATTAAGTAACAATTGGAACAGTCGGAAATTATAACAATATTAGTTAATTAGGGAATAAAATAAATCGTAAAGTTAAATAGTTGAATGGATTGAATAATACAACTTACAATAATTATAGATGTTGTAAATAGTTGTTGTAAATAAATGTTGTAAATAGAATTCAAAAAGAAACTTAAGAAAAATTCAGTTAATCAGGAGATACCTGAAAATGCTACAGCACTGGAAGTAGACGAAACCATACTATCCCAACCAGAAATTTGGGACGAGAAAGAAAATCAGAAAAGCTTAGATTCCCAAGAGCAGGAGCAGAGAATTAATGTTGATCAAGGAATATATCTTCAAGAGGAGGAGCAAGGTAGTTGATGTAGGAGGATAAAGTGTTGATGAAGGAAAATTTATAATAGTTGGGTTCTCAAATAAGAGATTTAAGCGTAAAAAATGTCTGGCTCAAGTTACTAAAGTTGCCAGTAAATTAGAGATTCTGGTTTTACTTTTACAACCATGCAATCGGATGATACCAAGTTTTATTAACACCGATACATGTTGCACAGTCCCATCATGTGATATTATATCCGTGATACATATGCCCAAAGTTTTTACCTTTAAGGGACAGCAAGGTACCATTTTAGTTTCCCACTTAGGGTAGATTAATTTAAAATGATTGTTGTTATATGGTATCTGTATTATTCTTAATTGGATGATCTCATTTTTCAGTTTAAAATTTTTACTTTTGTCTATTATGTTTTTGTGTATAAAGTAATTAAATGACCCAAATTCTTGCTGATTACCTAATGTTACATAAACGTACTAGACACTAGACTCCCTATAAATAAGATTATTTTTATTTTATTTCGGGGGAGGAGGAGGGAGGGCTTGCCACCTTCACAACTCTTTACTCCTCATGCGTATTGACAAGAATATGTATAACATAACTAATACTTTTATTCAATCAAGTAGTTTTTCTAGTAGGTACTTGAAGCAATCAAGTATTTACTCTCTAGCGTGTTTTTCATCAGAAAACCTTCTTTTAGACTCAAAAGGTGAAGTGCAATTGTATCATGGGTTACACCATTAAAAAGCTAACTAAAGTCCGCAGTTTTTAGGAAATTTGACAGCTTCTAGGGTGCTCCAGTGAGGAGTGAGGAATTTTCAAAAACAATTAATAATTTAAGTTTTAATAAATGTTTTGCGTTTTGCGCGTTAAACGGCCCACTGAAAGTGGATTTAAAATAACCAAACCTAACTCCTATTTTAGGAAATTCAATGCTGATTAAGAAAATATCATTGTTTTTGTTTCTAAGCTAAACCGAAGTAGAGAAAACTGCCATTTTCTAGAAAAAAAAAAAAACAATTTTATCTCCTCAACAGATTGAGATAGGAAACTCGTTTCTGCGCCATGCTATCCCGTTTACCATGCAATATTACCCATTTTTTTTTTTACACTAGGTCTGGGACACCCAGTATTTTATTGCCATATAACGTTGTTTCATTTGACCGCTCCCCCAACCATTTCCATCACATATAAAACAACGGTCAACTAATTACCTTCATTTCAAAATTTGTTTAAAATTGTCGGAATCGATTAAAAAGGTAAATGTTTCCGAAACAACCCTCTGCCTCTCATTACCTACCTTAATAACATTTATAAGAAATTAATAACCTTTTACTTCTATTTGACCTATCGACAAACAGTGATTCAAATTTAATCGATATCTGATAAAAAATTAATAATTAAAATTCTCGTTCAGCCTAAAAATATAGGAACTTACCGAAGAAGTAGATAAAATACTCATAGCAATGGCAGCTGTACTAGTCAGGTAAAAACTAAAGACGTAACATCCATAAACTGTGTTCAACTTCCGAACAGCCCTGTAAACATTACGTAATTACTATTTTATTATCAAAAAATCTTTTTAAATAATTTTTTTTTAAGAGAAAAGATTGGGCTTCGCCGGGAGTCGAACCCGGGTCATCCGCGTGATATGAGCGGTATGCTAACCATTGCACCACAGAGCTCGCTTCCAAGCGGAGCCAATCCTTCCTCTTCACTGATACCTCTCCCTCGATCTCGCAAGTTTTGCGAGTATTTACGAGAGTTAGACAATTTTTGTCCAATTTTGGGCATCTGTTGATGATCGTCAATTTTTAAATTAATTTCTATTATATTTTATATATATAAAACAAGGGGGTTACCCACAAAAATAGATTAAATTAATAAAAAATCTTAATAAAATACATTTGTTGATATTTAAAACAATATTTTTTTATAAATATTAGAATAGTGGCGGTCATAAAACTACAAATAGTATTAAACTATTTTATTGTAGCCAACATTTCGACCCAACAGCTCAGGCCTTCTTCAGTGCATGTGACGTTGGAGGTGTCAGGGCCTAGAAACTAAGTACATTTAAGACCTTTTAGTTAATTCAATGCAAATACCCCTAGTTAATGAAGAAGACCTATATTATTGGTACGCCACTGTAAGTATTAAGGAAGTAAGTACGGTATTAAGTATTATTATACCAACTTTCCAATAGAAAAAACTGAGACAATTGTCATGAGGAATACAGTTTTGTGTTTCCTTTCAAGTAGCACATAAGTAAGCCATTTTAAAACAATAATGTCTATTTCTACTCAAAGCAGGGTGTAGAAGTGTGATGCGCCCTCCGCACCAAATTATTTTAGTAGCAATTGTTAGAGAATGGTTTCAAATTTCTATATGATGGAGTCCATTGGTATAAAAAAAATAAAAAACTTGAGCTGCATAACTATGGATCTAATTGAGGTCACTGTGGTAAAATTATTACTCAGTTTAATTGGAAAATAGAAGAAAACGGAAAATGAAAAAAATGTCTCGAAAAATACATATATATGAAGAGTTAAGGAGCAAAACTATTTCGTTCCACATGAACACGTTTTTCTGGAAACTTAAAAAACTTATCAGGTCCATATAAACATTTTTTTTTTTTCTTTCGAAAGTTAAAGTTACCCTGTGGAAGTGAGCTTGAAATAAAAAAAAAATCCTGATTTAAAGGTAACAAAAAAAAAAAGTAACAAAATATAAAATGAGAAAGTTTTGCAACAAAATGTTTGAAGGAAAGACTTTTGCCACATTGGAATAAACGAGTTTTAATGCACACAGCGTAAGTTGATCTTCCAATAGGGATAATAATACGAGGTGAAGAAAATAAAAGCGAAGTTTTTTTTAATCAATATATATTATAAAGCAAAGTGTACGTGCGTGCCAATAAGGATAAAAAACGACTCAACGTTTGATCAAGAAAGTTATGTCAGCATGTAACCATATATCCCCTAACGGAGAAGAAGGTTTCCGTTTTTCTCTTAAGGGTGTAAAATTGAAGAGAAAAGGACTGGAATTTTAAGCTTCCATCGCACCATGTAATTAGCCTCTCGTAATTTTACGAGTTTATAAATGAAAAATTTAGTTCGAGCTCCAGGCTACCAGGAAGCGCTAGGGTGCGTTTCACACAGTTTATTGTTCATTCATCCAGTTCAGTTTGTAAAGGTTATATATTTGTTCAGCTGTTCTTTTTAAATTACTAAAAAAATAAGTGAAAATAATTAGTTTCTCCTTTGCTTTCAAAATAAAATAATGATTTTACATCTCTGCAATCTATTAAAAAACCAACTGGACTCCTTAAAAAATTAGTTTTCTCATAAAAAGGCTAATTGATCAACATATTACATTTAATTAATATATAATATATACTTAAATAAATTTAATGCAATATGAGTGAACATTTCTTAGTATTATAGTGAGCGAATAAAATCAGACAAAAAAAAAGAGATAAATTGACTGAATATAAATCGAAAATAAAAAGTTTGAAGTGTTCTTATTGCAGTTATGAAAAAGAAGTTGGTTTGATGAGCGTTCCAGTTGACAAAATGACTAACTCCAATAACAGCATTTTTTCAGGATAAAGCATTTTCCCTCATAGTTCAGGATAAAAAAAAATATGATGAAAAAATTGTGCCTTCATGAAATTTTGCTTTCACTTTATAATAGTAGTAAGATTCGAGATCGGCAGAAACCGCTCTAATTACGAGGGGATATCTTAAGGGAGGTTGAAATGGAAGAAAGGTCTTAAAAAAAGTTTCTATGAATCTTCGATAGTTTCTATCCTTCTGGATCTAATAGGACCATCACAGTAGTCGGCGCTTAAGTTTTACTCGAAATATAATATTTTTAACTGAGATATCAGATTTTTCTTTATAATCTAATAACTTATTATCTGTTGACTGCTTGCTGCTGACTTTATGTATATTAGTTAAATTCCCAGAAAAGTTGCTAAAAAAAAAAAAATACGACGAATATAAAATTTTATTTTACTAACTCAAAAGGGATGAAATAGTTATTTTCATAATACGGACCAAAAGTGGTTGTTTTCGGTGCGCGGCCGAATTGAACGCGCGAGGCTTAGCCGAGTTTATATCTAGCCAAGCTCGAGCAGCTCTGCTATAATGAGCTGGACATCCATCGAGTTGGAACCACATTTCAATCCGCTGTTGTAAGGGAATGTCATCTAAATAATTAGAAAAGTCGTTCTCCAAAAAATGTGTAAATGTGATTCCATTCAATCTTGCAGGTAAAAAAAATGGTCCCACCAGTAATCCGTTCCAAATTCCAAGCCAAACGTTAATAGCAAATTCATGCTGAAAACTATTCTCTCTAAAAGATCTGGGATTTTCAAGAGCCCTTAGGTACATGATAATTTCTTTGATTAACAATTCCTCCTCTTGTAGAGGTAGCTTCATCGGTCCATATAATTTTTAATGGAAATAAATTATCATCGCGAATTTTTTCTAGAAACCAATTACTTAAATTCAATCTATTGACATAATCTTAAAGGAAATAAATTCTGACCTTTTTGAAGATGGTATGGGTAGCGATTATCACCTTTCAAAGTTCGCCATATTGCTTGCCGCGATATTCCTAATGCAGCAGATGCTCTTCGGATGCTAGTCTCAGGATTGTTATCGAAGTGGCGTTGGACACAATTTCTTCTCCGATAATCTGCTCTTATTGCTGCCTGGAATTGGTCACCTTCATTACGTATTAAGAATGACCCAGTCTCTCGTAGTCTATTAAAAGTTAACGAAAAGACTCGTCGATTAGGCACTCTTGGAAATCGGCGCGCATACTCCCGCACCGCTTCTAAAGCATTACCTTTACAGAAATCATAGTCAAAAATCATATCAGCGTATTCAACATTAGAATATGTACGCGCCATTGTGGCTGATGCTATTCACACAAAAATATCTGAGTAACTGACTGAAGACTGATTTAGAAATTATAATCCTAGAAGGAAGCCAAAATTTAAACAAATAGTAGGATAACATTAACTGTTTACATATCTCACTGCCTAGCCTGACGAACTTTGAAAGGTGATAATCGCTACATACAACATTTTTGTTTTGTTTCTTTGCCATTTTCTCCAAAACTAAGCAAAAACGAGCAAATCTCTGAAAGACTTTTTGTCTTAGTTTTTCGATCCTCTATAAGTTCCTGAAGTTTTGCCATTTGAATTCAGGACACCCTGTATATTAGTAGCAGGTAAGGTTAGCGCACCAAAAAGATTTTTCAGGCCTAGGCCCCCAGAGTGCTACTTTAAGGACTCAAACCGAGTTTTTGATGCAGTATGATAAAAAAAGTATTAACTTTCCTAAAAGAAAAACGTTTAAGCCGCTATTAATGAAGAAGGCGATGGTCTTAGGAGTCTTTTTGTAGTCAGATGTTTTACATCAGTACGCTGATATTTTTGAAGAATTCAACAAAAAAAATGTTTAGTCAAACGTTTTAAGTCAGTGGGTGATATTATTCTGTAAAATTATACCGAATGTAGACCTGTAGAAGGTCAACACAAACAAGACTGTCGTTCTTTCAGTTCATAAATGTAGGATAGGTAAGAGAAATATGAAAACATTGTTCTATAATGGGGAGGAAATTAAGTTCGTAAAGGAATATACTTACTTAGGGATAATGTTTTCTAAATCTGCCAAATTTAACCAGGCCATCAAAGCAGCAGTTTCGAAAAGCCACATAGCATTATCGAAAGTCTTCTCAATATTATGCAGAAGTAAAAATGATTCCTGGCAAACTAAAATTCAACTCTTTGCATTTGCATTTAAAGGTATTTAAACGTACGCTTAACTGGTGGCACAAAGTACTCTCAATGTCAGAAAGCAGACTGCCACTCCAATGTTATAAAAGACTGAGGGAGTTGGAAAAAATGAAGGCTATACCATATAACTGGGCTACTGAAGTCAAAAATACCCTATTCTCGATAGGAGCCAAGGAAATATGGGAGGCTCAAGATACAAACGTCCTTCAGAAAGAGATGAAAAATTTGGTACTAACGATGGATAACCACCTTTTAAGCAAAGATATTGATAAAGTAATACAATCCTCATTTAGCGATATATATAGAAACATATCAACGCTTGCCTTAGGTGAAGATTATATAAAATATCGATGCCACCTAAATAAAATAAGACTAATTTCACAAGTACGATTAGCTGGTTCCAAATTTCAGAGACTCATAATGAACTCAATCCTATATAATTTTGATCCGAAATCCTCATGTCCTCTTTGCAACAAGAATGAACCAGACAATTTTCAACACTTTTTCACATCATGCCCTATCTTAAATCCGTTCAGAAACCAATTTCATATAAAATACAGCAACATTAAGAAAACAAATAAAGAAATGTTCCAGGACATCCTAACAATCACGGACTACAATAAGCTTAAAGATATTTTTATTTTCATTGTAGAAAGTTTAAAAATAAGAAGTTTTTAATGTTTGATTAAAGGAGATAGTCATGTAACATGTCATAAAATGTTTATTTTATTTTGTTTTTAAATTGTCTATATTTACAGTCATTTTTATAGGTTTCATTTTTGTTTTGGTGAAAGTCGGATAAATTATCATAAGGAAATCGTAGATTATTGATCATATAATTAATATATAATTTTGTACCTATGTATAATATTAATATTTATGGATTTTATTATGTATAAAAAAAAAAAGTTTTTGTATATTTGTTTGAAAAACAAACTCCTTGCTACAAGGTGCTGTAAAACCTTTAAAGCAATAAAGATTATTGTTATTATTATTATTATTATTATTATTATTATACCGAATGTATTAATAAAATGGTTGTGAAACTAAAGAAATATTACTTACCAGCTAGGGAGCCCGGCTTCGCTCCGGTATTTATGTGGTAGTTTTAATAACAGAAAAACTTTAACATTAAAGGAAATATAGAACAAAATTAGCACCTTCTTGAATCTTCGGTTTTAATTTGGTATCAATATTAAGATTCGAGAACTGCAGAGTCCGCCCAAATAAGGAAACCTATATACTTTATTGGGGGTTAAAAATGGTAAATGATCAATTAATTTTAATGCAACTTTGTCGAGTTATACATCGTTTTTGATAGTTTCTGTGATTCTGAATCATATAAGTCTGCAGCAAAAATTATTAATTAAAAATTTTTTTTTTTTTAGCAACTTTTCTGGGAATTTAACTAATATACATAAAGTCAAAGCGATTCAAGGGCAAAAATGAAATCCTTAATAACGATTTCATCAATAACGTAAAGTCTGTTTGGTTGTTTGGAGGGGGGGGGGTGTCAATTTGTCCAAGTAACAGGATTTAACAATTCGTAATTTTGTAATATGTATTTAGTAAATAAAATTGATTAATTTATGATAACCAAAGTAGACCTCCGTACAAAAGTAAGGAGGCTGAAACTATATTTCATTTTCATGGCATATGTCAGATTTTAAACTCATTCAGAAAAAAGTATTTTGGAAAAAGTACCTAGTAACGGAAAACGAGGTTATAGAAATTTTGAATGGAAAATGCTGGAAGGCATTAATTATGTATATAAAGGAGTCTTTGAATTATAGAGAACTTCTAATAAACGAATTTAATCGTTATGATTGAAAGACGATAAAACAAATTGGGACAAAAATTATAGTTTTATAAAAATACTAGCTGTATATCTCGGTTTCACCCGGGAATTTTCATTTTTCTAATAAACGTGAACAATTCTATAAACAAAAAATACAATAAAAATTGCACTAATAGATTATTATCATATTTAGATTTATTATTATATTTATAATAGATTATTATATTATTATTGAAGCTTTAGGTTTCAATTGTGTATAAACACAAAGCAAAAAAAAAAAAAAAAAAATTTTTTAAAAAACCACATTTATCTATCTATCTATCGGTACACCTCCGTACTATCCGCTATTTTCTTCTAATAAAAATTACTTCAACTCTCATTAGAGTTACAATAAGTAATTTTTTATAATCAAGGTAAAGTGGTTATCCACAAGAAATTACTTGCTTTTAATTAATAGAAATATATATACCATTCTAAATATTTTTATTTTTTATTTTTAATAATTTATTTTTGGAGAGAAAAGATTTGGCTCCGCCGGGAATCGAACCCGGGTCTTCCGCGTGACCTGCCCAAGACCGGCCGCGTCAAGAGATGCCCAAAATTGGACAAAAATGGTCCACCTCCCGTAAATACTCGCAAAACTTGCGAGATCATGGAAGAGGTGTCAGTGAAGAGGAAGGATTTGGCACCGTTTGGAAGCGAGCTCGGTGGTGGAATGGTTAGCTTATCGCGCATGTCACGCAGAAGACCCGGGTTCGATTCCCGGCGGAGCCAAATCTTTTCTCTTAAAAAAAAAAAGAAAAAAAAATATTTAAAATAATTTAAAAACAAGCTGGTTGCCCACAATAATGATTGAATTAATTTTTATTTTTTTAGAGGAAAGATTTGTTACGGCTGGGAATCCATTCCGGGTCTCCCGCTATGGATATATAAGTACATGTCTTATATATATAAGCTATTCACTGCGCTTATATATATAAGACATGTACTACTACTACCCATGAAGTCTTCAGTACTATGTAAGGAAGTACTGTATCTTCGTAAGCGGTCGGAACCCCCAAACCCCCCCCCCCAATCGGAACATTTTAGGATCTGCCGCTACTCCTATCTTACCTGATTATAATTTGATGATGTTTGATATTTTTCTTGAGACATTCATCGATGCAATAAGAAAACTTCAAATCCTTGTAAAGTTCGAACCCTTCCAAAGCTATATGGGTTCCGTAGATCTGCTTGTACAGTACCAAAGCTCTGCCCTCAATATTTTCGTATTGAAACAACAAAAGCTTGAGGTGCATCTGAATATGAAGGTTGCTCTCAATGCACATCATGCACTTCATACTTAGGACCATTCCCACGCAAGTAGCTGCGACGAGTTCGAATAAATAAACTAACAAGTAAGAGAGGGATCTGTCATCTGTAAGTATTTGAGGCGCTGGTATCGGTACGTCCATGTGAATACCGTGCAAGGTTGTATTGTACCCGAGTTTACTTAAAGAATTCAAAGAAGGTATCAATATTACCGTTGTCGTGACGGCGACGCCTATGAGGCAGACGGATTTTATACAACGGCGTTTCTGTTTCTTCATGGATTCTCTAAGAATAGTCCAAGTTCCGGAAAGTTCTTCTTCGTAGTCGAAGAAGTTGTCTACCATCAGCTTGTGGAGGGATCCTTCCTCGGGTCTGTTCATCCAGGAATGTCTCAGCACTTCCAGGCTCATCTGGATCACAGCCATGAAGTGGAATTGGTTCATCAAGAGTACGAAATTGGATCCGGAGAATTCGACTGCGGCTTTGAAAGTCAGATACCAGACTGTCATGATCATGAAACTGTTGAAAATTAGGAGGAGTAGTTTGGAAATTGATAAGAAAGGCCTTTTTCTATCGAGTGTAGGGAATACTGCAGATAGGGTGGTCAGCATCAAGTATGTGCTATCCATGTAGTCGTTGATGGACTCGTCGAAACCTTCGTTGAGGTAGTCGATGAAAAGCTGCAACTTACCGTACAATATACCGCCCATGATTGGTCACATCATGTGAGAACTTGTAAGTTATAAATATAGCCGGCAGTAATCGATTGCAAAGTGTAGATTTGCAACCAGTACTTACCCCAGTCCTTGTTCACACCAAACAACCTTGAAGAATAAATTATTACAAAAAAAAAAAAAAAAAATTCTAGGTACTATATCGGATTATTCACTCCAAGATGGCGGCCGGTGTCAGTAAGCACAAGGTATTTCGATCACGCCCAACCCGACACCCACAGTTCAGTTCGGGTTTACCGAGAGTTGCCGAGCATGTGTAGTCGAGATAAATTTATAAATACTATGTATATTGATGATGATGATAAGGAAATAAAATGCATAAATAAAACTAATCTACAAACCAATGTCTTTTAAAATAAATTTAAAGTATTACAATAGGTATTATTTTTTTTTAATTTAAAGTGCTTTTATTTTCAAACATTACAGTAGGTACATATCAAATTAGCACATACTCTTGGTCATAGACCATCAGAGGTAAGTGCTGGTTCCTAAGAGTAAACATTACATATGGTTCTTCTACGTAAGCATTACCTATAAGTAAACATTACCTATAAGTAAACATTCCTATAAGCAAACATTACTATAAATGTATGAATAACATCACCACAAAGTATGGCAATTCTGAGAATCAAAAATTATATATAACCATTACAATAAAAATATCAATCTATAACTTTTATCCATAACCATATTGGAAAATAATAACCAAGCTTAAATATTAATTCAACGCAACAATTACAATATTATAAATAATTACAGCTAATAAGCGGTATGATTAACTAAATAGTGATAAATAGTAAATACATGAGTAGTGTTAACAATACTTGTATATACATATATTCTGACAAATAGCTGTAAAATTTGTTTTTAATATTTTTTTTTTTTTTTACCTATTTACAATAGGTATTATTTAAAGTACTCTATAAATATATGCTAATGTTGGGTAGACCGAGGGGATTTGAAACAATTTCCACTTTTAGTTTCATACCCCAAATCCTATTGACAGAAATGTATGATATAAGAACCAATCGATAGGGCATTCTTTAAACTTGCGAATGGCAAACATAAAGAAATTATTAGCGTTAAATAGTGTGGTTAAAAACCCACATAACCGTAACAAGTCAACTTGTTTCAACTCCCCTCATACCGAGGTGAGATGAAACAGGGGTCGAGGAGAGTTGAAACATGTGATTTTTGGGAAATATTAAGGTCTGTAAAATAAAAATGATGGTATAATTTAAAGGTATTTATAAAAATTAAACTTGTTGTTGTTGTTTGTTATGGCTTAGAGACGTAAAACCCTCAGGTCATCAACGCCTATAGATTACATTTATTCGTAGACTTAGAGAAATAGGCAGAAATAAACAAACAAAAAGTAAAGTAGTAAAAAAAAAAAAAATAAAAAATAAAAAAAAATTAAAGATAAAGTAATATAAGTATGTTGCATTAAAATAAAATAGTTATAAAAGATCATAAAGAGCTTTATAATTTAGAAATCAGCCGGTTCTCTTTTAAAAATCTCAACATTAATGTTACTGAGGCTTCGCCATCACCAAGACAAGCTGTCAAATTTGGGGCTAATCCGATTTTTCTGATTAACGGCACAAAGTGAGAGCATTGTTCAAAAATATGCTTGACCGACAGAGTAGACTGGCAAAATTGACAAGTCGGGGGTGGTTCTTTAGTGAAAAGGTGGGAATGCGTGAGCGCCGAATGTCCGATTCTTAAGCGGGTCAGGGCGACCTCATCTCTTCGGCTGCTGCGGCAGGATGTAGACCACGGTTTCACTGAATTTTTTATTAGTTTTAATTTGCTGGGAGAGCGTTCGTCCCAAATTAACTGCCATTTGTCCGATATTTCCTTCTTTAGTGGTCTACTAAGATCTGATGGAATTAGGGCGACGGAGCCTCTTCCAGGCATCGCGAGTGCATCTCTGGCAGCCCGATCGGCGAGCTCATTGCTCACAATACCCATATGGCTCGGGATCCAAAATTAAACTTTTGAAGCACGAAACTAACTGTTTTATTAATATTTTGTGCAGATATATCAGTTAAGTAGGTAACTACAGGTCTAATACAAATAATCAACTCCTAAAGTAGTTAAAAGAATCCTAATGTCCTATTCGTAAAATAGCAGTAAGATAAACAAATTGTTTTACATTATAAATCTTTGAAATAAAATAATGATTAACTTTCAGCCGTTTCTTAAGTATTAAAATCAGTTTTGATCAATATTTCTTCAAATATTTATTTTACAATATTCTCACAAATGTCAAAAATAAAAATATTATGATAATAAAAAAGGTCAATCTGACAAGCAGTAGTGGCAAACATAAAGTTCCCCACCTGTGCAAGTTTCATGAGCCCCGTTGTACCCATTTTTATTTGGCTCTGCTATTTGAAAATGGCTCTAAACAACAGAGACAAAAGGATTCTTCCCCTGCAGAATAGGTGCTATAGTAACCAATGTTCCCCTCCCAGCGGAAGTCATGCCACTCGTTTGTTTTTGTCCTAATCGGGCAAAACGAGGTGAGTTGAAACAGACTGTTTCAATCTCCTCGGTAAGAAAAAACCTCCCAATTTTTAATTAATCCACAATCAAGAAGCAACTATACAGAAATCAAATGTATCAAACATATATAATAAATCTTTAATGAGCTTTCGAAACAAATATAACTTAAACCAAAGTACAAATCCTCTATCGAAATATAGGCATCGTAAAAACACACTTTTCACGATTTTCGTCATGTGGCAGGAAGAACTCCATAAACGCTAGAATTACGCCACTGACGGGAACTGACATGTCAGTGGGCGGAGGGAAGTGATTGATAAGCGAAGTTGCCAGATCGCTAGCGATTTTAAGTTCCGATAAATCGCTACTGTTTCAACTCACCTCTGTTTCAAATCTCCTCGGTTTTCCCTGCTATGATTGGTGCTTAAAATTTAAAATTTTAAAATTTCTTCCTTACATTTAAAATTTAAAAACAAATTTAATATGTCGTTTTCTAAATTTATTTGTCCGTTTTTTTTTACTTTCACTTACCTATATATGAAATATATAGTAAGTGGAAGTATTGCGATCGTGAAAATTTTCGACTTCCGGTTTTCAACGGAAATACACGTTTTGGGGTCCCCTGAGTCAAAATAACCAAGTCCCGCGAAATGGTCTGTGTGTGTGTGTGTCTGTGTGTGTGTGTGTGTGTGTGTGTGTGTGAACAGACTAGCTCAAAAACTATAAACCGTGCGAACCTGAAATTGGGTATTTAGAGTATGTATAAGCCTGCGATGTGACAGCAAAAATTTCATCAAATTTGCTCAAAGGGAGGGGGTACTTTGTTTATTAACTTTTTAAGTTTTTTTCGATTTTCTCAAAAACGGCTCTAACGATTTTGATTAAACTGAGTATTTGATCTATTTATATGCCTGAAATATGACTGTAAAAATTTCATCAAAATTGATCAACCGGAGGGGGGACTTTACTTAATAAATTTTGTATCATTTTCACATGTTTTTTTTATTTACTCAAAAACAGTTTTAACGATTTTGATCAAACTTGGTATTTGATGTATTTATATGCCAAAGATGTGATAACCAACATTTCATCACAATTGATCAACCGGAGGGGGGACTTTACTCAATAAATTTTGTATCATTTTCACATGTTTTTTTTATTTACTCAAAAACGGTTTTAACGATTTTGATCAAACTTGGTATTTAATGTATTTATATGCCCGAGATACGACTGTAAAAATTTCATCAAAATTGATCTACGGGAGGGGGGACTTTACTTAATAAATTTTGTATCATTTTCACGGTTTTTTTTTATTTACTCAAAAACGGCTTTAACGATTAACAAAAATAAGATATGAATGTAGTAAAATGTGTGACTTTGGGAAATGATATTTAGCAAAACACGTCAATTTCTAATCTAAGTAAGTTGGTAAGTGAAAGTTGTGTGTTGCACGCACGCACCAGATTTTTAAATAATCTATTGCCCTCCAGACAAGATTAAATGGTTAAAAAAAACTACAAATAAATAAAAAGGTACAAATAAATTGGCCTTATAATTTTTTTTACCTTCGAAAGGTACAACTACCTTGTGGAAATAATCTTGGAATGGAAAAAATTTCTGATTTAAATGTAACAAAGTATGAAATGAGAAAGTTTTGCAACAAAATGTATAAGGAAAGAATTTTGCTGCACAACACATTGGAACGATCGAGTTTTTATTTACACAGCGTAAGTTGATCTACCAATGAGGATAATAATACGAAGTTAAGAAAACAAATGCGAAGTTTTTTTTTTCTAATAAGTAATAATTATTTAGGTTCACAACCATTTTATTAATACATTCGGTATAAGTTTACAAAATAATATCTCCGACTGACTTAAAACATTTAACTAAACATTTTTTTGTTGAATTTTTCAAAAATATCAGTGTAATGATATATAAATTCTGACTACAAAAATTTTACAAACAGACTCCTGTGGCTATCGTCTTCTTCAATAATAGCGACTTAATCATCCTATCGTTCGTTGTTTCTCTCGTCTGTGGCAGATATATTGAGAACTCCTCTGTAATATTCCAATGAATCATTGACCCTCCATTCGTCACAAAAATGCTTTTTTAGCAGATAATCAACGTCTTTCAGCTCGTTGGAGCCACGAAAAATCAATTATGAATATACCTAGGTAAGAAGAATCGAATATAAACTGAAATAAAACACGCGAGTTTAAGGAGCTTTCGATGTTTTGTTTAGAAAGAGTAACAGAAACTACTGAAATGAACGAATATGATGGGTGCAAAGTGAGAAGTTATTATAGGAACCAGAGAGGTTTTTGAACTAGTTTTGAAACACAATGGGCTATGGAACGAATCAGTTCTGCAAGAAACCGCTGTTTCGTATAGCAAAAATCCACATGAAATTACAAATTTTGCTTCAATCTGATAAGATATGTTGTAAGAGAATGAAATATTTTTTAGAAGAATGAAATATCTTTTAGAATCCACTGTCATATCAATTTTTCAAAAAAATGGAACGAACGAGTTTTGCTTCCCACCTCCTCATATGAATCTCTCTATGTTTAAGAGGCTTTGTCCTGACTGATAGAATCAACGCAGAGCAAAAACTACTAATGATAGAAACTTGAAGTTCGGAATTTAGATTTTAAACGCGATGTAGGTAACCACTAAGAAAGGAATTTCAAAAATGTAACCCCTAAGGGGTTTAAATTGCGAAATTGTCGTTTAACCTACCGACTCATTTTAAAGATCTTGATACGATGAGGTTAACTCTAAAGCCCCTAAGGGACGTCGAAAACCATGTTTTAAAGCCGAAAAACAAAGCGTTCACGACGAGTAAGCAATTATTTGTTTCGGCGGTTTTAGTGAACTCTCTCCATTGTGCGTCTCCCTCTCTCCTACCGGGCCGGCACTTCCACCCTTAACATTCCACCTACCGGAAGCTCCGATTCTACTAAATTTCCTTAACATCAGTTAACATATTATATTAAATCAATACCAAGATAATGATCACAGAATATTGATTTAAAGGCTCGCGGGCAAAGCCGCGACGGGGAATGCTAGAAGATTATAAGTGTGTTCTATGAAATGAGGACATTCAGCCTATAAGATCAAAAAGTTTCTTCAAAAGTGCAAACACTTTTTTGCACCTCCTCTCCCGGACTAACCGTAGACTCTTAATTCAATTCATTCAGTTCCATTGTGATTTCGCATTTTATAGGTTTATGTGTTGCGTCTTAACGGTTTGTGAGTCTTTTCCATTCAGTATGAATACAAAAAAAAAAGAAGAAAAAAGAAAAGAAATAGATTGATTGTTTATAAATTAGAGTTAAAGCGGATAGCGTGACTGAAAGACATTATACTCAATGTTTGTTTTAGATCGTGTTTCCAAGTCCCTCTTTTCCAAGTGTTCTAAAGAATTCTATCGCAAACAACAATTACTTAGTGACACGAGGAAACATCTAAGTTTTATTTTTTTTAATATTAAATCACAGACCTACGTCACTTATACTGTACATACTACTATGATGTTGGTATATACATAATGTCCTTAGTCACTTTAATGTAGGTAACTTCATCTGCATTTCCAACATATATTAAATTTGAGTCTAATCTCTTTTAATGTTTTTCATTTATAGATTTATAGAATGATTTTAGATTCCATTTTACATATTTTCTCCTTTTTTATATATATGCATCTGTAGATACTTAACATTACATAATTTACTCATGAAGAGCCATAATAAAATTTCTTGTTCAAAACCTTGTTTTTATTTTTACTTTAATAAATGTTTAGATTATAATCTTGTTCTTTTCTTTTTTTCTTTTCTTTACACCATATTAATAATATTGTGTGAAGAAAATATTGTGTGTAATAATATCTTTCTTATCTTAATAATATTTATCTGAAATCTGAAATGAGAAGATATTTCGGATTTGTTATTTCCAAGTATTTTTCCAGTTTTATACTAAACTAGCTGTATATCCCGGTTTCACCCGGAGAATTTCATTTTTTAAATCTATAAAATCTATAAACTGAGACTTTTATCGACTCAAACGGTCGATTTTGTAAAAACCAATGTAAAGCGAGATCAAAACGATTATTATAACAATAAAGAATATACCCAGAGATTGGCTGAAGTTATGCAATTTTAATATGAACAGGTGTTCGCACCTGGTCTGAAAGAACCACTGAGCGAAATTTGGAGAATAAAGAATATCAGCTGAAGATCGGCTGAAGTCATGCAATTTTAATATGGACAGGTGTTCGCACCTGGTGTCAAAGAACCACTGAGCCAAATTTGGAGAATTTAGGATAAACGGTATGGATTTCTATAAAGAACAAATAAACAAACAAACAGAATTTCATCTTTATTTATATAGATAATATTCACCCATTTCTTCTTCCCGGAGATCCGTTCATGAATCATAAATTTTAATACTTTTTCAGAATATTATTATTATTATGAGATAATGATTTTGATTTCTCTTTTAAATTTAAGATTAAAGTATTAAATTATTTTTGAAAATGCCATAGGTAGTTTTTTTATTTTATTTTTTTTGTTTTGTGTTTTCGCCTCTACCCTAAAGGGTCATCGGCGTCTAATGGTTGTTTATACCCATCTATGGAATCCCGAATATTTAAGGAACTTGAATAGAGTTGTGACTCTCTCTTCGTTGTCTTTCATAATTTCTTTTAGAGAATCAGAAAGTCCAACTTTTTTCCTAAGCTTTTCAAATTGTGGGCACTCCAACAGAAGGTGTTTTACTGATAGAGGAGCATTGTCACATTTTTCACAGGTTGGAGCTTCTAGCATCCTAAGCAGGTAGCTATGTGTGAAATGACAATGTGCAATTATTAGACGGCACAGCATTACTTCTTCTCTCCTTGAAGTTCTGTAGCTAGTATTCCATCTCCTACAGTCAGTTTTTGTATTGCGGTTGTAAAATAAATAAAGAAAACAACTAAGTTTGATTCTAATAAAAAAAATCTGGTGCGTGCGCGCAACACACAACTTTCACTTACCAACTTACTTAGATTAGAAATTAATGTGTTTTGTTAATTGCCGCTTTTCAAATTAACAGAATGGCTTTAATTATGAACAATGGCCTGTCTTTAAATGCGTACTCCGCATGCGTGGGCTCAACGAGTTTTATGAGTTGACTGAATATTTTTCTTTTTTTCTCCTCTTTATGTTTTCTTTATTTTTATCATATCTCATATTTAGCCATTTCTTATTTTTAGGCGCAACGAGAGACAGCTAATTTCTCTATATAAACAAAACCAAAGGTACTTCATATGAAACAAAAAAACAAACAAACAAAAAAGGCCCCTGCCCCATATAAGCCCCCTCAGAACATTTTAATAATGCTAAAGCTTACCTGATATTAAAGAACACCTAATTTTCATTAAACATGACGAATTTTATAAAAATCGTTTAAGCCGTTTTTGAAATCATTATGAAATAAAGTGCCCCCTCCGGTTGACCAATTTTGATGAAATGTTGGATATCACATCTTTGGCATATACATACATCAAATACCCAGTTTGATCAAAATCGTTTAAACCGTTTTTGAGTAAATAAAAGAAACACGTGAAAATGATACAAAATTTATTAAGTAAAGTCCCCCCTCCGGTTGATCGATTTTGATGAAATTTTCACAGTCATATCACGGGCATATACATACACTAAATACCCAATTTCAGGTTCGCACGGTTTATAGTTTTTGAGCTAGTCTGTTCACACACAGACCATTTTGCGGGACTTGGTCATTTGGACTCAGGGGACCCCAAAACGTGTATTTCCGCTGAAAACCGGAAGTCGATTTTTTTCACGATCGCAATACTTCCACTTACTATATATTTCATATATAGGTAAGTGAAATTAAAAATGATAGCTTTATTTTATAAGCTACAACGTAACTATCCACCATCTTACATCCAAGTGAAGCTTCTCCCGCTCCTCGAAAAACCTTCCCGTTGGGTTAGCCTTACACTACAGTTTTTACCTTTGTTAATTCTCTAGTTTCTCTCGCCCAACTCTTCTCCCAATTTGCTAATTGTAATTTCTTTGTTTGTAGCGTCCAGTCTTCTAGGGTAACCTTATTTAGTTTACTAATTCCTGCCCCTTCTTCTAGTCTTGCTAAATGGGCTGCCTGGTCAGCTCTTTCGTTGCCTGGAATGCCGCAGTGGGCAGGAACCCAGACGAAGTTAATGGTCTTGCCTTTGCTTTTTATATCCTACCATTCATTGAGGATTTCTGTAATTAGCGAATTTCGTGGGTATGGATTATCAATGGCAGCCAAAACGCTCCATGAATCCGTTACAACAGCCCAGTTCTTTACCCTGGATTCCGCTATTAAGTAGAGAGCATTTAGGATGGCTGTCGCTTCCCCAGTGAATATTGTGCTTTCCCCTGGTAAGTTAAATAAGGACTGGATGTGTTTACTACTCACAGCGCAGCCAACTGTATCGTCCACTTTTGACGCATCTGTATAAAGTATATCGCAATGGTTATATTTTTCCATTAATCTTAAAAACGATGACCGAACTTCTATCGGGTATGTTTTGGTGACCTCAGCCATTGATATATTGACTTTTGGTCTAACTCCACTCCATCTTGGTATTTTTAGATTCGCTAAGGGTCTAATATTACTTAGGCTAATGCCAATTTTTGTTAATGCCTCGTATATGTCCTTTAGATAGATGTTCTCAATTTCTTTGAGATTATCCAATCCTTCGGCAAATAAGTGTTCGGTAAGAGGATGGTGTGGACAAGCTTTCAATTTAGCAAAATATTTAAGAGCTAAGCTCTTCTTAAATAGATAGTTTAAATTTATCAAAACTATGTTTTTTTGAACTTTGAAACTATAAATGTATATACACCATAAATATAAAATATCAAAATCCAAACTAAATTAATGGTGTTTCAATTTTTTTTTTTTTAAATCTTGATTCTTTAATCAATGTTTACAGAGTGTTCTAATTCTTATGTCCGATTATAAATACTTCATCCCTTTTACACAGATGGGTCGAAACAATTAGGAAATGGTGGTTGTTCCGCAGTCGTTCCCATGGAAACAATCCGAAGCAGTCTTCCATCCATTTTTTCAGTATTTTCCTCCGAACGATTTGGCATATACCTATCCTCAATGAACAAAATATACGATAGATTTTTAAACAAAAATGAAATACATTTGTCGAAGAAATTAGATGTTATGCATGCCAAGTCTGGGGGTACAATATTTATTTAGAAGTCGAAAAGCTTAATACATTTTTACTTTCACTTACCTATATATCAAATATATAGTAAGGAAAGTATTGCGATCGTGAAAAATTTCGACTTCCGGTTTTCAACAGAAATACACGTTTTGGGGTCCACTGAGTCCAAATAACCAAGTCCCGAAATGGTCTGTGAGTGTGTGAACAGACTAGCTCAAAAACTATAGGTTGTACAATACTGAAATTGGGTATTTAGTGTATGTATATGCCCACGATCTGACAGCAAATATTTCATCAAAATTGGTCAAACGGAGTGGGTACTTTATTTAAAGAATTTTGTCTATTTTTTACGATTTTCTCAAAAACGGCTCTAACGATTTTGATTAAACTCGGTATTTGGTGTATGTATATGCCCGCGATGCGACAGTCAAAATTTCATCAAAAATCATAAAATGACCATACCTTCGCCCGAATCAACGATATTAAAAATGTCTTTCCAGTTCCACCAGTGCTAGTTCCAATGCAATACAGACTTCCTGTTCAGGAGAGGTTTAATTATCTTTACATATATGTAAAACTAGCTAGGGTGCCCGGCTTCGCTCCGGTAGTTGTGTAGTAGTTTTAATAACTATATTTCGGGTACAATTTAAGCGCCGACTACTGTGATGGTTCTATTAGATCCAGAAGTTTAGAAACTACCGAAGATTCATAGAAACTTTTTTTGTAAGACCTTTCTTCCAGTTCAACCTCCCTTAAGATATCCCCCCCCCCCCCCCGTAATTTGGCCGGACTCTGCACCTCTCCAATCTTACTACTATTACAAAGTGAAAACCAAAATATCATGAGGACACAATTTTTTCATCATATTTCTTTTTATCCTGAACTATGAGGGGTGATAAAATCTCATTGAAAAAATGGTGTAATTGGAGTTAGTCATTTTGTCAACTGGAATGCTCATCATACATAGTAATTAAACCAACTTCTTTTTCATAGCTATAATAAGAAAACTTCAGACTTTTTATTTTCGATTTATAATCAGTCAATTCAGCTCTTCTTTTTTGTTTTATGTCTATTTTTATTCGCTCACTGTACTAGTAAAAAATGTTCACTCATATTGCATTAAATATACTTAAGTATATGTTATATATTGATTAAATGTAATGAGTTAATCAATTAACCTTCTTATGAGAAAATTAATTTTGTAAGATATCCAGTTGGTTTTCAAATTGATTGCAGATATGTAAAATCATTATTTTATTTTGAAAGCAAAGGAGAAACTAATTATTTTCGTTTGATTTTGTAGTAATATAAAAAGAACAGCTGAAAAAATATATAACCTTTACAAACTGAACAATAAACATTGAGTGACCTAGCGCTTCCTGGTAGTCTGCAGCTCGAACTAAATTTTTCATTCATTAACTCGTAAACGCATCAACTTTTAGATAAGTAAATGAATTTACTGGTGAAATTTACCCCAAAATATCATTCCAAATAATAGCCTACTTTAAATTAAAGAATATATTACAAATCTTCGCTGACATTTTTTAAATATTACATATAAATAATATTATTCCAAATAATAGCCTATTTTAAATTGTTAAAATGTAATTACTTTTTATAAAAGATGATATTAGTGGGCCACAGCAGAGATTTTTAGCATTTAGCTAGTAATTAGAATAAGATTTAAATAAAAAATGAAAAGACAGCAAAAGTACCTACAACTTTGAGAATTTATATTAACCTTTTCTTGATATATTTTTTGATTTATGAAAATTAACAATAAATACGAAGATTTGTATTACCCTTTATCCGTGGAAAATAATAATGTACGAACAAATAAATGCACTCATGTAACACAATACATAATTATAACCTGTATTACAAAAGCATGCTTATAAGCAAAAAGATTATGAAATCGACATATGACGCCATGTTAATAAATCGAATCACGACCAACTGTATTTGCAATAATTCGTTATAAAAGAAATATTGTGGTCAATAATCGAGATAAAAACTATCCTATCTTCTAAGTTGGACAAAACTATACACATTGAGCCGAATTTCATTAAAATTGGCTGAGTACTTTCTGAGTTTACCTCCGACAAACATCGGGACACGAGATTTTTATATATATAAGGATATATATATATATATGTATATATATATATACATTTTTTTTTTTTTTTTTTAATCATAACTTGCTTTCAGGGAAACACCCTATGCAAATAGAGTCTATCGATTATACAAATTTTAGATACATTACATTATAAATTACATATACAAACATTATAAATACATTATTAATTATTAATATACATGAATATAAAGAAAAATACTAAAATTCAAATGTATAAAATCTAAAATTTAGTTAAAATTCAACTATACATAATTATAACCTGTATTGCAAAAGCATGCTTATAAACAAAAAATGCTTATAAATTAATGATCCAATGACTAGTTTAATAATTTAAACAAAATGAATTAAATATAACTTACATAAATAATTTCTCAATCGTATGATTGATGGTATTTTAATAAATATTACAATATGGTAAATATATCAATGTCATATGCTAAAATACACTGTTATACATTTTATATATGTCAGCTCATACTTGTCCATTTCTAATTGACTAAAGGCTGCTGGACTCTGTCATCTATATTTTCACCCTGTTAATACTAAATCCCTTGTCCCCCAGCTGATTGTGATAATTATGTTGTTGTTTTTTGTCATACTTGTTCTATATATTGTACTTATAAGATATAAATAATCTTCCTACCAAATCGAGAAGAAAATAAGTTATAATTTCTTTTAATTAGCTTTTTAATATATACGATGAAATATTTTAAAGGTAAAGAAAATTTTCTTATACCTTATGTTCGATTTTAAAGGCGCTGTTGTTGGTAAAATAAGACGACACTATTCTTTTTAATTTATCTACTTTTAATCAGCTGTAGAATAATAAATGAACTTCCTAATTATCCGATCGCTAAACTATTCAGGATTATTCTAATTATTCAAGTGTTCATCCTTTAATTGCCTATAAATATGCTCGAGTTAAGAAGGATCCCAATTAAATTCCTTCATTATTCTCCAACTCGATTATTCAGTTTAATTAGAACGTTAATAAACCAGGAGAGTCTTTATCCTCTAAGATGACGGGACTTCCACGGGCGTCATTCTGGTCGTCGTAGTGAAGGATGGAGTACGAACAGCCTATAGAAGAGTCGGACGTCATCGATGGTCTTAGCATCTGGTACCTCAAGATCTTCGGGTTCTGGAAGATCATCAACGATTTCAGGACAACGAAGAAGAGGAACGCGTATTTGAAATTTAAATTCTTCGTCACCATAATCGTTTCTTACTCTTACATCATCTGCCAGATCTCAAGCTACTGGGCAATCGACTTCGACATCCAAAAAGCGACTCTTATAAATTTTCACTGCCTGCCGGCTGTAACGATGTGTTCCAGAGATCTGGTATTTTGGCTTCGAGCGGACAGTATGAGTAGGCTTTTCAGTTTGATAAAGAAAGATTTCCTGAACATACCGGAAGACAAAAAAGAAGAAATGTCAAAAATTTATAGAAAAGTCTCCAAAGATTGCAACACGATGTGCCTTTTCGCCTTCGTCCTCGACATCGGTGTCATCTTGACGACCGTTGGCATCCCGGGTATACCTGTCGACTATTTGCTATACCACACCGGAAGTATGTTCCAAGTCAAAACTGGGAAGAAGAAGATACTGAGTGCTTGGTATCCGGTGCCCATGGCGGAGTATCCGTATTATGAAATTATATTTGCCTATGAGACCTGTTGCGTTATTTCTGTAGGAATTTATCTACCAATTTATATTTCCCTTTTTTATCAAGTTGCAGTGGCTCTACACGCACAATTCCTGATACTTGGTCATCACGTATCAACTTTGAAAGTTAACACAATACAACACCAGAAGGATGAAACACTTTCGAACATCAAAGAAGAATTGTACAGCATTCTACAAGATCATAAAAAATTATTGAGGTATCTTAACATGCTTAATCACGATTTTATGTTATAGGAAGGCTATCCTAATTTTGGGCCCAAAAGTACTAGGTGACTTTTTTAGGCATATATACAGTACCAGTCAAAATTTTAGACTCACTCTTATTTAATTCACAATCTTCAAGTTTAATAAAATAATTCTTTTATTAAGATATTTATTTTAATAAAATAATTAACTCGAGAGGTAGAATATGGTGGATATCTTCCACCATCATTAACTCAAGAGGTAACATTTCAAAGATTAATTGATTAAGTTTAGAATAAAATTATAAATAGGGGTAACCTGTGGTGTAGTGTTTAGCATAGTAACATAGTATACTACGATAAATGTTGCGTGTTCACATCCCGGGGCGGCCCTAGGATTTTTTGAAGGGACTAAAAAATCCTTGTCTAAGCCGTCCCTCGGATAGGACGTAAAATGGAGGTCCGGAGCCTGTACGATGTCAAGTACTCGTTAAAGATCCCTATCCTAATTATATCTAGATAGGCAAAATTTAGGACTCCTACTGTAGCATCGTCCAATTAGCCTTAGTAGAATAAAGGGACGTTAAACAAACAAACAAACGAATTAAAAATAAAATTATAGTTTTTATGTTGCTAAATAAATAAAATGTTTTTATAGATTTATTTTACAAAACTAAGGGTGAGTCTAAACTTTTGACTGGTACTGTACATTTTACGACTTTATAAGATATAAATATTATAATTTTTGAACTTCTCAGCTTTCTAACAACATATTATATACATTAGAATCTTATTTAAGAAAAATCAAATCAGACTAATTTATAAAATCTCCGAAAACTCCCAAATATCAAATTTTTATTGAAATAAAAAAATGAAAATTTTTGAAAGGTATTTCTCTGGCGAGTTTTTTTTTTATTCCAACCGTTTATAAAAACATTTATAATATACATTTATTTATAAAAACAAAAATAATACCCCAAGTAAATATGAAAAACAAAAGCTAATAATATAATCAATTATTTTTCATTTACTTTGTGTATTAAGTATTATTATTACTTATGGGAATGGTCCTCGACCATTTTAGAAACAATTTATATTTTTACCAACAATTACATATGGAATCAGTAGTTCAAAACAAGTTTAAAAAAACCGGAAGTCGAAATTTTTCACGATCGCAATACTTCCACTTACTATATATTTCATATATAGGTAAGTGAAAGTAAAAAAATTTAGGGTCAACCATTTAAAAATAGCAGCCTTCTTTGTCTCCGATTTTTCTTTCACTTACCTATATATGAAATATATAGTTAGGGATAGTATTGCGATCGTGAAAAAGTTCGACTTCCGGTTTTCAACGGAAATTAACGTTTTGGGGTCCCCTGAGTCCAAATAACCAAGTCCCTCGAAATGGTCTGTGTATGTGTATGTGTGTGTGAACAGACTAGCTCAAAAACTATAAACCGTGCGAACTTGAAATTGGGTGTTTAGTCTATGTATATGCCCGCAATGTGACAGCAAAAATTTCATCAAAATTGGTCTCAAAGGGAGGGGGTACTTTATTTAATAACTTTTTACGTTTTTTTCGATTTTCTCAAAAACGGCTCTAACGATTTTGATTAAACTGAGTATTTAATGTATGTATATGCCCGAAATATGGCTGTAAAAATTTCATCAAAATTGATCAACCAGAGGGGGGACTTTAGGGACTTTACTTAATAAATTTTGTATCATTTTCAGGTGTTTTTTTTATTTACTCAAAAACGGCTTTAACGATTTTGATCAAACAACATTTCAGCAAAATTGGTCAAACGGAAGTGGCACTTTATTTCATACCTTTTTTTCGATTATCTCTAAAACGGCTTTTCATCAAATTCGTCGTGTTTAATGAAAATTAGGTGTTCTGTAATATCAGGTAAGCTTTATCATTATTAAAATTATCTGAGGGTGCTTAAATGGGGTAGGGGCCTTTTTTGTTTGTTTTTTTTTTTTTGTTTTGTTTTTTGTTTCCTATAAAGTACCTATGTTTTTGTTTATATGGAGAAATTAACTGTCTCTCGTTACGCCTAAAGATAAGAAATGGCTAAATATAAGATATGATAAAAATCAAGTAACATATAGAGGAGAAAAAAAGAAAAATATTCAGTCAACTCATAAAACACGTTGAGCCCACACTTGCGGAGTACGCCTTTAATGACAGGCCATTGTTTTAACAGAATTAAAGCCGTTCTGTTCATTTAATGGAAATTATTTGTTTCATGGTAACTAAGTGAAGTTTTCAACAACTAAGTAGAGAAACTCAGACGACTTGGAGTATTATGCTTGCATTGCCGAATTATCGCAAATAAAAACATTTATTTAATTAAAAAAAAATAGTGTAAGTTAGAGATCAAAACAAAAATAAAAAACGAATGTGGAAAAATGAGTGACTTAGGGAAGTGGCAATTAACAAAACACATTAATTTCTAATCTAAGTAAGTTGGTAAGTGAAAGTTGTGTGTTGCGCGCTTGCACCACATTTTTACTTTCACTTACCTATATATGAAATATATAGTAAGTGGAAGTATTGCGATCGTGAAAAATTTCGACTTCCGGTTTTCAACGGAAATACACGTTTTGGGACCCCCTGAGTCGAAATAACCAAGTCCCGCAAAATGGTCTGTGTGTGTGTGTGTGTGTGTGTGTGAACAGACTAGCTCAAAAACTATAAACCGTGGGAACCTGAAATTGGGTATTTAGTGTAGGTATATGCCCGCGATGTGACAGCGAAAATTTCATCAAAATTGCTCAAAGGGAGGGGATACTTTATTTAATGACTTTTTACGTTTTTTTAGATTTTCTCAAAAACGGCTCTAACGATTTTGATTAAACTGAGTATTTGATTTATCTATATGCCCGAGATACGACTGTAAAAATTTCATCCAAATTGATCAACAGGAGGGGGGACTTTACTTAATAAATTTTATATAATTTTCACGTGTTTTTTTTATTTACTCAAAAACGGCATTAAAGAATTTGATCAAACTGGGTATTTGATGTAGGTATATGCCCGAGATATGACTGTAAAAATTTCATCAAAATTGATCAACCGGAGGGGGGACTTTATTTCATAACTCTTTTACAACTTTTTCCCTTTTTTTCGATTATCTCAAAAACAGCTTTAACGATTTTCATCAAATTCGTCGTGTTTAATGACAATTAGGTGTTCTTTAATATCAGGTAAGCTTTGTTATTATTAAAATGTTCTGAGGGGGCTTAAATGAGGAAGGTGTCTTTTATTATTTCATATAAAGTACCTTTGTATTAGTTTATATGGAGAAATTATCTGTCTCTCGTCTCGCCTAAATATAAGAAATGGCTTAATATGAGATATGATAAAAATCAAGTAAACATATAGAGGAGAAAAAAAGAAAAATATTAGTCAACTCATAAAACACGTTGAGCCCACTCATGCAGAGTACGCCTTTAATGATAGACCATTGTTCATAATTAAAGCCAATCTGTTCATTTAATGGAAATTATTTGTTCCATGATAAATGAAGTTTTCAACAACTACATAGAGAATTATAAAATCAGACGACTTGGAGTATTATGCTTGCCGAATTACCACAAGCTTTTATTTAATAATAAAAAAACTAGTGTTTTTTGTAGAGCAAACAAAAAGAAAAAATAAGAAATGAATGTAGAAAAATGTGTCTTTGAGAAGTGGCAATTAACAAAACACACTAATTTCTAATTTAAGTAAGTTGGTAAGTGAAAGTTGTGTGTTGCGCGCACGCACCAGATTTTTTTAGTTTGAAGGTTATTACGGAAAACTCATTTTCTCAAGACTGGTAAATCATATACTAATGAATCAGACATGATTGTTTTCCTTACAGTCTGCTCAGTAATACAGTACAGCTGCTATCATTTGTGTTCTCTTTATTGTTTTAATATTTTGAAGTGCAATACTTGAAAACTGTTATTGAAAAACATTTTATAAAAAAAATTAAACCGACTTCGAAAACCAGGAAACAGTAAAAATAAATGCACTAAAAAGTATGAAATAATTACCTTCTGATTTTTATGAATACACAGCAAAATCGAAAATGGTATAAAAAGCGGGAAAATGCAATAAAACGAATAAAAATATTTTGATTTGGACGATTACATACTAACTCTTAATAAAAAGTATTAAGTTGAAATATTAAATACCATTTTTAATATATCACAATCTTTTCGGAGGCGGCGCAAAATAGAAAATCGATAAATTTTTCATAATATTTAGTGTTAACAATTTTAAATTTTGCGCCGCCTCCGAAAAAATGTGATGTATTAAACATGGTACTTAATATTTCAACTTACTACTTTTTATTAAGAGTTAGTGTGTAATCGTACAAATCGAAATAATTTTTTTCGTTTTATTGCATTTTCCCGCTTTTTATACCATTTTCGATTTTGCCGTGTATTCATGAAAATCAGAAGGTAATTATTTCATACTTTTTAGTGCATTTATTTTTACTGTTTCCTAGTTTTCGAAGTCGGTTTAATTTTTTTTATAAAATGTTTTTTATTTTATACTTTTTAGTGGCGGGAGATAATTTATAGAAAGCAATAAGTTAATTTCTAAAAAAAATCGAAGTGTTTTTTTTTATACGGATTTTAAGTGTATTTTGTACTGGTTTCTGGTTTTCGTAGTCGTTTTCCATTATTTTTTTTAATGGGTACCCTCTTCGGACAATACAGGAGAGTTTGGTTCATTGGTTGGTTGTCTATCTATGGTGGGAAGAACGAGGTTTATTCCGTGGGTCCGTCGCGAAATAAAAGTCAACCCAGGTAGCGCTCTACCACATTCTTCTTTCCCGGGCCTTTATATTATAATTATATTAAGAATCACCTTTTCAATTTTATGAATACGCGCGGAAAATCAAGTGCTGGGCGTGCATTACACTCCTTTCAACACCCTGCCTACTTTGATTAGAAATGGACTTTTTTGTAAAAGATCCCACATAAAACTTAAAACTTTTTTTTCACAATTACAATAATTTCCTTTCCTGAATTTTTTGTCATTTACATACATACATCTGTGTTCCGAGAGGAGGTATCGAGTTTGCTCTGCTGTCACATAACTCCAAAATGATGTAGGTACGTCACTGAACAGTCCAGATTTTGGCCGTATTTCGAATATACATGATGATATAATGAAGATGTTAATATGGCCTATAGTAAATTGGACCCTAATTTTTGAATAATGATCGCTTGAGTATTCTTTTGAAAACTGATGCGATGATATATACTGCTCCGTTAGGGACCTTCTATATTTCTTTATTTAAATTTATCGTTGGAAAGTAGTAATTAAACTAAATTGCATTTCCAAAAACAACATCATTCGATAGAAGTACTCGCAGCAAATAAGGGGCAGGCATAAAATTGATCGTTATCAAAACGGGGGCAGCCGCTGGGATAGAAGCGACAGCGTTTTGGGAGTCATTTTATGGTTAATTTATTATTACGAAGGATATTATTGTTCTCGATATAATACTACTGGTTTAATTCAACAATATTTCTTGGTCGAGTCAATTATGTTCGCCATCCCTTTCGATGAATTGTTGATTAAACTTGAGAGCGAAGTGGTACGAATTATATCCTTCTTAATAAATAATTATTCAGAAAAGTTTGTAAGAGTAGCCTTTTTGACAGCAATCATTTTTATGGCTGCTATATTTTTGCTGCGTGAACTTTCATACAATGTGGTTGTTTACTGAGATATATCAACTTTAATTTTCCGTTATTTTTATTGATGGATTAACATTGGCAAACATTGAAATTTTAATTTCTTTTTTAAATGTCTGTAAAGACTATTTAATTATTATCACACTACTACTGGGAGAATGTTTCCTAAGAAAATTTTCATTTATTTGGGAATATAATACACAACATATACGTTAGTTATTGCGGTACTTGAGTGCATGGCCGCCTCAAATGCGAAAAACCCATAAACACATCCAACCCAGACTGTTATAAGTCCATTATCATTTCTGTTTTAATAAAATGCATTCATTCAACACTAGACTTAGGTCCTGAAAAGCGCACTCATACTTTCAGGAAACGCAAACACTTAATGACGTTTTGATTTTTGAAAATCTTGGCAACCTTCATAGAATATTTAAATTACTTTCGATTAAATAAAGATCGATCAAGAGAGAGAAATGCTTTATTTCAAAAAACAAAACAAGCAGAGCTGCCCAAATACATTGGGTTGCCATATGACACAGCATACCCATCAATATTAAAATACATGAATACATAAAGTTAAGGTACATCGTTAAATTTCATTTTATACTTATAATATCATAGTATTTTTTTTTTTTTTCTTTCCCTATTTTTTATTTTTTTTCCCTTCTTCTTTTTCCATTTATATATATCAAAATCAATATCAAAATCCATAAAAATTGAAAACAATCTGGCTCTTTAGTAACGATTTATTCTGCTACATTTCAGTTATTATATAGGAAACGATTGAGACTAACACATAGGCACACTATAGAGACTCTATATAGAAAATAGAAAATCCTAAGTGCTACCAGCTAGGGACGTTATCATAACGTAAAGTACAAAATTATACAATTACCCATCATATATGGAATTGGAGAACGTATTTATTGCATTTTCGAACCACATTTTAACTTAGATAATAGTTATTTCTTTCTCATAATCAAGAATTCGACGCTTAACAGCCATTTTCATTTATACGCCTCAATAGTTGCAGAAACAAAATTAAAAACCGATAATAGTAATCCGGATAACATAACAAAAGTTTCACTCCAGAATATCTTTATTTAAATATATTGTTGAAAATTTATCTAAGGTTCTGTATAAGGTTTGTTCCAACAAGAACCTGAAACACGTCAATAGCTAACAACAGACTACTCATGTTTTCCCCCCACTCTTTTGAATCTGAATTTGATTGGTTGTTTTTTCCAACCGATTCATCGAACACTGAAGAGACGCTTTCATTAAAGAAAAGCCTTCATTTTTTTTAATTTTTTGTTAACTTAAAGGTCTAATATCTCTGATGGAGGACTTAATAAAAATCTAATTTTTACTTTCACTTACCTATATATGAAATATATAGTAAGTGGAAGTATTGCGATCGTGAAAAATTTCGACTTCCGGTTTTCAACGGAAATACACGTTTTGGGGTCCCCTGAGTCGAAATGACCAAGTCCCGCGAAATGGTCTGTGTGTGTGTGTGTGTGTGTGTGTGTGTGTCTGTGTGTGTGTGTGTGTGTGAACAGACTAGCTCAAAAACTATAAACCGTGCGATCCTGAAATTGGGTATTTAGTGTAGGTATATGCCCGCGATGTGACAGCATAAATTTCATCAAAATTACTTAATGGGAGGGGGTACTTTACTTAATAATTTTTTAGGTTTTTTTCGATTTTCTCAAAAACGGCTCTAACGATTTTGATTAAACTGAGTATTTCATCTATTTATATGCGCGAGATATGACTGTAAAAATTTCATCAAAATTGATTAACCGGAGGGGGGACTTTACTTAATAAATTTTGTAACATTTTCACGTGTTTTTTTTATTTACTCTAAATCGGCTTTAACGATTTTGATCAAACTGGGTATTTGATGTATTTATATGCCCGAGATATGACTGTAAAAATTTCATCAAAATTGATTAGCCGGAGGGGGGACTTTACTTAATAAATTTTGTAACATTTTCACGTGTTTTTTTGATTTTCTCAAAAACGGCTCTAACGATTTTGATTAAACTTAGTATTTGATCTATTTATATGCCCGAGATATGTCTGTAAAAATTTCATCAAAATTGATCAACCGCAGGGGGCACTTTACTTAATAAATTTTGTATCATTTTTACGTGCTGTTTTTATTTACTCAAGAACGGCTTTCACGATTGTGACCAAACTGGGTATTTGATGTATGTATATGCCAAATATGTGATAGCCAACATTTCATCAAAATTGATCAACCGAAGGGGGGACTTTACTTAATAAATTTTGTATCATTTTTACGTGCTGTTTTTACTTTCACTTACCTATATATGAAATATATAGTAAGTGGAAGTATTGCGATCGTGAAAATTTTCGACTTCCGGTTTTCAACGGAAATACACGTTTTGGGACCCCCTGAGTCGAAATAACCAAGTCCCGCGAAATGGTCTGTGTGTGTGTGTGTGTGTGTGTATGTGAACAGACTAGCTCAAAAACTATAAACCGTGCGAACCTGAAATTGGGTATTTAGTATAGGTATATGCCCGCGATGTGACAGCAAAAATTTCATCAAAATTACTCAAAGGGAGGGGGTACTTTATTTAATAATTTTTTACGTTTTTTTCGATTTTCTCAAAAACGGCTCTAACGATTTTGATTAAACTGAGTATTTGATCGATTTATATGCCCGAAATATGACTGTAAAAATTTCATCAAAATTGATTAACCGGAGGGGGGACTTTACTTAATAAATTTTGTATCATTTTCACGTGTTTTTTTTATTTACTCAAAAAAGGTTTTAACGATTTTGATCAAACTTGGTATTTGATGTATTTATATGCCCGAGATGTGACTGTAAAAATTTCATCAAAATTGATCTACGGGAGGGGGGACTTTACTTAATAAATTTTGTACCATTTTCACATGTTTTTTTTTATTTACTCAAAAACGGTTATAACGATTTTGATCAAACTTGGTATTTGATGTATTTATATGCCCGAGATATGACTGTAAAAATTTCATCAAAATTGATCTACGGGAGGGGGGACTTTACTTAATAAATTTTGTATCATTTTCACGGGTTTTTTTATTTACTCAAAAACGGCTTTAACGATTAACAAAAATATGATATGAATGTAGAAAAATGTGTGACTTTGGGAAATGATAATTACCAAAACACGTCAATTTCTAATCTAAGTAAGTTGGTAAGTGAAAGTTGTGTGTTGCGCGCACGCACCAGATTTTTTTACATATACGTATTATTACATATACATATATACTAATTTTTACTTTCACTTACCTATATATGAAATATATAATAAGTGGAAGTAATGCGATCGTGAAAAATTTCGACTTCCGGTTTTCAACGGAAATACACGTTTTGGGGTCCCCTGAGTCCAAATAACCAAGTCCCGCAAAATGGTCTGTGTGTGTGTGTGTGAACAGACTAGCTCAAAAACGATAAGCCGTGCGAATCTAAAATTAGACATTTAGTGTATATATATGCCCGCGATGTGACAGCGAAAATTTCATCAAAATTGGTCAAACGGAGGGGGTACTTTATTTATTAACTTTTTACGTTTTTATCGATTTTCTCGAAAATGGCTCTAACGATTTTGATTAAACTGAGTATTTGATGCATTAATAAGCCCGAGATTTGACTGCGAAAATTTCATCAAAATTGATTAACCGGAGGGGGTACTTTACTAAATAAATTGCGTCCCACTTTTATGTGTTTTTTTTCATTTACCCAAAAACGACTTTAACGATTTTGATAAAACTTGGTATTTAGCATATGTATGTGCCCGCGATGTGACAGTAAAAATTTTATCAAAATTGATCAATTGGAGGGGGCACTTTACTGAATAAATGTTGCCTCATTTTCAGGTGTGTTTTTTATTTACTCAAAAACGGGTTTAACGATTTTGATCGAACTTTGTATTTGGTGTATGCATGTGCCCGCTATGTGACAGTAACATTTTCATCAACATTGATCAAATGGAGGGGGTACTTTACTTAATAAATTTTGTACCATTTTTCCGTGTGTTTTTTATTTACTCATAAACGGCAAAAATAAGAAATGAATGTGAAAAAATTTGTGACTTTGTGAAGTGGCAATTAAAAAAACACGTCAATTTCTTATATAAATAAGTTGGTAAGTGAAAGTTGTGTGTTGCGCGCACGCACCAGATTTTTATACATACGTTTAGATGCAACAGAAGCTCGGAATCCCGTGCAGTAAAAATTTGAAAACGTGCAATAATAAATCATTAATCTTAAAAATCGAGCATTGCGTTACTTTAGTTGAAAGAAAACCGTATATTTCGTAGGAAATCTAAGTATCGGATAGTTAATTGGAATAAAAACCTTTAAATATTTTGTTTACAGTTTTAGTAGAAAAAAAAATCAAACGTCTTGATTTTTGTTTTTTACTTTCAGTTACCTATATATGAAATATATAGTCGTAGAAAGGGAAAGTATTGCGATCATGAAAAATTTCGACTTCCGGTTTTCAACGGAAATACACGATTTGGGGTCCACTGAGTCCAAATAACAAAAAAAGTCCCGCAAAATGGTCTGTGTGTGTATGTGTGTGTGTGTGTGTGTGTTAAATTCTATGATTTAATATGGCTTCCCAATATATATTATTATATGCTATATAATATCATAAATTACTATAGGTATATTATACATATATGTTACAACACCCATGAACGGTATTGAATTATTTTTCCTTTTTTCTCGGATAAGATTACCGATTTTTTCATATCTCATATCTAGGCTTTTCCATTTGCTGATCCAGAAATGTTCTGATGACGGGGGGGGGGGATATTTTTATTTTTTAAATTTTTAATATTTGGTTACTTCCTAAATTTTTTCCACGGAATATCCTTATAAATGGATTATCCGACAACGGATTAAGTTGCAACAACTGTATATGGTTTTTAAATAACAATAACCATAAGTAGAGGTTCTCATATGATCTACAGCGCGAAATATGTATCTTCGTTCCCTCTCAAATTAAATTTATTAACATTAATTTTAAGTCAGGATTTTCACCAATCCACTCCGCAACAATCGACAATTTCGACTTGTTCCGATCTTAAGCATTTTTAGTCACAACGTACACCACGCAAGATAGTTTTATACCGAAACAAATAGTCCGGGAGCTGAAAGCCAAAAAAGTGTCAGATTTGAAGAAAGTTTTTGATCTTATATGCTGAAAGCACTTATTTCATCGACCCATACGGTACTCAGATCGTTTGCCATTAAAAGTTGATTGGCAAACGAAATCGAAATACTGTAACTTTTTCAATGTTTTCCTCATAATTGAAAACCAATTTATCGCTGAGAATTGTGTTCTCTTTAAAATAGTAGAGAATTTCACTTCGATTTAGTAACTAAAAGATAAAATCGGTTAATTAGTTTTCCCAAAACACGCTATCAACTATCCACAGTTGCCATTTTAACGGAAAAATGAATTACGCTCATGTTCCAAAGCATGTTATTTGAAGAGGGCTACTCCAAATAAAATATGTTACGTTTAATAGTTGTAGTAAATCAAATTTTATGTGGAATGAGCTCCTTAATTTAAACATTATCTCACTCCTGTGGAGAGAAACTAATTAAAACGTGAACGTATTTAGCGATTAGCAGCCTAAAATCCACGAAATTGTAGGAATTTTATTTTAGTTTCTCGCATATAAATCGCCAAATACAGATCACACACAGTATTGTTTTTGGGTCTTGTTTAGAATAGGCCCGTCATTGATTTTATCTAGTAACAGTTACTTATCGATAAATAAAAAAATATGGGTTAAAGGAACATTTGATTTATTTAATAAAAACTTTTTACACATAACCAAAAACATTATCATACTTTTAATCAGTTCCTCCAGGTACATCTGGAGGCCAAAATTCTACTATGTCCTTAAGGATTTTATCAAAAACATCTTCATTTGAGTTTCTCTGCCTCCACATGTACTCACATAAATACGACTCTATCATAGAGCGATGTGTCCCACATTCCTTTTTGTTTCTCCTTTTGGCCTTCGCCCACATAGACTCAACTCTTTGAATGCTAGCACCGGTCTCTTGGTCAACGAAATTTTTGGAGTGATTAACAGTAAAATGCCTGTAATCCTTTCCAATCATTTCTTCTATCCCACTATATGAATTCCACATGCTCTAATTGATGTTGTTATGCACTCCTCCAAATTAAATAGTATTTAAACATGTGTTTTTATTTCTGTATCGATGGTATCAAATTACAAAGTAACAGTTACTAAATATCATTATAAAATCACTGGCGGGCCTGTTCTAAACAAGACCCTTGTTTTTTCTTTACTATTAAAGGGGTATCCTATTGCAAGTAGATATATTTATATGTTGAAATCGGTGTAGTTGTTCCAACGCCTATTACTAAAAAACATCCGGTTTAAATAAAAAATATTTTAGCTGAAAAATGCAGAGCATCAAATTTAGCATTAAATGAGGCCCCTATATATAAAAGTACTTCCTGATTGGGAATTCAAGTAAAAACGTAAAGTAGCTATTCGTAGCGCTTACTTGTTATTAAGTTGTTAGAAGATGGATTATTAGTAGTTCAAAATCGTTTATAATTCACAATAGAAGTCACCGTAGTAAGTAAGCACTACGAATACTTTCACGTTTTATACTTCACTAAAACTAATTCGGATAAGTAGGTTAAATTCGGGTCGTTGATAAAAAGATCCTTCAGCACGTGAATGCATTAGAGCTCGGATCATTTGTTGATTGATGTATGATGCGCACCGCACCATATTTTTCTTATAACTTAGCCATCACAGATCCATAGTGAATTTATTGTTAATACAGCAATAATAATTTCATTCAATAAAGTATAATTAAAATAAGTAATATTTTTTTTATATATTTTCAGTTACGCTGACGAACTGAGGAGTGTCTACAATCCACTGGTCACTATTAATCTAGTAGGTGCTATTGGTATTCTTATTGCGTCCGTCTTTCAGTACCATATGGTAAGTTCGAGGAAAAAAACTAAAACATTGTTTTATACTGCTATTATAACTTGTTGAGAACTGTCGAATATTCTACTGAAGCATTTAACTTTCACTTACCTATATATGAAATATATTTTAAGGAAAAAAATATTGTGATCATGAAAAATTTCAGCTTCCAGTTTTCAACGGAAATACACCTGGAGTGCCCAGAGTCCAAATAACCAAATTCCAGGAAATGGTCTGTGTGTGGGGCATACAAACCCGAAAAAGATGAACTGTATGAATCTGAAATTAGGTACCGTAAACGCGGGTTACTTGAGCCCCAAAACTGAAAAATGATGTTGGGTTCTCTGGGTATTTTCGACATAAGTTCAACGACATAGTTCAATGCTGTGCTGGTAGGCAGAAGCACTAGGTAGACAATAGTGCGAGTTTGGGAGGTTTGAGAAGTCACCAATAGGAACAGAACTAGTTTTGCGAACTACGCACCTGTTGTTCGTTTATTTCACTCTGCAAACTTTAGTCTGTATAAACATCAGGAATAGCCTAAAACTGAAGCTAAGCTCATACATTTCGTCCTAAGTTTATTGTCAAAGCAAATTGATGCCTTTTTCAAGTCCTAAATACCTCATACTTACTCACGAAATTGATCAAATGTTTATGTACAACAGATATTCGTCCTGATCTACTATGTTGTTTGTCAACGCATATTAATCACTTGTCAGAAAACTTTGTTTGTTTGTTTCTTGGGGCTTTAAGGCGTAAAACCTCTGGGGTCATCAACGCCTGTTAGACTTTATTTTATTTTCTTGAGATTAATATCGTCAGTTTTCAAAAGAAATGTAGTTAATACAGCGGAAAGAAAGGCAAAATAGATAAATAGAGAAAAACCTGTAGTAAATTATGCTACTATGTATTTCTATATTTGGTTAATTAATTTATTTATTTTAAGGAAGTTTACAACCGCGTTTATATTAGAATGATTATTACTTAATGCTATCGTTATATCTGGTCGAAGAGATAGTTTACTTAACCTGGAGATATAATATGGACATTCTTGAAAAATGTGAGTAACAGTGAGAGGGCTATTGCAGTGTTGGCATTTCGGTGGTAACTGTTTGGTTATAAGATGCAAGTGAGTTAGGTTTGTATGGCCTATTCTCAACCTAGCCACGGCAACCTCCTCCCTACGATTTGAACGATTGGATGTGGTCCAGGGTTTTACGGTTTTTTTAATATATTTTAATTTACTAGGAGGGCTTTCGTTCCACATGCATTGCCAACTATCTGATATTTCCTTTTTAAGAGGAAAACTGATTTCTTGCGGAGTTAGTATAGCAGTGCCTCGACCTGGAAGTGTGAGTGCTTCTTTCGCTGCCTTATCTGCTAGCTCATTACCAACTATCCCCACGTGACTGGGGATCCATAGAAAGTAAACTGACTTTTCTAGATTGTCGAGCATACAGATGTAATTGTGAATTTTTTGTAAGACGGAATGTTTTGGGTACATGTTATTTAAACCTTTTAGTGCACTTAAAGAGTCAGATATTACAACTATTGTGTTTGATGTAACTGTCATACAGAAGTGGAGGGCTGAGGCTATGGCATGTAGTTCTGCGGTGTAGATGCTGGATAATTTGTGGAGTTTTATTTTATGAGTGGAATTTTTCGTTACGAAAGCGGAAGCAGTAGCATCTTCAGATTTTGAACCATCGGTATAGACTAAGAATGGATCTATAAAGCTTTGTAGGAGACGGTGGAATTCAGTTTTGTATTCTGTGGGTGAGGTATCGCTTTTGGGTAATCGAGAGAGACGGATAATTGTTTTAGGAGGTTTGTATATCCAAGGTGGGTTTTCATTTTCTGTGTGGTGAATAGGTAAGTTCTTGAGGAATGAAATGGCCGAATAAATTCTTTCTGACAACGGGAGTGTGGAATTGGGTTTGTTTCTGAAAGCGTTAGAAAATCTTGGGTTAAAAATGTATTTATGTGTAGGATGTTTATTTTGAGGGAGTAATCTCGAAATATAGTTTATAGCCAGTTTTTTTCTTCGAAATAAGAGAGGGGGTATTCCGGCTTCAGCGCAAAGACTCAGGATAGGGCTTGTTCGAAAAGCGCCAGTCGCGATCCTAATACCTGTATGATGTACTGCATCCAATTTATTTAGGACCCGGAGACGTGCTGAGCCATATATAAAGCATCCGTAGTCAAGTTTGGAGCAAACTACAGCTCTATAGAGCCTTAGCAACGTGAGTCTGTCCGCGCCCCAGGAAGTATTGCTCAGATATCTTAACACCATCATTCTTTTTGTAGCGGTTGTTTTTAGGGCAGAAATGTGCGGTTCCCAAGTCATTCGTCTGTCAAAGATCATGCCTAAGAATCTGTGCTGGTCGGAGTATGGAATTAAAGCGTTTCCAAGATATAAATCGGGTGAGTCGGGTGTGTTTCTTTTTCGAGTGAAATGAACGCATTTAGTTTTTTCGGTAGAGAAATGAAGACCAATGGAAAGGGACCAGTTTTGGATTCTATTAACAGCGTCTTGTAATTTGCATTTTATAGTGAAAATATTGTCAGATCGGCAAAATATGGCAAGGTCATCGGCGAACAACAGCGGCTTGACACCTCTTGGCAAGTTCAGTCCTAAGTCGCTTATCGCCAAACAGAATAGTGTTGGACTGAGGACACAGCCCTGGGGGACGCCGTTGAGCTGTTCTCGGTATTCTGATAGTTCAGATCCTATTTGAACCCTAAAATGACGATTCGAAAGAAATTGTTCAATATAATTGTACATTCGACCTTTTATTCCTACTGCTAATAGTTTATTGAGAATGATGGAGTGGTTAATGTTATCGAAAGCTTTTTCCAAATCAAAAAATATTGCAAGTGTTTGTTGTGCGTTTACAAAGGAATATTGAATTTCGGCCTCTAAGGTAACTAAATGGTCTAATGTGCATCGGCCTTTACGGAATCCTGACTGAAAAGGTTGAATTAGATTGTTGTTTTCTATTATCCACATTAGTCTTTTATTGATCATTCGTTCCATTATTTTACTTAGGCAACTCGTGAGAAATATGGGGCGATAGCTAGTTGGTAAACGTTTGTCATTTCCGCTTTTTAGAATTGGGATTACCAACGAATCACGCCAATTATGTGGAAACTGTCCAAAGGACCACACATAATTATAATACCCAAGTAGCCATTCTAGAGTGTTTTCTGGAAGATTTTTTATCATTTCATAGTGGATAAGGTCAGGGCCAGGGGATGAGCCTTTAACGTTATTTAATATGTTTTTGAATTCCCACATAGAGAACGGGAGGTTGTAATGTAATGTTTCGTCGTCTATTATTATTTCTCTGTCCGGTGCTTCATGATTGGTTGTGTTTCTCCCGGAATTATATATTTCAGAAAAGAAGTCTGCAAATGTATTAGAGACGGGTAGAGGATCGTCTGACAGCTGTCCGTTGACCAAAATGGTGTGGCGACAGGGAAGGGGAGTACTTGATATTTTACGTATTTTGTTCCACACTTCGGTTGGTGATGCAGAGGAATTAATGGAACTGACAAAAATTTTCCATGACTCGGTCTTGCATTGTTTTATTACATGTCTGCACATGGCACGGTGTCTTTTATATTCTACTAATTTTTCGGAGGTCATGGATTTTTGAAAAATTTTGTAGGCCTTTCGGCGATCTTTAATCGCTTTTTTGCAGGCATCATTAAACCAGGGTAAAAGCGGCCTTCGTGGTGCACCGGATGTCGTTGGTATTGAGGCTTTAGCTGCATGTACGATCTTATTCGTGATGGTTTCACAGCCTTTATCGATATTCATTTGGTACGGAGGAGTTTGGGGTGGAGACGCAAGGGATGTAAACAGAGTCCAATCAGCTTTTTTTAGGATCCATCTTGATTTCATTCTTGTCGCATTTGTGGAATTAAATTTTATTAGGATCGGAAAATGGTCGCTACCGTATAAGTCTGGTAATGTCGTCCAATTTATAATATTATATAAAGAACTATTGGTTAAAGAAATGTCTATGTGAGAAAAGGTACCATGGCTTGAACTGAAAAATGTATGTTCTCCGGTGTTGAGCAGAAGTAGATCAGTGGCGTCTAAAAAATTTTCGATTATTTTACCTCTAGTGTTTTTATCTTGGGACCCCCATAGAGGATTATGGCCGTTAACGTCCCCGATAAAAAGTACTGGTCTTGGTAATTGATTGTAGATATCTATAAGTTGTTGTGTGTCTATTGTACGGTCTTGGGGAAGGTATATGTTACATATGGTAAAAGAAAAGTCTTTGTGCACCGTGACTGCTATAGTTTGGAGGTGGGAATTAATGTTAATTGGTTCAGAGTAAACAGACTTGTGGATAGCTATTAAAATTCCGTGATAATTGTTTAGATTTTCTTTCCTATATATTTCAAAATTTTTTATAGTAAAATTGTCACTGATTTTAAGGTGAGTCTCTTGAAGAGCTATGCAAAACGGGTCCGTATCTTGTATGAGTATTTTTAAATCATTAAAATGGGTTTTTACACCATTGCAGTTCCATTGAACTATTGACATATTTTGGTGTTATTAGGTATGTATTCCTCCACAGATCCATCCATACATAACCCATAAGAAATATGTAGAAAGAAAAAAAAGGAGAAAAAAAAAAAAAAAAAAAAAAAAAAAAAAAAAAAAAAAAAAGATATCGTACACACCTAAATATCGTACACACGCGCACGCACACACAAACTATATATTCACATGTTTTAAGCAGCCCGGTGTTAAGAAAACACCACTGTGCTTCAAAACTATATTTAGATCTGATGGCCGTAAGTAATCTTTCATGGTGATGTTCTTTGTTATTATATTGATATGTAAGAAAATAAACAGGAACTTGTATAGTAATAGACATGTTTATGCCCATAGTTAAATAAATGCAGGTAAAGGTAATGCGAACAGTAATAAAAAAATATTCTAGAAAAGAGAAAGAGCAGAATAAATTGTAATAACCAGAGTAATCATTATAAACAAACAGCGGTAGTAGGAAAGAGTAATTGTTTATAACGGCGATAATATGCGGCTTGTAAATATTTATCAACATGACTAGTACTGCGATATTGTTATTGATGAAAGTGAGTTTGTTATTACGGAATCTTATTGTAGTTAGATTATTATTGACATTTAAATAATAAGTATATGAGTTAGGGCAAGGACTGAGTTTAAAAACAGTTATTACGTAATAGTAATTGTTTTCGTTGGTAACGGGTATTTCGTGATATATTTTTTTGATCATGATGTTTTTTTAGTTTTTCGGTTGCCCGATTTTTTATTACTAACGAGAGTAAACTCTCCTTCTGAGTTGATATCTGACTCTAGGGTATCCATAGAGTCAGATACGACTAACTTGTCATCCGAGAGAGCGGTGCCTTCGGCTGACGGAGGTGGTGGGGGGTGAGGCGAGGCCAGCCTGGCCGCCGATCTCGACCGCGAGGTTCGAGCTGGCTTAGGCGTAGGAGTGGGGGGTGGTGGGAGGGGAGGAGTTTGTGATGTGGAGGGGAGGGGAACGGAGGGGGCAAGCGGGGGGGAGGGGTGTAGGAAAGGTGGGCTAATGTTGTTTTTAGTAAGGAATTTTTTATCATTAGAGCTTTCACCAAAATTAAATACCATATTTGTTTGAATACCTATTTCCTTTTTTTCAGTAATTTTTATTTTTTGTTTAACGATTTCAGAAAAAGATTTGTTAAACTTTGACGGGTTTTGTTCCTTATATATTCTCCTTGCTTCGTTTAGCGGTATTTTATTTATAGTTTGAATAGTTTTAATCTCTTTATGGATAGCGAAAACGGGGCACGAGCGATCTAAGGCGTGGTGGGGCCCCTCGCAATTTGCCCATTTAGCTGGGAGGTTGCATTTTGAATTTTCTTCATGTTTTTCTCCGCCGCATTGGATGCATTTGGATTTTTGTTTACATAAATTTGTGGGATGTGCAAATCCCAAACAGTTGAAGCAGCGCATGGGATTTGGGATGTATTGCTGGACTTTGACTGTTAAAAATCCTATTTTTATTGCCTCTGGTGTTTTTGGTGTCGGAAATGTAATTATATAGGTATTGGTTAATATTTCATTACCGTTTCTTTTTATTTTTATACGGATGATATCGTGGATGATGCCGGATAGTTCGCTTTTTATTTCATCTAATTCTAGGAATTGTAAGTCCTGGCATCTAATCACCCCTTTACTATAATTTAAAGTATTGTGTGGGGATACTTGTACATCAAATTGACCCGCAAAATTTTTGCATTTTAATAGTGTTTCCGACTGCTTCCCATTTTTGGTTTCGATTAGTAGACAGCCGTTTTTTAGTTTTTTTACATTGTTTAATTCTCCTACTAGGCCGGTTAGAAATTTATTAATTAAAAATGGAGAGACTTTTTGAAAGCTCTGTTCGTCTGTCCTTTGAACTATTAAAAACGTTGGGGCCGTGTTTTTTGGGGTTGCATTTTCGTCTAATTGTTTAAGGCGAACATGATGCCGTTTTCTTTTAACCTTTGGGCTACTTAGGTCTATGGGATCCCCCATATTTCAAATAAACAAAAGTAAAATAAGAAGTTATTGAGAGAAGAAAAGAAGAAATAAATAAATAAAGAAATTAAAATAAAAATAAAGAAATTATAAAGCGTGCTTCTTCACAAAAAATATAATACAATTTTAAGAGATAAAAAGAAAATAATAAATAAGATATAGATATTTCAGTCTTATCTGAACAGCAGGGAGCGCTAAGTAGGGACGTCTTCTCTCTTCAGATCCTAAACACTGACTGTCAGAAAACTTTGTTTACTCTTTTATTATGATATTTGAACCCTTTTCTACCTGAATTATAAACATAGCACATTCAGTTATCTTCTAAGTCTAATAATACGATTAGATCAATTATGTAACTTTTTTTGTAATATTTATTGTAGCCCCCTTTTGCGTCAATTACAGCGCGAATCCTTCTGGGCATACTTTCTACTAATTTTTCACACTGTTGTGGTGTGATCTGACTCCATTTTGCTTAGACATTTTCCCACAATTGCTGCGTGTTGTATGCTGAAGCACTGATGTCAGCAACTAATCTCTTCAGCTGAGCCCAGAGATTTTCAATAGGGTTTAAATCTGGGGATTGTGGTGGCCAATCCAACATATTAAACCTATAATTTTTATAGCCATGTTTTTGTGACTCGGCGGTGTGTTTATGACCATTGTCCTGCTGGAATATAATGTCCTTTTTAGATTTATTTAGCTTTGTAAGGCTTTTTATCAAGCCACGTTTTAAAATCTCCACGTAGTCGACTGCAGTAATTCTCCCTTGATTATTACTTTCACTTACCTATATATGTAACACCTATGTATGTATTGCGATCGTGAAAAATTTCGACTTCCGGTTTTCAACGGAAATACACGTTTTGGAACCCCCTGAGTCGAATAACCAAGTCCCGCGAAATGGTCTGTGTGTGTGTGAACAGACTAGCTCAAAAACTATAAACCGTGGGAACCTGAAATTGGGTATTTAGTGTAGGTATATGCCCGCGATGTGACAGCGAAAATTTCATCAAAATTGCTCAAAGGGAGGGGGTACTTTATTTAATAACTTTTTAGGTTTTTTTCGTTTTTCTCAAAAACGGCTCTAACGATTTTGATTAAACTGAGTATTTAATGTATGTATATGCCCGAGATATGACTGTAAAAATTTCATCAAAATTGATTAACCGGAGGGGGGACTTTACTTAATAAATTTTGTATCATTTTCACGTGTTGTACTACAAACATTTGATCAATTTCGTGAGTCACTGCATATGGAACAGTATGTTAATAAGTAAAGCTGGGACACATCTAAAAATACGGGTTACTTGAACGCAAGGGCTGAAGTGACCGTGACCAAATTTATAATTTTTAAATCCTAATTTTATGTTGGCTGGTACCTGTAAGCCGGACATATGCTGACGTTACTGCCGAAAAGTTGGAAAAATGCCTGGAAGCTGAAAGGAGTAAGAGGATGACGCAGCGAGAAGCGATAGGATTTAATAAAATTAGCAAAGCCACTTTCAGTAAGGTATGGGAGACTTCAATATAGCTGAATTCAGTGCCCTTAGATGAAAATCAGATTGTAAGCCGTTTGCTAAATCAATACAAAGATGTCCTAGAAATAGTTAATTTCTTTCTGGTAAAATGAAACAAGATGGAGTATCCAGGTGTCATCCTCGCTATAATAAGGGCGGATTCACACTATCGCTCCGCTCCCGCTCCACTCCCGGTCCGCTCAAATATTCTAAAGAGAAATAGACAGAGAATTCCACTATCGGTACCGCTCCGGTCTCGCTCCACTCCCGGTTCGCTCTCACTGTACCCCATTCACGCTAGTGCTCCGCTCCAGGTCCGGTCTCACTGGCAAAATATTCTAAAGAGGAATAGAGAGAGGTTAATCACAATATTGGCCCAGGTCCGGCCTCGCTCCGCTCCCGCTCCACTCTCGCTCCACTCTCCTAAAGTCTTTTCAGATTCACATTATATAATTTTACACCGTTCACGATTGAAGCCATTAATAATCGAAGCCGTCTGTATTTGGATTTTAATTAATAATTAACTTTCAGTTATTAAAGTATTTATTTATTCTTCAATTTTACGGCCAAAAAAGTTCAACTTTAAAATATATATATATATATATATATATATATATATATATATATATATATATAAATAATTGTAAATTAATGGTGAAGAAATAATTTAATTTTTTTTCCGAATGTATTCGAATACGGTTGAAATGATAAAAAAAAAAAAAAAAAAAAAAAAAAAATCACCAACAATACGCGCGGTTTTTCCACGAGAAAAATTCATGTTATGTTTGAGATATATTTTGCTAAGAATTAATGTACTCGTAAAAAATGGTCACCGATTTATTTATTGACTACATCCTTATTGCTATTATAAAATAACGTTTAATTTGAAACGAATAAAAATGCAGTATATTATGAAAAATGTCAGATCATTAACAACAAATATATTAAAGCAAAAAATAATTAAAATATTAATCAGGAAAAGAAGAGAACACAATCGGTAAATTTGTAGCATTTACCTATTTCAACTTGCAATTTTCAAGCGCATTCGAATACATTCCGAAAAAAATTTAAATTATTTCTTCACTATTAATTAAATTACTTTATAATTATTATTAATAATTATCATTGTGTTGCAATATATTCTTCTTATTATATTTTTTGATAATATTATCTTCTTCATCAAGAAAAGTACACTTACCAGCTATTTCTACAAACGAAAAATTGATTTTTTTTTTGGCCGTAAAATTGAAGAATAAATGAATACTTAAATAACTGAAAGTTAATCATTAATTAAAATACGAATACAGACAACTTCGATTATTAATGGCTTTAATAGCTTAAACCTTTCAAAATTGAACGGTGTAAAATTATATTGTGTGAATATGGTAAGACATTAGGAGAGCGGACCGGGAGTGGAGCGGGAGCGGAGCGCTAGTGTGAATGGGGTAGAGCGAGAGTGGACCGGGAGCGGAGCGAGAGTGGAGCGGGCGCGAAACCGATAGTGTGAATAGGCCCTAAGTCCCCCAAAACTAATAAAACGATGTTTGTTACATTGTTAAATGCACAACTTTGAAGTGTTGCTCAAAATAATGTTTAAATTATATTTTTCAAAACTAGCATTATTAAAATTATGTTTTGAAATAATATTTGTCTTTTAACAAGTAAGCGCTACGAATAGCTACTTTACGTTTTTATTTGAATTCCCAATCAGGAAGTACTTTTATATATAGGGGCCTCATTTAATGCTAAATTTGATGCTCTGCATTTGTCAGCTAAAATATTTTTTATTTAAACCGGATGTTTTTTAGTAATAGGCGTTGGAACGCAGTTTCCACCTAAATCGTAATAATTACCGATAGTTTTGTTCGAATTCGGTCGGCTATACAACTGGACCGATTTCAACTTATAAATATAACTATTTGCAATAGGATGCCCCTCTTATAGTAAAGATAAAAGGATACTATGTGATCTGTATTTGGCGATTTATATGCGAGAAACTAAAATAAAATTCATACAATTTCGTGGATTTTAGGCTATTAATCGCTAAATACGTCCACGTTTTAATTAGTTTCTCTCCACAGGAGTGGGATAATGTTTAAATTAAGGAGCTCATTCTACATAAAATTTGATATACTACAACTATACAATATGATATTCTACAAGCTCTAAGGGTAGAAGCTAACAATCGGTGATGGAAATTGGATGAGGCCAAAAATAGGGGGGTAGGTGCGGGAATAATATTAAAAATCGGTGTAACCGCTCTTACCCACCCCCTTAACCCTAATTTATGGCTTGAGTTATCATACCTCGAAAGCATACAAATTGAACGAGAGCGGAGTGTTAGGCAGTATAAAAATTGCCAATTAGATCGAAAGAGTAAAAAGGACTACTTGAATCTTAATAATAAAAAATAAAAATAAAAATAAAAAATCGAGCGTAGCCGCGGCTCTAAGGGTAGAAGCTAATTATCGGTGATGGAAATTGGATGAGGCCAAAAATAGGGGGTAGGTGTGTACGTATACGTAATATATTTTATTTGGAGTAGCCCTCTTCAAATAACATGCTTTGGAAAATGAGGGTAATTCATTTTTCCGTTAAATATGGCAACTGTGGATAATTGATAGATGGTTTTGGGAAAATTAATTAACCGATTTTATCTTTTAGTCACTCAATCGACGTGAAATGCTCTACTATTTTAAAGAGAACACAATTCTCAGCGATAAATTGTTTTTCAGTTATGAGGAAAACATTGAAAAAAGTTATAATGGCAACCGATCTGAGGTGGCAGACGTTCACATTTTTTGTCTATGAAATGAGTACTTTCAGCTTATGAGATCGAAAACTTTCTTCAAATCAGACACTCTTTTGGTCCTTAGCTCTCAGACTAGGAATTTTTTTCGGTATAAAACTAGCTTGCGTGGTGTACGTTGTGACTAAAAATGCTAAAGATCGGAAGAAGTGGAAATCATCGAATAGTGCAGGGTGGATTGATGAATATTCTGACTTAAACACAATGTTAATAAATTAAATTTGAGAGGGAACGAAGATAAATATTATTTCCCGCTGTAGATCATATGAGAACCTCTACTTATGGTTATTGTTATTTAAAAACTATAAACAGTTGTTTCAACTTAATCCGTCGTCGGGTAATCCATTTTAAGGATACCTATCCACATAAATAAAGATGAAATTCTGTTTGTTTTTTGTTCTTTACAGAAATCCATACCGTTTCTAAATTCTCCAAATTTCGCTCAGAGGTTCTTTAATACCAGATTGCCTGTTTAATTTAATACCTGTCCATATAAAAATTGCATAACTTCAGCCAATCTCTGGTTATATTCTTTATTGTTATAAAATTCGTCATGATCTCGCTTTACAGTGGTTTTTTTTTACGAAATCGAAAAAACGGCCTAAAAATCAGTTTATAGATTTTGAAGAGGCCAACAAGGACCGGTAAGACCGCCCCGTCAAGTTCTGGGATTTTTTTTTTAACATTACAATACGTTTATTTACATGTATGGTGAATTTATTTTTTAAAAATGCCTCCTAAGAAGCGAGCTTCAATAAGAGTAGTGAGCTCAAAAGCTAAAAAACAACGTCAAATACGAGCAGCTGAAACTCTCGACGAACATCAAAATAGGATTGAACAACAGAGGCTTAGAATCGCGGGAAACTGAGTCTGCCCAGGAAAACGAGGCCCGCTTTGCGCCACAAAGGCTTAGGCAAGCCGATTTGCGAAAAGCTGAAACTGCAGGACAATATTTCTGTTTGTTTGTTTGTTCTTCATAGAAATCCAAACCGTTTATCTTGAATTCTCCAAATTTCGCTCAGTGGTTCTTTCATATTCATATTAAAATTGTTTTATATTAATTTAACCATCATTGTGGGTGATCACCTATTTTTTAAATTATTTTAAATAATTTATTTTTGAAGAGAAAAGATTTGGCTCCGCCGGGAATCAAACCCGGGTCTTAACCGGGTCTTAGTCGGTAAAGAGGAAGGATTTGGCACCGTTGGAAGCGACTCCGTGGTGTAATGGATAGCATGCCGCGCATGTCACGCGGAAGACCCGGGTTCAATTCCCGGCGGAGCCAAATCTTTTCTCTTCAAAAATAAATTATTTAAAACATATTAAAATTGCTTAACTTCAGCTGATATTCTTTATCCTAATAAAAATCGGAATGATCTAGCTTTACAATGGTTTTTTTACGAAATCGACCGTTTCATTAGTAATAATATATGATATTATATAACATATAATAATATATATTGGGAAATCACATTAAATCACAGAATTTAATTTTCAGGGGGACACTAGCGATCTAACGTACATCCTGAAGGCGATATTATTCGCTGCATCGATCATGATCGAACTCGCCATGTTTTGTTACAGTTCTACTTTAATACACGCTGCGGTAAGGAAACATTTTTTTTTGTTATTTTTTTGTTGGATGGAGAATTATACCATTATTTTTGTTCGGTGTAATTCCAAAACACTCTTTATATTCTTTAGGTATTAATATCACTATGCTCCTTCTAGGGTTGACAGGTGATAAGAGGGTCGCTATCTCTCGGCTGCTATGCGAACTACTCCCCCCACCACTCCCTTTCTTAGTCAATTTATGCTTAGTTTAGAATTATATTACCTGTCTTTTGATGGTAACTTTTCACGGTGAGGCCATCGTATTCCTTTCCACGTTATGCCAAAGAAAGATGGAATAATCACACTGTAAATACAATTTACATTTTAGAAATAAGTATTTTTGAAAACTCTATGACTAACGACCATAAAGAGTGTCATACCTTGGTTTCTTTTGACGCATTTTTCGATATACTGATACTTCGGAGTCGCTGAAAAATATTTACTAACCTAGACCATACCGAATAGAAGTTTCATTTATTTCATTTAAAAAAAGAAAAAGAAAAAAAAAACTTTTTGGCTTTAAGATTTTATCAGATTCCAATACAGTTTTTATTCATTTTAATTACTCTGCTTTTGAATTAATCTAACATTGAATTCGTATTGTATTCAAAATGTAGGCCATCGCGCGTGTCTCATTACTGCGTATAGGGAGCGTCCCACGGGTCGCGGATGTGGGGAGGTCAGTGGAAATTCCCAGGAAGTTCCTCGCGGCTAAAGGTCAATCCCCCCCCTCCCCCCGAAATTACGACGAAAAAAAAATTAGTGGGATGAATTAAAAAAATTAATTACGCATCTAACTTTTACGAGTTTTCTGGGGAAGTTTATTTTAATTTTGACTAGAATTTTTTATACAGAATTTTATATATGAACTTAATGTATAAGCATAAGCAAATAAAGTGTGCTATTTTTATGCTTTTTTTTTTTCATACCGACCAATCCCCCCCCCCGAAATTTTTTTCTGGAACCACGCCTGGGTAATGCGGGCAGTTCCTAGAGATGTTCTACATTCATGTTGTTAAACTGCACTGCTAGGATTTCTTAATTTATATTGAGCCATCGGACAAAAAAAGAAATCAAAATCACTTTTATTTAATTATATGATTTAAATTTCCATCGGGAACAATGTTCGTCCCTATATTGAGGAAAATAAACTTAAATAATATGTAATGAAAACATCGATAATTTTTTTTTTTTTTTTTTTTTTTTTTTTTGTAGTTGACGAAGGATGACAGATTCATATTTGAGGCGAATATTCGTAATAATATTTTTTTTTTTTTTAATCTTGTACCTAAAATAAATATATCAATGTTTATTAAATTATTTTTCGTAGAGAAAACTAAACTAATATAAACATAGCACCAATAATGTTCTTAATTTAAAGAGCAAATAACTGACGGTTTATAATAACTCACCAGCAATGAGAGCGGTCCCCCAGGCTTGGTAGAGGGTTTGACCTAGGTTTGAAAGCCCTACTCACATCTTTTTTAGTTCACTAAAACACCACAGTCATGGATGGCCAAGGTAAAACACTCATTATCCGGAGGTAAAGGTTCGGGTCTCCGAGTGGGGACTGCTTTAGGGGATTCATGCCGCAAATTGATAAGTATAGATTTAACTATAAGGACGTCGAACGTGAGGAGATTGAGTACAGCCGTTGGGTTAAAGTCGATCGCGAACGAGGTTATGGGATAAAGTTTAGATATCGTGGCCCTGCAAGAGGTCCGCTCGCCAAGAGAGGGTTCGTTAAGGGAAGTCAAGTACATTTTGTGGTACGGAGGTCGCAGAAACTATTGTTTAGGCACCGGATTCCCGATTGAAAATAGGTTACTTATGTACTTTCAGGTCATAAGGCGACATAATAAAAAAAACAAAAAAAAAAGAGAGAGAGTCTAAGGACGCGAAATGCCATAAAACGATTAAATTTAGCTTTTTAACACGTTAGGTGCGGCATCCTGAACTGAACAGGATACTCCTAATATGTTAATGTAAAGTCTAGGCTCGGAAAAAAATTGTGAAATCCGTTCCATAAAGATAAGTTTAAAGCTTAGGAATGAGTACTACCTCCCATCATGAACTGTAGCTAATTCCTCTATGGCAGGCAGAGCTCCGACTTGGACCTGGCTGTCTACTGTAGCGACTGGTACAAGGCGGACGTCGAGTTCCGGAAGACGGCGCAGATGATGATGTTGAGGGCGAGGAAGGGGGTGACGATCACAGCCTGCAGGATGTACCCCGTCAATCTGGAGACCCTCATGTCGGTAAGGATATCTAGCAAATTGTTTTGTTCCAACACGCATTACTGGACTAACTCTTATGTCCCATATTCAATCTATTTTAAATTTATGTTAATTTAAGTAACTTTTTTTGGAAATTATATAATCAGTCGAACCTGGATAACTGGAATCCCTCGGTGACAGGATTTTAATTCCACTTACAGAGGTATTCCACTTAAACAAGGTTCCACTTATCCAGGGTGCAGGTATTAAAGGGGGCATGTACCACTATTAAAATTTATTACAATACAAACTTAAAACCTATAAATACATTAAATATTGATACAATTATTACATATTTTTGGTAATATGAAAATATAATAATGCAGATTACAAGATAATCATATACAAATGTATTAATGTAAGTAATCATTTATTTTTATCGTTTTATTTTATCATATAATTTATAAAATATTTCATCTTCAGCCCCTTTAGCCATACCATAAGTTGACATTTTGCACAAAAAGTGGGAATAATAAGATTCAGGGTAGATTATTTTGGTTCAAAATTTGGCGGTAATTTGCCAAGTTATGTTAGCTGTGCTGCCATCGACATTAGTTTGATGAAAACTCAAGCTCATCTGTGAGAGGTTGTAATGGCAAATTTTCTAGTGGCCTGAAAACTTGGTTTCTGCTACCCTATTTCAGTAGAATGGAAGTCAAGTTAAATAAACTTTTTAGTTGGTTTATTTGAGTTCAATTATGTTTTAATTACTTTTGTGGTATTCATTAAGTTCATGAGAATCATTCGATACCCTTTTTAATGTATTTATGCAATGTTTTAGGGCTTAAATGTAGGTGTCAACTATTAGAACAGATATTAATCCATAATTTCAATAGTTGACATCGATGTCGACTTCCGCCAGAATTAGCAAATAGTGTTCCATCTGGGGGGTTTTTATGAAAGCCTGAGTCTGTATGGATGACAGGTGTCTTATTTTACGAATTTATAACTAGTGTGCTCTAGCCAAGGATCGTTGAGAGCAAAATTGCATTGCCAATAATCCTACTCCTATAAGGACAAGCGTCTCATCTGACTCTCCCCACTTCCCGATTCTGCAAAGAATATGGGATACCTGCTATTAGTCGCATTCTATCAAAATGCTACACATTTCATCCATCCAATGAATGTGGTTATCTTTAATTGTCTAAGAGAGTACAGTAAGAGTGAAGTCATCATTGGAGAGTCGAAAATTGTGCAAACCCAACATTAAAAATACGAAAGTTTGGCCATTACTAAAATCTATTTATCATACTTACTTAACTGGGTGATCTCATTTTTCGTTTAAATATGTTTTATTTTGTTTTTTGTCTCATTTAAGCTTTTTGTGTATAAACTAACTAGCATTCCCCATCGCGGCTTTGCCCGCGAGCCTTTAAAATCAATTCTGTGATCATTATCTTGGTATTGATTTAATATAATATGTTAACTGATGTTAAGGAGATTTAGTAGAATCGGAGCTTCCGATAGGTGGAAGGTTGGAGGAGGAAGCTGCCGGCTCGGTAGAAGAGAGGGAGGCGCGCAATGGAGAGAATTCACTAAAACCGCCGAAACAACTTACTCGTCGTGAACACTTAATTTTTCGGCTTTAAAACATCGTTTTCGACGCCCCATAAATCAAGATCTTTAAAATGAGTCCAATTTAGATATTTTTTCTCGAAGTGCAAAAATAGGTGTCCTTTATAGTTAAACGACAATATCGCCATTTAAACACCTTAGGGGTTACATTTTTGAAATTCCTTTCTCAGTGGTTACCTACATCGTGTTTAAAACCTAAATTCCGAACTTCAAGTTTCTATCATTAGTAGTTTTTGCTCTGCGTTGATTCTATCATTCAGGACAAAGCCTCTTATACATATGGAGAAGAGATCGAAATAAACACGCACCATCCCCAATCATCACAGTGTGCATAATTTGATTACCACTAATATTTAAATAATCTGTAGCCATATTTTATGTGAATGTCTATTTTAATACTATTGCAACGTTAAATCGATATTCAAATAATAAACATATGGTTTAAAATCTCAACAATAGATTTCCGTTAGAGTTAAACGACAATTTCGCCATTTAAGCCCCTTAGGGTTTACAGTTTTGAAATTCCTTTCTTAGTGGTTACCTACATCGCGTTTAAAATCTAAATTCCGAACTTCAAGTTTCTATCATTAGTAGTTTTTGCTCTGCGTTGATTCTGTCAGTCAGGACAAAGCCTCTTATATATATAGAGATTAAATTGTGGACAATTTATTTTGTTTCCATTGTGAATTTACTAGTTTATAAATGAAAAAGATATCAACTTTTATTGTAGTCCTTATTACCTATTAAAACTCATAGGAAATCAAATATTAATGCATGTGTCAACATTAAAACCATAAATGTCAACTTTCCAAACCTTTACATATTGATGTGTCAACTATTGGTTCATTTTAGAAGCTTCCAAGAAATCATTTTTTATAAAAAACGTAAATGTAGACTATAGGATATCGTATTCCTAGTTTTCTAGAGGGATTGGCCTAACTAAATTCATAACAAAGATTATTCTAACATCAATATATTGGTAAACAGAGTCAATAATATATTTTTTTTTTTCTTAAGCTGTCAACTATTGGTACAGTTACCCTATTTATTTCAAAAGAAGTCTACAACTTCTCAATACAATTTAGTGCATCACTTTTCGTGACTTGTAGCCTCTCTGACTCTTCTGAATCGGACTTCTTCTTCCTCTTCTTCTTGGCTCGGATAGTCAAAATGTTAATTTTCGTCTGGCTTCTTAGATTTTTCAAGGATTTCTTCATCATTTAGCTCTTCTGTTGTTATAATTTCGTCATCCATGTGGACATACTGCTCAAATGTTGGAAGCTTCTTATTGGTATCTCCTATCAACTTTTCCCAATCCTGTGGATGAACAGGATAACCTCTACATTTTCTTAGAAATGTGGATTCCACATAATAGAGGTGAATACAATAATCGTCCCACATCCAGAGGTAATCTCCACAAAAATTTATTCCAATTATACCTATGAACAGGTGAAAACATTCCAGTTAAAGAGTTTATTTCAGGGAAAGATGATGGGACCACAAGTTTTGTACCACTTATAGAGGTATTCCATTTAAGCAGGTCCCACTTAACCAGGTTCGAATGTATTTAACATGGGGAAAATTTAATCGCAATTTTTCCAATATTTTTTTTTATTCCTAAAATATATTTGGTGCAATCATATAAAAAAATTAAATTCTCCAGACCATTTTAGTTTTAGTTATTACTTGTGAGTAAACGGTTCAGTGCAAATTACGATGGTGCACAAAAAATACCGAATGATTCGGAATTTTTTCAAATACGTCGTTACAAATAATGAAAATATATGCAACTGTTGTAAAAGAATAATTAAAGGTAATTTTTTAAAGATTTTGAAAAACGATTTATTTAGGTTCCACAAAAGTGTTTTTGACGAATTATATAACTGTAATAGTGACTTAAGTGTTGCAAGAATGAATGATGATTGTTGAACAATAATCTAAATATTTTTATATTGAGTAACGATATTATACATTTTATAAATCTATGATAATTAACTATACTGATTCCATAGTATTGTTAAAGATGATTTTGTAGTTCAAAAATAATGCACATATTTACAAAATATTAAAAATGGTAATCTAATAAAATAAAATTTTGCATTTCCGAAATTATTTTCTTTGACTAAAATTTTTTTATGAATAAGTTTCAGAATAACTGTTTGAAATGAACTTTTATGAAAAAAAGTTATTTTGATCAAGTTTTAAGATAACTTTATCAAAACTTTTATGTTCAATAAGAACTTCGAGTAGAATAAAAAAATTATTAGTCTAACTTAAACTTTTTGAAATAAAAGTTAACTTATATTTTCGACCCGTGGTAAAAACTATGCTCATTTATTGAAATTATTTTTTTTTTACTTTTTCCCCATTCCAGTAACACTGGGCATGGGGTTAGGCTATTGTTACATAAAGTCCTGCACGTTCCATCGAATGATACTGCGTGCAGGAAACATAATTTAAATACTATTTATCATAAAATTATTACAAAAGGGAAAGAGATTAACTAAATATTAGTGAATATATACAATAAAATAATAAAATAGAATATACATAAAAATAATACAAAAATAGAAAATATAGCATATAAGAATAATTAAAAAAGGAAAAAATAAATAAAAAATAAATGATTAATCGTGATGTTTTATGTGATGTTACCAATCCAATCTATTTCTCATAATTTATTAAAGTCTATTCCACTCACAAGCTCTTGAAATTCTCGGCCAAAACGAAAAAAAAAACCTTCTTTACTAATGGACCAATTGTGGATATTAAAATGGACCATAGCTTTTCTTAATAATGTGTACCCCTGTGCATCAAGTAAGTTGCGATCAAGTATGAAATGGTCCATAAGTATGTTATTATTATTATTATTAAACTACGTTTATTTCTTAAATTCATTCATACTTTACATTTTAGCACGTACTCTTGGTCACTGACCATCAGAGATGAGCACTGGTTCACATAACATACATAAAATTACAATGTCAAAAAGTTTGGCAAACATTATGTAAGTATCTAAATTTGATATGTAGGTAAACATTACTCTGAGAAGCGATACAGATACAGATAAAAATATAAATATTAATGACTAGTTTTATATGCCGGTTTCACCCGGAGAATTTCATTTTTTTAAATATATAAAATCTATAAAGTGAGACTTTTATCGACTCAAACGGTTGATTTCGTAAAAACCAATGTAAAGCGAGATCGAAACGATTTTTATAACAATAAAGAATATAACCAGAGATTAGCTGAAGCTATGCAATTTTAATAGGGACAGGTGTTCGCACCTGGTATCAAAGAACCACTCAGCGAAATTAGGAGAATTTAGAACAAACGGTATGTATTTCTATAAAGAACAAGCAAATAGAATTTCATCTTTATTTATATAGATAATATGTATATAAATATAAACACAATATGCAATATAATAAATACGAACATAATAAAAATATTAATTAATACAAAAAACAAATTCAATATCGTAAGAAACTACTATAAAGCATAAGTTTTATCATATAAATAATAAATAATTATTCCGTCACATCGAAAAAACAATTAAGCAATCCAATAACTCAGGTTATTTTAACTCTTTAACGCCTGTAGACTGATTTATCAGTTCCGCCCGCTTCAGCGTTAGAAGACTGAAACTGCGGACCTTATTTTCTTAATTTCTTAACTCTTTCCATTTTATTATTGCACTAGGATAAAACCACCAGTAGTCCTTAAGAGATGTTTTTGTGACTTTTTTTAAAACAAAAATTGAATTTTTACTCTTCGCTATCGGATTTATCGTATCATTATATAGTAAAGCAACATTCATAAATCTTAGGTAACAACTCGTAAACAAATAAAATAAACAGATATATAAAACATTTAATATAGCGTTTCTTAAAATTATATGTTAGAATGTCTACTTAGGTACGTTCCTACTAGTGATGGGCAAAACTGTTAATTTTGAAAAACAGTTGCAACTGTTTCTGCTACTTTCATTAAACAGTTTAAAAAAAAAACAGATACAGCTGTTTAAAATAATACTATATGGGAAAAAAGAAAAAAACTAGTCCCACTTCGCATTCCAGCATTCTTTTGAATTATGTTTTAATTATTGAAATATCTAACAAGTTTGATTGACAATTTCTCACAAAACATTTAATATAAAATAAAGCTTTATGTAAAATAATTAAACAGCACTAAAAATAAATAATAAATCAAAACTTGTAATAGGCATTAATTAATTTTTTGTTTATAAAATTATGGTTTAATTGAATAAATAATTTGGAGAAAAATAATTTAATAATTAAAAAAATTAAGAGCCACATAACTCAGAGTAGCGGATTTGCGAATGAAATAAACAGATACAGCACGGGCGCAAGCTGTTTAATAAACAGTTTCACTGAAACAGTTTCGAGAAGCAGGCAGAATTAGCAGGTTAGGTTGTTTCATTAAACAGCCTGTTAACCGAAACAGATACGTGAAACAGTGGCCTTGAAAAAGAAACAGTTTCATAAACTGTTTCGGTCAACAGCCTGTTAACCTGCTAATTCAGCGTGCTTCTCGAAACTGTTTATTAAACAGGTCACGCCCGTGCTATTGCAAGCTAATTGTTTGTGTTTAATTTTTATTATTATTTACCTTTTTTTTTTCTCACTACACTGTTGTATCTGTTTATTTGTTTCCGAAACAGTTAACTGTTTCTGTTTAATGAAATTAACTGTTTCAAATAAACAGATTGCTACTAAACAACACACCACTAGTTCCTTCACGTATTTTTATATTTCATGAATATCAGAGAAGCATGGCGAGCAGACAAAATAGTCATAATTTTCTTATTCATATTTAGGATTAGTGCAGGACATATGAAAATTATTTTTACATAATTGGCATTCGCGTTTCTCCGACCGTTTCCAGCCCGTCCGGTATTTCCCAGTGACGAGGTTTATGGTTTCCCCAAAAAGTTTCCAAGGGTTGTAAACTAATCGACATGGGGTTCTTTTCGGGTTTTCCAAATTAATTTTACCTTATTCCATAGTCAAATAGGGCGAACTTAGAAGACAAATATGAAAAAGGAGATAAATAAGAGTGTGAATGTGGCAAAAAGTATTGAGGCCACCGGGCACAGCAGCCGGTCTAAGGTCTCATGCCACAGGGCCAACACACTCGCACTGCTCAGACGCTAAAGGGTTAATTTAAACCTATAATTCCGTGACTCTCTTGCAAATCCCACTATAACTTTCCAATTCTTCCCATTCAAATATTGATTAAATTCCTCCATGTTCAAAGTTCCCATCCCGAGCCATTTATACCTCATATCAATAAGATTTCGCAATAAAATGAATTATAGTTTCTGCTTTTCCAGTAATCAATATATAATATAAAGCAAAGTGTACAATGTGCGTGCCGAAAAGGCTCAAAAACGACTCCACTTAGGATTAAGGAAGTTATGTCTTCGTTTAGCCATATGAACCCTTACGGAGAAGAAGGTTTCCGTTTTTCTCTTAAGAGTGTAAAATTGAAGAGAAATGGACGGGAATTTTAAGCCTCTCGCACCATTTAATTAGCCTCTCTGAGATTGAGATACGAGTTTATGAATGAAAAATTTAGTTCGAGCTCCAGGCTACCAGGAAGCGCTAGGGTGCGTTTCACTCAATGTTTATTGTCCATTCATTCAGTATGTAATCGTTCAATATTTTTTCAGCTGTTCTTTTCAAATTACTAAAAAATTAAGAGAAAAATAAAATAAGTACTTTACATCTCAGCAATCAATTAGAAAACCAACTGGATTCCTTAAAAAATTAGTTTTCTCATAAGCAGGGTAATATATGCTCAGCACATTAGGTACATTTAATCTATTTATAATAAATACTTAAGTAAATTTAATGCAATATGAGTGAACATTTCTTAGTAGTACTGTGAGCGAATAAAATCAGAGATAAAAAAAGAGATGAATTGACTGAATATAAATCGAAAATAAAAAGTTTGAAGTGTTCTTATTGTATTTATGAAAAAGAAGTTGGTTTGGTTACTACGTATGATGAGCATTCCAGTTGACAAAACGACTAACTCCAATAACAGCATTCAAGATTTTATCATCCCTCATAGTTCAAGATAAAAAGAAATATGATGAAAAAATTGTGCCTTCAAGAAATTTTGGTTTTCACATTGTAATAGTAGTAAGATTCGAGATATGCAGAAACCGTTCAAATTACGGGGGCATATCTTAAGGGAACTTAAAATGGAAAAGAGGTCTTAAAAGAAAGTTTCTATGAATCTTCGGTAGTTTCTATACTTCTGGATCAAATTGGACCATCATAGTAGTTAGTGCTTAGGTTTTACTCGAGATATAATTTTTTTAACTGAGATACCAGATTTTTCAACAATAATCTAATAACTTATCATCTTCTGACTACTTGGAATGGGCTTATAGAATTCAGAATCACAGAAATCATCAAAGCGAAGCATAACTCGACAAAGTTGCATTGAAAATTAATTGTTCATTTACCATTTTCAACCCCCTGTAAATTATACAGGGTTCCTTATTAGGGCGGACTCTCAAGTCTGCAGAATATTGATACCTAGTTAAAACCGAATTTTCAAGAAGGTGCTAAGTTTGTTCTATATTTCCTTTAATTTTAAAGTTTTTTTGGTATTAAAACTACCATACAACTACCGGAGCGAAGCCGGGCACCCTAGCTAGTACATATATAACATGTTGTATCAGATTTCCCCAAATGCCTAATGTAATTTAGATATAATAATTCACCCCTGATTTTCAATATCCATTGAATTTCATGCCTTTTGTATGAGTTGTTCATATACTGAGCATATCCGTGAAGCTCATATTGTAGGTATTTATAAATCACGCTACTATTAGAACCTACTGCCGAAGCAATATGTTTATTTTTATTATCGTCATCTATTTTTTTTTTACTATATATATTAAAATATATTAGGTCACTCGGATAAATTATTTCGTTAATAAACATTTATCTTTTTCAGATCTTTCAGTTTGCCTACTCCACAAGTGCTCTGATGTCTGGAATGTTGGAAGAATAGTTCAAGATTTTCTTTATAAGTCATGTATTCATTTAGCAAAATTAAAGATGTGTCTTTTGATGAAAATTATTGTTTTTTGTCATTCTTCATTTGGTGAATAAAAAAAGTTTCAATACTGAAAAAAATATTGTTCATTTCTATATAAATTTAATAAGTTATCGTAGATAACTACCATCAATGATTTTATATTAATTTTTTTTTAATTTTATTTATGAAGAGAAAAGAATGGACTCGGCCCGGAATCGATCCCGAATCTCCCAAGTAACATGCGCGGTATACTAACCACTGCGCCACCGAGCTCGCTTCCAAGCGGAGCCAATCTCTCCTCTTTACTGATCACTTTATCCCGATCTTGCAGTTTTCGCGAATTTTTACGGACGGTTTCAGGGACTTTATAGTCCGGGAGCTGAGGGCCAAAAAGGTGCCTGATTTGAAGAAAATGTTTGATCATATAGGCTGAAAGTAATCATTTCAAAGACAACAAATGTAAACGTCTGCCACCTCAGGTCGTCAGCCATAAAATTTTATAGGCGAAAAAATCGACATTTTCTAACTTTTTTCATTTTTTCGCTTATTATTCGAAAACGATTTATCGCAGAAGAAATTGTGTTCTTTCTAAAATAACAGTGTATTATGGTCCTCACAGTTAAAATCGGTTATGTGTTTTCGCCAAAACCGATTGCCAATTTAGCCAATTTAGCGGAAAAATGAATTACGCTCATGTTTCCAAGCCTGCAATTTAAAGAGGATTACTCCAAATAAAAAATGTTACGTACAATAGTTGTAGAATATCAAATTCTGTGAAAAACGAGCTCCTTAATTTTAAAATTAGCCCACTCCTTTTTTCCTCCGTATTTAGCGCCTTGTAGTCTAAAATCTGTGAAAGTTTTGGGATTTTTTTTCAGTTTCTCACATATAATTCGGCAAATACAGATCACAAAGTATTTTGTCCTTCTTACTATCAGAGGCTAAACTATCGCAAATATAATTATATATTTGAAGTTTAAATCGGTGCAGTGGTATAGCCCGTTTCGGTACATCAAAAATCTAATTTTTACGATTTTGCTGGAAACCGTGTTCCATCGCCTCTAACTCCAAAAAACATCTAGTTTTAATGAAAAATGTTTTAGATATAAGTTGCTGAGCATCAAATAGCATGAAACGAGCTCCATACACACAACAATAGCTAAATCCTGCGTGGAAATACTAATAAAAACGTAAAAGTATTCGTAGTGCTGACTTCCTGCTAAGACCTCGGTTTTAGAAGTATTAACCATTTTGAACTAATTAAAAGACTACCTTCCATCTGTTAAAATAAACGATTTTGCCAAGTACCTACCTGTCTAAGTAGTTATTTTAATGAATATTTTATCAAATCCCCTGATACTACAAAAACCGATGTCTTAGCAGGAAGTAACCACTACGATTTTAACTGTGAGGACCTCAGTCGTCGCGAAATTTAATGCACTTTTATTTTAGAAAGAACACAATTTCTTCTGCGATAAATCGTTTTCGAGTTATTAGCGAGAAATTGAAAAAAGTTCGAAAATGTCGATTTTGTTCGCCGATAAAATTTGATGGCAACCGATCTGAGGTGGCAGACGTTCACATTTGTTGTCTATGAAATGAGCACTTTCAGCCTATATGATCATAAATTTTCTTCAAATCAGGCACCTTTTTGGCCCTCGGCTCCCGGACTATTACATATTTTATACGATTTCACTTCGTGTATTTAGGTGTAATGTAACATATTGTAACACTAAAGTGGATTTAAATAATTTCAATCAAGAAAATTATAATTTCGATTATGGTTACCTTGTATACCGGGGACTGTCTGGCTTATACGAGACGAGATTGAAGAGGCTGATGAATTGCTTCATTAGATTTATTTTTGGTGTCCCCAGGCGCTCCCACGCACATAGGGGTATTTGGCCCTAAAAGCTGGCCAAAACCAATTTTTTGAAATTTTAAATTTCTGTTAAATAATGACTCGAAGTTCAAGTAGAGGACCTGTTGGATCATGCAAGATGATTCTTATCTCTTCCAGGCCTTTAATCCGGCGGATATTCTAATTCCAATCTGACCTTAGCCTTTACCTCGTCTTTGCTCATAAATATTGTTCTACAAAATATATTAATTTTCTTTGTTTTTACTGAATTATCGGCATTATCATATGATGGATAGTTCGAGGCCAGGTTTGTATTTTTTATCCAGACCGTTATAAATTTTTTGTATTCAATACTAGTATCAATATTTCTTTGTTTTTTGGTAGGTAGATTTTAGAGCTAAAAATAAAATTTGAAGGTTAAAAAGTTATACTTCTGGTCATTTCTGGGCAACGAAATATTTTTTATGATAATGTGTAATTATCGTAGTTTATGTTTCATGAAAAAAATTCTGCGAATAGCTGCGAATGGGAGACTTATAATTTTTTATTTCTAAAATGTCAGTTTCATCAAATAATATTAAAAAAATAAATGTTATTATATTTTCATTTATTTATATTTTAGGATCTTCTGGAATTATAATAATAACTAGAAGGGAATTATTTGGCATATTTTTAAAGTCGAAAGCATTAGCTAAAAAAAAAAAATAAGGAATTTTCGTAGTCTTTTTTTCATTGGGGAATATTGCCTAGCTAGAGCAGCTGAAAGAGCTAAAACATAAATTATCAATTTTGAGGCATGATTTCTAAGTAAGATGGAATGCTTCTTCAAGGAAAAGAAAAGTTTTTAAAGCAGCAACAAGGAATGGCTAAGTGGGACGATATCAATTAAAAGCTCAAGATCTGGTGGACGCCCTAAAAAATCATTTGATGGTTTAAGTGAAAGAAGCAAGAGATTTAAAATAGAAAAACTCAGATCAACTAATACTGATATGCTGACGTACGCCACTTTTATAAAACGAAGAGATTCTGGTGATATAAATGCGTTCCATGTTCATGCATGTTGGTGGTTCTTTCAAGTGGTTATTTCATAAATTTAGAAATGTTTTCTATATTTGCTAAGGATCCGTATCCTTTTCTCTATTGAAACTTTACGTCAAACTTTGTCACCACAAATTTTTATTTTTACCTATTTAACACTATTCCCATTTTTCAAAAATAATAGTAATAGATAAATTTATAATGAATCTTTATTTGTTACAAGCATATTTCATAGGTGCAACACATAAAGAGAAAATAATATGAACATAAATTGTAAACTCATAGATGCCTATTTCACAGTCGGTGGAGTAACGTAAAAAATCTTTTTAGGAAAATTTTCACCTAAGAATATTTCTTTAACTGCTGAAAACATATTTTTAATGTCTATTAGAAATTTAGAAGTCATTTTGAGGACGTTTGGGCTAATAAAATGGAATGAAATAGTTTTGGCCAGCTTTTGAGGTCAAATACCCCTGTGTGCCACGTCTCAAGCTGCTATACTGAATTGAAGTGGCTCTACACAGTTTTTCGGCGGCAATATTTCCTTGGAGTATATCTCTTCCGAACATTCAGAATTAAGAAGCCCCCGTATATCCTGAACTTATTTACACCCTGTTCCTCCATACACTCCCTAAATACCAGATCCCAAACCTTAAACCTATACATCCAACCCTACCTGCCTCCTTTACAAAATCATTACCATCCGTAGTGCCTCCTTTTGGAACTCCTTACCCGTTTCCATCCGTAAAAATTCATCCCTCACTTCTTTTAAAATCCAATTATTTCTCCATCTTCTTAATCTTCAAACTACCGCAACTATGTAAAATAGTGAAATCTGTTATAATTTGCAATACTTATCTGTGTTTGTGGATATAAAATTCTGTTTTTCTTTTATTGCTTTACGTTCAAATGGTTGGAAACCAGTCAACTTATATTCTTATCTCTTTTTTGCAGTTTGTTTTATTTATGTGGCTCGCTTTTATTTTATTTTAGTTCTTTAATTTCTATACCAACTTTGTTCTAAACTAGCAAGACAAAGGACTCTGGATCTGTACATATATTGTTATTCTTAGGGGACAAGATGTCCCAGAATAAAAATACTTTCTTTCTTTCTTTTCTTTCTATAACTCATTACGCCATAAAACAATAAAAGCCGATTGGCTTGATCGCCTGGTTAGTTAATAATTCATCATCCCAGGCAGGTTGATCAACTTGTCATTTTATTTCGGCCTATCGGCTGATAAATTAGTCATTTTTTTCGGCAGACAAATTGGTCAGCATGTCATTTATATCAGCGGATAAATTGGGATTTAGACTTGTTATCTTTTCATTAAGCTTAGCAGACTGGCTGGCCAATTTGTCATTTAGTTCATTAGACTGCTTATTAAAATTAGCCTTCTAACTCTACTGTCTCAGGATCTACGCCCCTAAATTCCCTCCTCGATTACGGTACCAGAAGTTCTCCTTTAAATCGCAAGACGAGGTGCAGCACACACAGCAAAAACTCCTCTCTTTGTTAACTAGTCAGGAGCCCAAAGAGGTAGGACATAAAGTACTACTTGACCACTTGAGACTGTTTCCCTTTCATTGGAGACCGAACTCAAACGAATAAATTGGCAACATCGGCAGCAAGCAGACAGCAAGATTCATGGTAGTAGATGAAGAAAGAAGACCGCTTCTAGGCCTCAGGTATTGTGTTGACCTAGGACTGGTACAACGAGAATGAATACGAGGCTCTGATCATTCCATATTAAGAATAAATAAATGAATGTGGAAATTGTGAGACTTTGAGAAATGGCATTTAACAAAACACGTCAATTTCTAATTAAAATAAGTTTGTAAGTAAAAGTTGTGCGCCAGATTTTTAATTTTTTCAAATTCCAAAAATTGGAGCTTGTAAAAAACGAATTACTCGATACTTAGGCCCACTCCTGGCCTGTAGGTGCCTGCCCCAGACTCACTCTGCCTGTCCCAGACTGTCTGTCTCTCCCAGACTTAGACTCTCTCGATTTCAGACTGCCTCAGACTCTCCAAGACTAGGAATCCCTCTCAGATTGTCTGACTGTGTCTGCCGCCCCCGGACTCCCACACTGCCTGACTGTGTCAAGACTCAGACCTCACCAAACCGCCTCAGAGTGCCTGTCTCTCCCAGACCTAATCTGCCCCTCTTAGACTGCCTGACCGTGTCTTCCACTCCCGGACTGCCCCTCTACTCGCCTGGGCCAGCCTCTCCTAGAAGTTCCTCCTTTCCCTCAGGGTCTCCTAGATTCAATGGCCTGCTTAGCTTTTCAGCCATTATTTTCCACGTGACAATGTATAAAGGTATTGTTCTAACCACCAGAGGTATCAGAAAGAAGATGGCCTAATGACCTAATTGTTTTGATTCATTTTAATATAGTTTGCTGTAAATAACTTTTAAAAAAATCTGGTGCGTGCGCGCAACACACAACTTTCACTTACCAACTTACTTAGAATAGAAATTGTCGTGTTTTTCTAATCATCATTTCCCAAAGTCACACATTTTTCTACATTCATATCTTATTTTTGTTAATCGTTAAAGCCGTTTTTGAGTAAATAAAAAAAAACCCGTGAAAATGATACAAAATTTATTAAGTAAAGTCCCCCCTCCCGTAGATCAATTTTGATGAAATTTTTACAGTCATATCTCGGGCATATAAATACATCAAATACCAAGTTTGATCAAAATCGTTAAAACCGTTTTTGAGTAAATAAAAAAAACACGTGAAAATGATACAAAATTTATTAAGTAAAGTCCCCCCTCCGGTTGATCAATTGTGATGAAATGTTGGTTATCACATCTTTGGCATATAAATACATCAAATACCAAGTTTGATCAAAATCGTTAAAACCGTTTTTGAGTAAATAAAAAAAAAATATGAAAATGATACAAAATTTATTAAGTAAAGTCCCCCCTCCGGTTGATCAATTTTGATGAAATTTTTACAGTCATATTTCAGGCATATAAATAGATCAAATACTCAGTTTAATCAAAATCGTTAGAGCCGTTTTTGAGAAAATCGAAAAAAACTTAAATGTTATAAAATAAAGTACCCCCTCCCTTTGAGCAATTATGTTGAAATTTTTGCTGTTACATCGCGGGCTTATACATACTCTAAATACCCAATTTCAGGTTCGCACGGTTTATAGTTTTTGAGCTAGTCTGTTCACACACACACAGACCATTTTGCGGGACTTGGTTATTTTGACTCAGGGGACCCCAAAACGTGTATTTCCGTTGAAAACCGGAAGTCGAAAATTTTCACGATCGCAATACTTCCACTTACTATATATTTCATATATAGGTAAGTGAAAGTAAAAAAAAACTTTTATCATTCTGGCACTACGGTCCTGCAAGAACCCGGGCCTCCAACACCACTGCCGACCAATCTCTGCGATCCTGTCCTAATCTTCTCCAGTTTGGTATACCCAGCAGTTTCAGGTCCTCCTCGATATCATCCAGCCATCTGATTCGAGGGAGTCCTCTGCTTCGTTTACCGTCCGGTTTCTCATAGAGTATTCTTCTTACTATTCTGTGCTCCGGCATTCTTTCCAAATGTCCCAGCCATCTCAGTCTTGCTTTCTTTATTAACGCCACCATGTCCGGTTCTCCATATACGAGGGGTGATCAAAAAGTTCCAGGACTGTTGAGATTGCGCGGCTATGGAGTGTCATAGAGCAGTGCGGTTGGCAGCATTGTTTAGCGTGACTCTTCCTGAGCTCAGCTGTTTATTCAGTTTGTTGATAACCTACTTTATTGCAAAGTTACTGCTGTTTTCGTAAAAAAAAGTTTTTTGTGTTCGGCGATTTTGTGAAATGAATGTAAAGGAAGAGCAACGCGTTTGCGTAAAGTTTTGTGTGAAGTTGGGTAAAATGTTTACTGAAACTTTTCAAATGTTGCAAGTGGCTTTCGGTGATGAATGTCTGAGTCGGTCAAGGTGTCATGAGTGGTACAAAAGGTTCAAGGAAGGCCGGACATCGTGTGAAGATGATTCTCGTTCAGGGCGCCCATCAACTTCGACTGACGACGATCATGTTGCAAGATTGAACAGTCTCGTGCGTTCTAATCGTCGACTATCGTTATCTTCAAACCCTGAGAAATTTGCGCGAGGCAATAAGGAGGAAGAGACCAGAGTTGTGGCGGAGCGGTGAGTGGGTGCTGCATCATGACAATGCGCCTGTTCATTCCGCACTGCTCATTCGCGACTACTGCACCAAAAATGGAATGACGGTCATTCCCCAGCCTCCATATTCACCTGACCTTGCCCCTGAAGACTTTTTCTTGTTTCCAAAACTTAAGAGACCCATGAAGGGAAAGAGATTTGAGTCCGTAGATGACATTAAAAAAAAATCGCTGGAGCAGCTACACACCATTTCACAAGATGATTTCTCAAAGTCCTTCACACAGTGGAAACATCGTTGGGAAAAATGTATAGCTTCCCAAGGAGAGTACTTTGAAGGGGACGACGTCCAATAGCCTGTAGATTTTTTAAATAAATCTTCAAATTAGTCCTGGAACTTTTTGATCACCCCTCGTAGCTCCATCAGCTCCTCATTCTTTCTTCTTCTCCATGTACCATTTTCGGACACTCCACCCCAGATTCTTCTTAATATTTTTCTTTCCCATGCATTGACCATGATTTCTGATTTTTCGGTCAGGGGCTATGTCTCGCACCCTTGCAAAACTACCGGTCTTACTATGGTTTAGTACAGTTGAATTTTTACTCTCTCAGAGAATGATTTTACCTGTAACACTGTTTGTAGTGAGGAGTAACACCTATTTCCTGCTGCTATTCTTACTTGTATTTCACTCTCTATTTTATTGTCAACTGTGACCATACTTCCCAGGTACTTGAATTGGGTTACTGCTTTAAAACTCTCCTAAACCCATTTTATCATATTCTATAATCTCCAATTTTAAGCTTTTCCTATAGGCGAGCGCAAGCGACGGTGCTGCTTCTTTCAGGAACTAGAGAAATGGGGATAGAAGCCAGGCCATTACCTGGGATTCATAGGGTTTTTTGGCGTATTTAATTTATTTTTCCATAATTAAAACCCGATTGAGAAAAAAAATATTTGAAAAATGTCTAATAGGTATTGCTCGGTCCCTCAGTGTTCAATTAGAAAATCAAAAGACGTGTCATTCCATTTATTTCCAAAAAATAAAAAGATTCTTAAAGGGTGGATTGTAAAATTAAGAATAGATAAGCCTGTTCCGAAACATATGACGATATGTAGTCTTCATTTTAAAGAAAGTGACTATATTTATTCAGGTAAATATTAGTATTTGACATCTTATTATTCCCAAATGCTAGTTTTATGCAAATAACATTGGGACCATAGTGTCACAGATTTGTTTTTCTTTTTTAATTTTCCCCATTTTTGTATTACATCCGTTGTGCTTAATCGTTCCAAGTTTTCAATGCGATGTCTGAAAGTTTTGACATATAAATAAATAATATGACAAAGAAACTAAGCTGTCAGGAAAATGACAGCTGCCATAACAATGATTGTACGAATAGGTAATTAATGTTATAACTTACCGAAAAACGGAGAGTAAAGTTACAATGATGTGTTTGCATTTACCAGAACTACCAGCTTTACACGAAAGTTGCTTATTATTATTAATAAATTTGATTTCCACTTTTATTTGATGGGGCAGTCCTTTAAGATCGCTTGTTTGAAGGCACAAGGCTTGTAAAATGACTGTTTTTTTACTTATAGATATTATTCCACATGTAATTATGTGGTTTGCATCAAGGATAGCCTGCCCTTCAATTAATGGTCTCTTAAAATCACCAATTATCTCTATCACATCAACTACATCTATCCTCGTTCCTTCCGACATTTTGTAAAACTACTACCGCACCCTACTACAGTCGATGCGCCCGCGACTTTACAGTTTTATCTTCATTCACCTTAAGACCTAATTGAATGGCTGCCTCTTCAAATTCTTGGAAAGTTCTTCGTAATGCTGCTTGTGTTCTAGTGGTAATGACGACGTGATCCACATATGCTAGATGTTGGGACATGCGGTTATATTATTGTTTCTCCAGGATTAGTTTTTACTGTTCGAATGGCTGCTTCAAGGTAGAGATGCGACATCGACGGCAAAACATCGATGTTTTGAACATCGATGTTTTTACAATCAAAACATCGATGTCGATGTCGACCACAAAACATCGATGTTCAAGAACATCGATGTTTTTCGACATCGATGTTTTTTAATTTATACGTGCTTTAAACATTAACATATAAGTGCCCAAACGTATTTAAATTGATGTTTAAGTGTAAAGCATGTTAAATTTACATTATTAATATATAAAAACATTGAGGTTGGTTTCACATAATCATTTATTAAATATTCAACTGCTAGGACCTAAACATCTTAATTATAGCTAAAACATCGATGTTAAAAACAAATTTTTATTGTTAAAACATATTTGTTTTTGCAGAAAAAATCAATAATTAAAACAACATCGATGTTTTAAAAAACGTTGTTTTTAACAAAAACAAAAATGTTTTAACATCGATGTTTTGGACATAAAACATCAATATATATTCTCTTAATCTTATTGATGTTGAAACATGTTTTAACAATAAAAAAATATTTTTAATATCGTTGTTTCTGACAAATATAAATATGTTTTAACATCGATGTTTTGGACAAAAAACATCAATACATATGCTCTTAACATCGATTTTTTGGACAACATCAAATATATTTTAACATATTTATTTTTGTAGAAAATATCTATGTTTTGAAAAAAGTTGTTTTTAACATCTATATTAAATCATATTTGTTTTTGCAGAAAACATCGATGTTTTAAAAAAATGTTTTTAACATCGATGTGTTTGACTAAAAAGAAAATGCTTTAACATCGATGTTTTGGACAAAACCATCGATTTTAAAAAGAACTTGGTTATTGTTAAAACATCGATGTTAAAAAATATTTGATGTTTTCTAAAACATAAATGTTAAACACATATTTGTTTTTTGTTACAAAATTCGATGTTAAAACATATTTTTTTTGTCATTGATGTTAAAAACCACTTTTTTTTATTAAAACATCGATGTTTTTAAGATCGATGTTAAGAGCATATAAATTGATGTTTTTGTCCAAAACATCGATGTTAAAACATTTTGGTTTTTGTCAATGACATTAATGTTAAAAAAAAAATTTTTAAACAACATCGATGTTTTCTGCAAAATCTAATATGGTTTAACATCGATGTTTTCTGCAATAACAAATAAACTAACATCGATGTTTTGGTTTTGCCCAAAACATCGATATTAGTTTATTTGTTATTGCAGAAAACATCGATGTTTTAAAAAAATTGTTTTTAACAACGATCTTTTCGGAAAAAACAAATATGCTTTAACTTCGATGTTTTAGGCAAAATCAAATAGGTTTTAACATCGATATTTTAACAATAACCAAGTTCTTATTAGCATCGATGTTGTATACAAAAACAAATATGCTCTTAACATCGATGTTTTGAATATAACAAAATTGTTTTGACATCGATGGTTTCTTCCAAAACATCAATATTAAATCATATTTGTTTTTGCTGAAAAAATCGATGTTTTAAAAAAATTGTTTTTAACATAGATGTTTCGGATAAAAAACATCAATACATATGGTCTTAACATCGATGTTTTGGACAACATCTAATAGATTTAAACATATTTATTTTTGCAGAAAACATCGATGTTTTAAAAAAAAAAGTTGTTTTTAACATCGATGTTTTAGTTTTGTCCAAAACATCGATATTAAATCATATTTGTTTTCGTAGAAAACATCGATGTTTTAACAATAACCAAGTTCTTTTTAACATCGATGTTTTTGACAAAAACGAAAATGTTTTAATATCGATGTTTTCGGCAAAAACATATAGATTTTAACAATATCCAAGTTCTTTTTAACATCGATGTTCTAACTATAACAAAGTTGTTTTTAACAACGATGTTTTTGTCAAACATCGATGTTAAATCAAATTTGTTTTTACAGAAAACATAGATAGTTTAAAAAAATTGTTTTTAACATCGATGTTTTTGACAAAAACGAAAATGTTTTAACATCGATGTTTTCGGCAAAAACAAATATGTTTTAACTTCGATATTTTGGACAAAAACAAATAGGTTTTAACATCGATGTTTTAACAATAACCAAGTTCTTTTTAACATCGATGTTATATACAAAATCAAATATGCTCTTAACATCGATGTTTGGACTATAACCAAATTGTTTTAAACTGTCAGTTTTAACATCAATGGTTTCGTCCAAAACATCGATATTAAATCATATTTGTTTTTGCTGAAAACATCGATGTTTTAAAAAAAATGTTTTTAACATCGATGTTTTGGACAAAAACGAAAATGTTTTAACATCGATGTTTTCGGCAAAAACATATAGATTTTAACAATATCCAAGTTCTTTTTAACATCGATGTTCTAACTATAACAAAGTTGTTTTTGTCCAAAACATCGAAGTTATATCATATTTGTTTTTGCAGAAAACATCGATGTTTTAAGAAAATTGTTTCTAACATCGATGTTTTTGACAAAAACGAAAATGTTTTAACATCGATATTTTTGGACAAAATCAAATAGGTTTTAACATCGATGTTTTCGGCAAAAACAAATATGTTTTAACTTCGATGTTTTGGTCAAAAACATCAATTTGTATGCTCTTAACATCGATTTTAAAAACATCGATGTTTTAACAATAAAAAGTAGTTTTAACATAAATGACAAAAAAAAAAAAATATGTTTTACCATAGAATTTTGTGACAAAAAACAAATATGTGTTTAACATCGATGTTTTAGACAACATCAAATATTTTTTAACATCGATGTTTTAACAATAACCAAGTTCTTTTTAAAATCGATGGTTTTGCCTAAAACATCGATGTTAAATCATATTTGTTTTTCCAGAAAACATCGATGTTTTAAAAAAATTGTTTTTAACATCGATGTTTTTGACAAAAACAAATATGTGTTAACTTCGATGTTTTGGACAAAAACAAATAGGTTTTAACATCGATGTTCAACTATAACAAAGTTGTTTTTAACATCGATGGTTTTGTCCAAAACATCGATGTTAAATCATATTTGTTTTTGCAGAAAACATCGATGGTAAAACATATTTGTTTTTGCAGAAAACATCGATGTTGTTTTAAAAAAATTGTTTTTAACATTGATGTTTTTGACAAAAACCAAAATGTTTTAACATCGATGTTTTGGACAAAAAACATCAATTTATATGCTGTAAACATCGATGGTTTAGGCAACATCAAATATTTTTTAACATCGATGTTTGAATAATATAGAAGTTATTTTCTAACATCAATGTTATATACAAAAACAAATGTGGTCTTAACATCGAATTTGTAACTGTAACAATGTTGTTATAGTTGTTGGACAAATCGATGGTTTTGTCGAAAACATCGATGTTAAATCATATTTCTTTTTACAGAAAACATCTATGTTGTTTAAAAAAAAATTGTTTTTAACGTTAATGTTTTTAACAAAAACGAAAATGTTTTGACATCGATATTTTGGGAAAAAAAACATTAATATATATGCTGTTAACATCGATGTTAAAATCATTGATGTTTTAACAATAAAAAGTTGTTTTTAACATCGAGGAGGAAACATATTTGTTTTTGCAATAAACATCGATGTTTTGAAAAAAAAAAAACATCAATATTTATGCTCTTAACATCGATGTTCTAACAATAAAAAGTGGTGTTTATCATCGATTTTTTTGCTATAAATAAAATGTTTTTGCGGGAAACATGGATGTGACAAAAACGAAAATGTTTTAAAAAGGATGTTTTGGGCAAAAAACATCAATATTGTTAAACATGTTTTTAACTTCGATGTAAAAAGCATATATATTGATGTTTTTGTCAAATACATCGATGTTAAAACATTTTTGCTTTTGTCAAAATCAAAGATCGATATTAAAACATATTTGTTTTGACAAAAACAAATATATATTAACATTGATGTTTTGACAAAAACATCGATGTTAAAAACAACTTTGTTATAGTTAAAAATTCGATGATAAGAGCATATTTTTTTTGTATATAACATCGACGTTAAAAACAACTTGGATATCGTTAAAATATATCTTTTTTCGTCCAAAGATGTTGAAACATCGATGTTTTTGTCGAAAACATCGATGTTAAAAAGAACTTGGTTATTGGTAAAACATCGATGTTGAAAAATATTTGATGTTGCCTAAACCATCGATGTTTACAGCATATAAATTGATGTTTTTTGTCCAAAAAATCGATGTTAAAACATTTTGGTTTTTGTCAAAAACATCAATGTTAAAAACAATTTTTTTAAAACATCATCGATGTTTTCTGCAAAAACAAATATGTTTTAACATCGATGTTTTCTGCAAAAACAAATATGATTTAACATCGATGTTTTGGACAAAACCATCGATGTTAAAAACAACTTTGTTATAGTTGAACATCGATGTTAAAACCTATTTGTTTTTGTCCAAAACATCGAAGTTAAAACATATTTGTTTTTGCCGAAAACATCGATGTTAAAACATTTTCGTTTTTGTCAAAAACATCGATGCTAAAAACAATTTTTTTTAAACATCGATGTTTTCTGCAAAAACAAATATGATTTAACATCAATGTTTTGGACAAAACCATCGATTTTAAAAAGAACTTGGTTATTGTTAAAACATCGATGTTAAAAAATATTTGATGTTGTCTAAAAATTCGATGTTAAGAGCATATATATTAGCGTTTTTTATTTTTATTGATGTTAAAAACCACCTTTTATTGTTAATACATCGATGTTTTTAAGATCGATGTTAAGAGCATACAAATTGATGTTTTTAGTAGATGTCATAGTTTTTAAACATCGATGTTAAAAACAACTTTTTTTTAAACATCGATGTTTAAAACAACATCGATGTTTTCTTCAAAAACAAATCTGTTTCCTCATCGATGTTTTGGACAAAAGCATCGATGTTAAAAAAAAAATCTGTTATAGTTAAAAACATCGATGATAAGAGCATATTTGTTTATTTTATATAATATCGATGTTATTAAGAACTTGGTTATTGTTGTTTGTCATAACATCGATGTTTTCTGCAAAAAAAAATCTGTTTCAACATCAACGTTTTAGACAAAAATACCAATGTTAAAAACAGCTTGATAGTTAAAACATCGATGTTAAGAGGATATTAGTTTTAGTCCAAAACATCGATGTTAAAAACAACTTTGATAATGCTATAAAAAAAAAAAAAAAAAAAAAAAAAAAAAAAAAAAAAAAGAACCTTACTACTAAAAACATCGATGTTAACATCGGCCCACAAACATCGATGGTCCGAAAACATCGGCTACGTAACATCGATGTTTCAGAAACATCGACATCGATGTCGCATCCCTACTTCAAGGGTTAGATTGAAAAGGAGAGGGGCAAGAGCCTGCCAACATTTACTTCAAACTCTTCTGACAGCGCATTTTCCAGTTTTGCATGACTGACAGTCTGTTATATATATATTAAGCATTGTAATTTTTGGAGGTTTTTTTAATAAGAAGGAGCCTCATTCATATTATCTTTAATTACTTTATTTACCCAACGTTTCGGGCTTCTGGTTCATCTTCTAGGGGTATCTTTAGTACATTTTTAAAACTCCACAACCATATGTTTTTCAAAAAAAAAAAAATCTGGTGCGATGCGCGCAACACACAACTTTCACTTACGAACTTACTTAGATTAGAAATCGACGTGTTTCGATAATATGTAACCGCCATTCCTCAAATTCACACATTTTTCCAAATTTAAGTATATAATTATATTTGTATATCTCTATAAGTTATAGAGTATCTGTATAGCAAAATTTGGTAGTTCTCAACACTTTTCGATTCATTATTGCTAATTTATTTATGAAGGGACTAATTTCATCAACATACATACATGCCATGGTAATGACAACAATAACATGCGTGGAGGCCGGCTCCCAACTGAAGTCGGTTAATCCACAGGTGGTTTTCCTTAAACTCCAAGGTGATCATTATACTCAAAAGAAATTTCCCGACTGGTCGGGGGAACCCCTTGTCCCCCGAAGGGACAAAGTTTCGAAACTACTTAAACATACTTACAGTTAACTAAAATTAACAAAATATATAATTCAGAATGCTCCAGTTATTTATGAGTGAAAATAATTTCACTATCATTAAACATGGGTTTCAAAAGAAAAAAAATCTGGTGCGTGCGCGCAACACACAACTTTCACTTACCAACTTACTTAGATAAGACATTGACGTGTTTTGTTAAATATAATTTCCCAAAGTCACACATTTTTCTACATCCATATCTTATTTTTGTTAATCGTTAAAGCCGTTTTTTAGTAAATAAAAAATAACCGTGAAAAGGATACAAAATTTATTAAGTAAAGTCCCCCCTCCGGTTAATCAATTTTAATGAAATTTTAACAGTCATATCTCGGGCATATACATACATAAACACCCAGTTTGATCAAAATCGTTAAAGCCGATTTAGAGTAAATAAAAAAAACACGTCAAAATGTTACAAAATTTATTAAGTAAAGTCCCCCCTCCGGTTAATCAATTTTGATGAAATTTTTACAGTCATATCTCGGTCATATAAATAGATGAAATACTCGGTTTAATCAAAATCGTTAGAGCCGTTTTTGAGAAAATCGAAAAAAACTAAAAAGTTATTAAGTAAAGTACCCCCTCCCTTTAAGTAATTTTGATGAAATTTATGCTGTCACATCGCGGGCATATACCTACACTAAATACCCCATTTCAGGATCGCACGGTTTATAGTTTTTGAGCTAGTCTGTTCACACACACACACACACACACACACACACACACACACACACACACACACACACACACACACACCATTTCGAGGGACTTGGTCATTTCGACTCAGGGGACCCCAAAACGTGTATTTCCGTTGAAAACCGAAAGTCGAATTTTTTCACGATCGCAATACTTCCACTTACTATATATTTCATATGTAGGTAAGTGAAAGTAAAAATACATATTTACTACAAAATCGAGAGTGGGACAGTGCGTGGTAATGACATTTTAGTAGGTTAAGTAATTATAAAATCATATTACTCATTAATATTTTCATTTTTTTAATATTTTATTTTGAAGGAATATACCTTCACCGTATAGGGTCAATCCATTTGAAGTGGTCCAATCTAGTTGCTTCAGCATTTTTATTTTTTTTATATCCATATAAAATTTATAAAATATTTTATAGTCCAGTACAAAAGTGCAATTGGTTTATTTTTTGAATTCTTATTTTTCCAATGGCGGCCATATTATTTTCTAAAAACCGCGTGTTTTTAGCTATTTCAGTGCTCTGCTTCAAATCAAATATCTCCTCTCTTACTCATTCTAGAATATTCAAATAAAGACGAATCTCTTTTGAAAGGTCTGACCTTTAATAAAGGTTATTACAACTGTGAACTTAAAACTAAGTATTAAGGTACAGGTACTAGGGATGCGACATCGATGTCGATGTTTCTGAAACATCGATGTTTTGGGCAAAACATCGATGTTTTTAACATCGATGTTACGTAGCCGATGTTTTCGGACCATCGATGTTTGTCGGCCGATGTTAACATCGATGTTTTTAGTTGTAAGCTTTTTTTTTTTTACTTTTTGCATGTTTAAACTATCAAGCTGTTTTTAACATTGGTATTTTGGTCAACGTTTTGGACCAAAACGGTTAAAAACCACTTTTTCTTGTTAAAACATCGATGTTAAGAGCATATAAATTGATGTTTTTTGTCCAAAACATCGATGTTAAATCATATTTGTTTTTGCAGAAAACATCGATGTTTTAACAATAACCAAGTTCTTAATAACATCGATATTATTTAAAAAAACAAATATGCTCTTAACATCGATGTTTTAACAATAACCAAGTTCTTTTTAACATCGATGTTTTTGACAAAAACCAAAATGTTTTAACATCGATGTTTTGGACAAAAAAAAATATATTTTAACAATATTCAAGTTGTTTTTAACATCGATTTTATATATTAGATAAAAATATGCTCTTAACATCGAATTTTTAACTATAACAAAATTGTTTTTAACATCGATGTTTTTGTCAAAAACATTAATGTTAATATATATATTTCTTTTTGTCAAAACAAATATGTTTTAATATCGATGTTTGATTTAGACAAAAGCGAAAATGTTTTAACATCGATGTTTTCTGCAAAAACAAATATGATTTAATATCGGTGTTTTGGACAAAACCATCGATGTTAAAACAGCTTTGTTATAGTTAAAACATCGATGTTAAGAGTATATTCGTTTTTGGATATAACATCGATGTTAAAAAGAACTTGAATATTGTTCAAACATCAATGTTAAAACCTATTTGTTTTTGCCGAAAACATCGATGTCAAAACCTATTTGTTTTTGCCGAAAAAATCGATGTTAAAACATTTTCTTTTTAGTCAAAATCAACGATGTTAAATTTTTTTTTTTTAAAACCGATGTTTTCTACAAAAAAAAATATGATTTAATATCGATGTTTTGGACAAAACCAAAACATCGATGTTAAAAACAACTTTTTTTTAAAACATCGATGTTTTCTGAAAAAACAAATGTGATTAAACATCGATGTTTTGGACTAAAACATCGATGTTAAAAACACTTTTGTTATAGTTAGAACATCGATGTTAAGAGTATATCTGTTTTTGTATATAACATCGATGTTAAAAAGAACTTGGTTATTGTTAAAACTTATTTGATTTTGTCCAAAACATCGAAGTTAAAACATATTTGTTTTTGCCGAAAACATCGATGTTAAAAAGAACTTGGTTATTGTTAAAACATCGATTTTAAAACCTATTTGTTTTTGCCGAAAACATCGATGTTAAAACCTATTTGTTTTTGCCGAAAACATCGATGTTAAAACATTTTATTTTTAGTCAAAATCATCGATGTTAAAACATTTTCTTTTTAGTCAAAATCATCGATGTTAAACAAATTTTTTTTAAAACCGATGTTTTCTGCAAAAAAAAATATGATTTAATATCGATGTTTTGGACAAAACCAAAACATCGATGTTAAAAACAACTTTTTTTTAAAACCGATGTTTTCTGAAAAAACAAATGTGATTAAACATCGATGTTTTGGACTAAAACATCGATGTTAAAAACACTTTTGTTATAGTTAGAAAATCGATGTTAAGAGTATATCTGTTTTTGTATATAACATCGATGTTAAAAAGAACTTGGTTATTTGTTAAAACCTATTTGATTTTGTCCAAAACATCGAAGTTAAAACATATTTGTTTTTGCCGAAAACATCGATGTTAAAAAGAACTTGGTTATTGTTAAAACATCGATTTTAAAACCTATTTGTTTTTGCCGAAAACATCGATGTTAAAACCTATTTGTTTTTGCCGAAAACATCGATGTTAAAACATTTTCTTTTTAGTCAAAATCATCGATGTTAAAAACAATTTTTTTAAAACATCGATGTTTTCTCCAAAAAAAAAAAAATATGATTTAATATCATCGATGTTTTGGACAAAACCAAAACATCGATGTTAAAAAGAACTTTTTTTTAAAACATCGATGTTTTCTGCTAAAATAAATATGTTAAAATTTATTTGATCGATGTTAAGAGCATATTTATTGATATTTTTTGTCCAAAACATCGATGTTAAAACATATTTATATTTTTCAAAAACATCATTGTTAAAAATAACTTTTTATTGTTAAAACATGTTTCAACATCAATGAGATTAAGAGAATATATATTGATGTTTTTTGTCCAAAACATCGGTGTTCAAACATTTTTGTTTTTGTTAAAAACAACGTTTTTTACAACATCGATGTTGTGTTAATTATTGATTTTTTCTGCAAAAACAAATACGTTTTAACAATAAAAATTTGTTTTTAATATCGATGTTTTAGCTATAATTAAGATGTTTAGGTCCTAGCAGTTGAATATTTAATAAATGATTATATAAAACCAACTATGTAGAAAACGTCAATGTTTTTATATATTAATAATGAAAATTAAACATGTTTTACACTTAAACATCAATTTAAATACGTTTGGGCACTTATATGTTAATGTTTAAAGAACGTATAAATTAAAAAACATCGATGTCGAAAAACATCGATGTTCTTGAACATCGATGTTTTGTGGTCGATGTTTAATCGACATCGATGTTTTGATTGTAAAAACATCGATGTTCAAAACATCGATGTTTTGCCGTCGATGTCGCATCTCTAACAGGTACACCTTCAAAGTTTCAAGCGGTAATTTAAAAAAAACGGGTTTTCAAAAATTATTTTTTACAAGAAGGCAAACAACTAAGTGTTCGTTATTTTATGGATACAGGTAGGCACTATAAATTCACAAAGTTTCAAGCTATGGCCTTGCACAGTTTTTTCAATACAAATTTTTGAAATCTTGAAATTTTCAAAATTTCAAAAGTTTAAAGCTTTATATCTCTGTTGGGCAAGAAAATAAAAATTTGAAATTTAGCCTAGATTTAGTTCCTGGTTAGAGGATTGAACTGTCAAAATTTCATTTTGTGGACTCAATTAATTGCTAGGATATAAAATATTGAAAAGTACTAAAATACGTATTAAATCCAAAGCGCTAAACAGCATATATTATTTTCTGTCCGTTTCCAAGAAATGAAATTTTGACAGTTCAATCCACTAGGCAAGGACTAAATCTGGGCCAAATTTCAAATTTTTATTTTCATGCCCTATAGAGATATAAAGCTTTAAACTTTTGAAATTTTGGAAATTTTAAGAATTTAAAAATAATAAAAAAAACGGTGCAAGTTCACAGCTCGAAACCCTGCGAATTTGGAGAACCCACCTTTATCTATCAAATAAAAAAATAGCAAACCCTCAGTCATCTGCATTCTGGTAAAAAGAGTTTTTGAAATCTCGTTTTTTTAGAATTACCACTTGGAAATTTGTAGGGGTACATAGACCGTTATACTTATTTTTAATATCAAAATTTTATTTGCTTTCCAAAACGTTTCGGGCTATTGGCCCATCCTCTGGGGATATGTATGAGTTACTTTCTTTCACATTTCAAATTGTCATCATACATTTTTAAATCAGTATATATTAATACTTATGTCATCTTTTGCATTTTACATTTTTTGGCATATATGAAAGGAACTTTTATTTCATTGTCACATTTTTAAGTTCATACTTGTTATGACCTTTATTAAACTACAGATCTTTCTAAAGAGATTTTTCTTTATAAAAATGTTGTAGGATGAGTTAAAGAGGAGATATTCGATTTGAAGCTGGGCACAAAAGTAGAAAAAAATACGCGTTTGGTCGACGATAAAACTGACCAAAAAATTCATTGAAAAGTACTAAAATAAGTATAATACCAAGAGCGCTAAAACAGCGCACATATTATTTCCTTTCCGTTTTTCCCGCTTTATTATATTGAAATTAATCTAGTATAGATTATTAAAGCCACTTTACATAAATTTACTTTTATTTTTACTTTCACTTACCTATATATGAAATATATAGTAAGTGGAAGTATTGCGATCGTGAAAATTTTCGACTTCCGGTTTTCAACGGAAATACACGTTTTGGGGTCCCCTGAGTCCAAATGACCAAGTCCCGCGAAATGGTCTGTGTGTGTGTGTGTGTGTCTCTGTGTGTGTGTGTGTGAACAGACTAGCTCAAAAACTATAAACCGTGCGAACCTGAAATTGGGTATTTAGAGTATGTATATGCCCGCGATGTGACAGCAAAAATTTCATCGAATTTGCTCAAAGGGAGGGGGTACTTTATTTAATAACTTTTTAAGTTTTTTTCGATTTTCTCAAAAACGGCTCTAACGATTTTGATTAAACTTAGTATTTGATCTATTTATATGCCCCAGATATGACTGTAAAAATTTCATCAAAATTGATCAACCGGAGGGGGGACTTTACTTATTAAATTTTGTACCATTTTCACGTGTTTTTTTATTTACTCAAAAACGGTTTTAACGATTTTGATCAAACTTGGTATTTGATGTTTTTATATGCCAGAGATATGACTGTAAAAATTTCATCAAAATTGATCAACCGGAGGGGGGACTTTACTTAATAAATTTTGTATCATTTTCACGTGTTTTTTTTATTTACTCAAAAACGGTTTTAACGATTTTGATCAAACTTGGCATTTGATGTATATATATGCCAAAGATGTGATAGTCAACATTCATCAAAATTGGTCAAACGGAGGGGGCACTTTATTTCATAATGTTTTTTCAATTTTTACCTTTTTTTGATTATCTCAAAAACGGCTTTAACGATTTTTATCAAATTCGTTATGTTTAATGAAAATTAGTTGTTATTTATTACCAGGTAAGCTTTATCATTATTGAAATGTTCTGAGAGGGCTTAAATGGGGAAGGGGCCTTTTTTGTTTTCCTATAAAGTACCATTGTTTTAGTTTATATTGAGAAATTAACTGTCTGTCATCACACCTAAAAATAAGAAATGGCTAAATATGATATATGAAGAAAATCAAGTAAACATATACAGGAGAAAAAAAGAAAAATAATCCGTCAACTCATAAAACACCTTGAGCTCACGCATCCGCCGTACGCCTTTAATGACAAACCAATGCGTTATTATTACCTATAGATGTTCTGTTCATTTGAGAAGTGGGAATTAACAAAACGCATTAAGTTCTAATCTAAGTAAGTTGGTAAGTGAAAGTTGTGTGTTGCGCGCACGCACCAGATTTTTTTATTATGTCTTGTTAACATTAAGAAGCTGTGAAATTTTATCAAACAATGCTTGCCAAATGTTTTAGTTCGCCCCTGCTCCCCCACTCTTTGTAGTTCTCGAGTAAGGTTTCGAGCTGTGGACTTGCACATTTTTTTTTTTATTTTTAAATTCTTAAAATTCCCAAAATTTCAAAAGTTTAAAGCTTTATATCTCTGAATTTGACCCAGATTTAGTCCTTGGGTAGTGGATTGAACTGTCAAAATTTCATTTCGTGGAAACGGACAGAAAATAATATATGCTGTTTAGCGCTTTGGATTTAATACGTATGTTAGTACTTTTCAATATTTTATTTCCTTGCAATTAATTGAGTCCACAAAATGAAATTTTGACAGTTCAATCCTCTAACCAGGAACTAAATCTGGGCTAAATTTCAATTTTTTATTTTCTTGCCCAACAGAGATATAAAGCTTTAAACTTTTGAAATTTTGAAAATTTCAAGATTTCAAAAATTAGTATTGAAAAAACTGTGCAAGTCCACAGCTTGAAACATTGTGAATTTATAGTGCCTACCTGTATCCATTAAATAAAAAACTAACGAACACTTAGTTGTTTGCCTTCTTGTAAAAAATAATTTTTGAAAACCCGTTTTTTTTAAATTACCGCTTGAAACTTTGAAGGTGTACCTGTACCTTAATACTTAGTTTTCAGTTCATAGTTGTAATAACCTTTATTAAAGGTCAGACCTTTCAAAAGAGATTCGTCTTTATTTGAATATTCTAGAATGAGTAAAAGAGGAGATATTTGATTTGAAGCAGAGCACTGAAATATGTAGCTAAAAATGCGCGGTTTTTAGAAAATAATATGGCCGCCATTGGAAAAATAAAAATTCAAAAAATAAACCAATTGCACTTTTGTACTTCTGATGTATTGCCCTTTCAATGGTAAAAATATAAAAAAAAAAATAAAAATGTTGAAGCAACTAGATTGGACCACTTCAAATGGATTGACCCTATAGCAATGGGAAAAAAATCAGGTTAGGCTTAACCATTTAAGTAAAACTTGTAATGGACTAAAACATGCCTCTACAATGAGAATCACCCGCATATCTTAAATAATTTTTTTTTTTTTGATAAACAGATGGTTGTTGATTTTGGGGATGGTTGGATAAATAAAGTAATTAAAGAAAATATGGAAGAGATTCCTTCTTGCAAAAAAAAAAAAAAAAAAAAAAAAAAAAAAAAAAAAAAAAAAGCCTTCAAAATTCATAAACTATTCCTCAAATAAGTGAGAGAAAAAAATTGTAATCTTTATTTTTGATAATTTTATTTTAAAGGTGATCCATTCTGCACATTCCTATTATAATCTCGTCGAAGAATCAAAACAAAACGGCCTCAACACCAATTCTTTAATTATATGATTCATGGATAAGTTATAACAAAAAGTAATAAAAGAATAAAAATTTATTTTAAGGAAGTAATAAAAATAAAAAAGTCATATAATGTTATGCATATTGAAGAACAAGCATATTTAATAATCTTAAAGTTTCCAAGCATGATAGTCATATATATTTTTTAAATATTTGGAGACAAGTAGATCGCACCTGGTTTATAAATTATTCTATTTCCCAATGTAATACTTTCTTGTTGATCATTCAACTAATCAAAATGTAAACAGTTTTGTTCTTTTATCAATTTCACAAGTTGATACCAATAATGTTCAACATATTATTATACTGTAATATATTAGTTAATAAAATACAAAACCAGAGGCCTTTTTATATTTTATGTATTCCTGGCATTGATAAGGCCACCTTAGAGCTAAAAATCGAAGAAGACTAAATTATTTAAAAAGGTATCCATATTGACAAAAACGGTGTTTGCATTTCGTTTCGAATATAATGAGGTTATCTATCGTCTTAATGAAGAGACGAACTCCACAATTCCTCGCAGTTCGAGATGGCGGGTATGTTCAAAGATTTCATCGACTTCTTGAACACCGGCTGCGACGAGAAGACGGGCATCTTCATCGAGAAGACCTTCAAGAAACTCACGACGATTTCTGCCATCTATCCCATCCTCGACAAGGAGCGACCATTACTGTGCCTTAGGGACTTCTTAATCTTCTTGGCCCATTCTTCCGTCTTGATATACTCCAGTAGCTTGGCTTTCAGGACTTCTTTGATCCTCTTCCATGTCAACTTCGTCCCCTTCGTTCACGAGGTGCATATCTTTTGCCTCGCGCTCCTGAGCATTGCTATACTCTGGCACTCCTGGTTGAAGCGTTCCAACGTGGCAAAGTTGTACCGCTACATAGACTGCGATCTCTTCGACTATGAAGAAGAACTTGAGGAGCAATTGAAACTCCTGAAGAGCGACAGAATAAAGGAACGGAAACGTTATATATTGTGCGTTATCATGATAGGTTTCGCAGCATCGGTCGCTGTCATACTTATTCCTAGCGTCAACAAGCTCGGAACCTTTCAGTACAACGCCACCCTCTACGACGTAAACTTCGAACTTGCAGTTCCTGTAACTTATCCGTTCACATCATTAGAACCCGTTCCATTCTTTTTCGAAAACGCTTACATTATGCTAACTTCCGCTATTATAGCTCTGATGAATTGTACCAAGAGCTTGATGGCAATAGAAAGTAACTTATCCATACAGATGCATCTCAAATTGTTGCTTTATCAAATTGAAAACATCCAAAATAGGGCTGCAAGATTGTACAGGCAAGTTTATGGAGTAAAACCAAAACTGGGAGGGTTGGGTGCTTACAGTAAAAAGTTTTCTAAATGTTATAAAATCTGTTTGAAGAAAAATATTCAGCACCATCATGTTATTAGTAAGTGAGTATACAACTTATTGAAAAAATGTTATTTACTTAGTTAAAAATAGTCAAAATTATGCCGGTTTTAAAGTGGATTTTTTTAGTTAGAGTTAAGGACCCCCCCAAAAAAAAAAAGAATTTTCTTTTTTATGGATTACCATTATGGGTTATAATAAAAAAAAAAATCTGGTGCGATGCTCGCAATACACAACTTTCACTTACTAACCTACTTTGAGTCACGGGCGTCATCGACGGAAAGTGGGAAAATGTTGTCATTTAGTGGCCAAAAATATATAACTCCAGACCATTGACGATAATCGAATAATTCTTTTTTCATTAATGAGCTTGGCATCTCTTTTATTAGTGAGAATTAAAAAAAAATAACAAATATTTTGGCAGGAGGGGATTTTCCCTCCCAATGTAAACAATTAAATAAAAATACGATTTTATACGTGTGTGTGTGTGTGTATATATAAAATGTTTGTTAATGGCAGCATATTCTGTTGATTTTATTTTTACAAATCCTCTCCGGGTCACTTTTTTAAAAGCATCGTCAGGCGTAATGTGTATTTTATGAATTTGCTATATCCCTTGTTTAATTAAATTAATGATAATAGGGTTAATTAAAAAAGTCCATGGATCTTAATTATCGTAAATAATGGGACAAGCAAAAACACAGAATTTATGCAGTGGAAGTCAATGTGTGTTTATTATAGGAAATAATTTATACATATATATAATTATAAGAACTATAACAAATATTTTAAATAATACAGGCCTGACTAGGAGGAATTAAATGTCCCAACAGTTGCTTTTAGGCGTTATTGATCCAATTTTTACCTAACATTTCTAGGAGAGATTTGAGTCGTCCCAACCAAAAATTACGTGCTGGTGACGCCCCTGCATAGAGTAGATACCGACGTGTTTTGATAATTGTGCAAATCAGGGTTTGAAATTAACTCTTATTTTCTGGGAAAGAGAATAAAAGTCAAATCAGGACTTTTATATTTCTAATAAATAAATAAAAATCACATCATGACTTTTATATTTCGGGCCAGAAAATAAAAGTCCTGATATGATCTTTATCACAATGATATCTAATATAAAAGTCAAAGCTTGATTTTAATTATTTAAGGATGAATTTATTAGCTTTTTTATCGGATTTCTCCATATTGTTGTTCATTATTGGGTTAACCGTTTTTATGGAAATCTTATAGGGTATAATAAATTACCTTATATCGATCTTAAGATGGATTATTAGATTATCAAGGCTGCTGATAATGAAAAAAATATCGATATACAACCTCAGGCTCGCTCAGGTAATGATTGCAACTTATCCGATATTTACAATATTGGGGTCGATTTCAAGGTTAATTGGGGTGCTGATTCTGAAAATGATATCGATTTTTCGATTACGTGCTCAGGTATCGATTTATTTCAAGTTACGCGATATAAATGATATTGGGGTCCACTCATAGGTTATTTGAGATGCTGAATTTGTAAATTAAATCGATTTTTCGATTAAGCGCTCAGGTATCGATTTATATCAACATACGCGATATAAACGATATTGGGGTCCACTCATTGGTTATTTGAGGTGCAGAATTTGAAAATGATGTCGATTTTTCGATTACGCGCTCAGGTATCGATTTATTTCAAGTTGCGCGATATAAATGATATTGGGGTCCACTCATAGGTTATTTCAGGTGCTGAATTTGAAAATGATATCGATTTTACGATTACTCGCTCAGGTATCGATTTATTTCAAGTTACGCGATATAAATGATATTGGGGTCCACTCATAGGCTATTTGAGGTGCTGAATTTGAAAATTATATAGATTTTTCGATTACTTGCCCAGGTATCGATTTATTTCAAGTTACGCGATATAAATGATATTGTGGTCCTAAGTTGCATACATTTTAAATATTTTCATAAAATTAGTCATTTTCAAATAGTTTATATCGCGTATGTTGAAAAAAATCGATATCATTTTCAAATTCAGCACCTCAAATAACCTATGAGTTGACCCCAATATAATTTATATCGCGTATGTTGAAATTAATCGATACCTGAGCGCGTAATCGAAAAATCGATATCATTTTCAAATTCAGCACCTCAAATAACCTATTAGTGGACCCCAATATCATTTACATCGCGTAACTTGAAATAAATCGATACCTGAGCACGTAATCGAAAAATCTATATCATTTTCAGAATCAGCACCCCAATTAACCTAGAAATCGACCCCAATATTGTAAATATCGGATAAGTTGCAATCGATACCTGAGCGAGCCTGAGGTTGTATATCGATATTTTTTTTTTTATTATCAGCAGCCTTGATAATCTAATAATCGATATAAGGTAATTTATTATACCCTATAAGATTTCCATAAAAACGGTTAACCCAATTATGAACAACAATATGGAGAAATCCGATAAAAAGCTACCTAATAATTTCCTCCTTAAATATTTAAAATCAAGCTTTGACTTTTATATTAGCTATCATTGGGATAAAGATCATATCAGGACTTTTATTTTCTGGCCCGAAATATAAAAGTCATGATGTGATTTTTATTTATTTATTAGAAATATAAAAGTCCTGATTTGACTTCTTTTCTCTTTCCCAGAAAATAAGAGTTAATTTCAAACCCTGGTGCAAATGCATTCAGAAAATTCAAAGAATAGTTATTTATTATAGAAGTGACGAAAGTAGATCATTTTACAACTCGAGTGAAACGTTTACCCACTCGAGCGAAGCGGGTGTGGTAATTTCACGAGAGTTGTAAATTCTACTTTTTTCACGAGTGTAATATTAAATTTTTTTCTGTAATCGTGTAATACATGATCAGATCTAACCAGAATATGAACAAAATTAGGATGTTGTGAAGATTATGGTATGTTGTTGGTAGGTTATAAGCATGGTTGTGAAAGGTTATAAAATGTTATAACAATAAATTGAAAATGTTTAATTAAATAAAAAATAATATAATAATAATAATATTTAATCAAACAGTGGTTTTTGAAGTTTTTTAGTAATATCAAAGATGTCTGTTTAAATTAAAATGATTGTGAAGTAGTGCAGTTATAAACAAGTGCAGGTTATAAACAAGGAAGGTAATTATTATTATATTTAAATTTTAAAATATATTAATTATTTCCACCAATAATTCATTCACATTTCAATTTATTTTGTTAAAATAAATTCTTACAATGTTAAGAAACATTTAAAAGCATTTAATTTCCAACTTCAAATTATTTTTTAATTTATATTTATTACTAATTAAGAAGGCAATTCACTTTCTTCACTTGTGAAGAAAGTAATCACTTTCTTCACTCTATTGCAGAATGTTTCACTTTCTTCACTCATTTCAGTTTAGCAATGTTACCATTATTCAACGATAACAGAAAAAATAGCTTTATCCATATTTATTTACTTATTTTGGTTTGTAATTCTCCTTACGGCATAGAGTATTATATATAATTATTGAACTTGAAAGTCTTAACTAATTTTCGATTCATTATTATTTATTTATTTAAGGGGAGAAGATTGAAATTTCATCAACAGCTGTTTTACCCGTTTTTGTAAATAATTATATTCTCAATGGAAATCGATAGAAGGCGTATTTACGATTAGCAGAAAATTGGAACTTAGTTTTCGAATTATAATCTAATTCCTTTCCAGAAACCGACAAAGTTGTTTAATTCTCTTATTTCATTCAGAATCATGGAACTACAGTTTTAAACTAAAATATAATTATTAAGCTATTATCGTTTCTCCCCCATGAAATATAGTATCCTTATAATATAAACCGACACACTTCAAATTTAGCGCCAATGCAGAAGTAGGAGTGGCTTATTTAAGCTCCACCCTCAGGTAAACTTCTAATGTTGTCAAGCTATAGGCGAGCGCAAGCGACGGTGCTGCTTCTTTACACGAACTAGAGAAACGGGGATAGAAGCCGGGCCATTACCTGGGATTCATAGGGTTTTTTGGCGTTTTTAATTTATTTTTCCATAATTAAACCCGATTGAGCAAAAAATCATTTGAAAAATGTCTAATAGGTATTGCTCGGTCCCTCAGTGTTCAATAAAAAATCAAAAGACGTGTCTTTCCATTCATTTCCAAAAAATAAAAAGCTTCTTAAAGAGTGTATTGTAAAATTAAGAATAGTTAAGCCTGTTTCGAAATATATGACGATATGTAGTCTTCATTTTCAAGAAAGTGACTATATTTATCCAGGTAAATATTAGTATTTGACATTTTATTATTCCAAAATGTTAGTTTTATGCAAATAACATTGGGACCATAGTGTCATATTTGTTTTTCTTTTTTAATTTTCCCCATTTTCGTCTTACATCCGCTGTGCTTAGTTGTTCCAAGTTTTCAATGCGAAGCCTGAAAGTTTTGACAAATAAATTAATAATATGACAAAGAATCTAAGCTGTCATAACAATGATTGTATGAATAGGTAATCAATGTTATTACTAACCGAAAAACGTAGAGTAAAGTTACAATGATGTGTTTGCATTTACCCGTACAATGACAAGAAAATTGCTTATTATTATTAATAAATTTGATTTCCACTTTTATTTGATGGGGCAGTACTTTAAGATTATTCCACATGTAATTATGTGGTTTGCATCAAGGATAGCCTGCCCTTCAATTAATGGTCTTTTAAAATTACCAATTATCTCTATCACATCAACTATGTCTATCCCCGTTCTTTCCGACATTTTGCAAAACTTCTAGCGCACCCTATAGTCGATTGCGCCCGCCTATACCTTATCTTCTAAAAGGCGATTTTTTTAATCGATGATTACAGTATCACTCAGGAGAGATCATTATTTTTTACCAAATCAATAAAGGTTCCTTCATTCTTATGAGTCTAATTATTATAATTGATCTTCCTTAATTTTTATGAGTGAATCGAGCATGATAGTTATTAATACCTAATATAATAATTATTATAGAATTTATATAAAAAAATAAATATCGATTTCAAATACTCATATAATCAGTGTAGAGGATGGGAACTATGACACTTGCATCCTTGAGGAACCCCAGCATATTGAGAGAATAACCGCTAAATATTGAAAAGAACTTAATCTATATAAATAAAGATGAAATTCTGTTTGTTTGTTTTTTCTTTATTGAAATCCATATCGTTTGTCCCGAATTGTCCAAATTTCGCTCAGTGGTTCTTTCATACCAGGTGCGAACACCTGTCCATATTAAAATTGCATAACTACAGCCGATCTTCAGCTGATATTCTTTATTGTTATAAAAATCGTAATGATCTCGCTTTACAATGTTTTTTTACAAAATCGGCCTCATTAGAAAAATGAAATTCCCCGGGTGAAACTGGGATATGCAGCTATAATATATTTTTTTTTATTATTATTGTTCATCCTCCCTTGCCTTTGAGGCAATACGGTTTTTGCAGCAATAAGATGTTTCGCATACGCAAAACACCTCACTGCCGCATGTTAACAATTATATACAAATTTGACTTTTTTCTGCGGCAAGAAGTTTTCTGTTCTCATTTTTCCGTTCTCATTTTTCCTTCCACACTTCTTATTTAGTCCGGTGGTCTTCCTGGGACTGCTTCAGTTCTTCTTCCCAAGGCAAAGTGGGAGCGACCGATTATATCCTTCCACCCGTACACAAAAGATTTGAAGTACGGGTAGTTCTCCTCAGTCATCAGCTGAGGAAGATCCTACTCCGTCAGAACATAGAGCCCTGTCTCCCTCAGCAATTGTGCTCTCAGTGCCTCATAAGCGGTGCAAGCCAGTAAAATGTGTTCTGCTGTCTCCGGTACCCTACAATTTGGGCATAAGGGATCGATGTTCTTACCATATTCTACCAGTTTTGCACGGAACCCCCCATGCCCCGTGAGGAATTGAGAGACCCAGTAGTCCGGTATGACCCAAGAGGCATCTAGCCTTGAGGTGACGGTAGGAAAATACTTCCTTAAGGTTGCCCCCTTTGAAGTATCAACCCATCTCCGATTCCAATCGGCTAATGTGTTCTGCCTTATTATTGCCTTCCACCTCCTTGGGTCTTCGCCGATCCTCTCTCGAAGATTTACCGGCAGATCTACCAGGCCTTCTCTCTTCATCTTGTACCGGAGGTAATCTTCACGCAAAAGGAGATCGATAGGAATGACTCCCGCTAAGACATGCACCGCCTCATGAGACACTGTCCTATACGCCCTAGTGACTCGAAGCAGAGCCATCCGCTGAATCGTCGCCAACTTTTTCTTCTGATGGTGCGAGAAATGTTGACTCCATGCCGGGGACGCATATCTCAGAATACCCAGAATCACTCCTTTGTAAATTGTTAATGTAGCTGGGTATCTGAGACCCCAAAAGGCGCCCCCGATACGACCAAGTCCGTTAAGGGCTATGGTCACCCTGTTTCTTAAGTAGTCCAAGTAAGGTGTGACATTGAACTTCCTTCCGATCTTGATGCCAAGGTAAGTCACAACCTCACTTGGACGTATCCGTTCCCCTTCTATCACAACAGTAATAGGGTGGGCCCTATCGGTTTTACCCCTCAATAGGATGGACTGGGTCTTGGCAGCGGCCATCCTCAACTTCTTCCTCTCGCACCATCTACCTACTATGTTGGCGCACCGTTCAGCTTCATTTTTTAGCATGGCTCTGCTATCTGAAGCCACTACAACGGCGAGGTCGTCAACATATGCCGTGGCGGGGAACCGCTCCTCTTCCAGCACACCCAACAACTCGTCGAAGACCAATTTCCACAGGGCAGGGCCGAGGACAGAACCTTGTGGACAACCTCTTTCTACATCGGCTTCTACCTCAAAGAAGCTTCCTTTTATCTTCAATTTACGATCCTGGAGGTAGCTTCTTAAAAGGTCAAACAAGTTGCTGGGAGCTCCATATTTGTGCAACTGCTGAAGTACGCTCGGCCACCACACGCTATCGAAGGCGGAGGATATGTCAAACAGGAGAAGCATTACATACTTCTCCGCCTTCTCTTCAACGTCGCGGCGTACTCTCAGCAGGGTATCTGCGGTTCCCCTGCCTTTAGTGCATCCGTATTGCTGTGGATGACTCGCCCTTAATGCAGCTATAATATAGCTGCATATCCTTATCCTTATCTATATAAATAAAGATGAAATTCTGTTTTATTCTTTATAGAAATCCATACCGTTTACCCTAAATTCTCCAAATATTAAATAATGTCAAAGCAAGCAAAATTCTGTCATAAACAAATATATAAAAACTTTAGTTTAGGAATGAGTCTTACTGAATAGGTATTATCAGTCAAGGTTCAGGTTATGGCTAACATAAGCAGTTTTTCTATTTTCTATTCTCAGCCATGAAATATTACTTAGTTACAAACTAAAACCTATAGGTTTTAAATAGGATAAACCTATAACTCCAAGGTTTCTATTAGTGACGAAACAGTTTAGGTTCGGCAGGATACACCTTATTATTTACCAGTTTTCTGTATTTTTCAGAGTTGCGAGAGAATTCAACGAAGTTTTCGGCTTCTACGTCTTTTTCTACTACCTCACTGGAACGGTGGACATTGCAATGAGCATGCTCGCTACGTCTTCAGTGAGTATTTTCAACCAAAAATTACGATTATATATTAAACCTAGAATAATAGTTTTTAATGTATTTATCTATCTCATTTATTTTGTTGACTAAAGATTTTTATATTACTCAAAACTATTTACTTTCATTTACATTGTACCACTGATGTGGGTTATAAATTGTAAATTTTGCGAAAATTATAATAATTATGTCAAAAAATCTGGTGCGTGCGCGCAACACACAACTTTCACTTATCAGCTTACTTAGATTAGAAATTAATGCGTTTTGTTAATTGCCAATGCTCAAAGTTACACATTTTTCCAAATTTATTTCTTATTTTTGTTTTCATTTGCTCTATAACAAACAATAATTCCATTTATTATTAAACATGACGAATTTGAGGAATCGTTAAAGATAAAAATTGGAAATAAAGTGCCCCCTCCGTTTGACCAATTTTGATGAAATGTTGGCTATCACATCTTTGGCATATACATACATCAAATAACCAGTTTGATCAAAATATTTAAAGCCGTTTTTGAGTAAATAAAAAAAACACGTGAAAATGGTACAAAATTTATTAAGTAAAGTCCCCCCTCCGGTTGATCAATTTTGATGAAATGGTGGCTATCAAATTTTTGGCATATGCATACATCAAATACCCAGTTAGCTCTAAAATTTACCGACCAAAATACAAAAAGATATTGATGGCCTGGAAGAGATAAGAATCATCTTGCATGATCCAACAGATCCTCTACTTCAACTTCCAGTTATTATTTACCAGAACTTTCAAATTCCAAAAATGGGTTGTGGCCAGCTTTTAGGCCAAATACCCCTGTGCGCGACGGTCTGATGGTGAGGTGAAGGACGATTGAACTATGCTCATGGGCGGATCCAGCCGACTGTAAAGGGGGGGCTGCAGTCCTAAGGGGGGGGGGGCTGCAGCCCCACAGGCCTTCATTTGGATCTGCTAATAAGCTTTTTTACCTTTATGTTCCTTTCCCACAACTAACATACTACTCGTTCTGCACATTATTTGTTCTTTAACTGGTTTCCTTACATTAAGGAAAGTCAAATACTATCTTTAAATGACAAAAAAATTTCCAAAGGGAGGGGCTGCAGCCCCCTCAGCCCCCCCCCCCCTGGATCTGCCAATGACTATGCTCGGCATCACTCGGGGCTGTATGGTGGGTGGCTACCAGAGACAGAGACGATTGAAGGAAGCTAGTTGAGGATGCCAGGACCCTTCACTGAGTTGTAGCGCCAAATTAATAATAATAATTTCTATTTTTTATTCTTCTATTTTTTACAGACTGACGAGTTTCCAGGAACTACGATTGGATCGATGATCATATGTTTAGTGGAAGTTTGCTTCGTAGCCCTGTTTGCACACATGGGCCAAAGACTCACCGATCTGGTATAAAAATAATATTTCGGATGTTTTTCATTAATATTTATAACCTTAAAGCGATAATAACCTTTTTTTGTGAAATATTGCGGACGCCTTTGTTAGAAAGGGTGATTTAAAAAAAAAAAAAAAAAAAAAAAAAAAAAAATGAACTGTAAACCAAAATAAAAGTTAGAATAGTTTTATAACTTTTTTTAAAGTAGATTAATAACTTTTAACTTTTTTTTTAGTCAGTAGAGTTAAGGGAGAAGATTTATGGCACACCGTGGTACAGGTGTAACCAAGGAGCGACCAGGGACATCAACATCCTGCAAATAGCAACCTTGAAACCGATTAGCTTTTCATTCTACAGCTTGCTAAATATAAATTATGACTCATTTGCCACGGTAAGTAAAAAAAAACGCTGGGAATGGAATAAATTTTTAATTTTGAATTTATATTGTGACGAAAAAAACCAAATATAATATAAAATATGTAATTATTCCTTGTGTATTAGACTTTGAAGCAGTCAATTAAACAAAAAGATGCATTACATTTTTGCAAATGTTGCGGATTTCCGTCCTCGTCTTATATTTTTGACACAACACGCGGACCCGTTGCTTACTGTCACCTTTACTGTTTATAATGGTGCTGGATGAAGTTAAGAGGAAAGCTGCAGGAAGGCGGCGAGGAATCCAGTGGGATCTTCAAAAGCGGTTAGAAGGATTTGAGTATGCGGACGACATATGCGAAATGGCCCCGTAGATTCTCGGATATACAAGGAAAGATGCACAACCAAGATAAGGCGGCACAAGGATATGGATTGGCAATTTATGTCGCAAAAACAAAAACGATGAGAATAAATGCCAGAAACGACCAGCAGATAACAATCCAAGGCCAAATACTAGAAGAAGTGGAGGCTTTCCAATACCTTGGAAGTGTCGAGCGATAGATGGAGAAGCTGACAACGATGTGGAAAGCCGTATAAAAAAAGCTAAAGGTGCTTTCGCCCAGCTCGGCACTCTATGGCGTGCCAAGGAAATAAATTTGAAAACAATTCAAACGTGAAGTCCGTTCTCCTCTATGGATCAGAGACGTGGAGAGTGACACGATCTATCTCAGCCCAATTGCAAAGTTTCTGTAATAGGTGCTTAGGGTATATCTTGGGAATTTGGTGGCCAAGAATCATCTCCAATAAGGAACTACTTAGAAAAACAAAACAAAAGAAATTAGAAGCCGAAATTAGAACCAGGAAATGGAGATGGATTGGACACACATTAAGGAGGAGAGACAGCATCGCCCGGGAGGCCCTTGAATGGAACCCTCAAGGACAGCGTCGTGTCGGAAGGCCAAGGAAGACGTGGAGGAGTTCTGTCCTGTAAGAGGCTTGAAGCCAAAATGATACGTGGGCCACCCTCAAAGAGATGGCTCCAGATCGAGATAGGTGGCGAAACTTCATAAAGGCCCACTGAGGGATAACAGGAAATAATAATAAATGCGGACCCGGCGTTATTTTTTTTCCCCGTAGACTGAAGAGACCTCCCTATGAAGGGACCTCATCCAACTAGCTGGGGATATTTGTCTAAATATTCATCCATCTTTGAGAAAATTCTGTGTTTCTTTCCCATAAAGAAAGAAAACATCAACTTTTAAAACTCAAATATAACAATTATATACCGTGTGATGTTAAATTAATACAGCCAATTCAAATATTTAATTATAAATCTTATTAAAAAAATATTAAATCCTTTAATAAAGCACCATTTATGCTTTACTTTTTGAATATTAATATCCATTGAATATTTATTTTATAATTAATAATAAAAAGCCCTAATTAGTGATCTAAAATATGCCTCAAGTTCTCCTAGAACAGTCTATAAAATATTAGAAGCGATTCGGAGCGACGGAGAAGCCTGAGTTGATGGAACAACACGAAATGTAAATACATGGGCGTCGCACTTGAAGTGCTGGAGATAAGTATAAAATTGAACAGAAAAGCATACAGAAAAGCAACATTGATTTGAGTATTTTAACTTAACATAGTTTCAAATTTAAATTTAAAAAATAATAGGTATTTACTTCAATCAAGTTGTTTTTAAAATAATTTTATGTGATTTAATTTTTTTATTTATTTTTTTTATTTCAGGTTATGCATTCTGCTTACTCATACTACAACCTTGTTAATGCATACAACAAGTAGATTTTCCATTAATAAAAGCCATTATAGTTAACTAAGTTTATCCACATAAATAAGCAATACTGATCAAGAATTCTCAAAACTTTTGTGTCATCCTTGTATTTTAAAATGCACATCAAAATACAAGAGTCCTCTCTGTAGTTGTAATATCTTTATTTTATTTTATTATTATTTTGATTTTATTTTAATTATTAAATACTGTTATATTAATAGTAGTAGTCAACATTACACTTTTGTAACTTGTAACTACAATAACTGTAAACGTAAGTATAATAACTAGATAGATTATTATATATAATAAATATTTAATTTTCATAAACTCATAAAAAATATATATATAATTATAATATTGTCATAAAAAAAAAAAAAATGAAGAGTAATTCCTTTGAAAGTGAAACTAATTGTGAGTATGGGAATTTTCAGTAAAAAAAATCATCAAATTACTGTAGTACATTATTATTTTTGGTACTTGTTGGATAGCCTCCCCGCACATAAACAGCCTCCCCGATAACAGAAATGCAGGACTGAAAATTAGAAGGAAAAGAGTTCATTTGATAAATATGCTTATAATTTTAGAAATATGTATAATTTTTAAAACTATATAATATTACATATATATATGTAAGGTGTAATATAATATAAAAATGTATAATTGGTTAACATATATAATTTTTGATAAAAGAAATATAAATATATAATGAATAAAAATTAGAGGTATTCTAGTTCCCTCTAACCAGGTCCCTTTTCTTATACCTTTTTCAGAATTGCAGAATATTATTATTATTAAATTGTAATTTCATGTCATGATTGTTGTGGCATAACATTCCACCTGGAATAATATCAAACTTTTGAAACAACTCCACTGCTTCTTTATCATTAGATACTTTTCTAAATATTTTTTGTAAGTTGTAGTCGTCCATTTTGACAAAAATCTGACTAAAAATTAACAACTAACTAACTAACTATAAGTAACTTAAATTTACAACTAATTAACGAAAAGTAAATTAAAAATTAACAACTATCTTAAAAACTAACAACAATCTTAAAAATTAACAACAATCAACACGAAATGATAAACACCAAATGACGCCAACAGAAAAACCAAATGACAAGATAAGAATATAGAATAGCATATATGCTATATATATAGGCGGGCGCAATCGAAAATAGGGTGCGCTAGTAGTTTTGCAAAATGTCGGAAAGAACGGTGTTAGACCTAGTTGATGTGATAGAGATAATTGGTAATTTTAAAAGACCATAAATTGAAGGGCAGGCTATTCTTGATGCAAACCACATATTTACATGTGGAATAATATCTAAAAATAAAAAAACAGTTATTTTACAAGCCTCGTGCCTTTAAACTAGCAATCTTAAAGGACTGCCCCATCAAATAAAAGTGGAAATCAAATTTATTAATAATAATAAGCAATTTTCATGTCATTGTACGTGTAAAGCTGGTAGTTCTGGTAAATGCAAACACATCATTGTAACTTTACTCGACGTTTTTCGGTTAGTAATAACATTAATTACCTATTCACACCATCATTGTTATGACAGCTTAGATTCTTTGTCATATTATTTATTTATTTCTCAAAACTTTCAGGCTTCGCATTGAAAACATGGAACAATTAAGCACAACGGATGTAATATAAAAATGGGGAAAATTAAAAAAGAAAAACAAATCTATGACACTATGGTCTCAATGTTATTTGCATAAAACTAGCATTTTGGAATAATAAAATGTCAAATACTAATATTTACCTGGATAAATATAGTCTCTTTCTTTAAAATAAAGACTACATATCGTCATATGTTTCGAAACAGGCTTATCTATTCTTAATTTTACAATCCACTCTTTAAGAAGCTTTTTATTTTTTGGAAATAAAAGGGAATGACACGTCTTTTGATTTTCTAATTGAACACTGAGGGACCGAGCAATACCTATTAGATATTTTTCAAATGATTTTTTGCTCAATCGGGTTTTAATTATGGAAAAATAAATTAAAAACGCCAAAAAACCCTATGAATCCCAGGTAATGGCCCCACTTTTATCCCCATTTCTCTAGTTCCTGCAGCGCCGTCGCAGAAGCAGCACCGTCGCTTGCGCCCGCCTATAGCACAATTGAACCTCCCGACCAAGTATAATGTTTTGCCGCTAGGAGCGCTAGTAGTGCGGGGAGGCTATTCAACCAGTACCTTATTTTTTTTTCTTTATAAATTTTATTTTTGAAAAGCATTTGGTATAACAAAAAACAACAAATAATATTAACTAATGAGATTATTTACAAGATTTTAATTAATTACACAATTGTAATCCTATACCTTATTATTTTAATACTGTTTATAATTAACACTATTTACAATTGGTTTGTGACATGTAATTCAAATAAATTAGTGTATGCAAAACAAAAAAAAAAATATTCAGTTTGTGGCCGCCCAAGCGCAGTTTCAGCATCGACAAATCTCCTCGTTCTTGTCCCTAAAAATTTTTGTTCTTTTACTAATCCAATGTATCTAGATAATGTAATATAATAATACAATAGAATATAAGTAGTGAGAATAATTTTAAAATTAGGCAAAATTGAGTGAAAACTTTAAAAATCCAAAACTTTGGCAATAAAGCAGCTAGGAGGAAACCAAAAACGCCGAAATGACCGTCATGAACCAGTGCAGGTGGCTGACTAACTAAATTCAAAACTGTCCTCGCTTCTAAGTTGATAGGATAGAAGATACCTGAGTACGTCCCTGTGGCTTAGTTGACCACCTGGGCTCGCCGAGTGGTACGTCCCTGGAACGTACCTAGCATTAAATGTGTTAACTGAAAATCGGTTAGAGGAATCTATCTATCAGCTGGCGCTACAACCCTGTGACGGTTCCTGGCCTCCTCGCTTAGAGGAATAATTTTTTTTTTTTTTTATTTATAATCTGTTTACAGGTTATTACCTATACAGATAGGTCATAGTTCCATATTTATACATATTATTAATTTACAATATATACATATTACATGATAAGTTTTCACATATAAAGAGTGCTTCTTATTTTTAAACATTAAAAATGAAAATAAAAATATCTTTTAGTTTTCTTAAGCTATCAATAATTAATTCATCTACCATATTGGGAGGATTACCAACAAGATATTTGCTTAAGAATTCTGTAATAAGCAATCTAAATATCTGTAATAAGAATAAGCTGGAAATTGAAAAAAAAAAATTATCAATCTCAGATTTACAGATTTGACACAAATTATCAAGTTGAAAATTAAACGTAACACTGTTATAATATATCTTGCTTTTTGTTTTTGTTTTTTCAGCCAATCTTATTAGTGCTATTAATCCAAGTTTATTTATGTGGACATTATATTTCATGTAGCCTCCACAAACATCCAATGAACTAATAAGATGATAATATGTGCTGAAGTTTGAATTAATGATGTTGATGTCAACATGTATTTATGTACATGAATGTGTTGTTACCACCACGGGCATCACCGCCGGGGACGACAGGGGGGGACGCGTCCCCCCCTATATTTTGTCAGGAGGGGACTGTCCCCCCCAATATTTTGACAGGAGAGCACCCAATGTAAAAAATTAAATAAAACTGCGATTTTACGAATTTATCCGAGTTTAACCAATAAAATATAAATATAAAATATTAGTTAATTTCAGCACACTCTATTGTTAAAATCTAGTCAGACGTATTGTATATTTGATGAGTTATATATTTTTTATTTCAGCTTGAACTGTTTAGTTTTATTGCTCTACATTTCTTTTTTAAACCAAGCAGCTTGATCCTACTTTCCATCAATTTGATGAAGCTTAAAAAAGCTAATGGAAAGCAATGAAATTAGTGGGATCAGGATCAGAAGAAAAACTTGGATAAAATTCAATCAAGATATTTTGGCCCACATCCTTTAACATTAAGTCTTAACAATTCCCTATTTTAATGTATAATTGAGGCATAAATTGACAAGTTTTAAGAGACTATAAATACCTTTAAAATACAGCGTTGGAGGATGAATTTAAATGCCCCGACAGTTGTATTTAGGACTTATTATTTCAACTTTTACTCCCTCGAATTTCTACCAACCCTATCCAGGAAAATATTGAGCCATCCCCCCCAATAATTTGGTGCCTGTGACGCCCATGGTTACCACTTTTTTTCCTATGGCTTTGACAAAGGCTTATGGATTAAATAGTGATTATTTTAATAAGAAATTATTTTATATATATTATTCGTCTATCTAATGGCACCTGGCTGCCATTCAATAACAACTGATCTCACCTGAAAAGGACACATTTGAGGGTTTATTTTTCTCTGCACATAAATGGTAAAAAAAAAAAATAAATAAATAAAATAAAACCATTTTGTTGAAATCGTTGCTGATTAGTATAAAATTTTTGTTCTATTCTACGGGACTATTTATATTAGCCTATTAATGCAATCGTAATCCAACTTATAAAAATCAAAAAGATGTGTGTGCGTGTGTTTTATTCTATTAACTCTGTTGTATGGTTGAGGAACTACTGATGTAAATTACAAAATTAAAATCCTAACAAATTCATACTTTAATGTTCCATTAATACAATTAAATTTTAGCTAATATCTATAAATTATGTATTCATTTATTTTTATAGGTAAAACATAAACAATGAATATTGTATTATAATTATAAATTACTATGAACATTGTTTTTATACTTTTCTTCTAAGTATTGCAATAGTATATTTATAAAAAAAATTCATAAAATATTTAAATAAAATAAAAAAAATTTATAGATATAAATAAAGGTATTCATAATCAAGGAATGAATACTCTTAATAGCTAATAAGAGTTTTTAGAAATGATCTCAGGTTAGTTAAGTGTCATTCTATAATTAAACCAGATTCTGGTCCTGCATGCCTACTCGATATAAATTCTAAATTTAGAAGAAGCCATCACTAAAATCTTGTAAAGTTACTCTAAACATCTTTTTACTATTTATAAAATGGATATTGAAATAAAGGAAGTTGGAAACTGGTATAAAGAAAAAGTTTTAGGATCAGGAGGGTTCGGAATTGTAGATTTGTGGACTAATAAAATAGAGAACACCTCTATAGGTTAGTAATTTGTTTGTTTACCAATTGATTTATGTATCTTGTTGAAATTATGTATTTATGTAAATGTAATATTTATATTATTGCGGTTTATATGATTAAAGCTCTGAAAATTCTACGCATTCAAGGCTCAAGTGATAGAATAAAATCTTTGTGTGTCGAAAGATGGACTAAGGAAGTTGAAATAATGCAAAGACTTTCGCACCCAAATGTTGTAAAAACTATCATTTTACCTAGTGAATTATTGTGTTTGTCACCTGAGTATCCAATTTTATGCATGGAATATTGTGAAAAAGGTGATCTGAGAAAGGTAACAGTATTTTTATACCAATAAATATAAAGCTAATAGAGCAGAATTATTTTAAAAATTTTAAGAACAATATACACTAAGAAATTTGTTCATTTTTTAAAAAATTTCTAAAAAAGTTATGAATTTGTTTAAATGATGTTTCATGCCCTTATCAATTTCTTTTGTCATACATTCATAATAGCCTCATTTCTTTTATTTAGCAGAAACTTGCTAATTCATTGGCTTAGAAGTATTTTTCGTTCATGTAAAGAAGATCACTACATTCTTTGCTGGTTAGACATAGAAATATAAACTGTAGTATATAGAAAAGATTTAATAATAAATTGTTATTTTTGTGATTGAATTTTAATAATTGTTTTTGAGAAAACTTAGAAATTTCATAGTAATTTATAAAATTATATGTATAATTGAAATTTCATGATGCTCAATTCTACAGATTTCGAATTAAAATTATTTAGTTAAATGTGGTCATAAACTGCTCTAATATATATTTTGCCCCGAAACGAACCAAATAATTGTAACTAAAATCACTGTTGAGTTTTTAATTCGTTAATTAGAAAATTTCATAGCTTAATATGAAATTTTAAGCAATATTAATACAAATAAATAAGATTAAATAATGATGTTTACAATATTACAAAAAAATTATCATCAAATGCTAATAACAAGCATTATATTAATAATATACATTATATAAATAATAATATAAAAACAGGTTTTAAATGACCCTGAAAACTGTTCTGGACTACCTGAGATCATCGTTCGGAAAGTGTTAAAAAATATTAAAGATGCTGTTGAATACCTTCATAACGCAAGTATAATCCACCGTGACTTAAAACCAGAAAACATTGTAATGAAAGAGAACGATAAAAAAGAGGTATTTTTATAATATTTAATAAAAATATATACATTTCGATAACTTAAAATATATTCAAGTACTTTTTCAGGTTTTGACAATCTTGATTTATATTTTATAAATGTAGGTCATATTCAAATTGATCGATCTTGGTTATGCGAAAGAACTAGGACAAAGCAGTCTTTGCTCATCATTTGTTGGAACCCTGCAGTACATTGCACCGGAATTATTTACACAAAAGTAATATAACTCTTGTTTTATAATAAAATATTCGTGATTAAATTACCATAATTTTCAATGTTCGCTTTTTTTTTTTTTTAGCTACACTAGCTCTGTAGATTATTGGAGTCTAGGACTTGTTTGTCATGAGATAATTACAGGAACGAGACCTTTTTTACCAAATATGGCACCTTATTCATGGTAATAACAATCATTCAGGCTTTTTTAACATTATTTTTGTAAATATTTTAAAGTCTCTCATACAGAATGAATCATAAGGTAAGTACAGATTAAAGTCCCAGCAATTATGCGTATCTAAATAATTTACAAACCAAAAAGTTCCTATCAATTCAATCTCTATTATTAAAAATACACTTCCATATTTAATATTTTTGAGCATGTTTAACATTTTTTATCGTCAATATGAAGTTAACTTTATGCTTTATACTCTCAAGGCTTATTATTGTTTTTAAATTCTTTTACTTATGTCATGTTCCATGCTTAAAATATTCAGCCGAACAAGGGAGTGACCAAAGGTTATATATAAATATATGGGTCATTTTCCAGAAAGGGCAAATCTGAACTAAGGAATTATTGAAATTGAACATGTGGAATTAATGTCTGAAAAATATTAAGGTATGCTCTATACATAGCACTGATTGAACTCCATTGCAAGGTTATACAACAGCAGGGTGCATTAATTATTTGTAAGCAATAAAGTAAAATATAAAATAAATAAATTCAAAACTTTACCCTCCACCGTAATTTAGGAATAAAAATTTATTGGTGGAATAAATTTTTGCATCTAATTCTTACAAAGTTTCTAGTTTAGTAATTTTTATATGTATGAATTTATTGATGTTCCTATTTGATTAATAGACAAATGTGCTGGGCGTTCGTTTAAATATATTTTTTTTGTGTGTTGTTTTCTTCTGTTTTTTTATTTAATTTTTTTTATAAAAAGATAGCCGACAAAAATCTTAAGCCATCTAACAGCCATCACACTAAACTTTATGACCATCCAGTTTTTTTCTCGTTTACTACTTTAATAAAGATGCTTTTGAAATAAATGATAGACCATCGGGAACGTCTCAACGACCTCTACATGTATAAAGCAACGAGAAAATATAGATGCAATTATTTTCGGGTAGAGACAGACGGGACACTGACTCCTGATATTTATGACTACAGTTTTTACTCGTTTACTACTTAAATACTGATGCTTTTCGGCAAAACGATAGACCCTTGGAAATGCCTCAACGAGTTCTATAAGTAAAAAGCAACAAAACATTTTAGATACAATTACTTTCCAATAACGAAGAGGCGGAACCGTGACATTGTGACAGTTGGAGGTATTGGCGGATCCAGGGGGGGCTGTGGGGGCTGCAGCCCCTTCCTTTGGAAAATTTGTTGTCATTTAAAGATAAAATTTTACTTTCCTTAATGTATGGAAGCAAGTTAAAGAACAAATAATGTGCAGAACAAGTAGAATCTAGTTGTGGTAAAGGAACATAAAGGAAAAAAAGTTGATTAGCAAATCCAAATGAAGGGCTGTGGGGCTGCAGCCCCCCCTTTCCGATCGGCTGGATCCACCCATGGTTGGAGGAAACTACACACAATGAGCCAACATTTATAAAGATCGGTTGAGTAGTTTCTGATTTTACGTCCGATAAACATCGGGAACAAGATTCATATATATAAAGATAATGTACATTTTTTATTTATTTTCAGGATGCCTTTAGTTCAGAAAAAGTCACCAGATGATATATGTATATACCAAAATGAAGATGAGTCCATCGAGTATTGCAAAAGTCTCTCAACAGAAAATCATATTTCCCAGTGAGTTTATATTTTTTAATATATACTGATTCATATGTATATACTGATATGGCTATACTGATTCATGAAAAAATTTGTTGCCATTTCATGAATTTCAGGAAAAAAACATTAATATTTGATTACTAATAAAACTAAGAAGTTGAACATAAAATCGACTTAAATAATAGAGCATTAAATAAACAAATCATAGAAAAAAACAATTTTAAAATCAATTCTAATGACCACCTTCCCTGTTTTTAGGGTAAATCCAAACATCAATTTATTCAATTAAAATGAGCAAGCTTTGACAATATTATAAAAATCAGATGAAAACGTCAGATTTTTATGTATGTTTATCAATTATATAAATTATTATATTTTAATAGAATAGATTTTAGAAATAGAATAGATCAGATAACCATTAAATTTACTCAGATTATATTTAAAAAATTAAAATAAAAATGCAATTTTAGAACTTTAAGATGTGAGCTGGAAGATTGGCTCAAACTAGCTCTAGAATGGAATGGAAAAAGAAGAGGTCGCGACTACAAGAACCATTTAATAATATTTTCTCAATTGGACTTTATCTTAACCAAAAAGGTAAGTTTAGGATAAATTTATTTTATTTTTGTTTTATGAGATGTAACGTGTTGAGTATGGAGTGATCCACCTGCAGCTAACTAGATTTCTCACAACGTTCCTGCAGATTCCTTTTAAAAATTCATGTACAAGATATATTCTCTAAGGACACTATTGAATCATATTGTGGACCCAGCTATCAATCCTAACAACCATTTAAATAAAATTGTGTTTTATAATAGAGATCTTGAGGTTCAGTCAGAGTTGGGCATATTGTAATCTGAATAATGATTAATGAATATGAATAATTGTAATCATAAAACAAATGAATAATGAATAACCATTATTCATAATCAGTGCGGAGTATTTTTAATGATTATTGATTGTTTATGGTATTCATTTGAAATGAATGTTGAATAACTGGTATTCAATTATTCATGATTAACGAATACTGATAAATTCAGTTATCCCATTATCCATGAATAAAATATATTTATGAACTAGGATTAATATAATATTCATCAATCATGAATACCTAATAATCATCGATCATGAACACGGGCGTCACCGCCGGTGGGGGACAGGGGTGACGCGTCCCCCTAATATTTTGACAGGAGGGGACTGTCCCCCCCCCCAATATTTTGGCAGGAGAGGACCCAATGTAAAAAATTAAATACAAATTTTACGAATTTACGATTTTACGAATTTATCCGAGTTTAACCAATAAAATATAAATATAAAATATTAGTTTATTTCAGCCCATTCTATTGTTAAAAGCTATTCAGGCTTGCATATTTGTTGAATTATGTATTTTTTATTTCAGCTCAGACTGTTTTGTTTTATTGCTCTACATTTGTTTTTTAAACTAAGCTACTTGATCCTACTTTCCATCAATTTGCTTGTAGAAGTTCTTGGAAAGCAATTAAATTAGTGAGATCAGAATCAGAAGAAAAACTTGGATGAAATTCAATCAAGAAATTTTGGCTCACATCCTTCAACATTAAGCCTTATCAATTCCCTTTTTTAATGTATAACTGAGGAATAAATTGACAAGTTTTAAGAGACTATAAAATACAGCGTTGGAGGATGAATTTAAATGCCCCAACAGTTGTTTTTAGGCGATATTATTTAGTTATTAACTTTTAGCCCCTCGAATTTCTACATACCTTATCTAGGAAAATATTGAGCCCCCCCCCCCAATAATTTGGTGCTGGTGACGCCTATGATCATGAATACCTAATATTCATCAATCATGAATAACAAAAATTCACCAATCATCAATCATGAATATGATATATTCATAATCATTATTTATTTAAATTTAAAAGACGAGGGTGCATTTCTGAATTAAAGTTGTCCTAATGAGCAAGGACAAGTCTTAAGAGTGGATCAACTGGTGTAGTCAACTGAACAGCATTTGAAGTCACAAGTAAAGAATTAGACTCTACTTCAAATTGGTATTAATAAAGGTCTATTGACAAGAATGGAAAGAGCAAACAAATTTTCAATAATCATTGAAATGAAATGAAATGAAAATATAACTTTATTCTGGGACTTTTAGTCCCCTAAGAATAACAAAAAGAAAACATATTGGTATTACATTTGTCTGACTAAAATTAAATCAGTAGGATGAAATTATATATATGACATATGTACATTATCCTAAATTATATATAGGATAATAAAAATACAAATGGTGATTACACATTGTTCTGAATATCCACAATTTTTACATTTGTGAGGAAGATTGATTAACTAGGAGATGGGTGAATAAATGGTGTTTAAATGTTGCCAAGGAGGATGCGCTGCGTATGGAATTGGGCAGGGAATTCCAAAGGTGGGTTGCACGTACTGTAAAGGATCGCTCAAAGGAGGCTGTTCTACGGATAGGAACATACAGGTCGGTGGGATGGGATCTTGTGTTTAATAGGTGGATGGTCGAATGAGGTGTAAGGAGGTCGAGGATATAGGTGGGTTTTTTTGTTCTGAAGGATTGGAATAGGAAGGAACCAAGGAGATATTGTCGTCTGGATTCAGGAAGAAGAAAGCCTTGCTCAGTATACAATTGGGAGACGTGAGAGTGCCTGGGAAGATCGAGAATGAATCTGATAAGTCGGTTTATTAATCTTTTTAATCTCATCTCCAGTTCACCAGACAGCCCTCCGTATACCAGGCATCCATAATCAAAATGAGGAAGGATGAGAGAGGAAACTAGGAGATGGCGGGTGCTTCTGGGGAAACATCTGGGGAATCTAAGGAGCTGTTTTAGGACTGCAATGGATTTTCGGATAATTTGGGATACTTGATGGTTCCAGGAGAGATGATTATCAAAGGTGAGACCAAGGTTTTTTATGGAGTCTTGGAACTGAATAGGAGTGCTATTGATATATAATAGTGGATAGTAAGGAAGGGAATTCAGGAAGGGTTTTGAGCCGATAAGGATTGCTTTTGTTTTTTCTGGATTTAGCCGTAGTTTGTTTTCTGTCGCCCAGTGGTTAATGCTGTTGATGTCCTCTTGAAGTTTTATAGTCGCTTCTATTATATTCGAAGGGTGGCATGATATGTAAATTTGGAGGTCATCGGCATATAGATGAAAGCGGGAGTGACGCAATACGGTGGATAGGTCATTTATATAGACGGAAAAGAGGGTTGGAGAAAGGGAAGAGCCCTGAGGTACACCTCTGGAGAGAGTTAAGGACGATGAAGGTGGTTTATTAGGAATAATAACTGCTTGTGAACGGGAAGAAAGGAAGGACTGGAACCAGCGTAGTGCACTATTGGATATGGATAGGTTATGAAGCTTGGAGAGGAGTATTGAGTGATCGACGGAATCAAAGGCTTTTGAAAAATCGAATAAGACCAGGATTGTAATTTTCTGTTGGTCCATGGCAGAGTAAAGGTCTTGCGTAATTTTTATAAGGGCAGATTGAGTGGAATAACCGGAACGGAAACCAGACTGGAGAGGGTTAAGGAGTACGTTTTGTTCGAGGAAGGATGTAAGTTGTGAATGGACTAATCTTTCCAATGGTTTCGAAAGATTGGAGAGGATGGCAATTGGTCTGAAATCAGAGGGCGTTGAAGGATGAGGGACTTTATTGAGTGGACGGATAAGTGCTTTTTTCCAGGCTGTAGGGAAGATGGAATTTAGTAAGGAAAAGTTGTATATATGCAGGAGCGCAGGAAGGATGGCTGGGAGACTAAGCTTTAACAATTTTACTGGGATTTGGTCATGGCCAGAGTCATTGGTTCGTGATTTAAGTACGGAGGTGATCAATTCATCTGGGAGGATATAGGAAAAGTAGAAGTTATTATCATTAAAAGGAATATCTGGGGGCTGGTAGAGGGATTGAGGCTCGTTCGGAAGGGATTTTGTGAAAAAGGTGTTTAAGTCATCGGGCGAGACTGGATAGATAGTGCTGGACGTGGAGCTAATTACTGAAAATTTCCTGAGGATTTTCCACTTGGATTTAGAATCTGAGGCTTTAGAGAGGACGTTTTGAAAATACTGTGCCTTGGAACGGCGTAAGGAGGTTTGGGTGAGGTTTCGAAGGATTTTGAAAGTAGAATAATCTTCGGGTATGTGGGTACGTCTATAACGTCTTCTGGCAGCATCTATTTTCTTCATTAGTTCTCGAATTTCTGAGTTGATCCAAGGGGCTGGGGAGCGTCTGAACGTAAAGGTTTTAACAGGTGCAATTTCATTTAGGAAGATAAGGAGATTGGATGAAAGGCATTCAACCATATCGTCAATCGATTCAGAGGAATAAATGGGTTCTAAGGAATGAGATAGTTGATCTAGAGATGGGTTTATTTCGTCGGGCTTCGGAGAATCTAGATTTCTCCAGAATATTTGTTTCGGAATGAAGGTAGGAGTCGGAAGATCATAGGATATACGGATTAAGTCGTGGCTCGACAAAGATGGCATGGGGCTTTGTGAGTATGATAAAAGTTTTTGACGGGAGTCGACAAAGATGTGGTCAATTTGAGTATGGGAAAATTGGGTATGATGGGTTGGCTGGAAAGGGACGATGAAGAGGTTGAGGGAATATACCAAATCTAGGAGGAACTGTTTTTCGGGGGAATTAGAGAGAATATTTATATTCAAGTCTCCAGCGATAATTATATTGTTATAGAGAGGGACATAGGTAAGGAGGGATGTTTCAAAGTTTGGATGGAATTTGGCTAGAGGAGGACGATAAATTACTGAGAAGAGAAGGGAAAAGGAGTTAGAGGAAATTTCAGTAAGTAGATACTCAGCATGTGGTGTGTCTTGGGGGGAAGATTTTTCTAGGATTTTGACTTTTAGGCTGTCATGCACAAACAGACCGACACCTCCACCGTTTCGGTCCGTTCGGTCATGGCGGATGAGGGTATAATTTGGAATGGCTACAGAGGAAGATGGAATATTGGGCTTGAGCCAGGTTTCTGACACTGCAATGATGTGGAAAAAGTTATAATGGAAATAATCTATAATTTCGTCGATATGGGCTGGAATGGACTGGGCGTTGACATGACATGTTAGGAGGATATTATTCATAGATATAGGAAGAAAAATTTATTTCATGAGAATGTCCGGGATGGAGAATAGTTGCGAGGAAGGGAACATTTGTTTTCCTTAATCCAACAGTCATTAATGTGACAGAATAATATTGCCTTAAAGTAAACAGATTATCAACTTGTGACCTAATGAAGGTACATCTTATGTAGAAACCTAAATATGAAATAAAATAGAAATGAAAGAAAATAAATTGACTATCAATTTGTGACCTGATAAAGGTAAATCTTATGTAAAAAATTAAACATGAAAATAAGAAAATATAATCGACACCGCAAAAATTAATAGAAAAATGGCTAACGAAAGTAAAATTAGAAACAAAGAACATTAATTTGTCTAAAGATAACAGTACTGTATCGAGGTGACTTAAAGGCTGTTGTCATTGAAAAATTTCCAAATCCTCTGCCTTATTGACGATGACTACCAGGTCTGCAAGTTTAAAATGTCGTTTTAATTCCAATAGAATGCGCTCTTAGCCTATTGAAGGATTTGCTTATCTCTAAACGCTATTTTGTTTGTTAGTCATTTGTTTACAAAAGTCAGTTGTTTTTAAGTCGTTTACGTGGACGTATCATACCTTTCTTTGGTGTTAAAAATGTCTAATTTTAAGCCAAATAAAGAGCATTTGCGGCATGTCATGATTTTCTTATTCAATCAAAAGAAAAAGGCATCTGAATGTCATCGAATTCTTGTTGAGATTTATGGCGATCTTGCTCCAACCGTCAAGACATGTGAACGTTGGTTTCAAAGTTTCAAACGTGGTGATTTTGATGTTACTGATAAAAAACGAGAAAATCGACCAAAAAAGTTTGAGGACGTCGAAATGCAATCTACGAGCTTCTCAAACCCGGCGAAACAGTCAATACCGACCGCTACCGACAACAAATGATCAATTTGAGTCACGCATTGATCGAAAAACACCCAGAATGGGCTCACAGGCACGCCAAAGTCATTCTTCAGCATGATAACGCTCCTGCACATTCAGCCAGATTGACTAAGGAAACGATTTCTTCGCTTGGTTGGAAACTCCTACCCCACCCGCCGTATTCACCTGACCTGGCGCCTTCTGATTATCATCTCTTTTCATCGATGGGACACTCATTGGCTGAGCAACACTTTAACAATTTGGAGGATGTAAGAAAATGGCTCAATGAATGGATTTCAAATAAAGATGAAGCATTCTTTTGGAATGGTATCCATAAATTTCCCGAGAGATGGACAAAATGTGTAGAAAGCGAGGGCCAGTACTTTGAATAAAATATATTATACTTTTTTTTTAAATTACTGTGTATATATATAATGATATTCCTATGAATAAACTCTCAATAGTTGCTCTGTAAAAAAAGTTTTTATTTTTAATAATTACAAATAAAATTTATCACACATTAAACTTAATATTCCTAAAACATTTTTGTAAACACTTACCTGTAAAAAAAGAAACGTCATTAAAAGTTTATTCTTAGGTAAGCATTTCTTAATAACATTTCAAATCGACTGCTCACAATATTTTAAATCAAATGTTTTATCATTAACTTTAACCATATGTTTTAATTCATAAATACAAATAACCTATCAGGCACACACCTCATGTCTATATCAAAAATTAAATTAATTAAGAAATATATTTTCTTTACATCTACCCCCGCGGGGAAGGAAATTTTCCAGAAAATTTTCTCGCAACTTATCCACCGTTATCTTCTTCTAATTTAGGTATTGGAATAAGTTTTGTAATATGAAAAAGATTCGATTCTATTTTTTTCCTGTGACCTGTATCAATCCTGTATATTGAATTGGAAATTTTTTCAATAATCTTATATGGTCCTATTTTTAACTCATCCAACTTCTTTCTATTTAATTTATTTCCATTCTCCACGTATACCATATCTCCTACATGGAATTCCCGGTATTTCCTATGTTTATCAAATAGTTTTTTATTGTAGTCGTGTGACTTTTTTGTGTTGTCGAGTGCTATTTTCCTGTCTCTATCCCAATCACGAATGGTCTTGCCCTGCTTCAATTCGTCCGGTAAGATAGAAGTATCAGAGCCATACAAAAGATAACTTGGCGTAAAGCCAGTAACAGAATGATTAGTATTATTATATACTTTTACACATTCTTGAGCTATCGTTGTCCATGCTCTTCTTTTCCCTTGTTCGTTTATTTTGCATCTGATTTTGTTCAGTAAAGTTTGGTTTAATCTTTCATTTAAGCCGTTGGAGAATGGTGCATTTACTGCTGTGAAGATCAATGGTATCTGTTGGTCATTTAAGAATTTTTTGAATTCTTTCGAATTAATTCCTGGGTATTGATCGGAGAGAACCATACCAATATCCTCTGTTTCCGTTATGTTCATGACGAGTTTTATGAAATCATTGGCATTTTGAGTTTTCGATGTTAGTATGAACGCGTATCTGGTAAAGTGATCTACTAAGAGATGCAAATATTTTTTTGTAGATCTTGAACCTCCAAGGCCTCCTATTGTGTCTATAGAGATTATTTCGAAAGGCTTTGTGGCAGGGCCTAGATGAGACATAAATCCAAATTTGTCATGCCCTCTTGATTTGTTTTTTATACAAATGTCACAACTTCTACAAACTTGTTTGATGTTTTTCGTTAAATTTTTAGCTGCATAGTGTGGACTTATCGCCTTCTGCATTTGTCCAATGCCAATGTGACACAGATTCTCATGTATTTGCTTTATGAATGTGATGCTAAATCGTTCTGATAGAATTATTTTTGCTTTTTTCTTGGCCTTTTTGAAGTATACACCCTGTCTTTCAATGAATTTGCTCTTTTCACTTTGTATTTCTTCATTGTTACTCTGATCTGTTAAAATATCTGCTAGCTTAACGAAATTCACGATTTTTAATTGATCATCTGTATTTTCGTCTGATTCCAATACTGGATTTCTGCTTAGACAATCCGCTTCCAAATTATCCTTTCCTGGAGCATATTTTATTTGAAAGTCATATTGCGATAGATAATATGTTAAATCGCCCAGCTCTTCATCGGTTCTAGATTTCAGATTCATGTTTTCCAGGGGCTTGTGATCTGTATAAACTGTAAATGATTTACCTATTAACCAATATTGCCAGTATCTCACCGCTTCCTTGATCGCTAAACATTCTAAGTATATCGCTTTTTTTTTCTTTTGGGCTTCGTTCAGTTTTTTTGAGAAGTACGCAACCGGTTTTTCTTTACCATCAGGCTGTATTTGTTTTAAAATGGCTCCAACGCCTTCCAAAGAAGCATCAGTATAAATGTTAATTGGTAAATCTTGATCAAATATTTCTAGAACTGGTTGTGAGCAAAGCAAGCTCTTAATCATATCAAATGCTTTCTGGCACTTATCTGACCAAATGAATTTTTCATTTTTTCTCAGTAAATTATGCAATGGATCGAGTATTACTGCCCTATTCGGTATATACTCATGGTAAAAGTTTATTTTTCCCAAAAATTGTCTTACGTTCTTCTGTGTTTTTGGAACCGGAAAATTCTTTATTGAAATTAAATTATCCTTTACTGGTTTGATAGAATTATTTTGTATTATATGACCCAGATATTTGACCGAGTCAGATGCAAATGTGCATTTGGTAAATTTTAATCTGAAACCTTCTATTTGAATAGCTTCAAGCAATTGTGATAGATGATTGATGTGTTCACTAAACGATTCAGAAAATATTAGAATATCGTCTATAAAGTTAACTGTGAAATCATTAAGTTTATACTTTCTTAGTATATTACTTAACACCCTCTGAAAAATTGCCGGTGATGTCTTTAGTCCAAATGGTAGGCAAGTCCATTGAAAATGTCCTTCCTGTGTCACAAATCCCGTTTTTTTTCTATCTTCGACCCGTAAAGGAATAGACCAAAACGCAGAGTTTATATCTAGGGTTGTAAAAAATTTGCAATTTCTGGTCTTAACCATTAGGTCTTCAATCAGGGGAAATGGTTGAGCCTGAGGTACCACTATTTTGTTCAAGTCTCTGAAGTCAATGCATAAACGTGATTTTTTGTTCTCCTCTTTTTTAAATGCTAATGTCACAGGCGCAGCGAATGGACTGTAAGATTCTTCTATCAGCTTATTATCTAGTAGCTTTGCTATTTGTTTTTCTATCTCTTTTTTGTCTTCTAAAGTGCACCTGTAAGGCCGCTTGCTACAATATTTGTCTACAATTAAATCTATTCTCGCTTCATAGCCATTAACGGTGCCTACATCGTATTTGTCTTTGGCGAAAACTGATTTATATTTATTAATTAAAGTATTTATTTTTGATTTTTGGTCCTGATTTAAATGATCAACTTTTAATTCAAAATCTTCTTCTATAACATGTTCATTAAAATTTATTGTACACCTACTTTCACTGTTTTCATTTTCTTTTTCTTTTAACTCAGAGTTTGTTATTGCATTTGTTGATACCTCTTTCATTTTTTCTTTTTCACTTTTTAAGCACTGTTTCTGTGTTATTTTTAAATCTTCATCTTGAACTAGTTTAAACTTTTTTATCAAGTCTAATCCTATTAGAAAATCATATTTGAAGTTTTGATCATCAATAATAAATACTTCTACATTTTCTTCCATGTCAAAGATTTTTATTTTCAATGTCGTCAAACCACTTGTTTTTTTCACACCATTAATGGTTACCAAAGTTGCTTCAATCAAACTGTTTCCTTTTCTTTTTAATTTCAGTAACCTAGAATTGATCAGAGAAACATTTGAACCCGAATCATAAACTCCATATAGTTGGAGTTTATCGTTTATTTGTAGTTTGACATTTATTAATGGTGTGACTATTCGTTTTTTGGAAGAGTTTCATTTAATTCAGCCTCTATCACCGAATTGTTCACCAGACCTATAACATTTTTCTTCACCTTTTCATTGTTCTTGGATTTGAACCAGCATACAGTTTCAGGGTGATACCGTACACCTTTATTTAACTTCTCACAATTCTTACAAGGAAGTTTTTCTTCATTTTTACGCTTAACTCTTGGATTTTCAAATTGTTTCCTAACGTAAGAACTCTTCCTATTTACCATGTGTTCATATTTGCTCAATTCATTGAACAAACCAACCGTATCTTCTAACCTTTCTCTATCAATTTTATTAAGTATAAAATCAGGTAAACCTACGGCAATCAGATCCACCATTGTACCAGTGTCGATTGTTGTTCTTATATCTAGTAAAAGTTTTTCTTTTGTTATTGCGTAATCTAACAATGTCCCTTCTTTGTATTTATATTGCAGCGCATGTGTGACAGGGTTCCATCCTTTGTTTGCAAATGTTTCACAGAATTTTTTTTTCCATATCGTCCATTCCGAGTTTATGGTTAACTTTATGCTCATTGAACTGTACCAATCGATACAACTTTTATCCATAAATAACCGAAGTATTTCTATTTTTTCTTCATCTGTGATTACGTCAAATCGGATGCATTCTTTTTCAAAAATATCCATCCACTGGTTGGCATTCGAATGTTTGCTAGTAAATTTTTCAATCACAAACTTCTCTGCTACATATTTTAGGTTATGATGCTTTGTTGCCTCTGTATTTACTACTAACTTCTCAAGCAATTTATCCAATGTACCTGTCTCCTTTTGAGGAGTATAATATGGTTTTTCTTGATCCATTTCTTCTAGATATTGATCCTTGAATTGTAAATTACCATCCTCATCTATGTATGTTCTTTCGAGTTCTTCTGTCATTGTTAACCATACTCTCCTTATTTGGTACCTCTTCTTTATACTATTTTTTACTTTAGCATAAGCAGATGTTTTTTGTATTTCTGTATGAAGACTCGCTGATTGTAGCTCTTCTGGTATTGCATACACTTTATTGTCATTTGTGGCTATAGAGGTTATACAGAGAATGTTGGACTTACCATCACTCCCAGGTAACAAAGTAAACTCAAAAAGAAGTTTCTCCATACTCAGCAGACTTTTGTAAACAGAAATGACGTTTTATAATGATATTCCTATGAATAAACTCTCAATAGTTGCTCTGTAAAAAAAGTTTTTATTTTTAATAATTACAAATAAAATTTATCACACATTAAACTTAATATTCCTAAAACATTTTTGTAAACACTTACCTGTAAAAAAAGAAACGTCATTAAAAGTTTATTCTTAGGTAAGCATTTCTTAATAACATTTCAAATCGACTGCTCACAATATTTTAAATCAAATGTTTTATCATTAACTTTAACCATATGTTTTAATTCATAAATACAAATAACCTATCAGGCACACACCTCATGTCTATATCAAAAATTAAATTAATTAAGAAATATATTTTCTTTACATATATTTTAAGAAATAAACGACATTTTAAACTTGCAGACCTGGTACTACTCATTCATGATTAGTAAGACTCAGAATTGTGATTTTTTTTTGTAATCATGATTAATAAATTTATATTATTCATGATTAAGAAATTATCTGTAATCATGAGTAGTGAATTCCTATTAGTCATGATTAATGAGTAATGAGTAATCATGAATAATGAATTCTTCTTAATCATGATTACTGACTAAGATTTAATCAAAAGACGTGTCCATTCCATTAATTTCCAAAAAATAAAAAGCTTCTTAAAGAGTGTATTGTAAAATTAAGAATAGATAAGCCTGTTTCAAAACTTATGACGATATGTTGTCTTCATTTTAAAGAAAGTGATTATATTTATCCCGGTAAATATTAGTATTTGACATTTTATTTTTACAAAATGTTGGTTTTATGCAAATAACATTCGGACCATAGTGTCATAGATTTTTTTTTCTTTTTTAATTTTCCCCATTTTTGTCTTACTTCCGTTGTGCTTAATTGTTCCAAGTTTTCAATGCGATGCCTGAAAGTTTTGACAAATAAATAAATAATATGACAAAGAAACTAAGCTGTCATAAAAATGACAGCTGCCATAACAATGATTGTATGGATAGGTAATTAATGTTAATACTAACCGAAAAACGGAGGGTAAAGTTACAATGATGTGTTTGCACTTACCAGAACTACCAGCTTTACAAAAAAGTTGCTTATTATTATTAATAAATTTGATTTCCACTTTTATTTGATGGGGCAGTCCTTTAAGATCCCTTGTTTGAAGGCACAAGACTAGTAAAATGACTGTTTTTTTGTACTTCTAGATATTATTCCACATGTAATTATGTGGTTTGCATCAAGGATAGCATGCCCTTCAATTAATGGTCTCTTAAAATCACCAATGATCTCTATCAGAGCTACTATGTCTATCCGCTTTCCTTCCGACATTTTGCTAAACTACTAGCGCACCCTATAGTCGATTTCGCCCGCGAATATCGATGGTCGACCTGATTTTCATATTGAAACAGTCCTAAGAAAAGCAATGGAGGATCTCCCACAAAAAAGAGGAGTAGGAGGTAATATAAATTTCTTCTGATGTCCGCCAATATATTATTCACATCTAAAATGTAAGAGGTTAAAAATGAAAGGTAATATGCTACACATTTGCTTCATGCACGTTTTGTTAATACTCTACAGTAAAAGGCCTCTGATTTGGAATTTCCTGAGTAGCTGTTGTGTGTGGCATAGGGGGGTCCAGAGGGCTGTAGGGGGATGTAGCCCACTTCTGGAAATTTTGTTGTCACTTAAAGATCCAATTTAACTTTACTAAAAGCAAAAAATTAAGTCAAAGAACATATAATATGCACACAAGTAGAATTTTAGTCATAGCAATGGAACAGAACGGTAAAATATATGATTGACAGATCCAGGGGAAGGAATATACGGCTACAGCCCCCCCCCCTACAACCTTCTATAACCGACTTGATCCGCTCTTGTGTCTGGGCAACCGTACATAAGTATAGAACGGCAATTTCATAATACAAAACTTTGCACTCGTAATCTATGAGAAATGATTTATTGTTATAATATAGTATTCTGAGGCTCAAGCCAAACTCAATGCTTTGTCTGCTTATTGCAGGAAGAATCAGCTGAGGATAAATAAAAGCAAAACTAAAGTTATAGTTTTCAGGGCTAGATGTAAGAGTCGGCCTCCCTTGTTGCTCGATGGTGAACCGATAGAATACAGCAACAGCTTTACATATCTGGGTGTTCCTTTTAGTTGCGTGGGCAAGTTCAGGCAGGCAGCGGACCACTTTGTCAGTCGTGGTAACTAGGCCTCGGGTAAGGTTAAGGAAATTCTTATAAAGGGAAAATCAAGATCTTGGAACACATCCGTGAAGCTTTTCAACTCCATTGCTGCGGTGACTGCACTTTATTCAGTGGAATTATGGTCGCTGAGTCACAGTAGTATATAAAAAGAATTTACCATCTCCCAATTAATGCTCCAAACCACTTCGTTAGGCTCGAGTTCGGTTGGCAAGACCTGAGGGTAGCATCTTGAAGCGGACTTTAAACTGGTGGATCAATATCCAGTCTATGGATGTCGATGCCCTTGAGAGAAAGGCCTACGAGATGATTTTCAAGAAAACTAACTTCCACCCAGAGACCCTGAAAGATGCCTGGTTTTCGCCGCTCCACCATATCCTGAGAACACTGGGAATGACGGAAGTGTTTCGGGGGTCTACTCTCTCCTGACTACTCAAGAATAAAAAGGAGATGATTGAGAGCTGGAAGAATCGCCTTCTCTCGGTAGATATCGAAAGAGCCTTGAACTCTGAGTACAACCCTCTATTCCGGCGGCTGAGTTCCCTTGGTCTTGGTGAGGAGTATCTCCGCTTCGATTTGGGTACAGAAAAGAAGCGAGTTCTTATCCAGCTTAGATTGACGTCCTCCAGGGAAATTTGGCTATATTTGAACGGCACAGCTTACAAGCTGGATACCAAGATCATCTGTAGTCTGTGTAACCTGCAAAGACTGGAGACGTTGACTCACCTTATCTTCGAGTGCCCTGTCTACCAGTTTCTAAGAACCCAATACCTCCAAGGCTTCAAACCTTCTGATAATGAAGAACAGCTTATTTGCCTACTTAACCCTCAAGAAGGACATTTATTATCAAATATTTTTTATTATCTAACTGGGGCCTTGAGGATTAGAGCATTTATAATTTTTGAATAGATTTGGATATAAGTACTGTTGTTTATTATAGCTACAATGTAATTTTTAATTTTATTTATTATTATTATTTTATTTTCATTTCTTATATCCCTGGACCACCAGACCCCTGTAATTGTTATTTTTATAAAAACAGTAATTTTGATTGACTGCTTGATAATATAGTATTAAAAAGTTTCATAGTTCAGAATCATGCAATTAAATAATTAAAATTCTATTTTTAACTCTAGATAATGACAGTGTTTAGCAGTGTTACGCTAGAAGTGCTTTCTTACGAAGTTGATGCATCGACTGCCGTTTCAACCTTGAAGGAGTGGATCAAACGAGACATTAAAATACCAGTCGCTGAACAGTTACTGCTCCTCCCGACAGGAGAAAAGGTTCCTGAGGATTCTTTAGCATCCAAATTTTGGGATCAATCTAATCAGGTTAGCTCAGATACAAAGGATTTCTTTAGTAAATTGAGTGAGTTACTGAATAGTTGAAAATATTCTCAGTAGCGGAAGTACAATTTTTTGCCAATATATCAAAAAATGTATATTTTTTTGTTGTAAATTAATTTTTAATGCATGAAAAAGTTTTTTTGCAATTAGTTATTAATGATTTTGGTGGGCTCACTTGGGTAGGCAAACCCACACATCCTCTTCCCGCTTACGTCCCAGGACGCATGCGTATTCAATTCTCTTTAAATACTACAAAATCTCGTTATAGGTTAAACTAGTGTCCGACCGAAACCAAAATTTTAGTCGAAACCGATACCGAAACCGAATTTCGGCCATAGACCTAGTTTCGGGCCGAAACCGAAACTTATTCACGTGTCTATATATGATACATATAAGTGTCTAATATGTCTAGCTTAGCAATAATATCAATGAAAGCTTATAAAATAACACTAATTTAACTCAATCGTTCATTTAATAAGTGAGCTGGTATACAAGAGTGGTAAAACAGGTGTATTAGTTAAGTTATAGGATTGAATCCCGGCCCCCTCCTTCCTAGTAAGGCTGGTCCCCATAGGATGTTAGACCATACCCCCTAAACTAGTACAGCCCTAAAAGTTAAAATAATCTTGAAATAACAGGCTGATATTAATAAAAATTTTCATATTATTATATATAAATAATAAATATTATAGTAAATCTTTCTATAATAAAGCCGATAGAATACAAAATGACGGCCTATTGAATACGTAAAGCTGTATGTCAGAAGCTATTTAATCTACTGAGTCAGTTTTGGTCTCAAATGTTAGTGTATTTAATCTAGTTTGAAAATTTATAGAATAGTTTTTGGTCGAAAATGTGCTTCTTCATGGTAAAAATTGAGACAATTTTTCGGGATGTTATTTGTGAACCGGGGAAGGGGGAAAGGGGACTGCCAAGGTTGAAAAATGGGTTTTGCATCTGATTCCCATTCCAAAGAAGAACAAAGACCAAAACCTACTACCACCATTTGATGTAACTTTTATGACAAGGTTACTGACTAAAATTTTTTTTTCAATTTTGAATTGAATCTGTGGACATGTCGAATAATTTAAGTTTAAGTATTTAGAATATATATTCTTATATATGTTAATCTTTTTTTTTTTTTTTTTAAAATTCATTATTAATTAGGAGATGATTAAAAGCACAAAAAAGGTTCTTAACGCTCAAGGTAAAGAATAAATACTATTCTTTACACTTAACGTAAAGAATTCTGTATAAAGAGTATGCTTTCATTACAATGTCTTAACATGTCATGTTAAGATGTCGTTTTGTAAACATTTTTTGTTCAAATAAAGTCAAATTTTGATTTCATTTCAAGACTCGATTTGATTTTCGAGGACATTTCTGTTTGTCACTCTCAAATTTTTGTCTCCATACCCAACTTAAAGTTTTCGATCAAGTAAAGATACCAAAAGAATGAGAAAAATCTGTGTTCTACCGAAATACAAAAGAAGTGTAATTAACTAAAATAACAGATACTTCCCACTATTAAATTCAAGGGTGTTAAATGCCATGAAAGAGATCGAGCTTACAAGCTGAAATCGTGTTGTCCTACTTCCTTCTTAGAGATATCAGACACAGGAGTTTCGGCCTGACCAAAGATTCGGCCATTTTTTGGACCGAAACTGCGGCCGAAACCAGGTTTTTCGGCCGAAACCGGCCGAAACCGAAACCGAAACTTCGGTCACTAGGTTAAAGTGAATAACATTAATATTTTCCATTATTTTAAATTCTGATTTCACAACTGAGATTTTCTTTCCGTAAACCCGATCATTATTCACGAACATCAGCATGTTTTTTCATAATTTTTCTTTTCATGATACTGAAATAATCTTGCATGTACATACATACCAATTAATTATATTTTCCCAGTGATTATTTATATCTGATGTGACCATTCATTGGATTTTCGCTATTGAATTAATAATTTCAACCAGGAAAGATTTATTAATTAAAATAAATAGATAAATAAAAACCTAGAAGTTATAGAAATAGTTTTCATTTATAAAATTCATAAAAATCCATTGTAGGTAAAGAAACATCAATAAAATGTATCGCTTATTAATGACAATGTAGAAATAAAAAAAAATAAAAAACAATAATGTGCATTAAACAATTTATTAATATAAAACTATATATTCAAAATATAAAATTACATGAACATACAATACTATACAATAAAGAGATCAATTTTATATTTCTTAAGAGTTCAAGATTTAAGCTTACCTATGAAATGATATTGTGGTGAATTTTTTTGGGTGTTCTTGAATTTAGCTACTGCGCATATCTTTCACCCAATATTTATCAAAAACCACCTACTGTGAAATTATTTAAATCTTTTCATCAAATTATAAACTAAAAACTTAATTAATTAGGTAAAAGAAATTATAATACCTTATTTGATAATACACAATTAGAACATAAACAATATAGTGATGCCTTCCCACAGGCTATCCAAGGTTGATTGAATTTATCAATTCATTGATAAATTCACAAATGCGTCTATGTCATAGGTCTCGGGCAGCCATATTGCCCCTTACAAAGTGAGCCCACCTTGTCTCTATTCACCTTGCGTATATGCATTCCTAAACATCACATTTGTTAGTTTATGAGACATATCACATGTGTTTATATCCTGTTTTGTTTTTTATTGTTTACCTGTTAAATATTTTAACACTACTCTGAGTTTAAATAATATTCATCAGAAGAAAATAATAATTCACCATGTCAAACAGACAATAAAAACTGAAACTACGAGTATTAACAATGTTATGAAAAGCAACTACTTATAACATTACAGTGACTCACAGGCAATCACATGCTTTGGTTTCAGATACAGACTAAAAGTCTAGTCCATTGCCCCTAATATTAGGTCTGAAAACGAAAATTCCGGAAGGTTCTCGAAAAGCGTAGATGATTTAATAACAATCAAGAACAAGTTACAAACAAGAATAGCTTGTAACTGTTCCAATAAAAAGTCTACAACTCTTTTAAATGTAAATAACCAAAATCATATCGTTTGCTTTCCCTTAACACTGCCCCCTCCTTAGAGACATTCCTCCTGGATGTCTTCTTCTCATGGCCACGAGAGAACTCTGTAGCCGCCTCAAACTCCAATGCTACGGTTAGGGCATCCACAGCAATTTAGGGCGAGCGAGACGCGCTGCTCTCTGAAGCTCCAAGTCCCGCAGGCCGTCTAAGAATTCTTGGACCGCTGAACACCCCAACAAACTTTCTGGGGCTGTTGGGTAAGCCATCTTCGCAATGGATAGTCTCTTCTGCTTCCTGCTCTTAACCTTGACCTGTTCGAGAAAGGCGTAGCCAAACCGCATTTCAAGCCGACTTACTAGCATGTTAAAATCATGGGGACCTTTGGCATTATGGGTGTGGAGGACATCCAGAGCGTCACCTCGGTGGGCCACTGTTAGGGCTACTGCTTTATTTCAAGGGGATAACCTATCAGCGCTAGCCGCTGCGTTGAACTATTATTATTATTACTATTCGGCACTACAACCCGCTAACGAGTCATGGCCTCCTTGATCAGCCTTCGCCAGTTGCCCCTGTCTGGTGCAGTCGCCTTCCAGTTTTGAATTCCGAGGAGGGACCAAGCATCATGGGCCACACTGTCCTCCCATCTCAGTCTTGGCCGTCCGCGTCGTCTTGTCCCTTGGAGTGTCTCGGTGAGAGTGTCCGGTCCTCTTCGGCATTTCTGAGTCATCCATAAGGGTTGAAAAATAGTGGCGTTCACGGAAGAGATTCCGGTGACGAGAATCCCCATGCCGAGTGGCTGCTGGCAACCCAAGCTACGAGAGCGAAGACAGGGGAGTTAAGGGAACAGACTGCAGATATTTTTTTTTTTTTTTTTTATTAAACCTTGCTTTTTTTTTTTGTTTATTGTATAGTTATGAGTTTAAATTTTTTCTAGTTGTGTAAATAGAGTAAGATTTTCATCAGTCCTGACTACGGAAATTGTGAGGAAATTTTATTTTTAATATCGTAGTGTAAATATGTATAGTATTCATTAAAAGTTGATTTTATTTGAGATTAATTTTTTTTTTTTTTAATCACTATTATATATATAATAAGTGTAAATTGCAAATTGAATTGTATGTACAGCCCTCTTTTCTATTTCTATTTTTTTTTTTTGCACTTAATAAATTTAAATATTTTTTTTATTTTAATCCCTTTAGGTTTTCGCTATTTCCTTAAAATGAATAGTGTGGCGCCCCTTAATTTTTTTTTTTTTTTTAATCACTAGTCATTTAAGAACCCGCCCGTCTCCACTGAACTACCATATTTTTGTTACGATTGTTTTTTTTTTTATTTAAAACCAATTAATATTTTTTTAACGTAACAACTTCCTAAGTTTTTATTATATATTTTTGTCCTTTAGAGGGTATATGATAGGACATATTTTTCCTGGATCTTAATCGTATATAATAAAACCTCCAATTTTCAGGTAGCGATGATGTACTTGTTCCACAGCAACGGCTTGGAACTGCCTTATTACGAGGTGAAAATTCCTCCTCTTGTCAGGGATATGATGGGCAGCCCAAGGACGCCACACAAATATTATTTTCTTCGGAAGATGTGGGCAAGTTCTATTTACTTTATACAAAGAGAAGTCTTCATCTGCCAGGCTTTTATGGAAGCGTATGCTGTTAACTTGTAAGTGGTATAGTAAAACTAAAAGGAATGAAATAGTTATTCATTTTTAAAAATGAGTTCAACTTTCAACTTTCAGTTTGTTTGTAAAAACTTTTATAAATGATCTCTCATTGATATTTTTACTTTCACTTACCTATTAAGGGAAGGTATTGCGATTTCTACTTCCGGTTTTTAACGAAAAAACACGTTTTGGGATCGCCTGTGTCCAAATGACCAAGTCCCGCGAAATGGTCTGTGTGAGTGAACAGGCTAGCTCAAAAACTATAAACCGTACGAACCTGAAATTTGGTATTTGGTGTATGTATGTGCCTGCGATATGAAAGTCAAAATTTCATCAAAATTGGATAAACGTGGGGGTACTTTATTTGAAGAATTTTGTCTAATTTTTACGTTTTTTTTTCGATTTTCTCTAAAACGGCTCTAACGATTTTGATTAAACTTGATATTTGATGTATGTAAGTGCCCGCGATATGAGAGTCAAAATTTCATCGAAATTATTAAAACGGAGTTTTTTTCGATTATCTCAAGAAACGGCTTAATGATTTTGATCAAATTCGTCATGTTTAATGAAAATTAGGTGTTCTTTAATATCAGGTAAGCTTTATCATTATTGAAATGTTCTGAGGGGGCTTAAATGGGGATTGGGCCTTTTTTGTTTTCCTATAAAGCACCTTTGCATTTCTTTATATGGAGAAATTATCTGTCTCTTGTTTCGCCTAAAAATAAAAACTGGCTAAATATAAAATATGAAAAAAATAAGTAAACATATACATGAGACAAAAAGAAAAATATTCCGTCAAAACACTCATAAAACACGTTGAGTCCACGCATGCGGAGTACGCTTTATAATTAAAGCCGTTCTGTTCATTTAATTGAAATGATTTGTTTCATGTTAACTAAATGGAATTTTCAACAATTACATAGAGAATTATAAAATCAGACGACTTGGAGTATTATGCTTCCATTGCCGAATTATCGCAAGTAAGAACTTTTATTTAATAATAATAGTATATTTCGTACCAAGGGCCGAAAGTGGGCGTTTGCCGGCCCGAGATATTTTTTGACCGAGACGTAGTCGAGGTCATGAAAAGTTCGAGGGCCTGCAAAAGCACTTTGGCCCGAGGCACGAACGCTATTTTTCACCATACTACAATAAATATTAATACGATATAACATTCATCAAAAACAAGATTTTCTTTTGGTTAAGTGTACCTCTTTGTTAGAAGGTTATCTTGTGGTTATGGGGACATGATGAATGTTTAATGTATGGATTGTTTTACGTTATGTTATTATGTAAGTTAATAAAGAGAGATGAACATATGTGTGTTTCATTTAATACAACTGATATATTTCAAAATGATAAAAAAAGTTAGTTCGTAGGTTTTACATTTTCCATTTTTAACCAGTTCAAAAACTTTGTATACTCTTCGTCATACCTATCTTTTGATTTTGCTGGTAACAAATCTGCTATGATTTCTTTTGCTCTTCTATTTATAGATTCTGATATATTATTAGCCATAATTACTAAATAACTAAACAATAATACGAGCAAAACAAACTTATGTAATGTATATAATGAAATGAATGAATTAAAATAATAAACAGCTGATTTTGCGGCCCTAGTGCGAAATATTCATTTTCGGCCCTAGGGCGGCGAAGTGTAGCTTTCGGACCGCAAATTAGGTGTGTAAAACAGGTGATTACATCGTAGTATGGTGAAAAAATCTGGTGCGTGCGCGCAACACACAACTTTCACTTACCAACTTACTTAGATAAGAAATTGACGTGTTTTGTCAAATATAATTTCACAGTCACACATTTTTCTACATCCATATCTTATTTTTGTTAATCGTTAAAGCCGTTATTGAGTAAATAAAAAAACCCGTGAAAATGATACAAAATTTATTAAGTAAAGTCCCCCCTCCGGTTAATCAATTTTAATGAAATTTTAACAGTCATATCTCGGGCATATACATACATCAAATACCCAGTTTGATCAAAATCGTTAAAGCCGATTTAGAGTAAATAAAAAAAAACACGTGAAAATGTTACAAAATTTATTAAGTAAAGTCCTCCCTCCGGTTAATCAATTTTGATGAAATTTTTACAGTCATATCTCGGGCATATAAATAGATGAAATACTCAGTTTAATCAAAATCGTTAGAGCCGTTTTTGAGAAAATCGAAAAAAACCTAAAAAGTTATTAAGTAAAGTACCCCCTCCCTTTAAGTAATTATGATGAAATTTATGCTATCACATCGCGGGCATATACCTATACCCAATTTCAGGATCGCACGGTTTATAGTTTTTGAGCTAGTCTGTTCACCCAGACACACACATACACACACACACACACACACAGACCATTTCGCGGGACTTGGTCATTTCGACTCAGGGGACCCCAAAACGTGTATTTCCGTTGAAAACCGGAAGTCGAATTTTTTCACGATCGCAATACTTCCACTTACTATATATTTCATATATAGGTAAGTGAAAGTAAAAAAATTAGTGTACTTTAGAGAGCAAATAAAAAAAAAATAAGAAACGAATGTGGAAAAATATGTGACTTTGAGAAATGGCCATTAAAAAAACACGTCAATTTCTAATCTATTTAATTTGATAAGCGGAAGTTGATAAGCGCACATCGCACCAGGTTTTTTTTTTTTTCAAAAAAGTTTAATAAATGTTCTTTCTTTAATAAGAGTTAACTGAAAATGAGGTGATTCAATTTTGAATTCCCAAACTTTGGGAGGGATTCTAGGCATAAGTTCCAACAAAGAAGTTTAATTTATGCATGGTCCAATTCTTTACAGAAAAATGAGTAAAATAAATTAATAGTTATGTTTAAAATAAATACAAAAGAAATCTTTCAAAAGTTCTTAATTTGATTGATAGACATTTTAATTTTTTTTTAACTTTCCACTACATTCCGCTATAAGACTGCTTATAATTCTAAAGGTGCCTTTACACTCTTCGAACCTCACCTTCTAACCTTGCCGTACCGGCGTTAAACGAACAGCCATTTATACTTCACGTGATGTTAAGCGAACCAATATGGCTCACACCCAATTAACGCTAGCTTATGATGAAGAAAAAATCTCCATTATCAATATATTTCATATTATCTGAAAAATAAAAAGATAGGAGACGAATTAGAACGGCGCACAGTGGTTGAAAGGCGGAAAAAACCCATTTTTTGAAGGTATTGGAATATTCTTTTTCTTTTCAATATTAATTAATAGAATAGTTATCTGACACATTCCATCAATTTATTCGGATATATTCTGATTTTTAAACTTGTTAGGACCCTTTGAAAATCGATCATTGAAAAAGTTTATTTTTCAACGGAAAATTTATAGCACTATAATAATTTTTACAACTCGCATTTTTGTTTCTTAGAGCGATTTTCCTTCATAATCATGAAAAGCGATCTCACATATTACACTATCATAAAAATGATGCTATTTGGTCTATGTTTTAACCCAGAAATAAAATCCCGAATGAATGCAATAAAATTAAGACAAAAAATTTTTTTGGTAATCCATATTTTTCAAGCGCAGCCGAGCGCAGTTTTAAAATCCATTTTTTTAAGAAGAAGATACATTCAAGGAAATATTAAAACATATTCTAGCTGCGACCACCTGCGTCTGTACATGTGGGATTTTTTTTTTTTAAATACCTAAGCTATTTCGTGCAGTTTATTCGCTATGGATCTTGTGCTTCGAATTAGGATATTACTAATCGTTTAGTAAAACATCATGCCTTACTTACCAGGTCTGTATCATCATTTATAAAGTCAGTCTGAATCGGTGTTAGGTCGATAATAAACCAACTTTTTCACCTACCGTGATTTTAGAATGAATTTGGAAATTATTAATAATAAGTTTATTAACATGATCTCCGATAACTTAAAGGCTTCGGCACTTTTCATTTTTAAGCATCCATTGAAGCATCATTCATAGAAGATTGGTATTAAAAAAAAGGTTCAGCTATTATTTAGAATAAGGGAACTAAATTTTCACAGATAGAGTTTCAGTTATTAAACCTACATTGAACAGTCAATCCCACCATCTCCTATCAAAATTATATTAAAGTCGGATGATCCCAATCTTATATTTTAATATGATATACATTTAATAGTTAAGAATTAAAACATAACGACAAAAATAATTGATAGTTCCTATGTATGATTTTTTTTTTACTTAACTTGAGTGTTTTCATGAAATAAAATTATATTGCAGGTACTATCAATGATATTACTAGCATAAAACAGCAAAAGTGTTTAAACTAGCCGATTTCGAGTCGAAAATTGATGTATATTTTTTTTTCTATTTTCTTTACACTGCCGGTTAATCCGAACAGCCGGTTAAGCGGGGCTCGAACCTATACATTTTATAGAAAATTCAATCGTGGTTATGATAATATCAACTTTATTTTTTTGCGGCTCACAGATCGGGTTTTACAAGGTTTTTCCCGGAAATAGTCGATTTTCAACCACTGTGCGGCGCACTAATATCACAAACAACTCTTGTCACTTGGAAAAAATCCAAATCAAAACTGACAATAGCGCTACCCCCGAACACAGGCGAACAGATGAAGTACCTAGAACACCTCGTCGACATGATGGTTGTTCGAGGGTAGTGTTCGAAGGTAAAATTCGTAGATTGTTATTATATTATTGCCTTCATATACTTAAGACAACATTCTGCTTGCTCCATATGAAAAAATGTTAAATTTTCTAAGTAAGCAGGGTAAATTAAAGAATTAGCTAAAATAGTCTCCAGCTTACAAGTTTTGAAATTTTAATTAGTTTTTATAATGTTAACCAATTCTTTAATGTGTTCTGATGATTTCAATGTAGATCACTCAAAATGAATGAAACTCAGAATCATGTGATGCAATAAGATTTTTTGTGGTCTGATCATTTCAGGAGTATTAGCAGTATTATAGCGAAAGATAGAATAAAATATTTCTCAAACAAAGAATTTTAAAACAAAAACAATTTTTTTTATTTTTATTTCTTTTGAAATGTACTGTTTATTACCCCACAGGTGGGGTATTAATACTTTGGTTCCATATAATAAAATATGGGATGTCCAATAATAAAGTAAGGCACATGGAACTATGCAGGCGACGCAGAGCAGAAAAGGGCAAAGAGTAGTACAGGAGCCAGATACAAAAAATCTCATCCATAAAACATAAACCTACAAATTTCAGGATAGTTAGAAACAACAGAGTTAAGTGCGAAACCGACCGTCTGGCAGTGATAAAATTCTTACTAATGCCATAAAAACTAATTTGATTAATTAATGTTTTTTATAAAAATGCCTTAATGGAATATGCCTTAATCGTTAGGTTTTTGCTTCTATATGATGGGAAAAATCGTCTTGCTCACCCATAAAACATACAATTCATGCTTGTGCCAATTGATTAAAAAAGGTTTCTAAACACGAAATTCTGTCGTCTGGCTGGTTAAATATTATTACGCCAGACGCGATTATAAGTCAAAAAATCGTTCCGATCCAGGTGAACATTTGCGTTATTTTTCAATTTAATTTTATTTATGAGCATTTCTAAATGTTCTTAGAAATTATTTCTTGGGACGACGAGGAGTTATTGTTCAGTCGATGTATTTTTTTTTTGCCCCAAAGTAACTTCCTGTATGATCACTGATTAGTCAATGTGAATATATAAATGTAATGTTTTAAGCAAATTCTTTACGACACCTTTTAAGAGTTTATTTTTTATTGATTCGCCATATTTGTCTAGAATTTATGTTTAAAGTGTTTACTTATAAGTACTTCTTTGAGTAGATTTAATGTAAAAATTTTCATTCTGCCATAAAAAGAAATATCGTTCTAAAAATAATGTTTAATATTTCTTGTGGTCCATGGTCCATCACTTGATATCCTTTTACCATTAGAAGGAAAACTTTTAGGGTGTGACGAATGGTAGCCCAAGAGTATAATCAGGACTAGGTAATTTCCCACCCTTTGAGAATCTTCAATTATAATAATATTTAACAAACAAATAATAAAGTTTTTTAATGTAGGTTATCCGTGATCCTGTGTAATCAGCAGCTGATAACATTAGAACAGGGTGTGAATAATGAGTTGCAGCAGCTTATAGCTCACATGAAATTTTATTCGGAATCACTCGATTACGATGTAAAATGTTGGGAAAGTGTCGAAGTAAAAAATCAAGGTATAACCAGTATACATTTTATTATTTTTTTTTAAAACTTAGTACTATATATATTTTTCTCGTGATATATAGTAATTAAAATTGGGTAAACCACAAAGGCTTTAGTGAGAGTAGTAATAAGTAATAAAAGAAGAATCCATGTGAGATGTGAAGAGGTTCCTTATTTTGCATAAAAATTAAATTTTATATAGGAAAACGAATACAGTACAATTTTGATAATCCGGCAGTTGGTTACTCCGGCACGTTTCGTAATCCGGCGCCATGGGGGACTCCCAAAAGAAGAGGAACTTAATTGCATGACCATCAAATTCAAGTCCTCTACATGCCCCCAAGACAACGCAAGAATGCGTTTCCGACAAAATATATAAGGCAAAATATTTTTCATTATGCATACGTATATATTTTCCCACTTATTTTTATTTAATATGAACATACTCTTCATATGTACATAGTATTTTGTTTTATACCTTCAAATGTGCCAATATAAATATTATATTATAGTACAAATATTACATTAATATTAATGTAATACTTTTTTATTTTACTTCGGATAATCCGTAAATTATTGATAATCCTACGGTTGTCTAGTCCCATATGTGTCGGATTATCAAGATTGTACTGTAGTTTGAAAATATGTTGCACAGCATGGGAACGGTAAAAGTCCAGGCTTTCCAAATAATAGTGTAGGTATTCCTATACATTTAATGAAGGGCAATTACTTCTGAAACCTGGCTAATTTCTTATAGAGGTTAGATGGGATTATGTGTACCCGTTTTATTTTTTCACAGAAAGAATTTCAATAACAGTTCAATAAATCTTAAGTTTTACAGAAAACATACCTTAGCATCTGATATTAATATTTTCAACATAGGTCAACTAATTAACATTTTCAGAAATGTTTTTAGTATTATCTATAAATATTATCTATAACAAGATTTTATGGTAAAAAGATTTTTGGGTGCCAAATTTAGTTTGAACTTCAAAACAAAAGTTGGTATAATAAGTGAATTTTCCTCACTAGTGCAACAAATATCCACTGCTCACCTGAAGCCACTTGAAGACATATCCTACACTAAGCCCTTACAAAATGAGTGTTCGGTAGAAAGATATGCTACAAACAAAATAGTTTCTCACAATTTGTATATCTTTTGACTATTATCCGAGACCAAATTTTTATAATTGTTAAATATAGGGGAGAGGAGGGTGGGTTGGCAACAGTTTTCACTTTTTTTATTGTTGAGTCGTTCCTGTTAATATAATCCCAATAGGGCTGATACCACTGTAAACTCCAAGTATTAGAGTACTTCGAGTATTTTTTTTCACCACATAATATTTCATACCAAGATCATAGAAAATTGAAGAATTCGTCAATCCAGAGTATGCCAACTAATACCCTATGTGGGGCAAGTAGGCCTAGAAGTTGGGGTTGTTTAGCCATCTCATTCAAGTACTGCCTGACAGATATTATTGTTATTAAAAGCTGCACTGTAATGGTTTAATAATTATGAATAGGTTTTTAACATCTTTCACGGGAAAATAGAATGACGATAGAAGAAGATAGAAGATCAGTCTGTCGTCACTTTCTGCATAAGAAAAATTGATCTCATCTTCCTCGCTGGAACTAAAGACAATTGGTAGTTTCTTCACCTTTGTTTATGTTTACCTTGTTTTTGTGAATTGCTAATGCTCAAACAAACCCCAGTTGAAAAGAGCCAACTAACCCCACAGGAGAGATCATATGAAAGATGGCTGCCAGGACAGGGGTGAACAATCAAATAAAAAACTGGTTAGTCGAAAGGTTAGGTTTGGGGCTATGTGAACAGAATCGGAGTCAAATGTTTTGCCATGCCTTTATACCAACTTTACTGAAAATATAAAAATTTAGTTACATGTTGTAAAATCAATCAATGAAGCACACTCTTCTCTACACTGTTAGCATCGGATTGAAAACTCAGGACAAGACTCCCGAGGTCGAGCGGGTCACATAGTACAATGGTGGGGCCTTCACAATAGGTGTGACGGAAACTATAAGCCAATGGCCAACCTACCCCTATGCCAACCAACCCCGCTCTCCCCTAACGCCTATCATAAATTATCCAACATACATAAATGAAATGGTAAATAAAACTACTACCTGATATTAATTTTTATAGTATTAAACAAGTTCTCTAGCTTGATTTGCCTAGGGTTTATTGGGCCTGATGATTGGAGGAAAGAAGAAGTGCAATGTAAGAAAGATTTATCAAAACTGAAGCAAATCGGAGAAAGATTAGGTTATAAAATTTCAGCGGTTGGTTCAAAGTTATCAAAAATTCAAGCGTTTATGGATTCATATCAAAACCCTTTAGACAGGCTGAAAAAACTGTAAGTATACCTTAGCTTACATAAATCAAAATTGGTAAGGAAGAATAAAAATACAAGATTAATTATTTTTTCTTTTTTAGCCTGGAAACGGGATATACGGTTTTTAAAAATTTACAAAGAAGACCAAAAGAGTTAAGGAACAGTAAAGCGGAATCAGTGGACCTTTCAATGGTAAAGATAATCAACAAAATGATAACGGAAAGGAATGCATTTTATAATGATCAAATGCTTTCATATCATTTGGAGTGAGTATTCAATCCTATCACTGACCTACATATTATTTTAATGAGAAACAGGAAGAATAACAGTTCCTATTTTTAAATATTGTTATTCATTAAACTTTTTTTTACCCTCACAGTTTGATTTTCAACTATCCCAATAAAGTAACATAATCAATAAATATTTAAATTATTTTTTGTATTTCTTCATTAAAAAGAACAAAAGGGGAGACTTTGTTTAATTTCTTTTGTTTTTAAACATAATAATCATTTTTTAAATTTATAACTGCATCAAAAATAATAATAAGCAAATTATATTTGAATAATCTTTATATATTTAAAAATCTCGTTCCCGATGTTTGTGTAAAATCAGAAACTACTCAACCGATTTTGATGAAATTTGACTCATTGTGTGTAGTTTTGTCCAACTTAAAAGATAGGATAGTTTTATCTCGATTATTGGCCTCAATATTTCTTTTACTGCATATTAAATGCTTATCATACTTCGATAGGCGGGCGCAAGCGACGGTGCTGCTTCTGCGACGGTGCTACAGGAACTAGAGAAACGGGGATAAAAGCCGGGCCATTACCTGGGATTCATAGGGTTTTTTGGCGTTTTTAATTTATTTTTCCATAATTAAAACCCGATTGAGCAAATCGTTTGAAAAATATCTAATAGGTATTGCTCTGTCCCTCAGTGTTCAATTAGAAAATCAAAAGACGTTTCATTCCCTTTTATTTCCAAAAAATAAAAAGCTTCTTAAAGAGTGGATTGTAAAATTAAGAATAGATAAGCCTGTTTCGAAACATATGACGATATGTAGTCTTCATTTTAAAGAAAGTGACTATATTTATCCAGGTAAATATTAGTATTTGACATTTTATTATTCCAAAATGTTAATTTTATGCAAATAACATTGGGACCATAGTGTCATATTTGTTTTTCTTTTTTAATTTTCCCCATTTTTGTCTTACATCCGTTGTTCTTAATTGTTTCAAGTTTTCAATGCGAAGCCTGAAAGTTTTGACAAATAAATAAATAATATGACAAAGAATCTAAGCAGTCATAACAATGATTGTATGAATAGGTAATTAAAGTTATTACTAACCGAAAAACGTAGAGTAAAGTTACAATGATGTGTTTGCATTTACCAGAACTACCAGCTTTACACGCACAATGACAAGAAAATTGCTTATTATTATTAATAAATTTGATTTCCACTTTTATTTGATGGGACAGTCCATTAAGATTGCTAGTTTAAAGGCACGAGGCTTGTAAAATAACTGTTTTTTTATTTTTAGATGTTATTCCACATGTAATTATGTGGTTTGCATCAAGGATAGCCTGCCCTTCAATTAATGGTCTTTTAAAATTACCAATTATCTCTATCACATCAACTATGTCTAAAACCGTTCTTTCCGACATTTTGCAAAACTACTAGCGCACCCTATATTCGATTGCGCCCGCCTACTGAGTGTGATTATTTTTAAGTTCTAAAAATTTCCAACAGATGGCGGTGTTAGTTGATTTATTGACACACTTTACTTATTTATTTATTTTTTTCGAAATTTACGGAGTTTAGGCATCCATTAGCCAAATCTTTTTTTTTCTGGCTTGGACTAGGAAAATCAATGTTTTTCCCATGGGCAATTATGTGTCGCCTTTTCACGTGCAGGGAAAAGAACCAATCTTTTTGTTTTAGCAAAAGACAAGTTAACCAAAATCATTGTGCACCTCATCAGCACTACAATAAATAGAATTTGCGAATTCTAATAATAAAGAAACGTACATTGTTATTATAAAAAGTTATATATTATGTAACTTTAATAGTTATATATTATAGGGTAAACCATACAGTTATTGGCACCTTTAATGCTACATTTCTGTGATTAAATTTAAAAAAATCCTTTTTATAAAGGGATCAAATTGAAACTTCCTATAGCTCCTCATTATCTATCCTCATAGAGACTCGAAAGGTTTTTTTGGGTCAAAAGTTCAATAGTTTTACAATATAGCAATATTTATTGTTAAAAGTGCCAAATCTAGTTATTGGCACCCTGTGGATTTAATTGTGAAATCTTCCCTATGGTTAGTTTGTTAAAGTCTTACTTTATATGGTAGATGACTTAGAGGACCCTTCAAACATTAAACTCATGTATATCTTGTAATAAAATTAGGACTTTTTTACCTATTTCTTAAAGTTAATGTTGGGGTGCCAATATCTGTATTGAGTGCCAATAACAGTATGGGTTACCCTATATATTATCTCTCTCATTCATAAAATTAAATTTTTATGTTTTGATAAGTAGAACATGGTTCGAGGTTGCTCGCTTTTCACAACCTGTTTCAGGTTGAATCTGCTGGTATGATATCTCATATCATCATGCGATATATTCTGAATTTAATTAATACTTATTGTTTGCCAAAAATTAATTTGGTACATTTATGCTAGTTGTCTATTGTACTTGTACGAAACCCTTATCCAATTATATTCTTTATTAGTTCCTTTTAGATGTGTGTTATTTATATTTAATCTCGCCTCTGATGAAATGATCCAGTAAGTGCTAAAGAATGGATCATTAATACTTACTGTAGTCAAATATCAAATATGTAGATGTAGAAAATAAAAACTTCAGCCCTTCTAAATTCTTTACCAAACAATTTACGATTTTGGGTAAAGTTCTGTTTTAAATCCCGTTCGTTTTTAGATTAGCTGAAACATTTTTATCTTTATCAGTGAATTTCGATTTGACTGTATTAAAAAGAATAGGATATAATTAATTCAACGCATTATAGCTAGTGAGCCACAGCAACGCTTGGCTAGGACTACTCGTATTAGATATTATTAGCATATTAGGAATGAATTGCATTAAAGATAAAAATCTGGTGCGTGCGCGCAACACACAACTTTCACTTACCAACTTACTTAGATTAGTAATTGACGTGTTTTGCTAAATATCATTTCCCAAAGTCACACATTTTTCTACATTCATATCTTATTTTTGTTAATCGTTAAAGCCGTTTTTGATAAAATAAAAAAACCCCGTGAAAATGATACAAAATTTATTAAGTAAAGTCCCCCCTCCGTTTGAGCAATTTTGATGAAATTTTTACAGTCATATCTCGGGCATATAAATACATCAAATACCAAGTTTGATCAAAATCGTTAAAACCGTTTTTGAGTAAATAAAAAAACACGTGAAAATGATACAAAATTTATTAAGTAAAGTCCCCCCTCCGGTTGATCAATTGTAATGAAATGTTGGTTATCACATCTTTGGCATATATATACATCAAATACCCAGTTTGATCAAAATCGTTAAAACCGTTTTTGAGTAAATAAAAAAAACACGTGAAAATGATACAAAATTTATTAAGTAAAGTCCCCCCTCCGGTTGATCAATTGTAATGAAATGTTGGTTATCACATCTTTGGCATATATATACATCAAATACCCAGTTTGATCAAAATCGTTAAAACCGTTTTTGAGTAAATAAAAAAAACACGTGAAAATGATACAAAATTTATTAAGTAAAGTCCCCCCTCCGGTTGATCAATTGTAATGAAATGTTGGTTATCACATCTTTGGCATATATATACATCAAATACCCAGTTTGATCAAAATCGTTAAAACCGTTTTTGAGTAAATAAAAAAAACACGTGAAAATGATACAAAATTTATTAAGTAAAGTCCCCCCTCCGGTTGATCAATTGTGATGAAATGTTGGTTATCACATCTTGGGTTTATAAATACATCAAATACCCAGTTTGATCAAAATCGTTAAAACCGTTTTTGAGTAAATAAAAAAAAAACACGTGAAAATAGTACAAAATTTATTAAGTAAAGTCCACCCTCCCGTAGATCAATTTTGATGAAATTTTTACAGTCGTATCTCGGGCATATAAATACATTAAATACCAAGTTTGATCAAAATCGTTAAAACCGTTTTTGAGTAAATAAAAAAAACACGTTAAAATAATAAAAATTTATTAAGTAAAGTCCCCCCTCCGGTTGATCAATTTTGATGAAATTTTTACAGTCATATTTCAGGAATATAAGTAGATCAAATACTCAGTTTAATCAAAATCGTTAGAGCCGTTTTTGAGGAAATCGAAAAAAACTTAAAAAGTTATTAAATAAAGTACCCCTCCCTTTAAGTAATTTTGATGAAATTTACGCTGTCACATCGCGGACATATACCTACACTAAATACCCAATTTCATGATCGCACGGTTTATAGTTTTTGAGCTAGTCTGTTCACACACACACACACACAGACACACACACACACAGACCATTTCGCGGGACTTGGTTATTTTGACTCAGGGGATCCCAAAACGTGTATTTATGTTAAAAACCGGAAGTCGAAAATTTTCACGATCGCAATACTTCCACTTACTATATATTTCATATATAGGTAAGTGAAAGTAACACTTACTATATATTTCATATATAGGTAAGTGAAAGTAACACTTACTATATATTTCATATATAGGTAAGTGAAAGTAACACTTACTATATATTTCATATATAGGTAAGTGAAAGTAAAAAAAAAATTAACAATATCATTCCTGCATCAAGCTGGTAATTCTGGTGGGTATTGCAATATCATGTAACTGAGAAACCAATCAACAATAGAAATTATTTATTTATTAAAATTTACAACTGCGTTGAAAATAAAATGCTAACAGAGAATTAGTGAAATAGTATAGACAGGCCTGAAAGAAAACTATCTACCTGTAGGAACCATGGGCGGATCCAGCCTATCGTAAAGGGGGGGCTGCAGACGCACATCCCTTCATTTGAATCTGCTAATCAGCTTTTTTACCTTTATGTTCCTTTCTAACAACTAAAATTCTACTTGTTCTGCACATTATATGTTCTTTAATTTGTTTCCTTACATTAAGGAAAGTCAAATCCTATCTTTAAATGACCAAAAATTTTCCAAAGGGAGGGGCTGCAGCCCCACAGCCCCCCCCCCCCCCCGGATCCGCCAATGGTTGGAACTGAAGAAACTTTGACCACTTGTAGTTGTGTAACTACTTTGATAGTGCAGATGAGAGTACCGCAACCACAAATAAATGTTTTAGATGTTATTACTATTAATCAATGACACAAGTGTTTATTACATGAAAAGTTTGACAATCTTGGTGGTTGTGGAGTATTTAATAATGTTACGCTAGATATCCCGGTTAGATGGGCCAGAAGCCTGAAACGTTGAATAAAATAAAATAATTAAAGGACAAAAATGGAAGAGGCTCTTTCTTTTTAAAAAAAAAAAATCTGGTGCGTGCGCGCAACCTACAACTTTCACTTACCAACTTACTTAGATTAGAAATTGACGTGTTTTGCTAAATATTATTTCCCAAAGTCACACATTTTTCTACATTCATATCTTATTTTTGTTAATCGTTAAAGCCGTTTTTGAGTAAATAAAAAAAAACCCGTGAAAATGATACAAAATTTATTAAGTAAAGTCCACCCTCCCGTAGATCAATTTTGATGAAATTTTTACAGTCGTATCTCGGGCATATAAATACATTAAATACCAAGTTTGATCAAAATCGTTAAAACCGTTTTTGAGTAAATAAAAAAAACACGTGAAAATGATAAAAATTTATTAAGTAAAGTCCCCCCTCCGGTTGATCAATTTTGATGAAATTTTTACAGTCATATTTCAGGAATATAAGTAGATCAAATTCTCAGTTTAATCAAAATCGTTAGAGCCGTTTTTGAGAAAATCGAAAAAAACTTAAAAAGTTATTAAATAAAGTACCCCTCCCTTTGAGCAAATTTGATGAAATTTTTGCTGTCACACCGCGGACATATACAAACACTAAATACCTAATTTCAGGTCTGTGCGGTTTATTGTTTTTGAGCTAGTCTGTTCACATACACACACACACACACACACACACACACACACACACACACACACACACACACACACACACACACACACACACACACACACACACACACACACACACACCATTTCGCGGGACTTGGTTATTTCGACTCAGGGGGTCCCAAAACGTGTATTTCCGTTGAAAACCGGAAGTCGAAAATTTTCACGATCGCAATACTTCCACTTACTATATATTTCATATATAGGTAAGTGAAAGTAAAAACTGAAAATATTTTTTTAATAAATTTGCTCTTTTAGGTATTTATAAATTTCAATGACTAAAATAATGTTCCAGAGAAGTGAAGAAGTTTACAGAAGAAAACTCAAGTATGTTTTCTCCACTAAATACCTTGAAACAACACATCAACAGAGTTAAATGTCAACTCCGCAAAAGTCAACTCAAAAGGCAAAAGAATATTTGGCAGATGGTGGTTGATTTAAAACAGGTAAATTGTATCAGATTAAACTATTTTTCTCAACTGAAAAGTGTCTTATTGGATAAATATCATTCTCATCCCTGATACATTCCATTTTTAGATACAATATAATGCTATTTAATCTTATTATCTATTCAACATGATAGGTGAAGCATTGAACCTTGTTAATAATGATTGTACTGATGTAGCAGCGTCTACCACCAGTTGTCTCTCAGCTCTGCAACTGTATCTGAGGTCAGGATGCCCAGAATGGACTGAGTTAGTATCACGAGCAATACCCTTAAGGATCTATCAACTATCGTACGGCCGCTGGTCCAACATATTCCTCGAGAATTGGTCCTCGGCCATCCTCAGGTTCCACCCACTTTAGTGGACCAAGCATAATAACAGTGTTTATAATTTTTTCATAATAGAGCAGTGATCGCAAACAACTTCAAACACATGGTACTGGTATCTCGCAGGGAAATTTCAAACATAGCGCATACTTGTAACATACTTGAAAAACCAATTAAATAAACGCTTTTTCTACTTCAGAAATATTTTAATAGTTGCTCAGTTTGTCATATCTGCTTTTGTAGGGATGGGTGGTGAATAATTCTATACTTGCATTGTGCAATATCTTGAAAGAAACGTTGTACTGGAGATGGAGTTCCTTAGAAGCAGGAGTAATTCTCATCATGGCTATAATGGATTCCTACTAAGTTTTGAAGATCACTCATACCATCTTGTAGATTAATACTGGTTGATTTTAGGATCAACTCCAAGAAGTGTTTTTGGATTGAATTGGATTTTGGAATTGATTTTCAAAGTGAACTTTCATTAAAATCACTCTATTCAAGAAATAAAAATATCCAATTTCTGTTCAAAACAGAATTTCGAAGGTTGAAGTAGCAAGGACGGTTAAATTGGCTTATCCAACAACTCCGGAAAGTTGCTCAAGAGTTTAGCTATCCAAATGTTCATTGAAGGCCTGCAGGACTTGAAAAGAGATATGTCTTGCTCGTCTAAAATTGCTGATTGTGGCCCTATCCACAGCATAGGTGTATGAAGCGGCTGCAGAGGCTTCTCTTGGCCATGCACGCATCAGAGCAACAAACAATACTGAAGGCTCCGAAGGACAACGAGAGTCAATGAACCTTAATAACTGAATAACAACTTTAAAAACGTGGTTCTAAATGTTGTGAAGTCTTTAGTCTCATAAAGTAGACCGTTAAGGTGTTGTAGCTGTGGGGACCTCTATAGAAGAAGCAGACAAGGCATTGGGGTTAGTTGAGGTAAAGATAAAGTTACACTCAAACTGTGTCTCGCACTTGGCTCTAGTGGCCGCCTTAGAAGCAGGAGTAATTCTCATCATGGCTATAATGGATTCCTACTAACTTTTGAGGATCACGTATACCATCTTGAAGATTAATACTGGTTGATTTTGGGCTCAACTCCAAGAAGTGTCATCTTTCCAGAAAGTCATCTATTTGGGGCACATTGTCAGTACAGAAGGGGTTGCAGTTGATCCAGCTGCATTCCAACAAAACAATGGCCTACCCATGCCAACAAACAGCAGCTTCGAAGCTTCCTGGGACTTTGTTCCTACCACTGCCATAATGTAATAAAGTTTGGTGCCAATAAAAAGACTTTGAGTCTATTAAATGAAAAAACCATACCTTTCAGCTGGAAAGAACACCAAGAAGTCTTTGATGCTGTCAAATCCTGAGCATAATAATTACTGCATAACCAGTCAGGGACTCCCGGCCGTTGCACAGTGCGACGAATCGCCAATCTAGGGGGAAATAGTTAACATCAAGTAAATGAAAAAATCATGTCGGTGTCATGAAAACAACAATCTAGCTAGGTCATTTCCAAATTATTAATTTCTAGAAACGAATATTAACAGAATAATGGGGGGTTGAACACGGTAGTTCCCTCAAAATGCTCAGTTAGTTTATTTCCAAATTATATTGCTAAATAAATAATATCGAAGAGTGGATTGTGTTTTTTTTTTTTTTAAATTTATACTAGACAATAGAAGACGATTCAGAAATTAAGTTTATATAAGTTTTTGGTTCTTTAAATGTTGATATAGTAAAAAGTACCCTACTTTATTTTCGATAGTCGGTAAGCTTTTTTTTCTTATTATAAAAAATGGAATTACTAAAAATCTACACCGATCTACACCCAGATATTTTAACAGGATATAATCCACACTATATAGAAATAAATGATTCATTATGAATTGCTAATACCTGCTAATAAAGGTGTACCTTTTTTTTAAAGGTGTAAATCTCTCATTGTCGAGAGCCTATAATTTTCTTATTTGGAGAGAGTTCTGAGGTGCAAATGAAATTTATAATAATATATTGATCCAGTTACATTAAAATACATTACAGAAATCTCCAAAGGTATAGTAAAACGAGATTCGTCGGCAATGAGTTCAAGAATTAAAAGCAAATGGCATTTTTTTTTTTTCCGGAGGAAATATCTTTTATTTTTAGGAACAAAGAATAGATGAAAATGAAAAAAAATCATGGCGGTTTCATGAAATCACCAGTCTACCTGAGACATTCAAAAAACATAAATTCCTTGAAACAAATGCCAAAAAAATAAAAAAAAGGTTGAACATCGAAAATCGGTCACGATGTTGTCAGTGCGCCAAAATAGAAGTGTATTCTGTTTTGTTTTGGAAACTACTTTATACCAGGCTATGAAAGGCGATTCGGCAAGGAAGTTAATATCTGTGTTTGATTTTGAAAATGAGGAGTACACTCATACTTATTATATTATTTATAAAAACGGGGTTACCTACCAAAAATCTACCTTGACCTACACCCAGATATTTTCATAGAGTACAATCAACACTAAATGAAAGATTAAATGTTTCTTTACGAAGTGCTATTACCTGTTTATGCGGGTGTGCGGTTTATTTTAGGCGTAAATCTGTCATTAGTGACTGCCTTACTCGAGCTAAGGAACAGTTCAAGTTTAGTATGGTTCAACCATGTAACTTTGTCAACTCCATGTTGTAGACCTCTAGCTATTTTACTTTCAAAAGGGACTGCCGGTGTCACCTTAATGATTTGTGGAGAAGAATGTAACCTGGATTAAGATGTTTCAGATTTGAATGAATCAGAACGATGAAATATTTGGTTATTTGTTTTTGAGAATTTTTAATTACAATTTAATACATATTAAATTTTTACATTAATTTTTTGTTATTTAGTAATTTATATTTTATTTTACTTTATAATTTCAGAATAATACAACATTTAACAATGATTATTCCATTAATAAAATTTACTTAAATAGTTACATTTTATTTTATTTTTATAAATCCTTAGTCAGAAACATTGTGTTGACTATTATTTATTGATTCATGCTTAAATTTAATCATTTAGAAAAATTAAAATTTAATAAGTCGCTCCGAGAATTATTTCCACCTAGATTAGCAATTCGTCCCACTGTGCGTTGTTAAATACGCGAATCATTAATAGAAGGACTTGTACGGTACGAGGTTCCTTTTGCTGACTGACCATGCAAGTTTGAAGTGGCTGCTAAATTTAAGAAACCCTGAAGGCCAAGTAGCCAGATGATTACAGAAGATCCAGGAGTATGAATTTGAGATTAAACACAGGCCCGGAGTAAAAAATCGCAATGTGGAAGACTATGTCCCTTTAACTACTCCCGGTGTAGTCGAATCCAACAAAAGATAATCAACTATTAGAGTAGTTGGTAAAAAATGGACCTTTGACTCAGTCTGAAATAGACAAAGTCTGTGAAGAGACAAGTTCTCTTCGTTTGAGAGATGAGGTTACCAAATGATATTATCTTCGGCAGCAAACATGGTACATATTTCAAAAATCTGGTGCGTGCTCGCAACACACAACTTTCACTTACCAACTCACTTAGATTAGAAATTAATGCGTTTTGTTAATTGCCAATTCTCAAATGAACAGAACGGCTTTAATTGTGAACAATGGTCTGTCATTAAAGGCGTACTCCGCATGCGTGGGCTCAACGAGTTTGTTTTATGAGTTGACTGAATATTTCTCTTTTTTTCTCCTCTTTATGTTTTCTTTATTTTTATCATATCTCATATTTAGCCATTTCTTATTTTTAGGCCTAACGAGAGACAGTGGAGCAATTTTGATGAAATTTTTGCTGTCACATCGCGGGCATATACCTACACTAAATACCTAATTTTAGGTTCCCACGGTTTATAGTTTTTGAGCTGGTCTGTTCACACACATACACACACACACCCACACACACACACAGACACACACACACACAAAGAAAGACCATTTCGCGGGACTTGGTTATTTCGACTCAGGGGGTCCCAAAACGTGTATTTCCGTTGAAAACCGGAAGTCGAAATTTTTCACGATCGCAATACTTCCACTTACTATATATTTCATATATAGGTAAGTGAAAGTAAAAACTAGTTCGCGGCAGCTTATATCTCGCCAGCGATCCCATGAAGAGACACTACAATTGTCGAGATTATCTGGGCATATACGAAGAAGGAGACCTCGTTTGGCTCTACAACCCACGAAGAAAAAGGATTCTGCCTAAAGTTACTGAAGAACTGGAAGGAACCTAACCTATGCAGACCTTACTAGCACCATATGCACGTGACCAGAGCAGAAGAGCAGGTGGAATTAACTGTCTGTCGCCAGAGATTCAATCTGTATGGCGAGGGATATATCTAGGAGGAATTTTCGGAAGCAGGAAGAAGTGTGATGAAAGAAAGTAAAAACAGATGTTTTGAAAGTTCGAGACGGGATAAGGAATGTTCTATTGTTCGTAGGCCACCATATATCGGTGAGTAAAAGAGAGGCCATTTCATACTGTGGAGCGAGAGAGCTAACCTGGACAGCGAGTAACACAGTTGCTTTTGAGTCACTGTAGTTACATTTAACTGTTCTGTTTTAATTAATATGATTTAAGTTCGGTTGGACGAGAACCGTGATCCCCAAAAACTCTTCGAAGCTGTACAGTAAACCCTCATTATTACGAACTCGGATATAACGAACACCTCGATATAGCGAACCAAAATACTATCCCCCAAAATTACCGTTATATTTTTTCTGAACCCCTCGTTATAGCGAAATCCCTCGGTTAGTGCGAAATACGAACTAAATTTGATGCCTGAGAATTATTATATTCTGTTATAACGAACTGCTAGAATTGTTATTATTATTATTTTATTTTTTTTTACTGTATTACGTAGAAGGAGTGCGGGAAGACGAAGTTTCTAGAATCGAGGTGTTTTTTTACTCTTAACTAATCCGATTTACTTTTGCTCTCTCTAATTCCATTGACTTTTTCTCAAAACTAGCTCAGTTCTGTTTCGACTTCTGTATTATTCGAATCAGTGTACTGTAGTCGTTTATAGTGTTTTTTAAAATAAACAATGAGTTCGTTGGTAAACGTGTGTCACAAACGTAAATCCTTATCAATCGAGGAAAAATTAAAAATTCTCCAGGATATTGAATCGGGAATTCTAAGTAAGAAAACCATCGTAGAAAAATATGGAATTCCAAAATGAACATTGTCAACCATTGTAAAAAAACAAAGATAAAATAGATCCAACCGCAGCCCAAGGATTAACTTCAGCATCAAATAAACGACTGCGCTCTGCGGCTCATGAATATTTGGAAAAAAAATTGATAAATTGCTTATCACAAATCACATCCCACATACCAATCTTAGACCGTCTTATTAAAGCTAAGGCTAAAGAACTCTCAAGTGAACTTGGCAGTTAAATAATTGAATCTCATTGTTTAATTAATATGTAGTTTATCTAAAAATTAATTACATACATGCGATTTAATTTAACTAGTTCTAATGAATGAATTTCCTTCTAAATATGATCAAATTAGTGCGGCCATTGGCTAAAAAAGATATATAAAAAAAGAACCCTCGGTTATAACGAATCTCGTTATAGCGAACTATGAAAATCAAACCCCCTACCAGTTCGCTATATCGAGGGTTTACTGTACTTATTGGCAAATGCCCAAGGGGTTGACCAAGAATGCAATGGATTGATCATATTTCTAGAATTGGCCAGAATTGGCACAAGCAACCACAAGCAGCCGATGAAGGCTATGGCACGAGATCGCATGGAATTGGCATGCATGGATCTGGGCACCTCCAAACTAAAAGGCACATATTTTTGACATTATATGTTGTTATTTTAAGTAATAAAATTTGTTGATGTTATTTGTTGAACATAATTTTTTTTTTAAACAATTATTAAATAATTTTATATAAAGAGACTGGTCGCGGCCAGGAATCAAACCCAGGCCTCTGCATCACCGTTGCAGCGCTCTTAACCATTGAGCCAACCGTGAGCTCTATCCCATCCATGTCAACCTTCTCTCTTCAACGATCCTACCCGGTAGGTCTTGCCACATTGCATCATCTATATTATATGCCATAATGTTGTGATGCAGAGACCCGGATTCAATTCCCAACCATGACAATTTTTTTTCCCTTTTAAATAAAGTTATTTAAAAGTAATAAGAAATTAATATTCAACAAATACTGTTTAAATATGACGGTGACTTCATTCCTAACTTTAGTAAAGTTCTACACATTTATCTTGGGTTTTTATTACTTCCTCCTTTCCCTACAACATTCTTCACCTGTTTCATAGTATCCTTCATTTCAGAGGTGTCTTTAATGTTCATTTTAATCTCCTGCATAATTTCGGATGAGGTCTATTTAACTGAACCATTCATGTTGGTGACTGATATTATAATTTAACATTTAGAACAATGAAATTGTTTTTAGTTTTGGCCGGAAATTTCAGGAGTTTTTTGGTGGAATAGACCTCAATAGATTATGAGAAATAGATTGGACAGGTGACACCACATAGAACATCATGGATATACCCATATTTTTATTTATTTCATATCATTTTCTATTTTGATATAATTTGAATTGTATATTCTATTTATTATTTTATTGTAATGTACACATTCAGGAATACTTAAAGTATTTTGTATTTTGTTTTTACTTTCACTTACCTATATATGAAATATATAGTAAGTGGAAGTATTGCGATCATGAAAATTTTCGACTGGCGGTTTTCAACGGAAATACACGTTTTGGGGTCCCCTGAGTCAAAATAACCAAGTCCCGCGAAATGGTCTGTGTGTGTGTGAACAGACTAGCTCAAAAACTATAAACCGTGCGAACCTGAAATTGGGTATTTAGAGTATGTATAAGCCCGCGATGTGACAGCAAAAATTTCATCAAATTTGCTCAAAGGGAGGTGGTACTTTATTTAATAACTTTTTAAGTTTTTTTCGATTTTCTCAAAAACGGCTCTAACGATTTTGATTAAACTGTGTATTTGATCTATTTATATGCCTGAAATATGACTGTATAAATTTCATCAAAATTGATCAACCGGAGGGGGGACTTTACTTAATAAATTTTGTATCATTTTCAAGTGTTTTTTTTATTTACTCAAAAACGGTTTTAACGATTTTGATCAAACTTGGTATTTGATGTATTTATATGCCAAAGATGTGATAACCAACATTTCATCACAATTGATCAATCGGAGGGGGGACTTTACTTAATAAATTTTGTATCATTTTCAAGTGTTTTTTTTTATTTACTCAAAAACGGTTTTAACGATTTTGATCAAACTTGGTATTTGATGTATTTATATTCCCGAGATATGACTGTAAACATTTCATCAAAATTGATCTACGGGAGGGGGGACTTTACTTAATAAATTTTGTATCATTTTCACAGGGTTTTTTTATTTACTCAAAAACGGCTTTAACGATTAACAAAAATAAGATATGAATGTAGAAAAATGTTTAACTTTGGGAAATGATATTTAGCAAAACACGTCAATTTCTAATCTAAGTAAGTTGGTAAGTGAAAGTTGTGTGTTGCGGGCACGCACCAGATTTTTGTATTTTGTATTTTGCATTTTTTTTTTTTTATGTATTTATATGCATTACTATTCTGAAAAATATTATTTAAATTATTTTCCTGCACGCAGTATCACCCTAAGGAAAGTGCAGGACTTCATATAACCATAAAATCCCCCATGCCCAGGGTTACTGGAATGGGGAAAACATAAAAAAAACAATGAAATTCACCTTTAACTCCTTGAAAACACTGTTTAATTTCACGTTTCCTAAGCAAATACAAACTATTGTTATTGTCTTTTTTTTTTTTTTTTTTTTTTTTGGTCCATCCCCTTCCTCGCCTTGTAGGCTATACGGGGTTTATTGTTATTGTCCATATTATCTATATCTTATTTTAGCTTTATTAAAGGTTTTCGATAAAAAATAACTATTAGTTTAAAAAATAACAAAAACCACTATTAACCTACAAGAGAGGGGATATACTATGCAATACGCCTATTTTTATCATATGTATAATTTGGGAGTTCTCAAATCGTAGAAGATTCTATTTCTAACAAATTATTTGTATTTCAGAATGTGCCAGAGAAACCATCCAATTCTACTCTGCCAAGACAAGTCAATGAATTCACATTTAATGAAAAAAATCAACCAGTGCCGATAAATGAAACTACTCTGTCCAGAAGTAAAAGCTTTCACGACTATTACAGGAGATATCATTCTAGCTTGTATCTTTATAAACAAGGGCTCTATAAAGATTACAGCTCTTTGAATCCTTCCAACAATAACCAACTCCATCATTTGTAAATTTATAATAAAATATTACATAAAAAATAATGTGGAAATATTATTTTATTTAAGATTCAAGTCATTTAACAATGACTAGTTCAAACAATCAATTCATTTAACAATAAACTAGCTTGCATCATTATAAACAAGGGCTCTACAAAGCAGTGGCGGATCCAGAAATTTTCTGAGGGGGGGCGCACTTTTTTTTTTTACATTTCATGAGTAATGAAGGCCCTAATTTAAAATACGTATTAGTACATAACGACGTAAATTACTGTAAATGTTTCAGTACAATTCATTTTCAATTAATGAACTAGAAAATGACTAAATATAGCTTATTTTGTATAGAAATAGTAATGTTTTATGAGTGTCCTCACCTCTCGGGGGGGGGGGGGGGCCGCTCCCCTCCCCTGGATCCGCTACTGCTACAAAGATTACAGCTCTTTGAATCCTTCCAACAACAACCAATTCCATCATTTGTAAATTTATAATAAAATATTACACAAAAAATTATATGGAGATGTTATTTCATACAGATTCAAGTTATTTAACAATAAAATTAATTCACCCACTTACTTAAAATTACCCACTGACTGAAGTTTCTATACACAAACCCTTGTGAATAATAACAATTTTGGTCTTTTTAGTTTCGCCACTTACATTTGAATGGTAAACATAACGTGTAACCGTTACTTGAAAAATAATATGCAAAAATTAACAATATATTACTTAAGTATTTTGTTGAAATTGGAGTATTTAAAAAATCAACTTGTGAAGGTTATACAGATCATGTGTGAGAATTCATTGTTTTGAATAAAAAATAGTTTTATGCTTTGTGTCAATAAAAATCTGGTGCGATGTCGCATACAGTACTTATTCCGATTCACAAGAAGGGGTCATGGACAGATACTAATAACTAGAGCTCGGATTCCCGTGCATTTGCATCTTTTTTTTTTTTTTTTGAAAGTCAGAATAGAGCGAACTCAGGTTACTTATCCGAATCAAGCCTAATGGGATGTTTTAACGAATTTTTATACTGCACGAAATTGCACGTTTTGGGGTTTACTGCACGAAATTGCACGTTTTGGGGTTTACTGCACGAAATTGCACGTTTTGGGGTATACTGCACGAAATTGCACGTTTTGGGGTTTACTGCACGAAATTGCACGTTTTGGGGTTTACTGCACGAAATTGCACGTTTTGGGGTTTACTGCACGAAATTGCACGTTTTGGGGTTTACTGCACGAAATTGCACGTTTTGGGGTTTACTGCACGAAATTGCACGTTTTGGGGTTTACTGCACGAAATTGCACGTTTTGGGGTTTACTGCACGAAATTGCACGTTTTGGGGTTTACTGCACGAAATTGCACGTTTTGGGGTTTACTGCACGAAATTGCACGTTTTGGGGTTTACTGCACGAAATTGCACGTTTTGGGGTTTACTGCACGAAATTGCACGTTTTGAAGTTTCATTGCAAGAAATTGCATCATTTTATAATTTGAAGAAAATAAATTATTACAAATTTTAATTTTCTTAAATACACATAAAAAAATTAGTGGAAAAATAAATGAGAAATAGGTATAGGCGGGCGCAAGCGACGGTGCTATAGGAACTAGAGAAACGGGGATAAAAGCTTTATTTTTCCATAATTAAAACCCAATTGAGCAAAAAATCATTTGAAAAATTTCTAATAGGTATTTCTCGGTCCCTCAGTGTTCAATTAGAAAATCAGAAGACGTGTCATTCCCTTTTATTTCCAAAAAATAAAAAGCTTCTTAAAGAGTGGATTGTAAAATTAAGAATAGATAAGCCTGTTTCGAAACATATGACGATATGTAGTCTTTATTTTAAAGAAAGAGACTATATTTATCCAGGTAAATATTATTATTTGACATTTTATTATTCCAAAATGCTAGTTTTATGCAAATTACATTGAGACCATAGTGTCATAGATTTGTTTTTCTTTTTTAATTTTCCCCATTTTTCTATTACATCCGTTGTGCTTAATTGTTCCATGTTTTCAATGCGAAGCCTAACAGTTTTGACAAATAAATAAATAATATGACAAAGAATCTAAGCTGTCATAACAATGATTGTGTGAATAGGTAATTAATGTTATTACTAACCGAAAAACGTCGAGTAAAGTTACAATGATGTGTTTGCATTAATCACAACTACCAGCTTTACACGTACAATGACAAGAAAAATGTTATTTGCATAAAACTAGCATTTTGGAATAATAAAATGTCAAATACTAATATTTATCTGGATAAATATAGTCTCTTTCTTTAAAATAAAGACTACATATCGTCATATGTTTCGAAACAGGCTTATCTATTCTTAATTTTACAATCCACTCTTTAAGAAGCTTTTTATTTTTTGGAAATAAAAGGGAATGACACGTCTTTTGATTTTCTAATTGAACACTGAGGGACCGAGCAATACCTATTAGATATTTTTCAAATGATTTTTTGCTCAATCGGGTTTTAATTTTGGAAAAATAAATTAAAAACGCCAAAAAAACCTATGAATCCCAGGTAATGGCCCCGCTTTTATCCCCGTTTCTCTAGTTCCTGCAGCGCCGTCGCAGAAGCAGCACCGTCGCTTGCGCCCGCCTATAGTTGCTGAGTCGCTTTAAATATTGTCCTCTAACGATTGTAGAAGTAGAGATATCTTTTTCTAAATTGAAAGAAAGTTTAAGTGACAGGAGGCACTGTTTTACAGAAAAAAATTTACAAATGTATTTAGTTATAAACTTTAATTTAAAAAATAATGAATTGTAGTTACATTTCTAATATACTCCATTAATATAAAAAAAAATCATTATTTTACCAAAATGTATATTATAACCAATATTTTAATAATAAAAGTTTTTACTTCAATTTACTCTCCGCTACTTCTTTGTTTCAAAAGTAGCTATACATATATTGCTCACATAAATAATTTAATGCATGATTTTCAAGCAATAAATTTTTTTTGCTTGTTTTTGCACGTTTTAAAGTTTTTATTGCACGTTTTCAAATTTTTACTGCACGGAATTCCGAGCTTTACTAATAACTATCGTGGGATCTCACTACTTCCGGTCTGTTATAAAATATTATCATTAATCCTGACAAGTCGAATCACTGAATACGCTGAAGAAATCATCGGAGACTATCAATATGGTTTCAGAAGGAGCCGTTCAACCGTAGATCAAATATTCTCACTCCTAAAAAATAAGAATATAACGGTATTGTACATCAGCTATTAATCGACTTTATAAAGGCTTATGATTATACAGACCGCAATAAACTGTATAAGATTCTGACAGAACTAGGAATACCAACGAAGTTAATAAATATAGGCGGGCGCAATCGAATATAGGGTGCGCTAGTAGTTTTGCAAAATGTCGGAAAGAACGGTGTTAGACATAGTTGATGTGATAGAGATAATTGGTAATTTTAAAAGACCATTAATTGAAGGGCAGGCTATCCTTGATGCAAACCACATAATTACATGTGGAATAATATCTAAAAATAAAAAAACAGTTATTTTACAAGCCTCGTGCCTTTAAACTAGCAATCTTAAAGGACTGCCCCATCAAATAAAAGTGGAAATCAAATTTATTAATAATAATAAGCAATTTTCTTGTCATTGAACGTGTAAAGCTGGTAGTTCTGGTAAATGCAAACACATCATTGTAACTTACTCGACGTTTTTCGGTTAGTAATAACATTAATTACCTATTCACACAATCATTGTTATGACAGCTTAGATTCTTTGTCATATTATTTATTTATTTGTCGAAACTTTCAGGCTTCGCATTGAAAACATGGAACAATTAAGCACACCGGATGTAATAAAAAAATGGGGAAAATTAAAAAAGAAAGGTCTCAATATCAAAGAAGGTCTCAATGTTATTTGCATAAAACTAGCATTGTGGAATAATAAAATGTCAAATACTAATATTTTCCTGGATAAATATAGTCTCTTTCTTTAAAATAAAGACTACATATCGTCATATGTTTCGAAACAGGCTTATCTATTCTTAATTTTACAATCCACTCTTTAAGAAGCTTTTTATTTTTTGGAAATAAAAGGGAATGACACGTCTTTTGATTTTCTAATTGAACACTGAGGGACCGAGCAATACCTATTAGATATTTTTCAAATGATTTTTTGCTCAATCGGGTTTTAACTATGGAAAAATAAATTAAAAACGCCAAAAAACCCTATGAATCCCAGGTAATGGCCCGGCTTTTATCCCCGTTTCTCTAGTGTAGCACCGTCGCTTGCGCCCGCCTATAGTTAGAATGTCTGACTGGTTTAATATAACCTGGCCAACCAGGTTCATGTCACAGTTTTATTTACAAGTTTTGTGCCGTTGAAGATGTCATCCACATATAAACTACCGGTTCTGTGTCCTACAGATTACTACCAACACAAGGGGAGAGTCTTGAGGATGTCGGTGGGTAGTAGCGCCCTGCTTCTTGCAGGCACTCTTGACGTGTCCGGAGCCCCAATACCGTACTTGTCTTCTTTTTCCTTTTCTTCAGCTGGGACTAGTACACTTGTTAGAGGTAGGCGTGGCAAATCCGCATTTGTTTTTATTGTGTCAATTCGGCGGATAAGTTTATCAATTTGTCTGTAAGAGAGGGGGGGGGGGCGCATTTGAGAGTCAGAGAGGAGTCATCACATGTGCAGTGAATTATTCGATTAATCGATCGTGAACATTTACGTCGAATTGACTTCATAAAAAAAAACAAAAAGAGAGTTGAATTTGATTGATGTGTGTGAAGTAATTGTTATTACGTGTATGTTGTGCTTAATTAAAATAAAGTTGTTAGAGTGTTAGTTTGTTCCTAATAAAATTATTAAAAGTTTATCAGACATTTCTTTTTTTCTTATATCCTCATTATGATAAGGAAGAAGATGTACTCATGACAGGTATATATAATAAGGTAAAATATTTTTGTATCAGCCGAGACTTTAAAAGGGAGACCATTAGTAGTGTCAGCATTGGCGGATCCAGGGGGGGGGCTGCAGCCCCTCCCTTTGGAAAACTTTTCGTCATTAAAAGATAGAATTTGACTTTCCTTAATGTAAGGAAGCAAGTTAAAGAACAAATAATGTGCAGAATAAGTATAATTTTAGTTGTGGGAAAGGAACATAATGGTAAAAAAGCTGATTAGCAGATCCAAATGTGGGGCTGCAGCCCCCCCCCCTTTACGATCGGCTGGATCCGCCCATGAGTGTCAGAGATTTTGACTAAAGCTCCTTACATTGTCATTTAACTCGGCCGATAGGTAGCTCCCTTTGTCACTCATCTCAGCAGTCAGGGTGATCTGTTTATCATTTATCTCCCCAAATAAATTGGTCAGCTTGTCATTTATTTCACCAGTTCGGCTAGCCAATTTAACATTTAATTCAGCCGACAAATTAGAATTTAGGCTGGATAACTTATCATTAAGCTCAGCGGACTGGCTTGCTAATTTTTCATTTAATTCAGTCGAATGGCTTGCCAATTTAACATTTATTTCAGCCACGGGCGTCACCGCCGGGGGAGGACAGGGGGGACGCGTCCCCCCCAATATTTTGGCAGGGGAGGACCCAATGTATAAAAATTAAATAAAAATGCGATTTTACGAATTTATCCGAGTTTAACCAATAAAATATAAATATAAAATATTAGTTAATTTCAGCACACTATTGTTAAAAGCTAGTCAGGCGTATTGTATATTAGATGAATTATATATTTTTTATTTCAGCTCGAACTGTTTTGTTTTATTGCTGTACATTTCTTTTTTAAACCAAGCAGCTTAACCCTACTTTCCATCAATTTGATGAAGCTTATAGAAGTTACTGGAAAGCAATGAAATTAGTGGGATCAGAATCAGAAGAAATCTTGGATAAAATTCAATCAAGAAATTTTGGCCCACATCCTTCAACATTAAGCCTTAACAATTTCCTATTTTAATGTATAACTGAGGCATAAATTGAAAAGTTTTAAGAGGCTATCAATACCTTTAAAATATAGCGCTAGAGGATGAATTTAAATTACCCAAAATTTGTTTTTAGGGGTTATTATTTCAACTGTTAGCCCCTCGAATTTCTACCTACCCTATCTAGGAAAATATTGAGCCGTCCCCCCCCCCAATAATTTGGTGTTGGTGACGCCCATGGGATAACTTATCATTAAGCTCAGCGGACTGGCTTGCTAATTTTTCATTTAATTCAGTCAAATGGCTTGCCAATTTATCATTTATTTCAGCTGACAAATTAGAATTAAGGCCGGTTAATTTGCGATTTATCTCCGCCGACTGGCTTGCTAATTTATCATTCAACCCGTTTACATCATCAGATAAAGTCGTCAATTTATCATTTATTTCACTCGACAAATTATAATTAAGAGTTTTCATCTTCTCATTAAGCTCAGAATACAAATAATTTAAAGCGGCCTTTATAAAGAGCTATCTTCAAACTCTTGAGTTCTCAGGATCTATGCCCTGACTTGAGTAGTAAGTAAGCGGGCCAACAAGATCGTTTTCGTACCTGTAGTTTCTAGATCTAATTCTAATTCTCTCCACAGCTCTACTACTTTAAGTTCTCCAATTCGTTTGTCTGGCTTTTTTTTTCCTTTAAACCCCACACCTGACAACAGTAGTAACACTACTGTGGGCCAAGAAATATTTATTAAACAAAAATATAACAATAACAATGACAAACGAATTATCACAACATAAATATCCGAGCAGTTTACAAAAATGATAACTTTATATCGCACAAATCATATACTGATTAGTGCCTTGAGATTCACGGTCAAGACACAGACCAATACTGTTCAGTCAATCGCTCCTTACATATAGTTGTAAGGAGGGTCTAGAACGTTGTCGAATCTCGTGGAACGCCGTAAAATGGGGCACGAAAAATCTTGATACAAACAGTTTGCTCCAACCGCTTAGTATGTTCCAACAAACAGGTCTGGGATATCAAATCATACAAAGGGTACTACAAAAGTTTTGCAATGTAACTTAACAGATAGGAGGCTGCAAGTTACTGCGTGTTCAGACCTATCCATGCCTGCATACTAGCCGCCAGTATCTCATCTCTGGACTCAGTTGTTAATTAGCAGTGACAGATTAAAGTGCGTATTATGGCATCGTAGTGAAGTAAGGGCAGTTTTGCGCGTGGTTTCAGCATAGATCAATGCTTAGAAGAAATGAAGATTGCATTGAATAATGATTTTCCACGTCGTAAGACTATATTTAAAGGATACAGAGAATTCAAAAGGGGCAATTTCACTCTGGAGGACGCTGAGAGAGAAGGAAGGCCGCGAACGTCTGTAACAGAGGAAAATATTTCTGCTGTGAGGAAAATGCTTGATGAGGACCGTCGAGTGACATATCAACAGATAGAGGAGACATTAATTAATTAGGAAAATTAAATTAATCTCAGCATCAATCCCCCACCCTCTCCCCTGGCCCGGGAAACCCCGTATAGCCTAACAGGCGAGGAAGGGGAGGACCAATAAAAAAAAAAAAAAAAAAATAGTGGAGACATTATGCCTTCATGCACCAGCAATTCAGTCAATTCTGAGGGACCATTTAAAGGTAAAAAAACTTTGTTGTCTTTGTGTGCCCCATAGACTAACAGAAGAACAAATGACTCATCGTGTGATTTGGTGCCGAAACTATTTGATAAATGACATTTTACAAATGTGAACAGCATCGTGACTGGTGACGAAACATGGCTATACTATTATGATGTGCCGACCAAGGCTCAAAACAAAGTTTGGGTATTTGACGATGAGGATACGCCTGTAACTGTCAGAAAATCTCGATATGTAAAAAAAAAAAAAAAAAAAAAAAAAAAAAATATCGCTGTATATTTCAGACCGAGCGGAATTGTAGAGCGTGTTGTTTTGGAGACACAGAAGACAGTTACTGCTCAGTGGTACCCTGAGCTGTGCCTGCCTAAAGGTTACCCCACTAGAATTGAAGCCAGTTTTTTTTTATTCTAAATTTGATTGGTTTATTTTAAACAGTGGTCAATACTTTTTTGATGATATTTATAGAAGTGCTTGTTGGAACAAACCTTATACATAATAATAAACTTACCCATCATCAACAGCTATTTTTTCTATAAAAATAGTTTGTAAACTAGAAATATAAAGGTGAAAAAAAAAGTTAAATTTAAATAATTATAATTTTATTGCTAACACAAATAGTTGTTTACATTCACAAATTTGTACATAAACCACATCACTTTTGATGAATGAACTGTGCATTCTCACATCTACTAATATAACACTAAGAGAAGTGATTTTTTCTAATGAATTTTTTTTTTTTTTTTTTTAACATATTTGAGAGAAAATCATTTGTATACATATATACATACATATAATAACATTTAACAGAAGGATAAATAATTTTATATATACATATAGCTGAAAATGGTGACTCCAAAAATGTAATCAATAAACAAGTTCTCAAGATTGAAATTGTATTATACTAATTACATTAATAAATTAATAGTTCTAAAAAATATATAATATAAAAAAATATATATGTAAGAGAAGGGGTCAGACAGAAATAACGAAATTCCATAAATACTTAAGAAAATTTCTGATATATATCTCATTAAAAATGAAATTGTTCGTAAATAAACCTAATGGACCAGAGCTTCCAATAACAAATACTGTAAAATAGGTAGATGATCAAACGGCTATTATTTTTGCAGTACCATAAAACATAAGTTACACCAAACCTATTAAGAAGGATCATTAATCAACAATTACATAAGTCAAAATATGTATATATATATACACAACAGAATTTTATAAGGAGTGGTTCACATATTATTGGAGACCTCAAAAGAGGAAGGTCTTGCATGTGCGTAACCGAGGCTTAACATGCCAGTTGCTTGAATGTGATGATGATGCGACATGACACGCATGTTAATGACTAGGGCGTAGGGATCAATTAAACCATAGAGGCAAATTAAAATTCATTCATAAGGTGCTAAAAATAATATAATAAATGTGTGTCAAAAATATTCAAAATATATAAACTGCCCAGATATGCGAAATACTTCAAAGTAATATTTATAGAAGGATATAATAATAGCATATGTAACATTAATACAAGAGTTAATATAGAAAATATAAAATAAAAAAAGTTTCATTAATCCTTAAAAGCCCAGAGTTGCTTTAGAGCAAAACTGTGTTTGAAGATTTTTTAAAAAAAGCATTGAGAAAATTTCTTGTCTTTTCTAAACAACACTACACATCCAAGGAATCGCTAGAACTCTTCTTTATTTTGAAGCAACTCAGAGTTCTTAGGGCAGATAACTAACAGATAAAATAACTACCAATATAATGATGCGCAGAAATTATAAGCTAACTCCGTTTATCTAGTTTTCAGGAAATTAAAAAACTAAATAAATTTAAAATTGGATATTAGATATAATCGAAAAATCTGAACCCCTAGTAATCCGAACAATAATGAAAAAATGTTAATGTTGACTGATGAGAGAAAGTCGTTCATCGACTACTAAAGTCGAGTACATTGAGGAATTTGTAATATCAGACGTTTTCTTTAAAAAAAGAATAACAGACACAACATACACTACATGATTATATTCAGAAATAATTATTGCGTTTGCAAATTGTTTATATTTAAATAATAATACATATTACTTTGCACACTTTTCTCTTCACTTAAATTTAAAATTTGATAATCTGAACATTTAGATAGTTCTAACAGGTCATGCAATCTCCATGTTGGATTATCGAGACCATTCTGTAACAGTTTATTCGATATCATAGTATGAGCATGTACATTTGATACCGAGTCATTTAGAAGTCTATATTTTATAGTTTATTTTCAGATGGATAAGGGTTGAAGATTAAAGTTTGAAGCTGCCCCCATACTGCGCCCCAAAGAAAAAATAATATATTATACAACATAAATCCAAAATAATGCAATTAATGAATAACTGATAATCATGCTAAACTTAAATGGCCTCAAGCCTCAAACAAAGATAGTGATTTGAAGTATTTTTATATAAAGAAATGCAAAGACATGATGATCATCATAAATAAGTTATTAAACAGAAGCATTAATAATATACAAAAGCGAAATTTACTTATACTACATTAAATCTTAAGATCTGAACTTTTGGGGATTAATACGGAAAAAACACACCTTTAAAATGAAATTAGTATCTCAAAATTTCCGTTAACAGCACCTGAATTTGTTTAACACACTATGTATTCAATCCCCCCAACCACTCCCCTGGCCCTGGAGAAAAACTGTACACTCCTAAAAGGCTAGGATCATAAAAAAAAAAGTCAGATAAAATAAATAATTTAATGAATTCGGTAGATTGATACTTGACTATGCATATTATGAGAGAACTAGACTCTTAGGGAATAAATATATAAATTATTTTTATATTATTATTAGCTTAAGTTTGCAATCAACAGCGCATTTCTCTGGGTATTTCATTCTTTGGATTACGCACCCTGAAATTTCCTTTAAAATTTCCTTAATTATTTCAACGAACAATCACTTCAACAAATGATCGTTTTTATATTTGAATTAAATTACATATCCAAATTAAAAAATATAATCAAGTATTTATAATAACAAATTAGTCTAAACTGGTTTGTAGATACTGCAGACCTAATAGAGTTAAACATTAAAGAAAAATCATTACTTGGGTAGAACTGGAAAATTAAAGATGAAAATACAAGGCCCAGAATTTTCGATCATTGACTAATTTGTTCCAATGCCATCGGTGGAAAGGATACTGCCAAATCGGTAGCAATGAGATCGGCTGTGTAAGTAAATGATGCCTACCAGAGGACATGTGGTGAGTTTAGCCTAACCCCTCCAAGATGTACATGTTCCCCTAAGCAATATAAATATAAGAAGACCATCATCAACTTAATATCTCAGGAGTCCACAAGTGCCTTAAAAAAAAAAATTAACATTTTATAAATTAATTAATAAAAATGACCTAAATAGGTCAATTCATCTACGTTTATATAAAAACATTTTTGAACATGTCGCTAATAAATAAAAGCAGGAAGGTTAAATTCTTATGACTAGGGTGGGGATCGAGGTATTTTTGACTATGTAAGGCTCAATTAACTATCAAATAAAACTTATTGATATTTGAAAATTAAAATATGATTTTTATTACGCTTAATAAACATACTAAGTGAATACAAATTTATTTCATTTATAGCTTTTGTTTATCATATTTTCTATGGGGGGGGGGGGGGGGGGGGCTTCTGTCTAATAAACATTTTTGGCAAATTAGGTGTCATGATATTACTGACACATTATTTAATTGGTCGTAGGATACTACTCCAACTTAGATTTTTATGATTTGAATTACAAAGAAACTAGAAAGATGTTCTTGTAAACAACATAGTACAAAGACAACATCGCAATGATAGAGGCTCATGCTCATTTTGCTTGTCAGGCGAAGCAATAATTGAATGCGAGATTTTAAGACCATTGGATAGATCGTGGTGGTCCGATTAGTTGGCCTCCAATATCTCCGCACCTAGCTGTTGTCCGCACATAGTTATTGTTTACAAATAATTGTTTAAAAATATGAAGTGTATAAAGTAAGGCCCGGTGCACATGAGCTGCAAGGCTCGCTTGACGCTCCTGACAGGCTTAATCCTTCATAAAAAAGGGTCAGTGCACATGAGGAGATAGGACGACACGTCACTTCAAAATTACCACTCCGATGATACCCAGTTTTTGTCTTTATTTTAGTTTAATTATCTTCATTTTAGCCCTGTCGAAGATCCTCATATTTGGATCGAAACGTAGTCCAAATAAAGAATATTTGACAGAAAATCCTGATTACCTATCATCCCACAGAAAACAGTTGACCGCCCATGTGCATTGCCCCTCTATACCCAACGTATGCCTGCCTATCAGCGTAACATCATGCCAGCGGCCAGCGGGCATTGCAGCTCATGTGCACCGGGCCTAAAAGAAAACACTCAGGATACACTAATTTAATATGCATTAAATTAGCCTAGGCATCATTAAAGGACGATATGAACCAATGAGGCTTCAAAGAGGAAGCCTAAAATATTTAGATAGAGGTCAATGGTTATTTTTTTTTTTTTTAATAATAAATAAAAATAAGACTTTGCATAACCGAAATGCTAATGCATTTATGAAATTTTCTTAATTTGTTTAAGTTGACCACAATGAATCCACTCTTGGAGGTTGGCCTGTTCTTGCGACACCCGGTACACGAGTTTAATAAATATAACAGATTTTTCCCATTCTATAAATCAACGACGACGAAGGACGAATTTCTCAGTGGTGTTTGGAGTAAGATAAAGATAAATATGAGGGGTTCTACTAATCTTTTTTTAAATTTAATTATTTGAGTTAAATTAAATATTCATTTGAAGCCCATTAGGCTTATGTTTTGTTGATAAATGAAGTTTATCAACATTTATCTTGAGTTAATTTTATCATAAATAAAAAAAAAAAATTGACAGTAAGTTTTATAGCCAACGTAGTATCAAACTCTGATATAATTGTCTGGTAGATATGATAATAATAATTAATAAAATGATTAGATAGCCAAGAAGAGATGTATCGTACCTTCCAAAAAAACAACTAATTTTTAATCTTTTAAAGATTATATCATGGAAGTATACGCGAGTTCGCGAGAATAAAAAATATAATTTAATGATATCTGGTATTCGACGAGTAAAAACAGCTTGTGGCTAATATTAAAATTGTTACTTACAGATAGTATCCTGAAACTTACAGGAACATAGTTATATTCCGAAATCTCTTAAGAATCATAAAAAATAAATAAATCCTAGATGATTTTATATTGTTTTAAAAGTTTTAAGAATATATTTTTTAAAATTGTGATTTTGCGGATATATGATTTACCACTTATAGCCATCAAATTATTAATTATATTTTTATGATTATTGGCAGAATTCAACGTACTTAAAAACTGTCAATTTATTGATTTTGACATACATAAATTTATGTATTGAAATTTTGATACACCGTACAAATCTAGATGTTTTAAATATACAAATAAATAAACAGATGTTGACATATGCTATGCAATAAGTAAGTAATGAGATAAATAGATGAATGAAAATGGTAAAATACAAACTAATTAGTATTCTTAGTTCGTAATTTCATCAGAGATTAAGAATAATCTACAAATACCTGTTACACATGATTGTAATGCGGTTTACAGATGACAAACAACTTTCCAAAAACTCAATTTTCATTTAAATTATTTACACAAATACAATAGCTGTCATAACCAAAGCTTCAAAAAAATAAAATAAAATAAAAAATAAAAACCGAGACTTTATTGCACAACATAAAGCTTATGAATCATTTGAAATAAATAATTTACATTTATTAAAGCTAAACTTTTGACCTACAACAATATAATACAGACATTATGACAGGGTATATTACTTCATCTAAGTTATAAATAGGAAATCATCAATAAAATATTTATAAAATCATAAAAAAAAAAAACTTATGCATGTGTGCTGCAGTGAATGAAAATAAAAATATTCTATAAAAAAAAAGAAAAAAAGAAAAAATCAAAACGGAAATAATTTATTAAACAATTCTATGAATATTCTATAAAAACTGTTTTATACAAAAATTTTCATGAATTATAAATATTCAACATTATCAAATATTTACTAACGACAAGTTTTATAATAAACTATACATTATCTTTAATAAACACTAAACGCATTTTAATAGTCCCTACACTAAAAGACTACACATGTATCTAGAAAAAAAAAAAACATAAAAAAAGAAAATCAAAATAGAGAAAAATAGTTCATTATATTAAATTTATTTACATGAAACAACACAACTATATGGTTAGGTTCCTTTGGCCGTTTCTGTTCAGTAAATACACAATACTTACTAATTAATGAAAAAATTACAAAAGTTTACAAAAGAAGATCCTACTCTTTGACCATAGACCCAAGTATTTTCTCAAGAAGCATAACCTTCCTGTGTTCAACGTCTGTTAATTCCTGTTGCATTTTCAATAGCTGTTCAATTTTCCAAGATTCGTGTTTCCTGAAGTCTGCGACAAATGAGCCAAACCATTCTGGGATCGGAGCGTCCTGTATCCTTGTGAGGAACTGATTATTTTCGAAAACCTCGCTGGTTGTAACGCACACGCCGCTATCTTGAGTCGATACGAGCTCCTTCCTACACTTTTTCAGCGTAGCAAGGGCACTCTCGAGGGCCACCTTTTCCGTGGTCGTGGAATTCACACCGCCTGTGCTCGTTGATGGTATTTGATTACGGTCGAGGGAAGTCCCAGCGCTGGCACTGTAAGGACTACTCACGCTGTTATCTTGCAGTTTGTTATTAAGAAACGCAGCCATCTTTGCAGGTCCTATACTCTCTACATCCTCGGATGAATCAGCTGACACTACTAAACCATCGTCACTCATATGCTTTGTGAATTCAAAGAATGGGGAAACGTGATGTTTGGTCAGTTGATTTGAATCCTTGAAACTGGTCGCCGACATAGGCATCACAATCGGTTCGACAATTTGCTTGGTCTCGTTCCTCCGCCCTGAAAAATTACTGTTGTTCAAGTGCTCATCACTGACGAACTTGGCCGAATCGCTGCTAGGATTGTATTCTCTGTTGACGAGGTCCTTCGGAAGTAACGCACTCTCCTCGTCGATGCACCTCACCTCTTTACTCCTATCAGGTCTCATTCTACCTCGAAAATTTCCATGAGTCGAGTTATCAATCCTACCATTACAGTCTACAAGCTTCACGAAAACGTTCTTTATCTTACAATCCGCGTTCACAACTCTCACTTTGGATCCCAACTCGTCCTGCTTGGATGAGATATCTTGCTTTTTATTTATTATCCGTTTACGATTCACTCTCTTTGCACAATCGATGATTTTATCATCAAGATCTTTGGTGGTGGTGTCTGGATTAGCGACGTTGGACAGTGCTAACGAAGCATTTCTGGTACCTCGACTGGTTCTCCTAAATCTTTCAGTAAAATCAATGGTAGCATCGTCGCTGTCGGTATCGAACACTGAGATATTGGGACTGGCTTTGACAGCCACCTTATTACTTTCTTTACCGACTGGGAGGGGAAGAGACTTGAACCGATTAGGCTTGTTGGAGGATTCCGTTCGACTAACAATGTTCCTACTCCTGATACTAGCAGTAGTACTGGACGTTTCAGTCGTTGCACTCGTTCTCCTGGTTTTTAAAGAATAAGAGATCACCTTTGACCTAGCGGTACGGGGAGGCATGATCCTGCGAGGACTTATTTTCTCCTCCTTTCTTTTTCTCGAGTTCTTAGGAGAATTTTTGTTTTCAATACTCCTTTCCGCATCCTCATTCGAAGTTGAATATTTCCTTTTCTTCTCTTTTCCATCAGTTGACTGAAGCCTTTCCGGTAGCTCATCAAACGATGTGGTACTAGACGGTTCTAAGGCAACTTCTTGGCTTTCGCCAACATCTTCGACGTCTGAATCTAATTTGTTTGCAACACCTCTGCTCCTCATTTTTCTCGCCTTAGGTATCCTGCCGCCTCTTTTCGTCCTCTTTCCCTCCTGAATCGTCTCTCCCTCATCGTTGACATCTTCGATCTCGTGACTAGCAATGTTTTTATCAGATGAAGAATTATCGGCCAAACTATCACAATTAGGCCTCTTTATTTTGGAAGTCAGTTTATCTTTAGCCTGAGCTATGGAATCGACAGTGCTACTGACTGACGACGTTAGGTAATCACTCACTTTTACCTTTTTAGGATTGATGTAATCAAAAATTTCAATCAGGCCTCGAGCACATTCAATAAATGCGGTTTTCTTATCAATCCCTTTCTCCTCCATTTTGGCTACTGAAGAGATGATTTTGTTCTTCTCAGTTTCCAATATGGTTTTAACATCTGTATTCAAACCGAGATGTTCTTCAAGTTTGTTAGACATTTCTGTCCAAACATTTGGATTCCCGCTTCTGATAGCTTCGGCGTTCTCTAATGCCAGGTTGTGAATCACATCTCCAAGACCTGAATCGTTGTTCAATAGATCCGAAGAAGTGTATTCATTCACTGATTTACTTTTTACTTTCCTTCGCGTACATTTATTTTCGATTACCTTTTTAGGGTCAAAATCGTCCGAAAAATAGGGCAAAAGCCCTTTGACATCAGAATGAAACTTCATAAAGGCTTCGTTATCTACAAACATAGACGAGTTCTTGCTAACATAGTACCTGATCCGCTCGGCCAAGGCTAGGCAGCTGTTGATAGTGAACAGCGATGGGTTCCTCGACTGCTTGGCCCCCGACTGCGCAATGTCTGCCCAAATCTTCGTCCTGTCGCCGTTAGTTTTGGCGAAGTCGTCCTTCTTCTCCCAACAGCAGGTCACAAAGAGCTCAATGTCCTCGTCGTTCCAGCCATCGGGCATCTCAAACCTAAACCCGCGGATACTATCGTACAAATTATACCTTTTGGCAGTCCCCACTGAAGCGCTAGTGCTTGAACTAGCGTAACCCTTATTTTCGGGAAAGTTCTTGCCAGCGTTCAAAGCCTTCTCTTTCATTCCATCACTAACACCTGCGGACGTAACAGCTACTTCACTTTTCTTTGGCTCAGCTTCTGCAATAGCCATTCTAAAAAAAAAAAAAGTACATTAATATTTTTAAGAAGAAGAAGAGGAAAAAGTATTTTTATTCTGGGACGTCATGTCCCCAAAGAATAACAATATACAGTAAACTCTCATTGTTACAAACACCTCAATATAGCGAACCAAAATACTATCCCCCCAAAATTACCATTATATTTCTGCTGAACCCCTCGTTATAGCGAAATCCCTCGGCTAGTGCGAACTACGAACTAAATTTGATGCCTGAGAAATATTATATTCTGTTATAATGAACTGCAAGAATTTTTATTAATTTTTTTTTTTGTTTACTGTATTACGTAGAATGAGCGTGGGAAGACGAAGTAGCTCCAGTTTCTAGAATTGAGGTGTTTTTTTACTATTAACTAATCCGCTTTACTTTTGCTCTCTCTCTCTCTCTCTCTCTGATTCCATTGGCTTTTTTCTCAAAAATTGGTCAGTTATGTTTCGACTTCGGTATTATTCGAATCCGTGTTCTGTAGTCGTTTATACTGTTTTTTTAAAATACACAATGAGCTCATTGGTAAACGTGTGTCACAAACGTAAATCCTTATCAATCAAGGAAAAATTGAAAATTCTCCAGGATATTGAATCGGGAGTTCTAAGTAAAAAAACCATCACAGAAAAATATGGAATTCTAAAATCAAAATTGTCAACCACTTTTAAAAAACATAGATAAAATAGATTAACCGCAGCCCAAGGATTAACTTCAGCATCAAATAAACGAGTGCGCTCTGCGGTTCATGAATATTTGGGAAAAAAATTGATAAATTGCTTTAAACAAATGAGATCTGAAATACCAATCTCAGACCCTCTTATTAAGAGCTAAAGCTAAAGAACTCTCAAGTGAACTTCGCAGGTAAATTAATGAATCTCATTGTTTAATTGATATGTAGTTTTTCTAAAAATAAATTGCATACATGCATTTTAATTTAACTAGTTCTAATGAATGAATTTCCTTCTAAATATGATAAAATTAGAGGCTAAAAAAAAAATTAAAAAAAAAGAATCCTCGGTTATAACGAATCTCGTTATAGCAAACTATGAATATCAAACCCCCTACCAGTTCGCTGTATCGAGGGTTTACTGTATGTACAGATCCAGAGTCATTTGTCTTGCTAGTTTAGAACAAAGTTGTTAATTAAAGAAATAAAATAGGAGCGAGTCTCATTGAACAAAGAAAAAACAAAAGCATAAGAAATTAGAATATAAGTTGACTAGTTTTCAACCATTTGAACTTAAAAAAAAATAAAAAATAAAAGAGAAACAAGATTTATGTATACAAACACAGATAAGTATTGCAAATTAAAACAGGTTTCATTATTTTACATAGTTTGAGGTAGTGGAGGAATAATTAGGTTTTAAAAGAAGTAAGGGATGCATTTTTACGGATAGAAACGGGTAAAGAGTTCCAAAAGGAGGCACCACAGCAGAAAGGGATGTACACATTTAAGGTTTGGGATCTGGTATTTAGAGAGTGAAAGGAGGAACAAGGTGTAAATAAATTCAGGATATACAGAGGCTTCATAATTCTGAACGTTCGGAAAAGATATACAACAAGGAAATATTGCCAAAAAAAAACTGGGTAGAGGCATTTCAATTCCATAATCAAAATGGGGAAATATAAGAGAGGAAACAAGGAGTTGACGGGTTTTGGAGGACACGCAATCACGGGATCTGGGAAATATGGTTACTCCACGACAAGTACTGGTCAAAGATCACTCCGAGATTTCTGACATGGGGATGGAAATGTATAGTTGGCCTTTGAGGTAGAGTAAGGGGTAATAAGGAAGGGAATTAATGAGATGCTTGGAGCCGATCAGGATGGCCTTGGTTTTTTCTCCGTTTAGTCTTAATTCATTTTTTTCTCCCCAGGCGTTTATGCTATCTTTGTATTCCTGTAATTTTTGGATTGCTTCTAGCATCTTGTCAGGATGGAAATAAAGATAAGTAAATTTGGAGGTTTGTAAAATTGGAGGTAATGTTTTCTTCTTATCGCTCGTTCAGAAGAAGACTCACAATACGAAAAAAAAATTTTTTTGCATCAAAGACTTCAAATTAAATTATAAGTCCTTGGGAAAAATTATAGTTTTTTAAACCCAAAATTTAGCACTGGAGAGCAGCCATACAGTTGTCTGATAGAAATAATGCTTCTGTAAAATTAATTTTTTTTTTTTTTTTTTTTGCAGCTGTCTTCTTCCAAATGAGCGTTATCATCAAGAGATATGTAATTTAAATAAGAATTAACAGTAAAAGCAAAGGTGTCATAAAAATTCACAGTTAAATCAATAGAAATGGAGGGTGTACTAAAGTTAAACCCCACATGAGGGAGGTGGAGGAAGGTATCAAGAAATAAAAAATTTGAGATCCGCTGATCTACATAATTTGGCAAGGAGCACAGTGGAAGTGTATACTAAAACCATTTCTTTAGGTTACCTCTTATATAAAAACAGTTTTAGTGATTTAGTTATAAGTGCAAACATCAAGCCAAGTAACTATTTATATGCAAATGTTTTAGTTTACAGTGGTCTGTAGTATATCGATGTACTATGAAAACATAAATAAGGTTAGGTCTCCTTATTTTTGTGAAACAGATGTAAGAAAGTGTTTAAAAATTTTCTTAATTATTTTCAATTTATAACTGGTCCTTTAAATTGAATTTCAATGGTCAATGAATGTTTGGAGAAGTTAAATGTTGGACACTTCGAGTAGAGTTGTTTAAAAAGTTTTTGACATTACCTTAAAATGGTGAAACCCTTTTTTAAAATCTGAACGAAGCAATATTACACAACATTGCTGAATATATAAGAATGACAAATAAGCAGATTGGGGTAATTTATTTAAATATATTTAATGATTTTATAATTGTATTTTTAAATTGTTTTAATTTTAATTTATGCATGAAAAAAATAATTAAGAAACTTGTGATATTAATAATTAATTTTTATTTTATAGAGTTTTGTAGCAAAAATATATTTTTATACTTACAGTTGTTTTATGTAATTTGTAATCAAGATAAAATTTGTAATTCCATTTAGATAAAATAAATATATGGTTACTTCTTATTTATATCTTAAATTAATATCTTAGTGCTAATTTTTATTGTTTCAAGATATTTACTATTCCATTGAAACATCCTTTCCTTGAATTGACCCGATTAGTTTTAATATGTAATATCCCTGGAGGTAATACTTCCTACCTTACCTGTCAATTAGGCATAAATTAAATTGTCATAATTAAGTTGTAGAGAATAACTTTCTCTGGGCATGAAGCCTTCTAGATTCTGAAGTAAAGAATTCAGTTAAAACCAGGGGTCAAAAATATAAGTTAACCTTTATTTTAAAAAAGTTTAAGTTAAACTCGTATATTTTTTTTACCATACTTGAAGTTTTTGTTGAACATTAACTTTTTCATTACAAAAACTTTTTGATAAAGTTATCAAAAAACTTTTATCCAAATAACTTTTCGCATAAAAGTTCATTTCAAAAAGTTATTCTGAAACTTATACAAAAAAGATTTTAGTCAAAGAAAATAATTTATTGCGGAAATGCAAAAATTTATTTTATTAGATTACAATTTTTAGTATTTTGTAAATATGTGTATTATTTTTAAACTAAAAAATTATGTTTAACAATACCATGGAATCAGTACAGTTAATGTATCTAAAAATAGATATATAATGTATAATATCGTTACTCAATATTAAAATATTTAGACTATTATTCAACAATTATCATTTAATTTAACAAGTAAAACAATTTAAAAACATTTTAATTTACACCTGTAATCATCAAGAATGAATTTCAAAGTATCCCCTATTTTAAGCTGCTATCTAATAACATTTCTTTGCTTATTTTAACTGATAAGGGTTCTAATTTGTTTTTGCTACGCTTCAAGTCACTAGTACAGTCATACAATTTGTAAAAACTTTTATTGAATATAATAAATGGTTTTTTAAATTCATAAAAAATTACGTTCAATTATTCTTTCAGAACAGTTGTTGAGACGTATTTGAAAAAACTCAAAATCGCTTGGTCTTTTTTGCGCGCCATCGTAATTTGCACTGAACCATTTACTCACGAGGAATAACTAAATCTAAAATGAAACGGTCTGGAGAGATGACTGGACATTGGACTGGTTTTACTAATGAAACCCGGAAGATGAAACCCTAACTGTATAAGTAAATCATACATAGTGTGAAAGAAGAAAAAAATAAATAAATTAAAAAAAAAATTTAGACATATTCTAGAAATAAATAGGAATTCTATCTTATTTAATATCAAATTTGAGTTAAGGTATCATTGCAAATGTTACCTCGTGGGGACTGGTTTGTTATTTACACCTCACAGCTTTTCTAAAGCCACCTCGCACAATCAGGCAGGCTAACAACCATCTCCAGTTTGGCACCTGCCAAAAACATAAGATAAAAAAAAAATTAAAATTATTGAGTGTAAAAAAAGTTTTTTCTTGTTTTTTTTTTTTTTAAATAAGTCATAATTATTTTTAAATAATATTATTAGAGGAGAAATGATTGATCACAACTGGGAATCGAACCCAGGTGGCTCCGCATCTCCACCTCGGTGCTCTCACCACTGAGCTAACATTGGCATCCCAGATGAATCTATCTTTTCTCTGTGAATTGGGATTGACCCCACGGTTAGCTCTGTGGTAAGAGCACTGCAAACGAGATGTAGAGGACCTAGGTTCGATTCCCAGCTGTGGTCGTCAATGTTTTCTCTTCTAATAAAATTATTTAAAAATATAATTTAGTAACTGTAGGTTGATTGATAGTCAGGATTTTCAGTTAAACATTTTTTATTTGGAAAAGTCGGTATCGATCCCTACATGTGAATCTTCATCAGGGCTAAAAGAAGACAAATGTATCTATGCTAGAAGATGACAATTAAATGTTTATCGTGTAATTATTAATTATCGATAGTAACAACTAGCATTTTTTTTTTTTTCCCGTGTGGCTAACTAGTCTGAGTTCTAAATTGCTATGTTTAGAGCATCAGTAAATTTGAGCAAGCTTGTTGGGTTGACCAGTTCATTGGTACTTGGGTCAGGTAAGTTCACCTTGCCAAAGATGCTGAATCTTAGCCTAACAAGTCGTTCACACCAGCTTATGATGTGATAAGCTGTCTCATCTTCCATGCCACAGAATGTGCAGATGGGCGAGTCTGCGCTTATGCATGTGTTTATTAAGTTTACAGTGTCCTGTATAGATTGCTGTAATTCTTTTGAGTGCTTTCCTGTCCAAGTTCAGTAGAGTGTCACTTGTTTTGACAGAGTAGCCTTTTAAGAAGAATTTGGAGTGATACTGTGCTTTGTCATTCCAATTCTGTTTTTTAATTGCTCTATAGATTTCCCCTATCCTTCTTTTGGCATAGCTTAAGCTTATGCCGATTACCGGTTCTGGGGTTATGGGTCTTTTGGCTGAGCCTTTCCTTGCTAGGTCATCAGCTTTTTCATTGCCCTGGATTCCAGAATGTCCAGGCACCCATTCCACTCTAACTTTATTGCTTTCAGCTAATTTGTTGAGCGCAGTATTACAAGCTTTAACAATCTTTGATTTGACTAAATGGTTTTTAATAGCTCCAATGGCTGCTTGGCTGTCAGTATAAATATTTATAAGCAACTAGCATTCCTTTTCAATTTTATTTTCACTTAGTTGTCATGTAACCTTTCACTTCAAAAGTGTCGGGTTTCCCTGTAATAAACCATTTGAAGTCTGTAAACTAACCCCCTACCACCACCTCTCACCTTATTTTACCTTCAGTCTCTGTACTACACCGAACTCAGAAGATAAATATCAGATTTTATTTTATCTTGCTAACCACCATACTTATTTAAATATTCATGTATGTGCTGACAATCTGTTAATACAGGGTGTCCAAAAAGAGTATTCGGGGTTTGAAAGTTGAATAAAATCTCAAATATAGAATATCAAGTAGGATGTTTACGTTTTATTTTTTTATTTTTTTATTTTTTGGGACTTCAAGGCTTCCAATGAAGCCCTATACTGCCCATACTAACACCCATGGCACTGGGTGATACTTCTCCTACGAAAGAAAAGCACCACCCAGGGCGGGACTCGAACCCGCAGCTCGGCATGGGAGTACGGCGCTTTACCGCACAGCCACACCAGGCCCCAACGTTTTATTTAAACACAATGAACTGGAAATTTATTTAGAAAAAACAATATTGTCTAGGTGTCCACCATAACGCTGCTGGCACTCCTCGAATCTCAAACGCAGTAAATAGTTTAAATAGTACTGTAAATAGTGAGCGTTACTGTGATATGATAAGAGGTTTTTTGGCCCAAGAACTTCAAGAGTTAAAAGGATATAACTCTAGAACATGGTTTCAGCAAGACGGGGCCACTTGCCATACTCCAGACTTATCAATTGCTACGGTAAACGAATTATTCCAAAACAAAGTGATTTCTCGTAGAGGCACCATTAGCTGGCCTCCCAGGAGTCCCGATCTCAGTCCTCTTGACTTCATTCTGTGTGGATACCTGAAGAGTAGGGTATACGAAAAGAAACCGACGAATCTAATGCAATTGAAGCAAAATATCAGAACAGAAATGACGGCAATCTCAGGAACAATGTGTCTACGCGTTTTTAGTAATCTGTGTTTTTAGAAATCTTCGTTTGAGATTCAAGGAGTGCCAACAGCGTTATAGTGGACACCTAGACAATACTTTTTTTCTAAATAAATTTCCAGTTTATTGTGTTTAAATAACACGTAAACATCCAACTTGACATTCTCTATTTGAGATTTTATTCAACTATCAAACCACGAATACTCTTTTTGGACACCCTGGATAATTATCACTTTTGTAAAGTATTCATGTATGATTTTCACCATCTTTTATAACATTATCAGTTTTGTAAAGTACCCATGTTATATATACAAGAGAGTTGGATTTGGTTTCCATTATTCTGTTACTCCTAGTTTTTACTATCTATAATTAATTATTACATGATAAACATTTGTCATCTTCTAGCATAGATACTCATATATTTGTCTTCTTTCAGCCCTGATGAAGATCCGCATGTAGGGATTGCAGTTGACTTTTTCAAATGAAAAATGTTTAATTGAAAATTCTATCAATCAACCTACAGTAAAGAATAACAGTTGGTTATTTCTCACCTCTATAATTAAATTGGTTACAAATAATAAATGACTAAATTTCAACATATAATTTAATTATGACTCAAAAAACTTAAAGATGTCATTAATAGTAAATAACGTTATGACATATCTGTTTAAGGCTGTACTTATCACATATCACTGGCTGTACTTAGTAGCCCAAGAGCTGAATGCGACACCATGCCAAGTAGTTACAAGGACCGATAGTTTTTTTAATTTTGGGATCACAGAAGAGAAAGATTCGACACGGTTGGGACGGCCCCACGGTTAAGAGCGCTGCAACATAGATGCAGAGGACCTGGGTTCGATTCCCGGCCATGTTCAAATCTTTATCTTCTAATTAAATAGTTTAAAAAATATAAATTAATTATCTAACAGATAACCAATGATTACATAACAACATACAATGATTTTCTAATCTTTTTAATACACCCTTTGAATATAAAAATGTAAAAATAAAAAATAATAATAATCATTGAAATAATAGTTATCGCCTTAAGAGGATTATTAACATTATTTGAAAACATTGTACTTCGATGAAGTTTTGAGAGAATTTTAGATTAATTGTTACTAGAAGAAACTAAGAAGACAGAACATTCCCTATCATTTAATCGTATTACTGCATTTTATAGGTTATTCAAAGTAGAAATTTCAACAAAGGTTAATATATGTAAAGTGTACATATAATTTATTTATGTATTTATGTATTTTAATACTAAGAACACCAGTTTAAAGTTTAGTTTACTAGAAGATAATTTTTTTTTTTACACACATTAAATATATTAATTTGTTGATTAAGTATTAGAAAAAATCTGTTGCGATGCGCGCAACACAATACTTTCACTTACCAACTTACTTTGATAAATTTCTAATCAAATGTTTGGTTGAATGTCATTTTTCAAAGTCACTCGTTTTTCCAAATTCATTTACTTATTTTTGTTTGTATTTTCTCTTTTACGTACACAAATTTATTTTAGAATTAAATAAAAGTTTTCACTTGTGATAATTCGGCAATGCAAGCATAATTCTCCGAGTCGTCTGATTTTATATATGTAGTTGTTGAAAACTTCATTTAGTTACCATGAAACAATTAATTTCCATTATATGAACAGAACGGCTTTAATTATGAACAATGGTCTGTCATAAAGGTGTACTCCGCATGCGTGGGCTCAACGTGTTTTATGAATTGACGGAATATTTTTCTTAGTTTCTCCAGTATACGTTTACTTGATTTTTTTCATATTTCATATTTAGCCATTTCTTATTTTTAGGTGAAACGAGAGACAGATAATTTCTCCATATAAACAAAAACCAAGGTACTTTATCAGAAAACAAAAAAGACCCGTTTCCCATTTAAGCCCCCTCAAAACATTTTAATAATGATAAAGCTTACCTGATATCAAAGAATAGTTGATTCTCATTAAACAGGACGAATTTAATCAAAATCGTTAAAGCTTTTTTATGAGAACATCGAAAGAAACGTAAAAATGGGGAAAACAAGTTATGAAATAAAGTACCCCCTCCGTTTGATCAATTTTGTTGAAATTGTTGCTGTCCTATCGTGGGCATATACCTACATCAAATACCCAGTTCATCTAAATCGTTGGAGCCGTTTTTGAGAAAATCGTAAAAAAACTTAACTTGCGTCTTTTTAAGATATGCCTGTCTTCTGCTACATCTTCAAGTCATAATTTTTTTAATATTAAATTTCCCAAATGATTTTGGGAAGCTTTCCATGCAACAGACGCGAATGCTATGTATAATAAATTTATTTTCTAATGGCTTTGTGCAATATCACACCCAGAATCTACTGCATCAAACAATTTTTCAAATATTCTATCATGTTTTGAATGACATATTTATCAACAGTGGGTGCAATAGTCTCCGCACCTTAACTTCTGTTTCATATTTAGAAGCTTATAAATGTTTCATTTTGAAGCTCGTGCTTCTAAACTCACTTGTATAATAGAAAAAGAGACACAAGCTTAGGTTTGAAGAAGTGAGAAGAACGGAAGAGAAAGACTAATTGGCAATCTTAGAAGGGTAGTCATTTCCTGCTGACTCTTAACATCACTCATCAGTCAACATAATTTTTTTTTTCATATCTTGTTCAGATTACCAACGGTTTTCGATTATTGATACCGTTCTGAACTTTACAGACTTATGGCATACAAAAAAATATCCAAGAAGATTAAACAAAATAATAGAATAAAATTAAATAATTGACAAAAAAAAAAAAGAAAAATAACCAAGACATCATATTTGGTCAATATCAGAAAAATAAAAATGAGTTTAAACATTACTCTTTTTATATATTGATGATGACTGGCTGAATACCGAGAAAAGCCTTAACACCGAGATCCAGACCAATGAGGACATTATCAAAGTCCCGAAGGTGAGGATAACCTCTGTAAAAATCCATAAAACATTAGTTATCATTCATTTTCTTTCTTTCTTTTTATTTTAATGTATATATTTTTTTATTTATACATTACTAACTTTAAATTAAAGCAAATTCTTGAAAAGACTTGCTTTTAAGTCACAGTGTATCCCCCAATAATGGATGACATAAGCTACCTGATATAGATGCACTTGGATATTTTGGCATAACTAAACAGACATCACAATAAAAACATCGACAACTATAATCCTCTGTTATGCTGCATTATCTGGATATTATTTAAATATAAAAACATCTGCCAAGTCAATATTGATTCCACACCAGAGGTCCACGAACCTTTTAGTAACATAGTCCCTTTTTTCCATTTTAGGCAGAACAGCCCCTATATTATCTGATATTTAATTTAAATAAATTTATGGACTTCTAGTGAAATTTAATCATTAATTATTTTTAGATAATTAATTAATAATTTTCAAACAATTTCATTAAAAGATTCGACTACGGCCAGGAATCGAACCCAGGTCTTCTGCATCTCCGTTGCAGCCCTCTAACCACTGAGCTAACTGTGGGGTCAATCCCAATTGTGTTAAAATATTTCTCTTCTCCACCAAACACACGAAATTCACTAATTATGGAAATTCTTAAAGAATGGTGGGATATAAAAAGTAAAGGCATGACCATTATCTTCGTCTGGGTTCCTGCCAACTGTGGCATTTCAGGCAATGATAGAGCTCATCAATTAGCCCATTTAGCAACACTAGAAGACGGAACCGACGTTAGTAAACTAAACAAAGTTACCCTGGAAGACTGGACGTTCAAAAAACAAAGAAAATGCAAATAGCAGAACGGGAGAAGAGTTGGGCGAGAGAAAATCGCGAATCGACAAAGGTAAAAACTGACTGTAGGAAATGGACCACAAGATACTGATCATCAAGGAGAGAGGAAGTAATGCCGTGCCGACTAAGGTTTCGACATTGTCATTTCACACACAGTTACCTACTTAGGAGGCTAGAAGTGCCAACCTGTGAAAAATGTGATAATGTTCCACTATCAGTTCAACGCCTGCTCTTAAAGTGCCCACAATTCGAAAAGCAAAGGAAAAATGCTCGACTTTGAGATTCATTGAAGGAAATTATGAGAGAAAGCGAAGAGTCACCACCCTACTAAAGTTCCTTAAATACACGTGACTCCATGGATGGATATATCTACCAGTAGACGCTAAAGATCCTTAACCCTTTGTTACACGCTAAGCGGCACTCCATGCCGCAATTTTGGGCTATTCAGATCATCAAAAAAACTGACAGATATAGTAAAATGCCTCATTGAACTAATAAAAAACTCGAACCGAAATCTCACAACTGATTTATTATGGACCTAGAAAAGGTCCATGCCATGAATGTGGAAAAAATAGAAACAATAATACAACTGTCCAATGTTCACAATGTACGCGGTTTGTCTTCTTCTGTACTATTACATATGTTTATGTTTGTTTCTTGTTTTTTGCTCTTATTTTGGTGATTACTTTTCGTTCGAAATTATTAATTTTTTAAATATAAAAAAAGTTTATAAAACTTTATCTATCTTTTAAATACCTCTTATTATTCTTTTGATAAAACGTTAGGTAAATATATATTAATGTAATTTAAATATATTTAAATAGCAGCTTTAAGAAGACGTAAATGTCGAAAAACAAAGAAAAATACAAATGCGGCACACAGTGCCCCTAGCGGGCAAGAATGAAAGTCTGAGAGTGTAACAAAGTGGTTGACTGTGAAATTTCTGAGTTGCGGTCAAGGAAATTAGATTAAATAAATTATTTATTTACAGCCAATCGTTAGACCTTTTGGAGTCAGTCTTGATGATGACATGCATAGTGGGTCAAAACATTGGCTGTAAGTAAATAATTTATGTTAATTATTTAATCAAACTACCATTATCACAATCCAGACCATGCTCTTCTTGTAATATATAATGATTAGCTGGCACGTGCGATCAATTCACATATCATGGTTCGATTTTTAAGGGTTTACTTATTTATTTATAGGGAATACGGAGAACGTTTAATCTATAAAATAAAGATTTGTTTATTTGTTCTTTATAGAAATCCATACAGTTTGTCCTAAATTCTCCAAATTTCGCTCAGTGGTTCTTTGATAACAGGTGCGAACACCTGTCCATATTAAAATTGCACAACTTCAGCCATTCTCTGGGTATATTCTTTATTCTTATAAAAATCGTTCTGATCTCGCTTTGCATTGGGTTTTACGAAATCGACCGTTTGAGTCGACTCACTTTATAGATTTTAAAGATTTAAAAAATGAAATTCTCCAAGTGAAACCGGCATATGCAGCTAGTATTAAATAATGTAAAAAAATGGATAGTTTTTTAGTTGTGCGCATCATGGTTCTTCTCATGTGGAATCTTTCTCCCGTCTGCATGGGAAAGAAATCTTTTAACACGATACTTCAATCATAAAAAAAATGTGATGAAGTATAAAAGGGGTGGGATTTAGTTATTACACCATAAATTATGATGTAATAACTTAAAAAAAAAAAAAAGATTATAAATATTATATAAAAATAACATAGAAGCTAAGGTACTCTTTAATGGCTTAGGACAAAATACCCCGGAAAACAAAAACGAGATTACTCGTGGTCGGCTGACAGTCCCCAGCAGCGTAGGACAGAATATCTCGCAACCTGTTTCCGACTTATTTAACGCCCCCAGCTTCACACAAGATAACTTGTCCTGACTACAGCACATCTTAGCGGATCCTCGGAGACGTAATAAGTATATCTAGTGACTGCTAGGCTGCAGGGCTGTTTCTAATAGGGAAATATTTGTTTTGGCCCAGTAGCTATGGAATACCTGGGTTCCTTCGATGAGGAAAGCCCGTCCCACCCCTTATACCTGCTATTTTTTTCCCTCCCCTGGCTACCCTAAAATATTACTTCAAAAAAAATATACATATATATATATATATATATATATATATATATACAAGGTAATATTATAATCTTTTTCATCATTACCTTCACAAATCACGTCATAACTTTCTTTACAATCGATAATATAGCATTTTATTTTATATCAATAACGATAAAGGTATTATATTATTATAAAAAATAAAATAAAACATTCAGAAATAGTCGGAAAAGGTAATGAGGAGTTGAAGTTGAGGCAGTGGAGGAGGGTGGCCTATATGCCTTAACTTGGGGGAGGGTAAAGGCTGACCGACCTGCTTAGCTGCTTGCTGGAACGTTCGGCCGGCTCCCTTAGTTGCTAATGGGTTCAAAAAGGAATGAATACAATTAAATTTTAGTTTTGACTTCTGAGAAAACATATTACAAGGATAGAGATCCGAGAATTTTAATACCACTTGTAGATTTTATATACGGTATGTTCCAACAAGCACTTAAAAAACTTTGATGATGGACTGCGCATGTCCTTTTCACACTCCTATACTTAATTTTAGAAACGATCCTGGATACTGTTTGATGAATCCAATGGGAAAACAAACCAATCAAATTTCAAATCAAAAGGGTGTGGAAAGACATTCTATTCTCAATATATTATATATTAATGAGTTTAAAGTGATAGTTGGAACTAACATATAACTTTAAAAATTGTTCAATAAGCATTTTTAAAAAACAGTCATATGATTTTAATAATTTATGACAATTATACTTTGAATGACAATGCCCACTACTAAGAATCGTATTCATATCAACTTATATAATGTAACTGATCAACGTCGACAAAAATTAATTCAAAATTTACTACCATTGTCAAAGTATCTAAATCATTAAGTAAAGTAAAACAAATCAAAAGTTTATACTAATTAGAAAATAAACAGCCAAAGCAGTTTAATTTCAAACAGCTTTTCCACAAAACAATTAAAAAATACTGTATAATGGCATGATTTAATCAAAATAATAAAAAAAACTCAGCAGAATAATAATAATAAAATTATAGCATCATGCATTAATTAACTAATAAACAATGTGTAATAACTTGAGTTATATATTATACAATTGAATAGATATTACAAAAGTTATAATGATATAAGGCTAAGATATTTAAACATAGCATCTAAATTTATGGAGAAAGTTTATATAAGTTGAATTCAGAAACCATACCTCATTAAAATCTGCATCTGATATACTCCAGTTTATCTTTAAAAACAATAATATTTATTTTCCTTTGACAATAACCATTCATCTGAAAAAAAAAAAAAGTATTCAAAGTAAATAACTACTTTGGCTTGTAAATGGGCTTTTGTAATAACTTCATATGTTTAATTTCCACCATAATTAAATCATCTATAAACACATTTACATCAAAAATAAACAACAAAACAAGATATAAAGGGTCCTATTGATGCCTAAGTTATAATGTAAACAAATATATGCCAAATAATGAATGGTTCAACATAAACGCCCACATAAAGCAGAAATTAGGTTCATAAATCACTGGATCAAAAGAAAACAACACATACACTATAAACAAAAATTTCATTACAATGTCTATCAGTGATAACTACAATTTTTTTTTTTTTTAACAAACAAAACTTATTAGAAATTTACGAAAACAACAATATTTACACTAAATGACATAAACATTCTCATCTTACGCATAAATCGATAGGAAATTTACAGAAAAATGTATACTTTTATCACTAAATACCTACAACACAAATTCAGCATCACAATTAACTACTGTCAGAAAATTGCGCCTGGTAAGCTAAACAAGATGTCTGACACTAGGAGTACCCGATAGGTATACATGTCTGACGTCATATCATTAAACAATTTAGATGAGCTGTCCTCTGGGAATTTTTAATGTTTTTATTTAGTTTTAATCCTAATAAATCATTAAAACAAATAAGAAATGAAATTCTATTCGATTCATAGGCCTAATATCCTTCAACCAGCACAGTTACATGTAAGGAAGAAAAAAGAAAGGGGAATAAATTATAGCCTCTTTATTTTAATACGGAGAAAACCTAAAAATAATTAAAAAACATTATAATATTAATTCAAAATAGTATTTCATCATATCTTGGACTCATATTAATTAATTAATAAGTATTCAATTTTTTCTAAATCACCATACTTCAACAAAAAATTATTTTTAAAAAATTCTTGCAGGATTCAAGAGCTGAGCATCTTGAATAAATAGACAATATAAGAAAAAATAAAAAGATAAAATCAGATTTTTAAACAAAAAAATTCCAATCACTATCAATAATAATAAGTCGAGACAAATAATCAAAGAAGTTTGTTCAATCTTAAGTTACGTAATTATTTATTGTTATTTTGTATTTGTATATTTTTAGTATAACTTTTGACAATTAGAATAAGATCTTGTTTAAAATATAAATAAAACTTCAACTATTTAAAGAAATATATGGATTGGCTTAAAAAAATTGTTTTCAAATTTTATTATTGTCAATTGAGAGTATTTAAGTTGGCTGAGTTATTACCCATGCCATGATGTAATCCAAATGCCATTCATCAAATTCCTTGTCTTTCTACTATAGCCAGTAGGAAGGTTAGATTTTGTAGTTTATGTATATTGTGTTTTTTGCTTTGAGCCATATATTATATGTATGAACACTATTTTTGTATGAAGTCTTCGTTGTAAGTTTATGTTTTGATTTTATTCGGAATAAAAGTTCCTCCTTTCGAATTTTCCTTTTAAAATGAATGGAAGCTAATGGTGCTGGAGATAGGTGAGTTAAAACTTGTAAAATGGCTCAAGAGCCTATTCATAAATGGGATTGTGAAAAAGTCGTGGAATGGCTCAATGATAAAGGCTATTCCAAATATGCTACAAGGTTTTTTGTAAATAAAATTGATGGGAAAGCACTCCTACTTCTCACTGAGACTGATTTAAAAACACCGCCCCTTAATATAGAAGTGAGTAATGTTATAAAAAGTTTCATGATAAGGATTGTTCATTAAAGTTCTCAAATAATCTGCTGTTTCAGATTTTAGGTGATGTGAAACATTTGTATTTAGATATTAGACAGCTTAAACTGGATTCACAAACAGTATTGATAGAAAATGGATTCGATCCTCAGTCTTTGCTTTATTTTTCGAAAGGTCTTTCAAATATGATTGCACATAGCTACTCCAATCACCGGATAGAGGTAACACGCTTTTGTATTTTTTAAACTATTGTTTATTCACATTTAATCTTTATCTTGCTTGTACTAGCAGATCATTTTGGCAGTTTGATTTAGCAATATACTTGAAATGCTTCAATCAGGACCTAATTTTCATTTGTTGTATGATTTTGGATTGTCAGAGTTTTGGAAAAAATATTGAAGTTAGGTTCAGTTAAATTACATGATAAGTTCTCATATGGGTACTTATCTATTTTGGTTGCTATAACAACATTCATATTACCTTCATCTTATCTTATAATATCATCATCTTGTTATCTTCCTTAATTGAAAGGGATGATAAAGCTTGCATTATCATTTTACTGAAAAATATTATTCAGTAAATTTTTATTTTTTGTTAAAGCTGAATATATTAAAGTATTTAATTTCACTTTTAGTGTTGCTGTCAACCAATCGTTAAATTAGTACGAAAAAAGCTGCCTGTTCTTACAATATTTACTAGAGCAACTTACAATGAGGGTAGTTAACTTAATAATTTTCACTCACCGCTAGAAGGAATATGAGATAATTCAATATTTTGATTTTTATTATTAACAGACTAGATTAGATTTATTTTAATGTATGAAGGTTATGAAAAATAACATAATTTATAAACCATAAACTTTTTTCCAATATACATCTTTTATTATTTTTATGTATTTGATCAAGTGCTTTTAATCTCTAAAGCGTAATTTGTGTTGAAAATAATCTAACTATCTTAATTAATTCCTAAGTTTGTGTATATTATAAATCAAAATCTTTACATTTGTCTTCTTTTAGGATCAAATTGTGAATTTTCGATATCAGCCCCTTGATGGTACGGAAAGCGAATATTTACACCCTCAATCAAGTAGATCGTCCGAGGATGGTCAGGCTTCGACGCTGCGGCCGGAGTTGTGGAAGTCTCTTATAGCGTTAGGTTATTGTTTTGTCGTTACTTGGATCACTGCTTTCGTAATGGTCATCGTCCATGACCGCGTACCGGATATGAAGAAATACCCACCATTACCAGACATATTTCTCGACAACGTGCCGCATATTCCTTGGGCCTTTCACATGTGTGAATGGACAGGAACTGTTCTACTTCTCATCTGGCTCTGTGTTCTGCTTGTTCACAAACACAGGTAATTAAATGAATAAATTGAAGAAAGTAAAGTTACAAGTTTCACTATGTTACTTACAGACAAAGCCAAAATGGCGCTGTTTAGTTTGGCCAGGATCCGTCTGATGCAGGAGTTGAAAGCTGGGATCTAAAAAAGTAAATCGAGGCCTTTGTTAAATGAATAGGACGCAATGAGAGTCCCGTAAATCAAGATAACATAACTTTCCACGCCCTAAAGTAACATAGAGAAATCGTTACCAAAGTAAATTTTAAGAAGGAATGGTTTAAAGTACCGTACAAGTACAATACAGCTGAATGAATGAAAATAAAATGTTAGAGTTATCTACTTTCTTAGGAATAAAATGAAAGATTTGCCCCCGATCATACAGAGCTTTATTTTCTGAAAAGCTATTGTAGTGAGAGTTTAAAATTAGTTATATTGGAAATAAGACTTGTTTCTTTTTATATTTGATAGATTGTTTTAGGATGTAATTGGTAAATAAATATTTCGGGACTTGAGAGTTCTTATTCCATTTTTATCCGTTTCTTAGTAACAGTCCTTCTTTATTATATTGAGCATGCTGAAAATTGAAATAATCAATTCTTTAAAGGTTCATAAGATTTTAATTACCAAACTCTCAAGTTAAGTCCAGTCTTTAGATTGTTCTGAAGTCATTTACTGATTATTCTAAAAATTCTATTGGTATTTTTTCACTCATTCAATTTATTTACTAAATTATTTTAATTTCGATTTTGAAATTTACTAAATACAGTAGGACCTCCATTATCCGGGCCTCGATTAACTGGGGTGGCGAGGAGCCAATTTTTTTTTTTAATAAGCTTTTTTTAATTTGTATGCCATTTATTTTGTATGTATAATATTTAAAAAAAAAAATGTATATATAAATATTTAACGATAGGTTAAATGATGGTCAGGATTTTCAGTTTACAATGATTTTATTATGGTAAGCCATTAGGCTACCATTACAACCTATTGTAATTGAAGAACAGTTGACCATCTCTCACCTCTACTATAAATATTTAACGACTACACAATGGTTAACTAAATATTATGATACAAAATAATAAATGGAAAAACACAGAAAGCGAGTATTGTATTATGAGATGTTTCCGTTATCTATCTAATACTCCAATTCATAATCTAGGAACGGTATTGTTTTCAAGTCTTTCCAGGAAACTCCTACTCTGGCCTGTTTGGCTACAAAAAAAAAATATTGTCAGTTGTTATTTAGTCTCGATTTAAATACATACGAAGTAGCAAAATGTCGGAAAAAAAGAAAACGAGTCGTTTTAAACCTTGAAGAGAAATTAACTATTATTAACAGATTAGAAAAGGGTGAAAGTGTTAAAAAATTTTCCGCTGAACAAGGAATCAGCGAATAAACTGTACGGAATATTTTGAAGAAGAAATAAGACATTTTCGACTTTGTATCGTCATCGGCCCATAATATATAAATACGGCCCATACATTTACTTTTTTTGTTACTTTTGTGTATTATAATTTAATGTATATAAAACGTTCGTTTGTTAATAAAAGTGATTATACCTTACAAGTGATTTTTTAACCTTTTTTCTTCTATCACATTAAGTCAATAAAATGTTTTAATTCGATTATCATGGGTATGGGGGTCCACGGATAATGGAGGTCCATCCGGATAATGGAGGTTCTACTGTATTTAAATCACTTATTATACTTTTTTTGTGTTAGGTTCATACTGTTGCGACGATTCTTCGCCCTGAGTGGAACTGTATTCCTGCTTAGATGTATAACGATGCTTATTACGTCTTTGTCAGTGCCTGGTACCCACTTGGATTGCAATCCTAGGCCCTCTATCGGAGAGTAAGTTTTATTTATTTATGCATATTTTTTTAATCTTAAAATCAAGATGAATTATTCATTAGTGAGAGGTGCTGCTTAAAGGGTCAAAGAACATAAAAATAAAATAAAAATAAAAGGAATCGGGAGTCAAGCAGGTAGACTTGCTCCGCCCACTTAGTCATCTACATGAATGAAATCGCTTCATTTATTCCCTGTTGTTGTCCAGTTCTTCCTCTTTGCTGACAACAATATATAAATATACGCAGTCGAACCTGGTTAAGTGGGACCTGCTTATGTGGAATACCTCTATAGGTGGTACAAAACTTGTTGTCCCTTCATTTTTCCCTTTAATAAACTCTTTAACTGGAATGTTTTCACCTCTATAAGTGGAATCAATTTTTCGGGGAGTTACCTCTGTATGTGGGATGATTTTCGTATTCACATCTATTAGTGGAATCCATATTTCCAAGAAAACGTGAAGAGTTATCCTGTTCAGCCACAGGATTAAGAAAATTTGATAGGAGATACCAATGAGAAGCTTCCAACATTCAAATAGTATGTCCACATGAAATGAAAAAATACAGGTATTTAATAGTGCTATACGCTCAGTGGTTTGTTATGGTGCCCAAGTCTGGGGATACTTGAATATGCCAGAAGTGGAAAAAGTCCAAAAATATTTTTTAAAAAGACTATTTTACCTCCCACAGAACACGCCTGGTTATATTCTATATCAAGAAATAGCGAAAGCACCCCTCTACTTGTATACATTAAAACTACATATAAATTACATCCGTAAAGTATTAACGATTCATCCCGAAAACAGACTTACAAATTTTTTGGCTAATATAATCATAGATGAAAACATAACTTGGTACAGACAAATAAAAGAAATGGGAAACGAATTCCATATTAACATCAACAAAGAAACGTACAAAACACTGAAGCCAGAAAACTTAATAAATAAAGTGGATGAAAAGATTAATTGCCAGATGCTATCCAAAGCCATGAGTAGCGAGTTCCACTCAATATATAGTAAACTGGACAATAAGCAAGCAAAGGAATATATCCATAACAATGCATTGAGTTTATACCAGAGGTCACTAATATTGAGAGCAAGAGGGGAACTATTAGAGCTTAACTACCAACCATGGAAGAAGGAGAGGATATATACCTGTGCAATGTGCAACTTAAACATGCCGGAGGATACATACCACTTCCTAGGAGTATGTCCTGTTTTGAGAGAGTTTAGATATAGCTATTGGGGAAAGGGACATTTAACAAGGGACGAAGTATTAAACATACTAAACGGGACAGATTGGATAAAACTCTCTGTATATTTATGTAAAATAGTAAAATATAGGAAATTCTTGATTGAACAATTCAATTTCTAGGTACAAAATCATAAAATATAAAATTGTCATTAATTTAGTAGTCATAATAAAATAATTACAAAAAGAAAATTAGGCAACTCGACAGACGGCTTACGCCATTGTCAAAATATGCTTTTAAAAAATAATACTATTTTTTGTATTTTTGTATATATGTAAATAAAAGCATTTATTCATTCATTCATTCATTCAATGATGAAATTAGAAAAGCAGGAGAGCTGAATGATGAAATCCTTAAAAAATTTAAAACGCCCGACGGAAATGAAAATTCAGAAGAGCCAGGGAGGCTACTAGTCACGAAAAATGATGTATTAAATATTATTGAGTAGTTTCAGACTTCTTTTGAAATGAATAAAGGGGCTGAAGATGAAATCTTTGATAAATTATATGGCATAGAAAATAACATTTTTAAGTGCCAAAGTGAAGTGCAGAAAAAAATAAGTGATTACTTTCATTAATATGTTTGTACATAATTATCTTGTAATCTGCATTATTTTATTTTCGCATTACAAAAAAAATAAATAATTGTATCAATATTTAATGTAATTATAGTTTTTAAGTGTGTACTGTAATAATTTTTTATAAAAAACTGCAAGTTGTTTGAAAACCTCTTTTAGTTGTGCATGCCCCCTTAATAAGATACCTACACCCTGGATAAGTGAAACCTTAGATAAGTGGAATACCTCTGTAAGTGGAATTAAAAACTTGTCACCAAAAGATTCCAGTTATCCAGGTTCGACTGTATTAATAATAAAATATTAAAATATTGTTACAGGCTACGGGTTCAGTAAAATAAACAATTAACACTAAAACTATAATTTATTAGATTGATATTTACAATTGTGACTTCTGCCCTATTATTAGATACAGAATACCATGAGTATTTAGACTCTAATTACTTACGACAAACAACAATGGTTAAGAACTAGAGTCTTCTATAACATACATTCTTAACGCAATAGATATCACAGTGATAAGTTCTTATCCCATTGATAAGTCTTATTGTGATAAGTGATAGGTTCTTATCACAATGATAAGTCTCATTGTGATAAGGGATAGGTTCTTATCACAATGATAAGTCTCATTGTGATAAGAGATAAGTTCTTATTACTTCCAAGTGCACTCGACGGGTGTTAACATACAACTCTACTGAGATTTGTCAAAGCCGCTATTTATAAGTCTTTTGATCTTAGCTAGCCACTAGTCCCGTGCCAAACAATGGACGGATTGTTCTCAATAGGCGCGTTGTCTTCCCCCAATGGCCGCAACCTCCCATCTGAAGCTTAATAACTTTTGCCGAGTCACATGTGGCCTTTCACTGAGCTCATGGGGAACCAAAACGTCGTAACGACAGACGTACCCGGCCTTTAGATGATCAAAAACGGTCGATTTGCAGGCTCTTAACTCCGTAGCTATCTCACAGACAGTAATTCGTGGATTGTTTGCGATGACCGTCATAATATCCTCGATGTCAAGAGTTGAACTCCGGCCAGCCCGGGGTTGGTCTTCCAAATTGAAATTTCCTGATCTAAACCGCGAAAACCACTTCTGAACCGTGCTATCAGCAATTGAATCGCTGCCATACACGGCACGAATCTTTCTTGCAATTTGGGCTGCGTTTTTCCCTTTTTTAAAAAAGAACAGCATAATATGCCGAAAATTAACTGAATCGTCTCTCATGTTGATTTGCAATAAACTACACTACTGAGCTTTAATAAAGACTAATTCAGTGTGTAAGTATAGTTAATTCCATGAGGATTAAAGGCATATACATAAACATTAGCTTTGTGATTCATTTTTAGTAGAAAAAATAAAAGGTAAATTTTATTTTAAAAATCTACGAACTTTTCGGACAACCCAATATATTCTGTTGTAATATGTAATAATAATAATATGTATCTCATTTATTGTTTCTGGGTTTGGCTGGAAAATAAAACATTCTAGATCATTCAGGAAGAGTTCGTAACCTTTTTTCTAGGTTAGCTCATTTAAAAAAACAGTATTAGGTAGCACTAGTGATTCAGTTCAATGAATTACTTACAGTAATTATACAGAGAAAGATATTGTTGAGTTATCAGCCAAGTGAATGTTCATATGAATTTTAGTGGATAGTGAATAATCAACAATATATTGTGTACTCGAAAACATAAATAGGGTAAAATATAAGACCTGTTATTTTATGTTGTACTATTACAAAAGTTATATGAAATTAAATAAGTGTAATTATCGCTTCATATATTATGTATTGCATAGTATTTATTTACCCACGTTTTACAGGTTATTATTAAAGTTATTATGAATTTTTTTTTTTTTTTCAGCGGCGAGTTTGATATATTCCAAAAGATACGTGCTGCTTATCACATCTGGAAAGGGGCTGGAATGTCGATACAAGGTGTGAGGACTTGCGGAGATTACATGTTCAGCGGTCACACTGTCGCACTTACCATGCTTAATTTCTTCATTACCGAATGTAAGAAATCAAATTAATGTTAATTTCTCAGTAACGAAAGATTGATACCTATTGATTTTAATTAGTCATCATAACTTTATATAATACTAGCTGAATGTCCCGGTTTCACCCGGGGAATTTCATTTTTCTAATGAAACTGTCGATTTCGTAAAAAAAACATTGTAAAGCGAGATCATTAAGATTTTTATTAGGATAAAGGATATTAGCTGAAGATCGGCTGAAGTTATGTAATTTTAATATGGACAGGTGTTAACGCACCTGGTATGAAAGAACCACTGAGCGAAATTTGGAGAATTTAGGATATAACGGTATGGAATGCTATAAATAACAAACAAACAAACAGAAATATTGCCCTGCAGTTTCAGCTTCTCGCAAATCGGCTTGCCTAAGCCTCTGTGGCGCAAGGCGGGCCTCGTATTCCTGGGCAGACTCAGTTTCCCGCTATTCTGCCTGTCTAAGCCTCTGTTCGAGAGTTTCATCTGCTCGTATTTGACGTTGATTTTTAGCTTTTGAGAGCACTACTCCTATTGAAGCTCGCTTCTTAGGAGGCATTTTAAAAAAATTAATTCACCATACATGTAAATAAACGTATTGTAATGTTAAAAAAAAAACATATGGTTTAAAAATCCCAGAACTCGACGCCTGCCAAAGGACGGTCTTACCGGGCCTTGTTGGCCTCTTCAAAATCTATAAAATGATTTTTTAGGCCGTTTTTTCGACTCAAACGGTCGATTTCGTAAAAAAACCATTGTAGAGCGAGATCATGACGAATTTTATAACAATAATGAATATACCCAGAGATTGGCTGAAGTTATGTAATTTTAATATGGACGGGTGTTCGCACCTGGTAACAAAGAACCACTGAGCGAAATTTGAAGAATTTAGGACAAACGGTATGGATTTCTATAAAGAACAAACAAACAGAATTTCAACTTTATTTATATAGATATCAATAATTCTAATACTTTCTAGTAAGTATTGCTCTTTGTCCGGCACCAAAAATGTTGCATCCATCTCAGTTCTTAAACCAGCTCAATCCACTCCACCATCCTGCAAACTCTTTTTGGGATCAAATTCGATTCAGTCCCGTAAAAAAAAAAGCCTTTAAAGTGGTGGTTTCAAATCAAAACTGGATCAATCCATCCCAAGTTGGGCCGCTTAAAGCTTATCTTAAATATCGTACCTCAGTGATGTGAAAAATTTGTCGAAGCAACATTGTGGTGACGTCTAGAGTAATTATGAACAATCCCATCACAGGGTACTCAAAAGTAAATGAAAAGCTGTATATAACTAACTAAATGCTTCTTAATCTGGTATGTAAGTATTGTTAAAAAAATTCTATATCTATCGATCTCTAGTACGGATATTGTTAAAAAAAAGTACCATATTTTAGGAGTTTGAAATAAAAAAATGATTGAAATTTTTCTATTGTGGTTATGCCATCCTTCGGATGCGACATAAAATTGAAGTCCGGAGTCCGGATGCCTGGTACTCGTTTAAGATCCCTATCCTAATTAAACCTGGATAGACAAAATTTAGGACTCCATCTGTAGAATTGTCAGAATTGAATTAATCAAAACCAAGAAATTAATCCCTTTGTTTTCCATATAAATATTGAAAAGTATAATATCCAAGCGACATTGTTTACGAGAATAGTTTTGGTATCATGGAATAAAAACTATAATTTTGAAGAAAATTGTTATCTTATTATCGCTAATTGTTTGATTGTGTTTCTGGGTAAAAACATAGTTTGTTTTTGTTTTTGTTTCCGCCGCTTTATTCACCTCGACCACCGTGGGTCTATTGTGCGCCTAAGATAAGTCTGAGTACTAAATTATTATTTTTAGACTATCAGTAAATTTTAGGATGCTTGCTGGATTGACTGAGTCATTTGATCCTGGTTTGGGTATAATTTCCCTACCGAATAGCCTGAATCTATCGCACCAGCAGATTATATGATTGGCTGTTTCATTCTCTTTGCCGCAGAATCTACATATTGGTGACTGCTAGCTTGAGTTTGCACATATGCTTGTTAAGTTTACAGTGCCCTGTGTAGATCGCTGTAATTTTTTTGAGTGCTTTCCTGTCGTAGTTTAGTAGCTACTTGCTTCTTTTAGCAGAATAGCCTTCTAAAAAGAGTTTGGAGTGATAGTGATTTTTATCATTCCAATTTTGTTTTTTAAAAGCTCCATAAATTTCCCCAATCCTTCTTTTGGCGTAGCTAATGCTAATTCCAATTACTAGTTCTGGGGTTATGGGTTTTTTTGCGGAACCTTCCCTGGCTAGTTCGTCCGCTTTTAAAAACATAGTTACTTATCTGATGATCATTCTCACAAGAGAATAATATTTTTTTTTTAATCTTACACTCCCTGACAAAATGATAGGCCACCCCAATTTATTACAGTAATTATTTATTCTATTGGTCTAAGATCTTTTGAAAATATTTTATGATTTTATAGTAAGGAATAACAAACGAAAAACACAATTTTTATTGTACAAATTTATTTCTGGTTCAAATATAAAACAAAACATGAAAATTCCCCGCGACAAAAATATAGGCCAGCAGTTTTAATTACTATAGTAATAGTAGTAACACCTGAGTAATTATCCTATTCCGTAGTGTGTTGATCCTCCATTGCACTCTAAGACTTCCACCAATCATTTTGGAAGAGATATAAACAACTTCTTTATCTACTTTTGACGACTATTGTCCCACTTTTCCACTATGCAAGTTTTGAGTTCCTCTATGGAGTTGAACTGTTTCCCTTGTGCATAAACTGCTCGAGAACGTTCTCCCCAACAGTTTTCAATGATGTTGAGGCCAGGTGATCGGGCTGGCCAGAGGAAAATTGAAAAATTTGTGGCCTCAAAAATTTTTTTTACTATGCGCGCTGTGTGGACAGGTGCGTTGTCTTGTTGAAAGATGAACCTCCCTCGTGTCAGCTCTTCTTCTGTTTGAATGACCGTTTGCTGAATAATTTCTAGACATTTTTTAGCATTCATTTTTTGAGAACAAAATATTAATTCAGTCTTGCCATAGTACCCAATCCCAGCCCAAACCATGACGCCCCCTCCCCCCATCTCACGCTTGCTTAAAAATATTTTTTCCTTACGTAAATCATGAAAATAATATCGATAATCCAGATTAAAACGTTTTTCATCACTAAAAATTACTGTTTTCCAAAGCATTCCCCATGAGACATGTTCTACTGCGAATCGCTTCCTGTTGGCTTTGTGGGCTTTTGAAAGAGGTGGTTTTGTCTTTAGTTTTAGCCACTTTAAATTACTAGCTTTTTGCAAAATGCGTTGGACGTTTCTGAGGTTTGTTTGGACACCAGCTTGTTCACAGATTTGCCTTGAAGTTGCAGAAGAGTTGGATGCTTGGCGTAGAATAGCTCTCCTTTCTCGGACAGTTGTTGCCATGGGCCGACCTGTGCTCTCCTTTCGGCCATAATCATCACCCAGCCAAACAAAATTCCTTATAACGTGCCTACTTCTATTCAAAGTATGAGCAATTTACGAAATTGTCCAATTTTTTTCGAGTAACGTTTTAATAACATCCTTCTCACTCTCGAACAACACTTTCCCCCTTGGCATGTTTATTTGAACTATTAGAATTAATTTTTGGGTGAAATTAAAAGTTGAAGTAACAGTTAATATTTCAACACTTTATTAATACTCCGATTTGAACGAGATTAAGATAAAAACTGACGGTGGCCTATAATTTTGTCGCATGTAAATATTGACATTTTACCTAATCCGTTAACATTAACTATCAGAACCCAATAAAATGAATTATTTTTAAGTATCTGTTTGTTTACGACGGTCTTTAATTATTTTGGTTGACGAATTGGATTCCTCTAAAATATTAACTAACATAATAAGGGGTGGCCTATAATTTTGTCAGGGAGTGTATGTACATATTTTTATTCTGTTAATTGATAATAATAATAATGAAAGTATAACATTTTATTTTCAGATTCACCTAGGGATATATATTTGTTGCATACTTTCTCCTGGCTGTTGAATATGTTTGGTATATTCTTCATACTATCGGGCCATGAGCATTATTCCATCGACGTCTTCATAGCATTTTACATAACTTCGCGCCTGTTCCTCTACTACCACACCCTCGCCAACAACCAATCCCTGATGCAGAGGGACACGGGGAGGACTAGGATATGGTTCCCGCTCTTCAGCTTCTTCGAGTCCGGAGTTGACGGAATTGTACCAAATGAGTACGAATCGCCCGTGGTCATATTGGAAAAACTGTTTTGTTTTCTCAAAGAGACGTTGAAACGACTTATGTTTGTATTCATTGCCAATCTATCTATTAAACCGGGTAGTGTTTCCAGTGTTCCTACGAACAACGTTAGCAGAAAGCACAAACGGAAAACACAGTAGAAAACTAACTGTTAACAAAAAAAAAATTGTGATATATATTTTTTCCACTATTGTTATAATACGATTTACGCTTAGTTTGTGAGTAGAATTTATATAAGACTTTTATTTATCCAAAGTATTATCCAAAAATGTTAGATTTTTTTTTTATTATTATTTATTTATCAAATTCACTGGATAAATATCAATTTTTTAACATTACTATTTATCGGTCCATGTTTTAAAACTTTCTTTTTTTGTTCTATGTTTTAAAACTGTCCCAGTCGAAATATTAGTATTTATCAGCTTTATTATGTAGTTCTACTGATAGTAAATTTGAGTGCGATCGTATTTATACCCCTGGGTATATTTGGGATGATTAATTATTACTGTTTCCAGAGAATCATAAAGAAAACAGACGACCATTTTTCATTAATTATTAATTGTTAATATTACTTAATTATTCTGGCTATATAGTTACACACTCTACCCCTATAAGAGGTTTAAAGTTTTTTTTATCATGCATCTCAAAGTATAAATTGTATGTTTAAATAATGTGATTATTTCTATTTCTAAGAATTAAAATAAAATATACCTCTTCATGTGAAAATAATTTTCAAGATTCAGAAAGAAAGTAGTGTGAAGTAAAATTTAATTTATTCGTATGTCGCTAGTTATATTTTAAAGTTTTATTTTTATTAAATGTACAAATCGAAAATACACATATTCCATTGTTGATCTCTCAGAAGCTTTGAAATTATTTCATTTTTAGGAGAATTTTTAAAATATTTATTTATTAACAATAATGAGATGATATCACTTTATTTAAAATAGTTCTCTTTGGAATTTTATTTTTAATGTGGATTGATTTATTTTTTATTTGGAAAGTTCCTCCATATAATAATTTATATAAAAAGCGAATAATTTATCATTTTTTGGATGTTCTTTAAATTATCTAAATTATTTAATATGTAATCTTAACTCACTTTGAAAATAAATGTTTACATTACTACATTAAAATATATATACTTACATTTAAAATCTTTTATATATATATATATATATATATATATATATATATATATATTATATATATATAAGAATTACGGCTCAAATGTTACCATTACAGTAATTTAAATTTTGTCAAACAAAATATCAAGGGTCTAAAATACGGGTCCTAAAGTACATCCTTTGATAGCTCCCCAATTTTGCATTATTTATTCCTTTTATGTCATATTTAACCTGTTTTTATAAATATTATACTATTTTAATTTAACACGTTGAATACGGTTTCGAACATTATTTTGACTTAACAGTTCCTTTTTTTGTCGCTAATATCAAAAAGTTGAAGAGAAGTTTATGAAGCTGCAAATATTGTTCTCAAAAAACCCATAACATTCCATCAATTTAAATTTAATTTTTCTTTTAAGTTTCACTTATTCTTATATTTTAATCTCAGCAAGTGAAAATAATTGCTGCTATAGAGCGTATTGGAAAATATAAGTTTGATAAAAAATTTAAACTCCAGAAATATATTGATTGATCAATGACTTAATTAATTTCACCTTGTTACCCCGTCCGGAAATTTTATTTATTTTTTTCAGAGAATTTTCCCAATTCCTGCCTTTGGCAATAATTTTGAAAATACTGATAACCGATATGACTAAAACAGCAATTTTTTGGACGGCCTGGATAATATTCTCGCATTTACATCAAGTTCAGAATTAATAATAATCTCTACATACATTATATAAATCAATAAAACTTTATTCAAGACTTAATCCATTATTATTTTTAAAAAAAATATTAATTATACATTATTAAGGCTTTATTAGTAAAAAACAAATCAATCTGAGACGATTGTTAAAATAAATGGATGCCACTATCATGTAATTTCTCATAATATTAATTCTTAAATAAATCTTTTTTCTTTTTTTTTCTGGGGGGAAGTTGTGGGAATTTCAGAAAGCAGTACTGCCAGACACCCTTTTGATTCACTGTTCTAATTCTGAAATGTTTTCACATCTATGAGACTTAAGCGCATACCATAACAGAGGTAAGTAGTTAATCATAGAAGTATAAGTGATGGAAATGGTTGGGGTGCGGTCAAATAAAACACTGTATGTACGTGCAATAGCATATATTCTATGCCGACGTTTCGACCCAAGATTCAGGTCATCATCAGGGCTATATATGAATATATATATGACTATATATGAATGAACCAATGAAATTTATGAAGAAAATATAAAAATATGTACATTATTTTTTATTTTTTTCATATACAGCAGACTCCCGTAAACCAATTCCACGGATCATCTGCAAAATTTTCAAAAGGTCAACAAAACAATTCAAATCAAAGCAAAATATTTATTTATAGATATTACATACATACATACATATAAATAATTATGTAATTTATAAAGTTTTATCACTCATTGTAAAATAAAATCACGAACAACAATCACAAAAAATCTGGTGCGTGCGCGCAACACACAACTTTCACTTACCAACATACTTAGATTAGAAATTAATGCGTTTTGTTAATTGCCACTTCTCAAATGAATAGAACAGTTTAATTATAACGCATTGGTTTGTCATTAAAGGCGTACGGCGCATGCGTGAGCTCAAGGTGTTTTTTGAGTTGACGGAATATTTTTCTTTTTTTCTCCTGTCTATGTTTACTTGATTTTCTTCATATATGATATTTAGCCATTTCTTATTTTTAAGCGTGATGAGAGACAGTTAATTTCCCAATATAAACTAAAACAAAGGTACTTTATAGAAAAACAAAAAAAGCCCCTTCCCCATTTAAGCCCCCTCAGAACATTTTAATAATGATAAAGCTTACCTGATATTAAATAACAACTAATTTTCATTAAACATAACGAATTTGATAAAAATCGTTAAAGTCGTTTTTGAGATAATCGATCAAAAAGGTAAAAATTGGACAAAATTTATTAAGTAAAGTCCCCCCTCCTGTTGATCAATTTTGATGAAATTTTTACAGTCATATCTCGGGCATATAAATACATCAAATACCAAGTTTGATCAAAATCGTTAAAACCGTTATTGAGTAAATAAAAAAAAACACGTGAAAATGATACAAAATTTATTAAGTAAAGTCCCCCCTCCGGTTGATCAATTTTGATGAAATTTTTACAGTCATATCTCGGGCATACCAATAGATTAAATACTCAGTTTAATCAAAATCGTTAGAGCCGTTTTTGAGAAAATCGAAAAAAACTTAAAAAGTTATTAAATAAAGTACCCCCTCCCTTTGAACAAATTTGATGAAATTTTTGCTGTCACATCGCGGGCATATACATACCCTAAATACCCAATTTCAGGTTCGCACGGTTTATAGTTTTTGAGCTAGTCTGTTCACACACACACACAGACACACACACACACACACACACAGACCATTTCGCGGGACTTGGTTATTTTGACTCAGGGGACCCCAAAACGTGTATTTCCGTTGAAAACCGGAAGTCGAAAATTTTCACGATCGCAATACTTCCACTTACTATATATTTCATATATAGGGTAAGTGAAAGTAACAATCTATGTAACTGCTAAGGCCAGGTTGACAAAACTGACGTGAACGAGAAAATGAAACGATGAAAGGAAAAAGTGGGATGGGAAGGGAGTTCTGAGAGTTGTGACTCTCTCAATCTTCGGGTATTACACTTATTGGCTGGGACATTTTAGTAAACAAACGGTCTGTTCTGAGAGTGGCGATTCACGCACTTTTTGGGTTTTATACGGCGGGTACACCTGAGTAAACGATCTTTTTTCTAATTATAAAATGATTTGAATAGTAAGCTAACCCCTCTTAGTCAAATATTTAATTATTAAACAAGCAATTTCTGTTTTGTGGGGGAAACTGAATTTTTATTTGTCTCAGTTAGAGGCTTGTTCACGTTTCACCTCACGGGAAAGTGTATACGTGTTTGTAGAAATGTAAATTAACAGAAAGTGCTTGTTTAATAAACTTTTTTTTGTTCCTGTTTTTCGTAGTAACATTCAATTTATCTACCGCTAGAATAAAAAAAAATTCTAGAATGACCGCGGATAAACCACAAAGTGGATAATCAGCCAGCGGATAATCAAGAGATTACTGTACTTTATTGGTTGCTATCTAGTTTCATATTTAGCCCTGATGATGACCTGAATCTCGGATCGAAACGTCGGTATAGAATATATGCTATTGCACACATTGTGTTGTTTTATTTGACCGCACCCCCAACTATTTCCATCACACATACCGTAACAATTCTTTGCGACTAATTTATAATATCTGGAATAGATAGGGATTGCTGCAGAATGCAGTCTGGAAATCACCAATTCCGATTCTTAATAATCCGTGATTAATCACCAAAATATTACCCTTTTTTTTTCTTCTCGTTATTATTTTATATTTTATGATATTCAGCTTTATTAAAATCGCATTGGTCCTGTTTGAAGATATTTTTTATTTATAATTAACATTATATAAAAAAATATTTTTTAATAATACATAAGTAAGGTTGTTCCTTCTTTGTTATATGTATTAGAATGTAATAATGATTCACACCACCATGAACAATTTAATCCTGACTAGTCAATATTATTTATTATATCATTTTTATTTTCTTAGTGTACTCTGTGTATAATGTTATAAAATTCATTTATTCTTGGAAATAATTTTTGAAATTAGACTGCATCTATTGTTCGGATTTGAAATCCTTTTGAATGTAAGATAAATACAACTTGACAACCCATGTTTTACCCAATGGAGCTCCAAGCCTGTTATAAGTAAATATTTTAATTAATAATTTATTTATTTTCATTTTCTTTAAAATAATATCAATTACAGTACTCCCTTCTTATCGCTATTGACAGAATTATATAGTTTGTGTGTGTATATATATATATTGATTTTTTTTTTCAGATTTATATTCATATATATATATATATATATATATATATATATATATATATATATATATATATATATATATATATATATATATATATATATATATATATATATATATATATATATATATATATATATATATATATATATATATATATATATATATATATATATATATATATATATATATATATATATATATATATATATATATATATATATATATATATATTTGTCATTCAATAATGTTCCATGCCTTAAAGCCATACTACATGATATTACAATAGTTTTAATTGTTATTTATAAAATTTACAAAATTTCAGAAATGAATTTAAACAAATAATGAGAAAAGAATAACAAAAACAAAAAACAATAATGAAAAATGAAAAAAAAAAACAAATACAAATGAAATAAAAATAAAAGATAAAATAAAATAAGTAAACAAAAGCCAATTACTTACGAAATTACCTACGTTGCCCGTCTCTGGTAAGTGAGTCGAACTCTAGTTCTAATAAATTTAAGCAAGTCAGTCTTGAATTGAGAAAGTAATGTCTGTTCTGTCTCTGGCCAGTTTCCGTTTTTAAGCATAATACTTTTTATCAAATTAAACCGTTGTCTGTCAAACAATTTGCAGTCATACAGTATACGTTTAAAATTTTGAACCTGACCGTCTTCGTCACATAAATCTGTTTGTATAATGTTGAACCATTTGAGATACTGTTTTGTGTTTCCGTGTTCCCTCAGTACTTGTGTCAGTCTGTAATCACTGCTGTGTATACCTTTGTAATTGTTTAGTGTAATTTTTGGTAAAAATCTGTGTAAACTTGGAGATTTATGGGAGATGGCCCACATTTCGACACATCTTTTTACCAAATCAATTGTTAAATCTCGCTTTACAAACGATAATGGGGCTTTATGATACGAGGGCAGTTCTCCTTTAGCTAGGTAATCTGCCCGTTCATTCCCCTCAATCCCCGAATGTGCCTTTACCCATTTCAATGTAACTGTCTTTCCTATGTTTTTAAGAGTCAGTAAGTTCAACCTAATTTGGTCCATCAAATGGTCATGAACGTCCGGATTATTCACAGAGTCGAGTAAAATTTTGTCTGTGTTTATGGTCACGTGTGTGTTCGTTAGTAACGGGTTGTCTCTTATGTACCCTGTCACCTTCAACACAGAATATTTTTCACCCTGGTTATTCGAGCAATAGGATTCTAGTTTGTACTGCTGTTCTAAAATCCTATTATCTTTAGCTCTAAACAACCACGCACATCCAACGTTCTCATTGTCTTTACTCTCGTCTGTAAACACATCAGTACGTTCATTGTTGATTTTTTGTCTTGTATACAAAGTTGTTCCTGGAAGTAGCGAAAGTTTACAGTCAGTAAGTCTTTTGATTTGGCCTAATGTCAGTTGTTTGTAACCTGTCTTTCCTTTTCTAATTCTAATTTCTAAATTCTATAGGCAATAACTCAGTCAATAGTATTGAGGCCTCGTGAGACAATGTGCGGTAGCCCTTGCAGATTTTAATCGCTATTAATCTATGAAGCCTCTGTAACTTCAACAGATTCTTCTTGTGCTGCAGGGCTGAGTGCCAGACATGCACAGCGTACAGCATCTTGGGAAGTACAGCGGCCTCATAGATTTCCTTTAGCACTTCTGATCCAAGACCCCACGTTGCTTTAGCCGCTACTGAAAGTCCGTTACAATGACAAATAAATGGTCCTTATGTGGGGGTACCGCGTAAGGAAATAAATATATATATATATATAGCTGAACTAGTTTGTCTAATGCGATTGATGAAAAGTGTCTTTATGTACACTTCTTCCTATATATTTTTTTTTTATTTGAACTTAAATTAATCTTTCAATCATAATCCACGAATATATTTGTCCATAACTTAATTCTCTTTCATTAAGAAAAAATTTTTTGATATACTAAAATTTCGATATTACATCCCAAATAGTTTTTTTTTTCTAACTTGGTATTCATACGTACAGATTTCTGGTTAACCATTTTTATTTATGATGATATAGTCAAGCACAAAACCGGAATATCACTATTAAAGTTTTCCTTTATTATTAAATTTATTTTGTGGACATTTTTTTTTTTTTATTTAAATGAGTTAGTTGTATGTACACCTCATAGCGAAATAAAATACTCTCACACCTTTTTCGATTTGTACATAATTCATTAAATTAGATAAATTATAAAATAAAAGGATAATTTTCATCAAACTTTTTCAATTTGGTTTTGTCACATAATGCGTTCATCACATAACAAAGATTTTCTTTTAAAATTGCCTTAAATGAACACAAAAAAAATTCATTATAAGGAGGGTGTACTGTTATATTGTGCAGAAGCCTATTTTCATATATTTTTTTCTCCCCGTTTGTTTTAAATAAATAATTCGTTTTGACAGGTTTCAGTTCCTAGTATTTATTATAAATATTAATTTTTTTTCAATTAATTTTGTAATGTTGAAAAGTTATTTGAAACTGTTAGATGTTTCTAGTTTGAAGTATTATTAGTCATTTTTTAAAAATTATATTATAGTTATTATAACTAAAAAAGAAAAAAAAAATTGACATATTTGTGATTATTGTTTATGGCAAATATGGATTTTTTAAAAATTTTATTTATTTATTTTTTTTTTACTGTGAAATGAATAAACAACTTGAAAACAAAATTATAGGCTAATTTATTTTTATATAATTAATCACTCAAGTTACTTAAATTAGTTCATTATCTACTGTAACCTTTAGAATAAGATTATTCCCTTTGAAAATTAATTTTTATTTGGAAACATAATAATGTTCAGGACTTTGTATTTATTTCCTTAAAACAATATTGTTATTTGAGAAGGTTCTAACTGAAATTTTTGTTGCTTCTGACTCAACTTTGTTTATTTTTATTTACTGCCAACCTCTAGTATCTCGATACACTTAGTTATCATAACAGTCATAATGCCTCCTAAATTGACTGGAATGGAATAGGTAAAAGTTCAAAATTAGTGAATTTGGTCTGAGTTATTGTACCTCTCATACTACCTCCTTCGAAGGGAAGCTAAAATTTATACTAGTTTTGATTCCAAAACAGTGGGTTAGGCTTTGGTTGTCATAGCCTGCATTTATCCCTCCTTTTTTGGATATTTATTAAAATTTAAGCTGCCGTGCATCTTTACCTTCCCTTCGATTGAGGCAGTCTCCGAGCTACGAGGAGAGGTCAAACAGTTCTCAGCCTGACGTAGTAGGGAATGAAATAAAAACACAAAACATATGTTACTTTTCAAGGTAATTTTCTATCGATACTTATGCACTTTTCAATTCTATCTATAAATTTTTCTAACCCCACCAAATAATAACTTTCTTCTTTAACTTCAAATCGCCTCCCCCTGAGCTCCTTTTTGAAGTTTGAGAATAGAAAGTAGTCACTAGGGGCTAGATCTGGGCTGTAGGGTGGATGGTCGATCACATCAAAGCCCAAGGTGTCGATCGTGGCTTACTCTTGACGAGAGGTGTGCACAGAATGCATTGTCATGAAGCAGCATTACTCCTCTGCTCAACTTCCCCCTCCTCTTCTCCTTGATTCATTCTCTTAAATGGGTCAAAACATTACAATAGTATTATACTGTGATTTTGACGTCTTTGTCTTTGTAATGAATCATCAGGATTCCTTCTGAATACCTGAATACCAAAAAAATTGTGGCCATGATTTGAACTTGATAGATGGCTTTTCACAGTGCTTTAGTAAGGGGACGAGTTTTGAAATTTTCATCACAGCTCTGTTCGCAATGTTACTCATTTTAATGGCAAGAGCAAACTTTTAAACTTTTATAGGTTTATAAAAGTTTGTGTACATATATTTATTGAATAGGTAAACATGATAAGGGATTAGTCCTTTATATTGTCAGGCCGAGAACTTTTTGACCTGCCCTCGTAAGAAAACCCAGACTGAATTCACTACTTTTTCACTTTTCAATACAATGCCTATCCCATTTTTTCATATTCCCAATTTGAATAATGAAAACTAACAGAATTTATTTCTTTTGATATCAAACAAGTTTTAACTTCACTTAAAAACCTTTCAATTTCATTTTTACTTAATCATACCCATGATATTATCTTGACAAATTTCATATAAAATCAAAGATGAATATTATTTTCTTTTAAAACAATTTTCATATATTGAACCCCGATCCCTTTTTTAAAAATGAGGCCAGAATTATTATTTTATTAGCACCTCAAAACTTCTGTCTTAATATTAATTTTAGATCAGTTTGAACCTTTTCAAAAAAAAAATATATATATATTTTATATATAGTACATACATAGCTTGTCAATCAAGCCTTCTTGATAACTATTATTCTACCATTTCTTAAATGTTTATTGCAATTAAGTACAGATAAATTTTTTTTAGGTTATACTTGTTAAGCTTTAAGCTGTATGTTATTACACATTTGAATTGAAGTGTTTATTCCATTTTTTTTTTCATTATAAATTATTATTATATGGAAATCCTGATTACCAATGTTTGTAAATTATAAATTAGATTTTCAATTATGATGTTGATAATTTTATATATATCCATATATATATTTATATTTATATAAAATAAAGAAAACAATTTTGCTTTGCTGTATTAAACTACACATATCCTAAGTCATGAGAAAGAAATTCAGCAGTTCTACTGATTTTAAAATTTTATTTAATTTCTTCATTTAAGCATTAAGGAAGTGTGTGTGTTTCTAAAAAAAATTTTTTTTACTCCCCCTTGAATGGTTTAACAAAAATTCATGCTCCCCTGACATATTATTACTTTTTAAGATAGGTTGATTGACGGTAGTCAGGATTTCCAGTTCAACATTTTTTATTTTGAAAAGCCAACATTTCGATCCCTACATGTGGATATTCATCAGGGCTTCTGAGTTCAGACTAATACAGAGACTCCTACTCTTGACTCAGAAGCCCTCATGAAGATGCTGAAATTTAGGGATCGAAACGTTGGTTTTTCAAAATAAAAAATGTTGAACTGGAAATCCTGACTATAAATCAACCTATCGTTAAGAATAACAGTTGACTATTTCTCACCTCCAAAGTTATTCCTTTTTATTATAACACACCGTCGGGACGATGGATGTGATTGTTAACCGAAGAGAAGGGTAACAGAAATACCATTAACCCTTTAACAGCTGAGCATTCGGAATGAAAGTTGCACTGAGACGCTAAGCGGGTCAGCCGGCTTTTACACTCCCCAAGCTTAGGCGTGCAGGCCACTCTCCGCTGCTGCCTCAACTTCTTTAATTTCTCATAACCTTCACCGACTATTTCTTAATGGCTTATTCATTTGTTATGATTCTATAATACCTTTATCATTATTTCAATAAATTAAAATACTAGATTATAGATTGCAACGACAGATTACGTGATTTAAGAAGGTTAAAATGAACAGTAATATAATAATGTTATTAGTTTACAGTACCAGTCAAAAGTTTAGAATCACTTTTATTTAATTCACCAATCTTTAAGTTTAATAAAATAATTACAACTCAAAAGGAACAATATGGTGGATATCTTTCACCATCATTAACTCAAGAGGTAACTTTTTAAACATTATATCAAACATGAAAATATCATTATTTTCACGATTATATCATTACGTTTACAATAGAATTATAAATAGGGGTAACCTGTGGTGTAGTGTTTAGCATAGTAACCTACAATACTAAAGATCGAGGGTTCGCGTCCTTGGATTTTTTAATGGGAGTAAAAAATCCTTGGCTATGCTGTCCCTCGTAGAACGTAAAATGGTGGTCCTGAGCCAGTACGATGTCAAGTACTCATTAAACATCCCTATCCTAATTATACCTGGATAGGCAAAATTTAGGACTCCCACTGTAGCTTCGTCCGATTAGCCTTAGTGACATAAAGGGACGTTGAAGAAACAAATTATAAATAAAGCAATAATAAAATTATAGTTTTTATGTTGTTAAATAAATAAGATGTTGTTAATTTTACTAAACTAAGGGTGAGTCTAAAGTTTGACTGGTACTGTATGTACATATTTTTTTTAATAAGTAATAAGGGTGGGGATGTTTATAATAAAGAAGGACTTAATCCAGTGGTTGATTTACAGAAGCAGTCGACGGATGTTTCCCATGTTTCCAGTGAAGGTATTATATAAAAAAAAAAAAATTTCAGTAAAATATAATATAAAAAAAATATCTTATGACTTTAAATTTTAATTTTTTAACATTATATTAAATAGAATCCCTACGTGTGACGAAGATGAATCTCATCAAAAAATTTTTTAGAAATCAGACGGTGTCCACTAGGATAATAAAATACAGGTATGAAAATGCTAAAATAACTAATGACAATAAAAAAATATTGTATAAAAAAATATTTTTATATAATTATAACATAATAAATAATTTTAGATGAATATGGTGCCAAGCACCGAAAGCTTCTGATGTAAGAACAAAATAAAAAAGATGAGACTGTTTTAAAAATGAAATGGGTAAATTATTATTAATATTTTTTTTATTTAAAGTAATATTTTAATAATTTACCAATGTTCAGATCGATAAAAAACTTCCCCATCCTCTTTTTAGATGCGGGCATCGGACCACAGGTTCTGGTTCCATGGGCTCTGGAGAAAGACTACCCTCTTCCGAACTTTCGTTCAAAATCTCCCAAATCTCCTTAACACCAAAACTGGAGAAATGATAGCGAAATAACAGCAATAATATAACAAAAAAACACAGAGGACTATCAGAGCATCTAGAACTCGAAATGAATAATGGTAAATATGTCCTTCAAGACCCTTGACGGTAGCAGGGGAAGGCATAAAGGACAGAAAAAAAATTTAGCAAGTAAAAAAGGGGTGAGACGGGCTTCCCCGAATGGACGACCCAGATGACAAGTAGCTACATGGACGAAACAAATATTTCCGCAATAGAGACACCCCTGCACCCTAGCAGCCGCTAAAGTCTCCGTGAATCCGCTAAGATGTGCCTCATTCACGACACTTATCCCTTGCGAAGCTGAGGACGTTAAATAAGTGACAAACCGATTGCAAGATATCTCGTCATTAGCTATTGGGACCAGCTGCCATAGGGGAACGGCCACCTGCGACGAGTTATCTCGTCGTTAGCTTGTGGGGACCGACTTTTTTTCACGAGATATCTCGTCTGGAGCCATGAAAGGGTTAAAAACTACCTTAACCGATAAATAGCATTCAAATGATCTCAATTATGGTTTAAACATAAATATGTAAGTTATAACTTATTTTTAACGAATTAATAGAGGTCACCTTTGGCATAGTAGTTAGCATGGCAACCTACTATAATAAAGGTCACAGGTTCGCGTCCCGCGGTGGAGATTATAAAGAGAGCAAAAAATCCTTGGCTATGCCGCCCCTTGGATAGGGCGTAAAATGGAGGTCCCTAGCCAGTACGATGTCAAGTAATCATTAAACATCCCTATCCTAATTATACCTGGATAGGCAAAATTTAGAGGTCTTTTATAACAATAAAGAATATCAACTGAAGATCGGCTGAAGTTATGCAATTTTAATATGGACAGGTGTTCGCACCTGGTATCAAAGAACCAATGAGCGAAATTTGGATAATTTACAACAAACGGTATGGATTTCTATAAAGAACAAACAAATAAACAATTTATATAGATAGGGTGAAAATAACCCTGGTGGTTGAAAATTTTACATAAATAAATGAATACTTCACTGGATTATCAAAATAAGCAAATATATGCAGTTATAATAAAAATATGCAAATATATGCAGTTAAAATCAAATATGCAAAATAAAACTTGACCATTTAGTTCTTCGTACTCTAGTTCGTAATCATATCTGGTCGGCTATTTAAAAGAAGCAGGCAAACAAAATATGCAATTGACTAAAAATCCGAGCCCTGGTGATTACGAAAGAACATCATGATACAGCATTGCTTTATAATGCAAAAACAAATATATAGGGTCTTTTTCGTTTTATGCACGCCAACCTAATTTACAGGTACAAATATTAACATATGGTAACTACTACATTACTATTTGCGATATCGTTACTTGGTTACGTAATACTCGGTTCTTTACAATTACAACATATGACTAAAATATTTAGTTACGATTGTAAACATGGCTTTGTTTACGACCAATTCAAAGATTTAGATAAAACTGTAGATTTTCTACAGGAAAAAGGTCTTATTCATAAAGATAGGATATGCCGCAATGGACATAACATGAAATTAAGCAAGAGAGAGAATAGATTCAGATGGAGATGTCATAATAGATCCTGTCATATGGAAATTGGCCTAAGAGAAGGTACGTAGTTTACTGGTTTTAAATTTCCATTAAATACTGCATTGATTTACATTTATTCGTGGACAAAAAAGTACACTAGCACCTGATTTTGTCAAGAAGAATTAGGTATGTCTGCGGAAACTGCAACTAATTGGAAAAATTATTTAAGGGAAGTCTGCGCAGATTCCCTCATTAAAAACCCAGTCAAGATATGTTGGAAGACATCTGTAATTTTTGGAAGTTAGAATAAAGTGACAAGTAAAATAATAGTTATTAAATATCGTTACTTTTAAAACCATGTGTTATTTGCAACTGTAAATTCGGTTGGCGTGCTTTAAACGAAAAAGACCCAAATTTAGGACTCCTACAGTAGCATCGTCCGATTAGCCTTTTCCTTGGTGGTATAAAGTGATGTTAAACAAACAAGCTGGGAAATAATCTAACACCTTTTGTCTTTTTTCAACAAATCTTTGGTGCGGCAATATCTCTATGTGCGTTTGTTATTAAATTATTCTATATTCGAATTACTGTTCTTCACATAAAAACTATTAAATAAATCACAAAAAAATATAACAATAAAGGAATCAGGTATTATTAAATATAAAAACAAAATAAAAAAAAGTAATTTATTAACTATAATTATAATAAATCTATATTATTACTATTAATTTTATAAATAAAATTACACTCTCCAATGTATCTTCCAAAAATAACAACTAATAACACAAAATATATTGAAAAATGAATGTACGAGGAAACAATTCATTACGACAGACTAGCAATATTGTGAAAATTAAAATAATGAAAGACATTTCAAGGTTTCAAAAATTCTGTCATTCATTTTTCTTCCCTTTTTTCAATGAATCAATCAGAGAAAATAAAAACATTCATGACAATATTTACATGAATTCTTAAAGTAATATAAAGTTACAGATATCATAAGCTGTTTGTATTCCTTTTGAGTTCAATTGCACAGACCACAGTTTAATATATCTTATTACACCAATTTACTATAGTTTAGTTATAAAAATAAAAAAATCAAATCAGCGATTGAGGATAAAAATGATGATTTTCATATACATACAGTTCATTGCTGAGTGAGTGCTTCATAATTATCAATGAAGAACTCTTAATTTATAAAAAAATAAATATCAGTTATAAAACTGCTAAATAGAATTAAAATATTACTGATTTGCTTATACTATAAAGTAAAATATATATTACAAAAAAAAATTAAATGAAAAGACACTTAAATACCATTAAATAAGAGTAGTTATCGGTTTTGATCCTTAAGAATATTTTTTTAAATTTTAATTAAAGGTTGTCGCATTTATGAAATCTTATTTATTATTATTATTATCATTATATAAAATATCTACTTTGTATTTAAGGTTTATGCTTAGTCGGTCAAACCCACCTAATTCGAGTTGCAAAAATTACACATATCACATAGAGGGGTACCTTCGGACCCAAACCCAAGCTGATTGGTCGGTAAATATTGCTAATTGCCGAGGGTTTTAATTGCAGTAATAATAGATTATATTTTAGGATAATTGTGTATCTTAGTAGAGCCATGCAATACACTCTTACCCCCAACAACCTAGCTTCTTCATTTTTTATAACTATCCTGTATTCTAGCTTCTTCGTTTCTTATAAATACCCTCTATTAACTGTTTCAAATTTGAGAAGTTAATATCTGAGATGATAAAGTGCTGTTTTTTGTGCGTAACGAGAGACAGTCAATATCTCCGAAGTAGCACCATATAAACAAAAATAAAGGGTACTTTATAGGAAAACAAAAAAAGGCCCTTGCCCATTTAAGCCCCCTCAAAACATTTTAATAATGATAAAGCTTACCTGATATCAAAGAAGACTCGATTTTAATTAAACATGACGAATTTGATAAAAATCATAAAAGCCGTTTTTGAGAAAATCGAAAAAAAGGTAAAAATTGGAAACAAAGTTATGAAATAAAGTGCCCCCTCCAGTTGATCAATTTTGCTGAAATTTTCGCTGTCACATCATGGGCAATTACCCAGTTTTATTAAAATCGTTAGAGCCGTTTTTGAGAAAAAGGAAAAAAAGTAAGAAGTTATAAAATAAAGTACCCCCTCCGTTTGACCAATTTTGATGAAATTTTTGGTGTCACACAGCGGGTATATACATACACTAAATACCCAATTTCAGGTTTGTACGGTTTATAGTTTTCGAGCTAGTCTGTTCACACACACATACCGACCATTTCGCGGGACTTGATTATTTGGACTCAGGGGACCCCAAAACATGTATTTCTATTGAAAACCGGAAGTTGAAATTTTTCTTGATCACAATAGTTTCCCTTTGGGTATGTTTCATATATAGATAAGTGAAAGTAAAAATTACAACAAATGCGATAAAAGTTTCTTGATTCCCCTGTACAGTAGAAGATGCTGTAAAATATGTTTAAATTTAAAAAAAAAAAAATCCTGTCAGGTTAAATCTTGATTCATATTTCTGCAACTTCTGTGGGAGCGGTTCATAAAGAAGTGGGACTCAGTATTCCTATTTGGAATATTATTAAGCTATATTATCTACTTGAATAAAATAAAAATTTACAAAATGAATATTAGTTTTTTTTTTTCATGATTCCATTCTGAGTAATTTTAAGATATTAGTATAAGTACATTTCAATTTTGATAAATATAAACAAGATAAGTTTAATCAAAAGTGTCAGATCATGAAAATGTGGCGGATAAAAGATTATACAGGCCTGATAATATGCAAGTGCCCCAGGGTTTATTGTTCTTTTATATTCTTTTAGTTTATATTCTTTTAGTAGGTGAGAGCGGGGTTTGTTGGCAACAGTTTTCACTTTTTTGATTGTTGAGTCGTTCCTGTTAATATAATCCCAATAGGGCTGATACCACTGTAAACTCGAAGTATTAGAGTACTTCAAGTATTTTTTACACCTCCCCACCTTTGCATCTACAAACATTAATTCTCATCGAAATGTTATCATTTTTCGAATTATTAGTATTTCAGATCCTGTAAAATATTAATATTGATCCTAGACCATACCAAATACAAGTATGTCTAGGGATTATTATTTAAAAAGCGATTTAAGTTGTTTTTAAAAATAATGTTAAAAAAATTATGTTTAATATGAATTTTTCATGTTCATGGAATGTCTAGGATTTATTATTAAAAAAGTGATAGAAGTGGTTTTTAAAAATGAATTGTTAAATGAAAAAGGACATTATGGTATAGGTTTGAATTATTCATCGACTCCGAATACAGTTCGAAATACTGATTCTTCGAAATAGTCGGAGAAATGGATAGAAAGTTACTTATGATGGAGCAATAACGCGGTTTTTTTAAAAGTTAGATAATTATATGGACTGACACAAAATCGATGAGTAAATTGCAGATGGGTTGAGATAGTGTCTGACCTAATGCTTAGGTAAGACGGTTATTACTTTCACTTACCTATATATGAAATATATAGTAAGTGGAAGTATTGCGATCGTGAAAATTTTCGACTTCCGGTTTTCAACGGAAATACACGTTTTGGGGTCCCCTGAGTCAAAATAACCAAGTCCCGCGAAATGGTCTGTGTGTGTGTGTGTCTGTGTGTGTGTCTGTGTGTGTGTCTGTGTGTGTGTGTGTGTGTGTGTGTGTGTGTGTGTGAACAGACTAGCTCAAAAACTATAAACCGTGCGAACCTGAAATTGGGTATTTAGAGTATGTATAAGCCCGCGATGTGACAGCAAAAATTTCATCAAATTTGCTCAAAGGGAGGGGGTACTTTATTTAATAACTTTTTAAGTTTTTTTCGATTTTCTCAAAAACGGCTCTAACGATTTTAATTAAACTGAGTATTTGATCTATTTATATGCCTGAAATATGACTGTAAAAATTTCATCAAAATTCATCAACCGGAGGGGGGACTTTACTTAATAAATTTTGTATCATTTTCACATGTTTTTTTTATTTACTCAAAAACGGTTTTAACGATTTTTATCAAACTTGGTATTTGATGTATTTATATGCCAAAGATGTGATAACCAACATTTCATCACAATTGATCAACCGGAGGGGGGACTTTACTTAATAAATTTTGTATCATTTTCACGTGTTTTTTTTATTTACTCAAAAACGGTTTTAACGATTTTGATCAAACTTGGTATTTGATGTATTTATATGCCCGAGATATGACTCTAAAAAGTTCATCAAAATTGATCTACGGCTGGGGGGACTTTACTTGATAAATTTTGTATCATTTTCACGGGGGTTTTTTTTATTGACTCAAAAACGGCTTTAACGATTAACAAAAATAAGATATGAATGTAGAAAAATGTGTGACTTTGGGAAATGATATTTAGCAAAACACGTCAATTTCTAATCTAAGTAAGTTGGTAAGTGAAAGTTGTGTGTTGCGCGCACGCACCAGATTTTTTTTTGAACAGGAGGGGAAATAGGAGAAAGATGGCGGTCCTAGTAGTTCGCATGGTGACCAACAGATAGCAGTGTGTTTATCAGCTGTCAAAGCCAGAAGGGGACTAGCGAAAGAAGTACCAAAAAAAAGAATGTAAGATCTCCTATATAATTAGAAATAAAGAACATAAAATATTGAATGAGAGCTCCCTTCAGGTTTATTGGAAAGGAAAGTATTTCCCGATTACAGAGGTCTCCTGTGTACCTAACTAATTAAAAAAAATAATATTTAAAACAATAATTTATTTCATATAGGATGATTGATTAACAGGATTTTCAGTCAAAACATATTTTTAATTGGCGAGCCGACGTTAATATAATTACTACCGATAGTAGCGAGCAGTTGGTGCCTTTGGATTATCACCTTTTCCACAGTCTCCAAAACTCATTAAGCGGCAAGAACATGAATTCAGTCGATGAGGTAAAAAATGAGGTGTTAGCTTTCTTTAATTAATAACCAAAGGATTTTATCAGATCAGGCATTGAAAATATGGTTTCAAGCTGGCAAACTATTATAAAACTAGATGGTAAATACATTTTAGATTGAACGAGTTTCATTGATTTTATCCTATACCTTATAGCAAGCCATTAAAACCTGACATCACTTATGGGATGACCTGATATATTGTTAGTTTTTACAATTCCTACTAGTATACTTTTATTTTACACTTGGTCATCAAGTAGCCTCTTACTTCAAAAACTATGGGTTTCCCTAAAATAAACCTTTTGAAATCGGCAGCAAACTCACCCCTACCACCCCTCACATTATAATTTTTCCCTCAATCTCTGTATTACTCTGGACTAAGTACAAGATCGTCACTAGATACAAAGTATAAGACAAAGTGACTAGATCAGATTTTATCTTATCATGTTACCTATCTACTTATTCAAATATTCATATATATTTGTACTATGTTTTATATAATTACTAGCTAGGGTGCCAGCTTCGCTCCGGCGAACAGAAAAAATTAGCCTTCTTGAAACTTCGGTTTTAACTTGGTATTAATATTAAGATTCGAGATTTGCAGACTACGCCCGAATTAGGAACCCTATATACTTTATGGGGGATTGAAAATGGTAAAAGAAAAATTAATTTTACTCAAATCAAGGCACAATTTCTTTACCATATTTCTTTTTATCTTGAACTATAAGGAGTGATAAAATCTTATAGAAAAAATGCTGAAATTGGTGTTAACCATTTTGTCAACTGGAAGGCTCATCATACAGAGTAATCAAACCAACTTCTTTTTCATAACTACAATAAGAAGACTTCAAACTTTTCGTTTTGATTGATATCATTCAAGTTATATCTTTTTTTTTATTTCGGTTTTTATTCGCTCACTGTACTAATAAGAAATGTTCAATCATATTGCATTAAATTTATATTATATTATATATTGATAAAATGTAATGTGTTGATCAAATAGCCTTTTTATAAGGAAATTAATTTGTTAAGGAATCCAGTTGTTATTCTAATTCATTGCAGAGATGTAAAATCATTATTTTGTTTTTTTAACGCAAAGGAGAAGCTACTTATTTACGCTTAATACGCTTAGAAATTTTAAGAGTTTTAGTGAAGAAATAAGTATATAACCCTTAGAAAACTGAATGAATGAACAATAGACATTGAGTGAAACGCACCCTAGCGCTTCCTAGTAGTCTGCAGCTCGAACTAAATTTTTCAATCACTAACCCCTAAAGGTTACATGGCAGGACAGTAAGGGATGAGAAACGCCTTATGGTGTTTGAAAATAAAGTGCTGCGTAGAATATTCGGGCCGAAAAAGATGAGTCATCAGGAGAATTTAGACGGCTACACAATGCGGAATTGCGTGAGCTTTACCCGGTAAATGTAATCGAGTCTATGGCTGTGCGTCGGTTAAGTCGGTTAAAGTGAAATGGCAAGTCAGTAGTGAACGAATTCCTAAAAGATTGATAAACGCTTTGCCGACTGGAAAACAACCGAGGGGTAGGCCTAGGCGAAGGTGGGAAGATTCAGTGAAAGCAGATCTTGTGAATTTGGGACTGGACGGTGGTAGGTGGATGGAGGTATGTAGGGACCGATTGGTAGTGTCGGCGTCGGGCCTTCGGGTCCGTTAAGCCTTATTGTATTGCATTAACCCGTAAAGGTAGGCTAATCACATGGTGCGAGAGGCTTAAAATTCCAGTCCTCTTCTCTTCAATTTTACACCTCAAAGATAAAAATGGAAAACTTCTTCACGGTTAGGGGTTGTACTGCTACTCGACGACAAAGCTTTCTTGGACCTACGTACAGTCGTTTTTTAGCCTTTTCAGCACGCATACTTTGCTTTATAATATATATTGATTAGAATTCATAAGTAACCCATGTCATAAGAATTAATCTCATCTTCTAGTGTAGATCCTTTACATGTTGCTCATACATTGGTCCTCATTTTAGCCCTAAAGAAGAGCCACATGTTTGGATTGAAGAGTAGGCTCTCTAAATAAAATTATTGTAACGTGAAACAAAACAAAATATAAAAAACATATGATTTAAAAGAGTTCTAGACTCGTTGGAACGAAATAACAGTTGGATCAAACTGTCATAGTACATGTTTGTGACTGCGATGCTCGAGTACCATCTAGGCTGGCCCAGAACCTTGCAATGGGCGGCTGAGTTAGTCTTGTTCTGAAGATTGATCATATGGTTATGTCTGTGTTAAAGAGTCTTTACAAAGTGATACTTTTTGTGGTACTTGTTAATAATGGTGGAGCCAGCCAGCTATTTTCTAGTAATATATTAAATCTAGCATTCCCCGTCGCGGCTTTGCCCGCGAGCCTTTAAAATCAATTCTGTGATCATTATCTTGGTATTGATTTAATATAATATGTTAACTGATGTTAAGGAGATTTAGTAGAATCGGAGGTTCCGGTAGGTGGAATGTTAGAGGGGGAGGTTAGAGTTAAACGACAATTTCGCCATTTAAACCCCTTATGGTTTACATTTTTGAAATTCCTTTCTTAGTGGTAACCTAAAATCTAAATTCCGAACTTCAAGTCTCTATCATTAGTAGTTTTTGCTCTGCATTGATTCTATCAGTCAGGACAAAGCCTCTTATATATATGGAGAAGAGATCGAAATAAACACGCACCATCCCCAATCTTGGGAATCACAGAGTGCATAATTTGATTACCACTAATATTTAAATAATCAGTAGCCATATTTTATGTGAATGTCTATTTTAATAGACTTTCAATTAATTACTTTAATATTTTTAATTAATATTGGATTCTTATTTATGTGAGTTTTTATGGCGTCAAAGATACGCAAATTGTGATTATTTTGCCCAAATATTAAGTGATATAATCAAGTTTATGCCCCCAGGAAATTAAAGTGACATATGTTTTTTTGTAAATAATTATTCAGTTAAATATAATGTTTATCAATTACTTTTGAGGTTATTTAAGAGTAATCATATTGTTCTTAAAAAGTAACCGTTGCCATGGGAAAAATAACTGAAGGTAGGCTTCTGAAACAGACCCGAAATGGTTTTATATTTTGATAATCGCATTTACTGGAAGTGCAACAAAAGAAGTTGTAGAAAAAATATTTCGTTAAGGACAGATAGTTGGTTCGATGGGTCTAAATTACAATTCGAAAATGCTGTGCTTTTTATTTATTCATGGTGTGAGGAATTAACTAGTATAAAATATTGTTCTAAGCATTTAGGCATGTCTCAACCAACAACAGTTGATTGGAACAATTATTTAAGAGAAGTTTGTGTTTGGAAGATGGAGAAAACTCAAGTATGCATTGGTGGGGATAACAAATTTGTAGAAATAGATGAAAGTTTATTTACAAAAAGAAAATATAATGTAGGACGTCTTCTTCCACAACAATGGGTTTTTGGAGGGATTTGTCGATAAACAAATGAATGTATTTTGGAATTAGTTAAAGACAGATCGGAATCTACTTTATTAGAAGTAATAAAAAGGAGGATCCATCCTGTGAGTACAGTGGTATCCGATTGCTGGAAAGGATACAAAAACCTATATAAAGTGGTTTACAAACACCAAACTGTAAACCATAGATATAATTTCGTAGACCCAAAAACATTGTCAAATACACAACGGATAGAAAGATTATGGGGTTCTGCCAAATGGGGAAACAAACGAAGAAGAGGTACTAATCGAAATTTTCTAGCTTCGTATTTGGCCGAGTTTATGTGGCGCACTCAAATAAAAGAAAAAGACCCATTTTCTCAAATTTTGGTAGATATTAAAGAGTTTTGGTTAGAAATTAATAATAAATAGATTTGTTTATATACAAACATGTGTTTTTTTATGATTATTTTAATATATTACTAGAAAATAGCAGGCTCCACCATTATTAACATGTACCCTTTTTGTAACCTGTTTAATTATTTCCGTTCAATAAAAATTACTTCAACTCACAAATCGTTACAGTATGTTTAGACTGAAAACCCTGATTATTTATCACCCTATCTTAAAATAAAAAACAGTTGACTATTAAACACCTTTTTATTTGATATATATATATATATATATATATATATATATATATTTTTTTATATATATATATATATAAATATATATAAAATAAGCTATAGTCATGGCATATCTAATTTTTTTTTTTTTAATACGTCAATCTATTAAAATATTTAAAATCTTTTAAAAATTAAATAAAAATCTTATGAATAAATAAAATTATTTAGTTATAAAAAAATTGTATTATAAGAAACATATTTAAAGCATTTTATTTTTTTTTGTCTAAAACATATCGAATATAAATCAGTACAGTTCAAGTAAAGCTTTTACGGACAAATGTTTTTTTTTTTTTTTTTTTTTTTTTTTTTTTTTTTTTTTAAAGAAACACACGATTGCATTCTATATCTTTTTCTATCTTGATTCAATATGCCAGATTAATAAATTGCAATTAGCTACCTTTGTTAATTTTTACCCTGTCTTAGTTTTCTTATCGATGAAAACTACCAATAGATTAGTTTTAAATCCATTTAAAAAAAAATAAAATAAAATAAACATATACACAGTAGGTTATCAATAATAAAAATATTATGAAGAAAAAATAAAATTGTTATGGGTAAGTAGGTATTAAGGGCAAGATGCAAGGTATAGATATGTAATTCTATATTATTTATTGAAAGATATTTTTCTTTTAATAATAATTTGTCAATGAAAGATTTATCCCATTAAAATTTTTAAAAACTTATACAATTAGATGGGACCAAATAAGAGCATGAAGAAAAAATTAAATGAACATTTGTTAAAAGTTTCCCAAACCTACTTCTGGGCGCGGTCTGTTTTGGGAGGTTATGTTATTGTGATTTAATGGGACTCTCATCGCGTTTTTTAAGTTGAAAAAGTAGTTTGATCAGCTTTACTACATCCCAGCTTCCTACGTTCACTCTTCAGAGAGACCAAAATCCCCAAAAGGGTCCTTTCCAGTGGAGATCATGACCACACTAAACAGCGTTATGTTGGCAGTACTGAATATTTTTTAATATTATGAGGGTTTAACTTTTTTGGGGGGCCTTGACATTAATAGTTTAACGCATAGGTTCTCAAGCTTTTTATTTCTCAGTGTAACACTAATCCACGCCCCCTTTTAATAACACTTTTACTTTTACTGACAATTCTTTTATAATGATCAATGTTTGTTTGGAAAAATAATTCACTACATTTATTTTTCCAAACAAATGTTAATATTTTTTTGAGGCTTTTTTTTAAGAAGCCTCACTTCTTTGAGAACCCCTGGTTTAACAAGATTCCTCACTAATATACCAATAATCTCTGTATATGACTACTGACCTTCTTTTGGAAGAGAACCTTGAACTTTATTATTAGAAAAAGAAATATTCCATACATTGAATACAATTCTATACCATTGATAATGAAAAGATATAAAATTATTTTTCAAAAATGCTGTTAAGCTTACGATCGTAAGAACCCTTTCCTTTCACCGTGGCAGAAATTTCCCCAAAAATAACACAGCGCTTTTCAGAAGGGACAAAAGTTGCAGACGATGTATTCTAAGCTATATAAATTACTTAATTATTTTTAAAATAATCATAACAAAAATTTTATATCAACTCCCTCACCTTTTTTTTTTTTTTTTTTTTTTTAGAACGATTTAAATTTATTGTACATAAAAGAAACACAGGTATTTATTCCAACTGGCAAACTTATCTGTTATAAGATTACGTTCTGTACAGAAGAAGTGTTGGAGTTAGTAGAATGAATTTTTATTCATCCATGCTTAGAATTTTGGCTAGAAAAAAATTTCGTGAACCTTTTAATCGATTTTGTTTTTTCTTTTTCACTCTGATATTCATAGAACGTCTCCCTCCCTTCAAGCTTTAGTCTTTTTCACTACCAGAAATTATATTTAGTCGATTTCTGTTCAAACGTAACAGTAAAGTTTTTAGTTCCAATTGGATATGTACGTATTTCGATATTTTACGCCTTCTGAACCGACACTGCTTTAGAATATACCAATTCTTCTACTACCTATAGCTGTCCGTTATTAAATGTTAAACTGTACTTCTATATATTTGATTTTTATTTCTTACCTATTCGCTAAATAGAGGTTCGACTGTATACGTATATATCACATAGACAGTAAAATGTTTTCGCTCTGTTATCATGAGCTTAATATTTCAATTAAAGATGCATAAGTCAGATTCCTGATACGTACAGAAAAAATGTATAATGTTAAAGACCAGAAGTTATACGTCAATTACTTTTCGATTGACGATTTATTTTTTACTTATTGGTAACCTACTATATACATTTATAAGTTAAGCTAACATTTTTATGATTTCTTTTCAAATTAATATTTTATTTTAATCCCTAATCCTTTTATATAGAATTAACATGCAAATTGATACAAGCAGCTCTAAACATGAGGACATATACATTTATATATAAACATATATAATACAACATATATATAAATATAGCAGTATTAAGTTTAATAGGGATTCTTAAAAAGAGGACCTCATAGCTTACCGTAACTGTTCATAATCGAACAGTAAATATCTACTGTGAGAGATTTCTCCTCAGTTTAAATGTATATTACAATTTTTTTTTTCTTTCAATTTTATTACGTATTCTTATTATCTTCTAATAATTGTTGTTCTACATTCTTCGGTACCAAAGTATTGTAGATATATATCTAGAACAACATCAGAAATATATAAATTAATTTTTTTTAAATTACTTGAACAAGATATTTATTACAAATAAAACCTAAGAGATGGTTGGGAATACGGTGAGAAATATAATAATAATAATTTTTTACTGTTTTCGTGAGTGAAGATAATAACCTTTTCATTACGAAAAAAAAGTCATCCATCCTTTTTTTTTTTTTTTTAAGGCTTAATTTAATCTTTTTTTTCGCATTTAAATCTAAAGTGGCCCCTCCAACCATAATTTAAACCCTTTACTCTATTTATTTAGTGAAATTTTAATTTAAAAATCAGTGCGGGGTGGCAGTCAAAAAAACTAAAAATATTTTATTTTATAGCACGTTTCGATCAAACAATGCAGTTCTTAGACTGCAATAGAAATGTGAATAGGTAAATAATGATGGGGATAAAAAAATAATACTAACCAGATAACAAAAGGAGATCTATAAACATATTATAATATACACTAACGAGAAACGTAATATGGTTAATAAAACTAATATTGATTCTGTGATATAATGGGGCAAATACATTTTAACAGGGGATGTTGTATTACAATAGTAATTTATGAGCTAATATGAAGGCAGAAAGAAAACAGAAATGTTGGGATCATGGATAATGTTTTATATAATGGCTTACTATAAAAGGTAAAATATTCGTCTTATTATTTCAAATACAATGTCAACAATCTGCAGATTTAACTTTTTATAGTGAGCCCCCCCCCCCCCCCCCCCGCCGAAATACAAAATGATTTTTTTTTTTCAAAAACACTGTCCCCGAAAACATCAAATTGGACCCCCGTTTGAAAGAAATCCAAAACTCTAACTTTCTTCTATGTCCTCCCCCCCCCCCCCCCCCACCACTGAAATACAAAATGAATATTTTTTTCAAAAACACTGTCCCCCACAGTGGCGGTCCCAGGGGGGGGGGATATGGGAGATCAACCCCCTCCCGAAATTTCAACGAAAAAAAAATTAGTGGGATGAATTAAAAAAATTAATTACGCATCTAACTTTTACGAGTTTTCTAGGGAAGTTTAGTTTAATTTTGACTAGAATTTTTTTATACAGAATTTTGTATATGAACTTAATGTGTAAGCATAAGCAAATAAAGTGTGCTATTTTTACGCTGTTTTTTTTTTTTCATATCGACCAATCCCCCCCCGAAATTTTTTTCTGGAACCGCGCCTGGTCCCCCATAACATGAAATTGGACCCCCATGCGAAAGAAATCCAAAAATGTTACGATCTTCAATAATAGAGTTTTTCAAGGGTGATGGAAATGGAAACGGTTACAATTGAAATAGATTGGGTGACGATTGAGAGGAAGGGGTTGCATTTGATTTGGAAAGGGTTACGTTTGAATTGGAAAGGGTTTCTTGTGACTTGGAAAGGGTTACAGTTGAATTGAAAAGGGTTACAGTTGACTTGGAAAGTGTTCAAATAGACTTGGAAATGCTATATCTCAGAATCAATATAATTAATTTCATTAAACATATTACCTTTCTTGTTAGTATATATATGTTAATATGTTTATAGATCTCCTTTTGTTATCTGGTTAGTTTAAAATTTTTTTCCTAATCATTATTTAGCCTATAGTCAAGATACTATATTTATAATATTTTTGTCTGTGTCTTGTTTATTTGGATCTGAAGAAGTCCTGCATCGTTGGGTCAAAACGAAGCCTACAATAAAATATTTTAAAACTATATTTACATTTTTTGACTGATACCCCATACTAATTCTTGATTTGGTTGAATATATGATCGACTATAAATTATCCAATATTTTTTTTTACATTTTCATTATATTCATCCCATGCATAGGCAAACAGATTGAGAGAGAACCCTGGGTGCATAAAGCTCAGATCACGAAAGTAAAGCCTTCTGAACATTTGAAGTATCATTATAGTACTCGCACCAAATTATTCTTGTTCCATGTAAAAAAAACAAACAAAGAAACATTGAATATGGTCTTAAACTTCTCTTAAAACACATAACAGCAAAATTAATTACATTTGTATTTCTTGCCATATTGCCAACCATCATATAAACGATTTAATTAACGATCGACTTTAAAATCCAGTTTTAATTAAACCTTTACATTACTTTGAGTAGAAGAAATGTCAGTTTTTAAATAATTTGAATTTGAATTTTTAAGGAGTTAAAATTATTATGCTTATCATGTTTCCAAGTTTATAAAAGGTTATAATTTTTCTATGGCAATGGCCCAAAAGTGTCTCTAGGAAAAAATAAAATAAAGAATATACCACTACTCCCTTATTGGCACAAATTTATAAAGGGCAGAATCATATACAGTGATAAAAACATGAGGGAATAAATGATTAGCCCGATAAATATTGGAGCAAAATGTTTGCCAAATATCTAGGCTGTAGAAAGTATCTAATGAAGTGGATAAGGGATAAAGTCCCCCCTACGTTAACTGAATTTTGAAGAAATCTTTGCTGCCACATCACAGAGGTACGCCTATCTCAAAACCTAATTTCAGTTTTGTACAACAAAGAGTTACTGAACTAGTCTGTTCAAACAAACACATTTCGAGGAAATTGCTTATTTGGATTCAGGGGGCCCCTAAAGCCTAGATTTCCACTGAAAACAGGAAATCGAAATTTTTCACGATCACAATACTTTCCCTTACTATATATTTCATATACAGGTTGGTGTGGGTGGCGGGAATCACGAGTAGGCTAATGCATTAGGTAATACATTCTGCACCCTGAGTAGGCTAATGCATTAGGTAATACATTCTGCACCCTAACACCACGTGATTGATTTTTGGTTGGCCCCTTAAACCTAATGAAACCTTTGGCCGTGCAGTGTGGCCTTCATATAAACAATTGTATAGCTTGCCGGAGCACAGACAGCCTGGAGGGGGTAGCCCAAACCTCACGATGCTGGAAGCCGTCAGCTCTCTCGGGTTCAAAGACAGTAACAAACTGGTCTAGGTCAAAGGATTATGGCAGCTCAGAGTCAGCAGGCCCCGAGGACCTATATTTCTTTCCCTGAAGCATACCGTCCTCGTACCAAACCTTACTGACATCCTAGAAAACCACATGATTGATAATACAATGATAACCAGTTCAAAACCCGGAGCCAGTGGACATTTAACACTCGACAATAATTCCCCATACTCTCCTCCTGCCTGGAAAACCCTGTATAGCCTAAAAAGTAAGGAAGGGAATGACCAAAAAAAAACAAAAACAAATATATATATATAAACATAACTACTAGTAGGATAGTATTTTTTATTGTTTATTTTATTATTGTTGGATAGCCAATACAGCATAGTGCCCTAGAAAAGCTCCCGTCTGATAGAGTGAAAAGCATTTAACTCAGCCGCAAATGGGCGAGGAGCGTGAATTACAACCCTGGCATGAACGCGCTAAGGAAGTGAAAGTAAAAATATGGGATATACATCCTGTTTTAGGATATTTAAAATCCTATAAAAAAAATAATAAAAAAAATGAACTAAATAATCTGCAAAGGTATCAGAGATATTAGCCTCGAACATTGAGCATGGGGCAATCTGTTTATAAAAAATAAAGAAAAAGTTTAAGTTTAAAAAAAAAAAAAGTAAAGATAATTAATTCATTAATATTTAAAAATCTATTAAATGAATTTGATTACATAAAAAACTGACATTTCATGAACTGCATGAAAACAGACATATTTGGATTTCTCTTTATCTTGTAATTTAGTAGGCAGATTATATGATTAATGACACATTAGCAAAGTAACTTCCTTTTTATTTTTCTTTATTTTCTTACAACTTTACTTCTTTGACGTTTCGGAAATAGAATAATACAATAAGACAAGTATGAGTTAATACAAAAGGATGCATTAACAGTGAATTTGGAAATTTGACATAATGATAATGTTATTATATTACTTAATAAAATGACATGAATAAAATTAAGATGGCATTCAATCATATGATTGAGAAATAAATGTTCCGAGAATGGGGACACAACTCCGAAAGTCAACAGAATAAAAGAAAATAAAGACAAATAATAAAGAAGATATACTGCTAATATTTCATCACACAGATTTTTTTACAAACCAGAAACTGGATAATAATAACATTAAAAAAAAAAAGTAAGATAATTTTTTAAGTCCTCATGTTTATAGCTGTAAAATTAGCATTTTTATCCATAATATTCTATGGATAAAATATAGATGAAAAGACAAAACAAAAACTTACAGAGTAAACCAATTCGAAAACTCCAAACCCTATTGTTTACATTTAAATAATAAAACAATTCATTCCAAGCATAAATACTATCGTTAGTCAGAAGTAAGTAGCACATATCACAAAAGCAATGCAATTGTGAATCAATTTGTCCAGCATATTCAACTTTCAGATTTCAAAAATAATTTAAAAATTACTATAAGCAATATATAACCCCAAAAATGTATTGTTGATAGAGTGATTTTCCACATTACATTAAATTTTCTTATTTCATTAATTATTTAGTCTTCATTGTTAGAAATTTACCCTAACCTAACCTGTCAACAGAGACTTGCATTCCATGCATACAGTGTGATTGATGTGGCATTTGCACACCTGCCGCCAGTACATGTCGCTACTATATAATAAGTTAGTTGTTACTATTTAATAGTAAAAATTCAGGACTTTGTCCGAAATTTGATCGTGATCCTATCTCTTACTATAACGATCATAAAACTACCCAATTATTTATGAAAAAATATCAATCAGGAATCTTTGCTTGTCTCAGTAAAAGAATTAAGGATATAATTTTCAAAAAACATATTTCTTTTTTTTTGTACTTAAAACACCTAAATAAAAAAAATCTCAATAGAAATTCTGAGTTTTTTATATTTCAAAATTCATCTAGGAAAATAATGGTACGTTTTCTCAGAATTTTATAACTTTTATACTAATAATTAAAAAATTCCAGAATTCTTCCTGACCTAAATAATGTGTTTCATAGCAATTTTTTAAACAAAATATAAGATTTATTAAAAGTTAAAAAAAATGTTAATAATAAATCAACTGAAACAAAAGAAAGAGTAATTAAATTTAGAACTCAAACCCGACTCAAGTATACTCAGCTTTTGATTTTTTTTTTATAATAACGAATCACCATTTTTATCACTCAGAGGCTGATTTGAAATGATCTGCAAGTTTATTCCTACAATTAATTATTAATACAGTAAAAAAGTTATGCCAAGATCACAAAATTAAACAAACAAAAAAAAAATTAAAAATGTATCAAAATATAAAGAACAAAATAAGCTTGAAAATACAATTTTTACCTTAGAGTTTATTGCCAATGATAGTCTATAGTCAAAAATATTGAGTATAAAAGCAACTCAAGTTACTTAAGGAAGGAGATGGCTCGATATCAGTTCAAAAATTTAAAAATACATATAGATTATTGGTATAAAGATTTATACTTTATAGATTAATATTTACATAAGATAAATATTCATGTAATCTTATGAAGACCCCACGCTAAGAACGTGTTCAGTCCATTTGTTGTGAATATTGTATTATAGTGCATTATAGTAAACCATTTCGTATAACACAAATCTGTGTAGTTTACACGAAAACAGCGGGTTCAGTCCTTTAGATATTTACAATTCTTTTTTGGGGGCACACGCAATTACAATTCTTTTTTGGGGGCACACGCAATTACAATTCTTTTTTAGTCATTGATTCTTATTGGACTAAGAAATAATGTATTGTATTTTTATTAACATTACCATTATTTAAAAATATATTGGGTATACACTATTTTTTCCCCGTTGGCTTAGAGTTACTAGGTTGTGTTCTATACAAGATTTAACCTATCTTTTAGCTCTCCTGTAAAATTTGCAAAATGTGACTGAACACGTTCTTAGCGTGGGATCTTCATATAATTATCATAAATACAGATTATTTATTGACTTCCTAACTTCTTTTATGAAAAAAAACAAAACAAGTGTCAACAAATAATCATTACACTATATAAAATAAAAATCCCTTATTAGGCCCTCAAGAGTGATGGCTTCTGATAAAAAAAAATTATTAAATGAAAGGAAATTTCGCGAAGACATAAAAAATCGAAAATTAAATTTGTAAATTTTCATAGATAAAAAATTACTGAAAATATTAGGTTTAAAAGTCAAAGTATCAGAATGTGACAAATTTTGAGAAGAATTCTTATAGAGCTACAATAGGTTTTGCATTTTTAAATGTTCGCTTTATCCACATTTTTGGAGGGATTTTTTGAGGCCTATTAAGCAATATTTAACAAATAAATTTAATCTTTTGTTTTTTGTAAATTTATTTGTTTGTTTTTTTAAAAATGTATTATTGTCCTCCTTAAATGATTAAATGGGTTCGAGTTAAATGCACATATACATGCAAAAGGTACAATTAATAAATTATATTAATTAATAATTATATTAATAAATTAATAATATAAGAATTCGAGTATTCCTAACCACCAGATTGTTATTTTTTTTTGTTATTTCAAGAAAAATGTATTTAAATAACCAAAGAGGATATATTTTATAATGATTTGATGATGATTTTAAATAATATGACTCCATAGATAAAACAACAAATTGTAATATAACATGATTTATTAAATTGACGAAAGTGAATAGAAGGTTTAATAAATTTTATCTATTAAAATCAACTTTACTATAATTATCACCTAACTTTATTATAATCCAATGATGATTAATTAAATAGAATTAATTAATTATTTGTTAAATATTGCCCTTTTAAAACCCCTCCAAAAATGTGGATAAAGCCGACATCGGATCTCGGGAACTCTCGGTAAACCTGAACTGAACTGCAGAGATTGGTTAGGGTGTGATCGAAACAACTTGTTATTTACTGACACCTGCCACCATCTTGCAGCTGCTATACCGAAAATTTAACTTTTACTTAAACAAAATAGCAATAAATAAATACATTGCTTAATTCAGCAATGATATGTGATGAATTAACTTTCTTGATTATATTGTATAGTATTATATGAATGTTTATAGCTTTTACTTGAAATTTATTTAAAAAAAAAAATGTATCTCATGTGAGACTTAATTCGACTGTATACTAGCCCAATTAATGAATTATTATATCGTCGTCACCATGCTGAAGTAACGAATATGCATAGGTTTTTAATTGCACATTCGTTCCTTTAAATCTATATTTATAAATACAACCTATATTTATAAATTAAAGAGTTTACACTAGACCTGGCCTTGAATCCTAGAGATGAGACACTTCACTCTCGTCCTTCAACTTTTTTCGTAGCTTGAAGTATCAACTGTTAATATATAATCTATATTTATCTTTACATTTATTGACAGATATACGGGCCATTTCCGCCTGGATTAATCATACAGATTAACCATCTAAACATTTAATAGTAACTTAAGTTACATCCTACTTAGCTTATGTTACTTCTATACTCGGTGGTCAAAAATGAATGCGGCAAGAAAGGAATGTGAGGGTGTTTTTTCATATGATTTTTAAGGGCAGATTTATGCTTCGTACAATAATCACAAAAAGAACACTTTAATGGTTTTACCTCACTATGCTTCATCATGTGCGACTTTAGACTACTTGCGCTAGCTGTCCTATAATCACATTGCGGACAACCATACTGCAAGATCCCGTTGTGCTTGCTTAGGTGAAGTTTTAAAGCGTTTTTGTGTTTTGTGCAATAATCACAAAAAGGGCATTTGAGCGGCTTAATATCGCTGTGCTTCAGCATGTGGGACTTGAGGCTGCTCGAGCTGGCTGTTCTGTATTCACACTGCGGGCAAGAATACTGGTATATACCTGTATGTTTGCTCAAATGAAGTTTCAGAGCACTGTTATGCTTGGTACTGTAGTCGCAATATGAACATTTCAAAGGCTTTTCATCAGTATGTTTCAACATATGTGATTTCAGGCTACTCGTGAGAGAAGTGAAATAATCACACTTATCACACGGTAGCTGCCTTTCAGGTTTGTGCTTCTTAAGGTGAGTTTTCAAAACTGTGTTATTTATGCTACTGTAGTCGCAATAGAAACACTCGACTTTTTCTTTCTGAGGATCGTTAGAAGTAGAACTACTTGAAGGGCGAGTATGAAGGCAGTGAAATGTCGGGGATTCGATTCCACTCCCGTCTTTGTTCGGATCGTCAGATTTAACAGGAATGGGGGTATTCTTCTGCGATTCGTGCCCATGCGGGCATTCTACAGCTGGGCCTGGTTCATGGCCGGTCTGCTTCGGAGGGGTTTTCCTTACTGGCGGGGTGTAGAGAGAAGTTAGATGAGCGGGGTCAGCATTGAACCCCATCTGTTCCTTCAGTTGGTACTTCAATCCCTGCAAGTAGCTAGTGGGGTAGTTGCAATAATAAGACTGGAACATATCGAGGGCGTCGTAAGGGCCTTGAGCTTGAGTGGACTTGGAATAAACTTCTTTCTCCATTTTCCTAAAATATTAGAAAAAAAAAATCAATAATTATCAATCCCAATCATAGTAACATATAACTATAGGACATAATATAAAAAAACTACAGCATTAGAATAAAGCACACTATTCTTTTTACACAGGTTTTTCTAACTTGAATCATTTTAAATATAGGATAAAATGATATATTCTTCTTCTAAACAAGTAACTCAATGAATTGGAAAGTATCTATGATGAAAAAAATATCTTGTATACAGTAAACTCCTGACTATCCGCTGGCAGAGTATCCACTTTGCGGATTACCACTGTCTTTCTAGAATTTTTTTTTTTATTCTAGCGGTAGATGAGTTAAATGTTACGACGAAAGACACGAACGAAAAATTTTTTATTAAACAAGCAATTTCTGTTTATTTACATTTCTACAATCGCGTATACACTTTCCCGTGAGGTGAAACATGAACTAGCCTCTAACTGAGAAAAATAAAAATTCGGTTTCCCACACAAAAACAGAAATTGCTAGTTTAATAATTAAATAGTTAACTTATAATTAGAAAAAAAGTTCGTTTACTCATGTGTACCCGCCGTATAATACCCGAAAAGTGCATGAGTCACCACCACTCTCAGAACAGACCGTTTGTTTACTAAAGTGACCCAGCCAATAAGTGTAATACCCAAAGACTGAAAACTTTATAAATTACATAATTCTTTATATGTATGTATGTAATATCTATAAATAAACATTTTACTTTAATTTGAATTGTTTTGTTGACCTTTTGAAAATTTTGCGAATATCCGTGGAATTGGTTTATCCGCGGTTGCCGTGCTACCCAATACCACAGAAAATCAGGAGTCTGCTGTACTATTAAATAAAGTTGTCAAATTGGATGCCAAAAATATATAAAAACCAAGTCTGGTTTCAATAGATCATTTTTTCATTAAGGCTTTATTGAAACTAGAGACAATTACAAGAGCTAGTAAATATTTGCAGAAGTAATTAATAGAAATCGGAATAGAATGATGAGAAAATAAAACATGAAAAAAAAAAATTATAACAAACGGCTTATTGAACTCAAAATTTTGATGGTGACACCTCCAATTGCCCCTTACATGCAGTAAAACTCGTCTATTTATCCAAAAATTTGCTTAAGTTCTGATTAATGTAGAAGAAACTGGTGTAATAAAGTGCTTATTTGAAGGAAAAGACAATTTTTTTAAATGAATAGGTTTATTTATTTATTTATTTTTTAATTAAACTATAATTTCTTTAAAAAACAATTTGATGTAATATCTACATGAACATGATTCTGTTATCTTGAAAAGTTCGAATTCTCTTATTTGAAGATTTGTTTTGTTTTTAGAACAAGATTTTGTGGACATACTTTTCTTTTTTTTCTTCTTTTTTCCAATAATGACCTATCGCAACCAGGAAAAAAACATGATCCTTAAAATTAATTGTATTAACTTACTTCAATGTAATATTACCATTCAGTCAATAATAAATAAATATACTGTTAGAATTATTTTTATAGGCTAAGCTTGTAGGTAGAAGTTATATTTTAAATTATATTTAATAGATAATCAATTGAAAATTCTTAAAAATTATAAAATAAAAAAGATGAATATAGAGAATGCAGATGTGAAGATTTCGGTTATATAAATTTTTGTTCACCAAAAATCTAAAAATTTAATTGTTTTTTCAATAAGATAAAAAATATGAAACCAATGGGTATGATAAAACATTAATAGTCGACTTATTATTTAGGTTTTATTAAAATTTGTTGTAAAATTAAAGACGTACATTAATAAATAAATTTTAATTAGAGAGACAACATGCCACCTAAATGCTATTTGTGACGTTTCTTGAGGGTTAAAAATTAATTAGAAAAACAAATAGATGAGTGATAAATTAAAACAAAGTTTAATAAAAAAAAAATTGTATGCTTTATAGATAATAAATTGATGATAAGAAATAAATGAAACTTTAATTTTTTGTTTTCTAAATCCTTATTAAGATAAATAATTGTATAATAACTAAACAATATTAACAAATTGGACCCTCGAAATATACAGTTCACAAAATAAAATAGACTATTGATACTGAATACAAAAAATCTACTAAATCGGTGAGAAAAAACTCAGCCATTCCGCCAATAAACACTAAGTAATTAATATTTAAACTAAATTAAATCAATTATTAGTTTAGCATGTTTTATAAATGATTTATGTTATAATAAAATACTATAATGCAAAGAATCTTTTTCTGATGTGTTACATAATCTATAGCTATCCAAAATATTCAATTTAACAAAATATATAGTCAATTAAATTTGATATAAAATTATAAAACTTAAATATTGGCGAAATATAAAATAACTTCAAATCATCTTTATGCACTGTTAAGTTAGTAAAGAACCGATCGAACTGATAACACCACACTATAGTAAATTTATATGTAATTTTTGTTAAAAGGTAAACATTATATTTTAAAAACTTACAGGTATATTTAAAGTACTAATAAAATCCAACTTACATAAAGTTAAATGCTTCTAATAAAGTAGAGGTCCTTTTCTGTTATCACATCCTCATATTTTCATTAAAATTGTTTATTCTGCCCTTCTTCCAGTAACTTTCTTAATATAATATTTTGGTGGGTTCCATATTTAGTTTAGTTCACTTTTGACTAAATTAAGTATATAATATCTCCAAGTCATATCTGACTAACAGCCTGTAAACAAACATGTAAATTCTGTAAACACAACAAACCTTCTAAACCATCAGAGAAACTTAGGCATCATTTAGCTGCAGAGGAACTTTCATCAGAGGCAGTAAAAAAAACGATGAGAAATATTGACCCTTTTCTGTAGTTATAAAAAAAATATATTTATCCAAGGGCAATCACATAGGATCACAATAAACTTGAAAGATGTGTTTCATGGTTTTAATCACTTTCAATAAAACTTTGAAAGCATAATATCAACCGTCCATAATACAAAACACGAATGACGTTGCCCCAGCCTTTGTTCGCGATCCACTATTTTTTATAAATCAGCTTCCAACGGGGGCACCATCTTTTAGAAGTTTTGTGTTCTGGCTGCCTTTCCCGCCAGATAGAGAAAAAAAATTGAAATGCCTCCTACCCCAAAAATTTTTATTGTAATAATTAAAAGTTGAAAACCGATTCATATTTGTACTCCCACGTCTTCTTAAAACTCAGCAATACGAGAAATATCAAAATCTTTACTTGAAAAAGGTGAACAAACTAAAATTAAATAGGTTATTTGGAATCTGTTCGATGCGGGTGTAGTATTGAATGGCTGACCATTTTTTATGGAGTCATAAGCCTCTTAATATTATATTTTATATTTATTGAAATAATACTTTTGAAAAAGTTTCAAACACGTATTATTCATTAGAAAATAAAGATTTTTGTATGACCTCAATCGTTTGTTTCACATTAAACCGAAATGGATGGCATCATTAAACAGTAATTTTCTTATCTGTTTCCTTTATCGTTGAATGTAAAATTACTTCCATGTTAATGAGATAGCTTGAAAATGCAATGTATAAATACTGGTTTCAATAAAGCTGAAATTTATTTCAAGTTGTTGCAACAATCGATCATGGAAATCCTAAAACTGTTATTAGCGGTTATTTTTGTCGTTCCAGCTTGTGTAAGATTGATTATCGTTAATAATGATTTAAATATAACTAACAATTTTTCAGTAGTATAGAAAATTACTTTTCATATACGTTTAATCATAAATAAACTTTTAAATGAAGGGGGGGGGCGGATTAACACACTTTAAATATGGCGGGTATTTTATTTTAAGTAAAGCATCAGGCATGATTCTTTCAACTTTTTATTAATACTAATTGTCTAATTTAATTTACATCTTTAGAATTACTTCATTATTTGAACAAATAAAAAGTACATAAAACTTATAATCATTTTATAATAATTAAGAATTCCAAGAGTGAGGAACAATCTTCTTGAACACAGACATAATCAATTATTATCAACATAATTATTACTTTAACTAAATCAAACTGAAATATTTTAGAATAGATAAGATTCTAATTTTTAAAAAATGAAATAATGGGATTAATTCACAATACCCAACATTTTTATTTATAATTCCATTATTTGCTAATTAATAACTTCATTAATCTCAATTTAATGTTCAAGAAGGGTATAACAAATACCCAATTACTATTATACAATTTACTTTTATATTAATACATGACTTGTGAAAGTAAATATCACTTTATTTTTAATTTTTATTCATATACTTTCCTTGGTAGTTATTTTATAAATATTTTAATATAGATCCTAATGAACAAATTTAATTTTTTGATTGTTTGTACTTTTAGTTTGCAGATAATAAAAAAACTGATGCTAAACTGATTAGTAAAATAATGAAAAATGTTGGAGAGTGTGCAACAGATTCTAGTATCGACTTTGGTAATTTGAGATAAATAACTACATTATAATTTTAAAATTGTAATGTGAATAACAGTAATTTTCATTTTATTATTAGATATTTTTATTATTGGTCCAGTATGATGCTTTGGATATTTAAGTTTATTTTGAAAAATCTTAACTTTAAAATAACATAATAATAATAAATTATTTTATTATATACTATACAACTTTGTATAAAATATTTACATTTAAATATGTTTTCATATGTACTGCAAGTTGAAAACTAAGAAATGTTTTTATTCCTCATTTTTTTTTTAAATAATTAGTATGTGACCTGGCCATTTCGATAATTTTTTTTTTCAGATGTTTGTTTTGACATGTTCGAAGCAGATGCCAAACATGATGACCCTAAATACACTCCATGCAAGGTAAGCTTTTTTTCATATAATAATGTTGCTACTAAAGAAGTCTATAGGTCATATAATATTTCGTTCATATAACATTTAGTTCGTATAGTATTTTAAGTTTTCTACAATAATCAAAGAAAGTAACTTATAAGTTTGTTTTTCATATATTTTAGAACATTAAAAATAAATAAATATATTTAACAACCAATAAAAAACCAGTCTAGACAGTCCTCCCAACCATCTGGCCATTAAGGAAACAGCTGTAGATTTTTTTCTTTTTCATTTTTTTTCTCTCTATGCTTCCTTTCCTACATTTTTTCCCACATCTTCCTGGAACTTGTTCTACTTTTAGCTCAAACCAAAATTCTCTTAGAATTTTATGTTTTCATTATTTATGTCACTTCAATAGTTTAAACTTGAACAAAACATTTAATTCTATGTTCGTCTCAACAAATTTTTTATCATTTTACTAATTTAATTTTCTTCATTGTGAAGATCAAATCTTTATATAATAATAATTTTAAATAATTGCTACACTTCCTATTTCGATCTAAATTAATCCTCATTCTCTCTTTCAAACTATTTAGTTTTAAATTTTCTCCTATTTTTTTGAAACACAATTTTTTCTTTCATTAGAAAAATAAGCATGTAAACAATGGGCCTAGTTCAAAATCAATTGACAATATACTATTCGAATTTTTTAGTACAGTAGTATTTGTGAATAGAATTTGCCATCTGTTCGATTTTTTTTTGAGAAATGCCTGTGCAAATACAAATCTGAGATAAATAATTACTTTGTTAAAGATCAACCAAGGTGAAAATATAATTTAAAAAATTAATTTATCATATTAAATTAATCAAAAACCAAATATATAACCTCCAAAGTTAGCAATATAGTAAATACCGTTCAGTTTGGCCAATAAAAGTTCGAACAATTAATCGGATTTGTCATATCCTCTTAACAATATCCAATATAGAATAGCTATATCTAACTGTTGTTACTTTGGACTAGAAAGATATACATATATCAAGAACAACCAAACTATGTCTTAAAAAACGTTAATAAGACCTGAACTAAAATATAGCTCAGTCATGGGTCACAGATGGACAAACAAGGCCTACACTTTTTCGAGACGAATGTATGGACCTACGAAAGTTGGACAGATATACCTCAGATGTAACAAAGAAGTTTATAATATCCTAGATGCACCTGATATAGTAAGGCACATCAGGATTGGCAGGCTTAGGTGAATGGATGGTTTAAAGGAGGATGAACGCAGCGCAAAAACGCCCAGACTAGTGGAAATTATTGGAGGAGGTCAGTGTCCAGTAACAGTCTGTTGAGCCAATGGAAGAAGAATAACTACGTCATTATCATTTACCACTTAAGAGAATAAATGAGTATGAAATAGGAAATTCAGTCTCTAAACCTCGATTTTATTTAATTTGTAACAATCATTTAACAAATGGTGTACCTGCTTCAATATTTAGGGTGGAATCACACCATCGCTCTGCTCTCGGTATGGCAAAATATTCTAAAGAGAAATAGAAAGAGAGTATTCCACTATCGGTACCACTCTGGTCTCGCTCCGCTCTCGGTACGCTCTCGCTCTACCCCATTCACACTATCGCTACGGTCCCGGTCCAGTCTCACTGGCAAAATATTCTAAAGAGGAATAGAAAGAGGGTAATCACAATATTGGTACAGGTCCGGTCTCGCTCTACCCCATTCACACTATCGCTCCGCTCTCCTTAAGTCTTGTCATATTCACATATAATTTTACACCGTTCACGATTGAAGCCATTAATAATCGAAGCCGTCTGTATTTGGATTTTAATCAATAATTAACTTTCAGTTATTAAAGTATTTATCTATTCATCAATTTTATGGCCAAAAAAAGTTCAACTTTTCATTTGTAGAAATAGCTGTTAAGTGTACTTTTCTTGATGAAGAAAATAACATTATCAAAACATATAATAAGAAGAATATATTGCAACACTATGATAATTATTAATAATAATTATAAATTAATTTAATAAATGGTGAAGAAATAATTTAAATTTTTTTCCGAATGTATTCGAATACGCTTGAAATGATTAAAAAAAAAAAAGAAAATAAAACACGAAATTTTGTTGTGAAGCGGTTTTTCCACGAGAAAAATTCATTTTATGTTTGAGATATATTTTGCAATGAATTAATGTAAAAAACGGTCACCGATTTATTTATTGACTACATACTCATTGTTATTATAAAATAACGTTCTATTTGAAACAAATAAAAATGCATTATATTATGAAAAATGTCATATCATTATTAAAGCAAAAAAAATAATTAAAATATGAATCAGGAAAAGAAGAGAACACAATCGTGTTCGACGTAAATTGCAACATTTACTGATTTCAAGTGTAGTCAAATACATGTGGAAAAAAAATTAAATTATTTCAGCATCATTAATTAAATTAATTTATAATTATCATAGTGTTGCAATATATTCTTCTTATTATATGTTTTGATAATATTATCTTCTTTATCAAGAAAAGTACACTTAACAGCTATTTCTACAAATGAAACGTTGAACTTTTTTCTGGCCGTAAAATTGATGAATAAATAAATACTTTATTAATTGAAAGTTAATCATTAATTAAAATCCAAATACAGACGACTTCGATAATTAATGACTTCAATGGCTTCAACCGTTCAAAAGTGAACGGTTTAAAATTATATAATGTGAATATGACAAGACATTAGGAGAGCGGACCGGTAGCGGAGCGATAGTGGGAATGGGGTAGAGCGAGAGCAGAGCGGGAGCGAATCCGATAGTGTGAATAGGCCCTTACTCTACTTAATCGAGTTCTCTTTTATGACTGACCTAATCACTTCTGCCTTAAGCCAGCTGCCTTCTCCTTCAACTGTCCCATCTCTTGTTCTCACTCACTTGGCCTCAAGGCTTCTTTGAAGCAGGTACACTATTTGTTGAATGATTTTTACAAATTAAATAAAATCGAGGTTTAGGGACTGAATTTCCTTTTTCTTCTTATTTTAATTTCTGTACACTTAAAGAAGAAAATTATTTTTCTTTGTATAAATGTTTTTATATGTATGTACTAAAAATTATTACAATTGAATTTTTAGAGATTTTATTCAAGGTATTTATTTTTTAGTCACAATAACATAACCGTTTATTACAGTTATAAATATCATGTTACTAATTTATTTCCTTTTCACAATTTCAGTGTTTAATATCATGTGTTTCGAAAAAGATGAATGTGGTATGGTATATAAATTATTTTTGCATATATTTATTTAAATATTTTTTTTAGCATCTAATATTAAATAATTTATATTAAATTTGCAGATGTCAGAAGATGGAAAATTCAAGGAAGATGAAAGTTTAAAAATCATTAATGACATAAAAACGCCAGGTTATAAAGAAGAAGCATTAAGAGTTTATGAAATATGTAAAAATCGTAAGTTTTAGAAATGTAATTTATTAGATTAGTGAGTTGAATGTAAATGTAAAAACCTGGTGCATATAGATTTATTTCGTATAAGTTTTACCTTGATAAATATACTGGGTGTCCCAGACAGTGTAAAAAAAAAAAAAGTTAATACTGCATGTTAAACGGGGTAGAATGGCACAGAAACGAGATTCCTATCTCAATCTGTTGAGGAGATAGAATTTTTTATTTTTATTTTTAAAATCTCATTTTTTTTCTGAAAAATTACAGTTTTCTTTAGTTTGGTTTAGTGCAGAAACAAAAACGATGATATTTTCTTAATAAGCATAAAATTTTCTAAAATATGAGATGGGTCTAGTCCATTAATCCACTTTCAGTGGGACATTTAATGCACTAAACACAAACTATTTATTAAAACTTAAATTTTTAATAGTTTTGGAAAATTCCTCACTCCCCATTGGAGCATCCTAGAAGCCGTCAAATTTCCTAAAAACTGCGGACTTATATATAAATATTAATATTGATAAATATAAATACATCGTTCAGATTGATTTTTCATTGTCTTTTTTTTTTATTTAAAATGTTTTTCATTTTATTACTATTATTATCATATTATTAAATGTTCATTTCATTTTATTACTTTAATACTTCACAATATTAATTTTTGCTTCCAAAATACAGTATAATCTAGAAGCCTTAATTTTTTTTCTTATACTCTTAAAACCTAAGCACCTTGGATGTGATAAAGGTTGAATTAAAAAACTACGAATTCATATAGTGCTATGATTGTTTAAAAGGTAGCAGCACACTTACAAAATAAAATATCATACATCTCACTTTTAAAAAAAATTGTACATTAGAGAGATAAATATTTATATTTATGTAGATATGGAAGACAACCACTGCCTGGTTAGTGCAAACCCAGTTTACAAATTATATAATTGTTCATTTAATTTTTAAATAAATTCCAAGTCTTAATTCCATCATTTTGATATTTAATTTTTTCAAAAAGTCCAAATGAAAAATGATTGAAACAATAAAATAGGTTAAATGATGATCAGGATTTTCAGTTCGAAAATTTTTTTATTTTCGAAAGCCAACGTTTCGATCCAACTTGTGGATCTTCATCAGGGCTAAAAGAAAACAAATATATGAGTATCTATGCTAGAGGATGACAATAAATGATAATGATATAAAAGATGATAAGCATTATACATGAATATTTAAATAAGAGGCTGGTTAGCAAGATAAAATAGAATCTGATATTCACCTTCTGAGTCAAGGTAGATACAAAGACTGAAGGTAAAATAAGGTAAGAGGTAGTGGTAGGGGGTAGTTTGCCGACTTCAAAGGCTTATGACGGGAAACCCAACGCTTTTGAAGTGAAAGGCTACATGACAACTGAGTGAAGATAAAATATTAAAAACTAACAAAATAGATGGTACTGTATACAAATTGTTATGTCTGGACTCAATAATAATACAAAATTGAGATAATACATAAGGTAACAATGCATAAAAAATTGAAAAATATACAGAAGGAAGTTATACAATACTAAAGATATTAATACAAGAGGTTGTTACGTAAAAAAAAATATTAATTGGTTATAAATAAATAAAACAATCGTAACAAAAAAGGTGGTAGCTCAGTGGAGACGGGCGGGTTCTTAAATGACTAGTGATTAAAAAAATTGAAATAAATTAAGGGGCGCCACGCTATTTATTTTAAGGAAATAGCGAAAACCTAAAGCAATCTGAATAAAAAAAAATAATTTAAATTTAATAAGTGAAGATTACCTTAAAATCTCGGAGAGGGCTGTACATAAAATACAATTTGCAATTTACACTTATGAACTACTTAATGGTAAGTTAAAAAGAAATTGAACAAAACAAATTAAACTCAAATAAAAAAAAAACTTTTAATTAACACTATATTTACACTACGATATTAAAAATAAAATTTACTCACAATTTCTGTAGTCAGGCCTGATCAAAATCTAACTCTATTCACACAACTAGAAACAATTTAAACTTATAACTATACAATAAAAAAAAGCAAGTTTTAACAAAGAAATTAAAAGAAAAATATCTCCAGTCTGTTCTCTTAACTCGCCTGTCTTCTCGTAGCTTTGTTGCCAGTAGCCACTCGGCTGGGCTATTCTCGTCACCGGAATCTCTTCCGTGAACGCCACTATTCTTCAATTATCTGATATTTAGCGGTAGAGACCACAACTACGTTAATCACTAAAACAGTCTCATTTTATCATCACTCGTCGAACGCTAGCGAACATCCCCTCCTGAGACTTTCCGGGATTCTGGTTTCCAAAGTGGGATTCTGAAACAGGAGGTTGCCCACTCAATTTTTCTTCTAGTTCCTCAAATAATAGAAGGCATTTTGAAATTGCTTCTGACTTCCTCTCCATTTCGATGGTGTCTTTCGTTGTTATCCGGTTTAGTCTATTAATCAAATGTTGAAGACCTGTATCGATTTTATCTATATCCCCGGTAGAACCAGAGGGTGGGAGAACAGAAATCTTGTTCTCAACAGTGGCAATTTTCTCTTCACACACGCTTAATTCTTCCGTAGGAGAAAGGTCAACTACCGGAGCAACATATTTTCCTGCACTCTCTAGTTTAAAGACGGTCCGAAGTCTTTTCCTCATATCTTCTACAGTAGATATTCCAACTATCCCCCGAATCCTTAATTCGTATTCAAGCTCGTCCTTTAACAACCTATCGACCTTCATCTTTATGATTTCAAAAGAACCAAATAAAAATTATACTACTTTTTCTTAGCAGATAAAATAAAAAAAATTCAATATTAGGACAAAAAAAATAATTTTATTTAAAAATCACTAAATCAATATTAAATTAAGCATCTATCTAATCACTTATAGTCCCTGTTCGGGCGCCATTTTGTTACGATTGTTTTATTTATTTATAACCAATTAATATTTTTTTTTAACGTAACAAGGTACATCGATAATTGCGGATACCTATGAAATCAAAACTAGGATTTGAGGATGCGGAAGATATTAGAATAAGTGGATGAAATTATATTTTTATCTGTTTTATGATTTACAGGGTTATTTGTTTCCAGATGGATGAAAATGGATCCTGAGAGGAGTCGTTTATCGTGGTTTGATATAGTAGCTAGTATGGAGGGGTTCTCAAATTCAATGGAATGGTTGTGGGCGATGGCATCTTCTGCTAATTTTGACGTAATTTTGTTGGTAAATCCGTTTTTTTAAATAGTTTTAAAAAATAAAATAAAAAAATTATTTAAAAAACCGGATTTACCAACATAAATACAGTATTTTCACGCATAATTCTTCAATTTTGTGTTATTATTGAGTCCAGACATAACAATTTGTATACAGTACCATCTATTTTGTTAGTTTTTAATATTTTATTTTCACCAAGTTGTCATGTAGCCTTTCACTTTAAAGCGTTGGGTTTCGCCGTCATAAACCTTTGAGGTCGGCAAACTATCCCCTACCAATACCTCTTACCTTATTTACCTTCAGTCTTTGTATCTTACCTTGACCCAAAAGGTAAATATCAGATTCTATTATATCTTGCTAACCAGCTACTTATTTAAATATTCATGTATAATGCTTACCATCTTTTATATTGTCATCAGTTCTGTAAAATATTCATTTATTGTCATCCTCTAGCATAGATACTCTTATATTTGTTTTCTTTTAGCCCTGATGAAGATCCACAAGTTGGATCGAAACGGCTTTCGAAAATAAAAAAAATTTTAAACTGAAAATCCTGATCATCATTTAACCTATCGTAAAGATTAACAGTTGACTATCTCTCACCTCTGAAACAATAAAATATTGTACTAAAAGTTTTTTCTATATAACAGAAAGATTATAGAAATCAATCTGGCCTGGGCCCAAATGAAGCATGTATGCTTCTGAACATTAGAGTTTTAGACCAAATGATCAAGTTTTTGATTTAATAGGAATTGATAGGAGTTTATAATGAAGGCCTATAATAAATTGGAATTTAATTTTCAAGCTTGAGCTCTGCAGTATTTTCAGAATATGACAGTGAAATTTTATTCTTCTCAAGTAGAGACAGTTAATATTTCTCTTTATTCAAATAAACGGTTAGGAGAATAGAGAGTAAAGTAAATTGTATTAATTAAAGTTTACATATTGCACTAGGTATATTTTTCCCTATCAGTAAACATTTTGAGCAGCACTTTGCCTCTTCTCGAAACCAGTGGGTTACAATACTAAAGGTCGGATTTAATGGGAATAAAAAATCCTTGGCTATGCCGCCCCTCGGATAGGACGTAAAATGGAGGTCCCAAGCCTGTAATATGTCAAATACTCGTTAAAGATTGCTATCCTAATTATACCTGGATAGGCAAAATTTAGGACTCCCACTGTAGCATCGTCCGATTAGCTTTAGTGGCTTAAAGTGACAAATAAACAACTACAATTCAGGGGGGAGGGATTGCGTAACGGCATTAGGGGGGGTGAGCCTACCAGTCGACAATAAAAAAAATTCCAACTTAGGTAAAAATTTCAATAAATAATAAGTAAAAACACCAAAGGCCTAAGGATGTAGTTTATCTCCCACCCTTTTCCACTTGTTTCTAGAGGAAGCTTTGAAAGAGTGGAAAAGAAAATGTCGGGGTATGGGTATAAAAATAGGGGAGGAAACGTTGTATAGTCTGAACATTGCTGACGATCAAGTGGTGATAGCCTATGAGGAAGATGATCTCAGTTATACGCTAAGGAAGCTTGAAGAGGAATACTCTAAACAGGGTCTAGAGATCAGCAAAGAGAAGACGGAATACATGGCCTTCAAGTGCTCTCTTCAAATATTTGGGAGTACACATAGATAGCAAGGGAACGCTTGAGACCGATATAAAGTAAAAGATTACAAAAGAAAAAAAGGTTATCGGCATGATGAACTCCGTACTGTGGGGCCCAAGGGTTTCGCTGGAAACCAAAAAGAGGATTTTTCACTCGTTTCTTGAAGGTGAAACCCTTTATGTTCGGAGATGTGGGTAGTTGGACCAAGAGAGGCAAAAAGGCTACAGGCTGTAGAAATGGACTTTTGGAGAAGAAACTGCCGCATTTCAAGAATTGAGCGAGTGAAAAACTCGGCTATAAGAGATATCATCAAAGCGGAAACGATAATCCACAAAATTGGGACCAAGCAGCTACAGTGGTATGGTCATGTAAGAAGAAAGGGCCTCGAGAGATGGCCAAAAATGATGTTGGATTTTGTACCGGAAGAGAGAAGGAAAAGAGGCCGCCCAAGGAAAACATGGCTGCAAGGAGTTGAAGAGGTGATGGCAGCGAGAGGCTTGGCGGAGGGAGATTGGGAAGATAGAGAATATTGGAAAAAAAATGTTTTGGGTCTTGGCATATGAACGAAGGTTGTGAAAATCCGAGAAAAAAAAAAAAAAACTAAATTATATTGTAGATTAATTATATTTATTTAATATTTTATTAACAAAAATTTCAATATTTCTTTTTAGCTAACGGAACAAATTGTGAGGCTGGTTTCAACAAGGTGCATTGTGTTATAAAAAATTCAGAAAAAGTAAGTTATGATTATAAATATTATCTTTTATTGATTAAGTTTATATGGTCAAATTTTATTTTATAATCTTTTAACTAAGAAGCAATTGTAAATATTATTGAAGGTTAAATCAGCATTAAATTTATAATATTTAATTCATGATAAATCAAGAAATAATAAAAACAAACTCATATGCTAGGTACGATGTCAGTATAAATTTATAATCTATAGATTAGTAGGTAGAAAATATATAAAGATAATTAATGAACAGAATTACTAATAGATGAAAAGGAGTAAATAAAATGTGAAAGACATATAAAATGATTGGAAGAACGTAATTTCAAAAATATATCTATTGGTTTTTAATTAACAATGTTCCCCTAGATCTTACATAATAATATATTAAAATGACTTGGTGTGATAATACTATTTCTAATAAAATAAATCTTTTTTTTTTTTTTTTACTTTCACTTACCTATATATGAAATATATAGTAAGTGGAAGTATTGCGATCGTGAAAAATTTCGACTTCCGGTTTTCAACGGAAATACACGTTTTGGGGCCCCCTGAGTCCAAATAACCAAGTCCCGCGAAATAGTCTGTGTGTGTGTGTGTGTGTGTGTGTGTGTGTGTGTGTGAACAGACTAGCTCAAAAACTATAAACCGTGCGAACCTGAAATTGGGTATTTAGTGTAGGTATATGCCCGCGATGTGACAGCAAAAATTTCATCAAAATTGCTCAAAGGGAGGGGGTACTTTATTTAATAACTTTTTACGTTTTTTTCGATTTTCTCAAAAACGGCTCTAACGATTTTGATTAAACTGAGTATTTCGTGTATTAATATGCCCTAGATATGACTGTAAAAATTTCATCAAAATTGATTAACCGGAGGGGAGACTTTACTTAATAAATTTTGTATCATTTTCACGCGTTATTTTTATTTACTCAAAAACGGCTTTCACGATTTTGATCAAAGTGGGTATTTGATGTATGTATATGCCACAGATATGATAGCCAACATTTCATCAAAATTGATGAACCGGAGGGGGGACCACAACAACGCATTAATTTCTAATCTAAGTAAGTTGGTAAGTGAAAGTTGTGTGTTGCGCGCATGCACCAGATTTTTTTTTTTGCTTTAAGGCTTGCCATCCAAGTCCTATTTTGCAAATAAGTCTTTTTTAAGTAATCAATGTGAAAAGTCTTATATTATTTGGTCAGCATATATGCAGTCTTAAGTTTTTATGTCTGGATGATTACTGAATCGGTGAAAGAAAACATCCATTTGTACCAACAAAACATCAGAAATATTACTTGGAAAATGGAGGAAGAGTTTTAATCTCAAAAACTACTTAATGACAGTGAAAACCAGGATTTGAAATCAATAATTTTTTTCCCAAAATATCATTAAATAATTATTATTTTTGATTTTTAATTTAAACATCATGATTGATTTATACATAAAAATTTAAATCGATCATTGATGTTTATTGATTTAATTAAAAATAATGATCACACACTGATTGATATAACACACCTTTGTACAAAATCTATGGTGATCTGGTCGAGAACATTCAACCACAAGATTTTTTCCCTTGTCCAATAATTATGTAAAAGTAAGTGATTTGGATTAAAGCTTTCAATAGAAAGTTTAAATTATTTGCTTATACTTATTGAACGAAATATTACATAATAGGAAGAAGCATCATAATTCATTTTACTTTATTTTTTTTACAGGCAAGAAATTTAACAATGCAGCTGGTAAAAACAATGCAAGGGAAAGCTTAAACTAGTCAGTTCACAATAAAATATTTTTATTATATGAAACTAATAAATTATAAAAAATTAATAAATATCAATGTAAACCTTTATAATATTATTATCACACCATTTACAGAAGATGAAACAAAATTTTGTTAGTTCTTGAATAACATTATAGAAAACTATTAGATATACTTTAATATTTATGTCATATTATTACAAAATAAAAAGGTATGACTATTGCTAAGGGAAAAATGATTAAAAAAAACCTTCCCTGAATAATTTTGAAATTATAGTTAGTCATTCATTCAAGTAAAAGGCAGTCATTTCATTCATAACATCCACTCCTTTAAATCTTTGTTTCCAATAATGCCGCAAAAGTTATGATGTACATAACTTTTTTATATATATATAATTTTTTATAATCCTCTCTATTTCAGGTTGTTAATTTTTATTAATTTAAAAATAAATTATATGTTTACTACTTCATTAGATTATATATAAACACTTTGTCCCTTAGGTCTTGGTTTTAATGCTGCATATAAGACAAAAAATATTATCTGGTTCTACACAATACCCATCATCTCTTAAGCTCTTCTATAGAAGTTTTTCTTCCATAACAAAACCTGGATTGTCTCATCTAATCGCACCAATCTGCTTAGGTTTTTATTTTTTTCTCAATTTAAAAAAATCTTAACCATCAAGAACCATTAAAATGAACTTCTTAAAACAAAGCTGTCTATTTGTAAAATAATAATACAGAACAGAAAATTTTATCTGAAATAATATTATTATTTATTAATTGATAACTAAAATTAATTCAATCTTTATTCGTGGGTAACCACTTTTTTTTAAATTAATTGTAAATATTTTATTTTTGAAGAGAAAAGATTGGGCTCCGCCGGGAGTCGACCCGGGTCTCCCACATGACGTGCGCGGTATGTTAAACACTACACCACAGAGCTCGCTTCCAAATGGAGCCAATCCTTCCTCTTCACTGACACCTCTCCCGTTACTACGTTACTCACCGTCCACCTTCCGTTACTACTCACAAAAATTGCGAGATTGGGGGAGAGGTGTGAGTGAAGAGGAAGTATTGGCTCCGCTTGGAAGCAAGCTCTGTGGTGTAGTGGTTAACATACCGCGCATGTCATGCGGGAGACCCAGGCTCAACTCCCGGCAGAGCCCATTCTTTTCTCTTCAAAAATAAAATATTAAAAATTAATTTAAAAAAGGTGGTTACCGACGAAGAAAGATTGAATTAATAAAAAATAATTTAAAAATTGACGATCGTCAAGAGATACCAAAAATTGGACAAAATTATCCGTTGCTACTCCCAAAAATTGCGAGACGGGGGAGAGGTGTCAGTGAAGAGGAAGGATTGGCTCAGCTTGGAAGCGAGCTCTGTGGTGTAGTGGTTAACATAGCGTGCATGTCACGCTATGTTATCATGTGCATGTGCATGGGAGACCCGGATTCGACTCCCAGCGGAGCCCAATCTTTTCTCTTAAAAAATAAAATATTTAAAGATAACTAAAATGGTTTCATCAAAGTTTCTTATATTTTCTTTCATAAATAAATAAAACAATTACAAAAAGTAAGATTAATTTTTAGGAATAACACAAAAATCTTGATTTTCATTTCAGTTATGATATCAAAACCAATTTTGATTTAGAAGTTAAAAGAAAATTTATCAAACAATAATGAACTAACAGCATCTCATTGCAGTCTCATGTTATATATGTTTATATTTTTTCAATCTGGTGGACATTTTGGAACAGTGTGTCCATATTAATGGATTATTAATTAATAATTAGTTGAGCACTGTACACACAGGTGATGAATATGGACACACTGGTCCAAAATATCCACCAGATTGAAAAAATATATACATATATAACATGAGACTGTAATGGGATGCTGTTAGTTCATTATTGTAAATAAATAAAGCAGTCTACTAAGATAATATGATTTATCAAACATTAAAAACAGTAAATTGGAAATGGAATGGATTTCAGAGCGCTCGGAAAGAGCAAAGAAGAACAATATTCTAATTTTTAATTTGTTCAAAGCTATAGTAACCCAAAATAATTATAAGATAGATATGTATACTTTTTTTTTTTTCGGTTGGCGCATTAGGCCTAATGAGACCTCTGGCCACGCACGGTCGTCTTCTTACAAACATTTGTGTTGCTTGGGGTAGCCCAAACCTTACATTGCTGCAAGCCATGGTCACCATGGTGCAGCGGCAGACTGCCCATAGCTCCATAAACAATCCCATTGGATCCAATTTGGCAGTGTTCTTCCCACCGATGGCGTCAGCTTTCTCGGGTTCAAGGACAGTGACAAACTGGTCTAGGTCCAAGGATTATGGCAGCTCAGAGTCAGCAGGCCCCGAGGACCTATATTTCTTTCCCTGAAGCATACCGTCCTTGAACCAAACCTCCGGGTGGCTACTGACATCCTGGAAAACCACACCACGATTCTCGATGGGATACACGGGGAAGGTACATCACTCCTATGCCCGGTCGGTGAGAGTCGCCTCCAGTAGGCTGACGGGCCTCACATACCCGGGGGTGGGGGTAGACTTGGACTGCGTAGCGTTCATTGGTGGGCGGTCACTCATCCAAGTACTAACCACGATGGATGTAGCTTAACTTTGATTACCTATTGCCAGCGCCCTTGTCCACTCGGCCATCCCGGCTGTATGTATATACATATCGTTTTAACCGGAATGAAAAAAATAATTTATCTCAAGTCTTCAGTTGTTACATGCGGTTTCCTTACCATTGTTAAGCTAGCATAGTTTTTTATTTAATTATAAATAATAGACAGAACTAGAAATATATAGCAATATTCATTGGGCAAGCTATAGACACGGTGTGTGGACTGGGGACAAATAATTCCGAATTGGACCGTTAATAATCTTCCCCCCCCCCCACCACTTTCATGATACAGTAAACCCTCATTATTACGAACTCGGATATAACGAACACCTCGATATAGCGAACCAAACTACTATCCCCCTAAAATTACCATTATATTTCTGCTGAACCCCTCGTTATAGCGAAATCCCTCGGTTAGTGCGAGCTACGAACTAAATTTGATGCCTGAGAATATTATATTCTGTTATAACGAACTGCTAGAATTGTTATTAATTTTTTTTTTCTGTATTACGTAGAACGAGCGCGGGAAGAAGAAGTAGCACCAGTTTCTAGAATTGAGGTGTTTTTTTACTCTTAACTAATCAGATTTCCTTTTGGTCTCTCTCTCTGATTCCATTGACTTTTTTCTCAAAACTAGCTCAGTTCATACAGAAATACAGAAATACAGAAAAATATGGAATTCACAAATCAACATTGTCAACCATTATAAAAAACAAAGGTAAAATAGATGCAACCGCAGCCCAAGGATTAACTTGAGCATCAAATAAACGACTGCGCTCTGCGGCTCATGAATATTTGGAAAAATCTGGTGCGTGCGCGCAACACACAACTTTCACTTACCAACTTACTTAGATTAGAAATTGACGTGTTATGCTAATTATCATTTCCCAAAGTGACACATTTTTCTACATTCATATCTTATTTTTGTTAATCGTTAAAGCCGTTTTTGAGTAAATGAAAAAACCCGTGAAAATTATACAAAATTTATTAAGTAAAGTCCCCCCTCCCGTAGATCAATTTTGATGAAATTTTTACAGTCATATCTCGGGCATATAAATACATCAAATACCAAGTTTAATCAAAATCGTTATAACCGTTTTTGAGTAAATAAAAAAAAACATGTGAAAATGGTACAAAATTTATTAAGTAAAGTCCCCCCTCCCGTAGATCAATTTTGATGAAATTTTTACAGTCACATCTCGGGCATATAAATACATCAAATACCAAGTTTGATCAAAATCGTTAAAACCTTTTTTGAGTAAATAAAAAAAACACGTGAAAATGATACAAAATTTATTAAGTAAAGTCCCCCCTCCGGTTAATCAATTTTGATGAAATTTTTACAGTCATATTTCGGGCATATAAATCGATCAAATACTCAGTTTAATCAAAATCGTTAGAGCCGTTTTTGAGAAAATCGATGAAAACGTAAAAAGTTATTAAATAAAGTACCCCCTCCCTTTGAGCAATTTTGATGAAATTTTTGCTGTCACATCGCGGGCATATACCTACACTAAATACCCAATTTCAGGTTCCCACGGTTTATAGTTTTTGAGCTGGTCTGTTCACATACACACACACACACACACACACACACACACACACAGACCATTTCGCGGGACTTGGTTATTTCGACTCAGGGGGTCCCAAAACGTGTATTTCCGTTGAAAACCGGAAGTCGAAAATTTTCACGATCGCAATACTTCCACTTACTATATATTTCATATATAGGTAAGTGAAAGTAAAAAAATTGATAAATTGCTTTAAACAAATGGGATCTCAAATACCAATCTTAAACCCTCTTATTAACCATTCCGTATTATTCGAATAATAAGTTAAGGCTAAAGAACTCTCAAGTGAACTTGGTAAGTAAATTAATGAATCTCATTGTTTATTTAATATGTAGTTTAACTAAAAATAAATTACATACATGCGTTTTAATTTAACTAGTTCTAATGAATGAATTTCATTCTAAATATGATCAAATTACTGCGGGCATTGGCTAAAAAAAAAGAATCCTCGGTTATAACGAACCTCGATATAGCGAACTCTGAATATCAAACCCCCTACCAGTTCGCTATATTGAGGGTTTACACTGTCCCAACCTGCTTTTCCTGTTTCCTTAGTTTTTGAAGTATTGAATGTTATCAATTATATTTGATTAGTAAATTAACTACCTGCTAATAGTTTTTCATTTTGATTGTAAGTAAAATATTTCTTCATTTTGAATGTAAGTAAAATATTTCTTCATTTTGAATGTAAGTAAAATATTTCAATATGGGTCAGAATAAAATTCAACGGATTAAACTAAAAATGAGAAATTGGTGGAAAATTTTTAAACGCACATTCTCTCATTGTTTCAAACATTTAATTCATCATAAGTAGATATGGGGCTAAATACGAAGAAGATATTTATAAGGTGCCTTTACACCTTACGAACTTTACCTTCGAACACCACCCTCGAACAACCTTCGTGAAGCCTTCACGTCGACTGTTCGGCTGTTCTAGGTACTTCATCTGTTCGCCTGGGTTCGGGGGTAGCGCTAGTGTCACTTTTGATTTGGGTTTTTCTAAGTGACAGGGAGTTGTTTGTGATACTAGTGTAATTTGTGATACGTTGTAATTCGTCTCCTATTTTTTTATTTTACAGATAATATAAAATATATTGATAATGGAGATTTTTTCTTTATCATAAGCTAGCTTGGGGTGCGTCAGCCATATTGGTTCGCTTAACGTCACGTGAAGTATAAATGGCTGTTCGCTTCACGTCGGTACGGCAAGGTTCGAAGGAGAACTTGTTCGAAGGTGAGGTTCGTAAGGTGTAAAGGCACCTATACATATACACATACAAATACTTATGTTAAGTCCGTGATATAGCTTTGATTTTGAGGAAGAACTCTAATTAAATCCGATTCAAGGCAGAGTAGATTGATGAATTGATCCGCTCACCTCATTTTCCTCGACAGCTTTCCTACTTTGCCGCATAAGTTTTTTATTTTCTGTCCTAGCCATATCCATATTTGATAGAGATTTGAATAGATCGGAATGTATTGAAACTGAGATGCCTAATTACAATGCAGCATCTTTTTTTGTCATTTTCGGTAACTTATCATAACTGAGTTGAAAGTTCACTCTCGTACATTGATGAAATTAATAAACAGGATTATTCCTTCTATAGTATTCCTAGATTGAACAAAAACCGGATTCCAGGAACTAAGAAAAACTGTACCATATAAAAAAAATCTGGTGCGTGCGCGCAACACACAACTTTCACTTACCAACTTAGATTAGAAATTAATGTGTTTTGTTAATTGTCACTTCTCAAAGTTATACATTTATCCACATTCATTTCTTATTTTTGTTTTTATTTGCTCAAAAAAAAAAAAAAAAAAAAAAAAAAAAAACACTGATTTCTTTTATTATTAAATAAAAGTCTTTACTTGTGATAATTCGGCAATGCAAGCATAATACTCCAAGTCGTCTGATTTTATAATTCTCTATGTACTTGTTAAATATTTCATTTAGTTCCCATGAAACAAATAATTCTCATTAAATGAACAGAACATCTTTTATTATAACGCATTGGTTTGTCATTAAAGGCGTACGGTGCATGCGTGAGCTCAAGGTGTTTTACGATATGAGTTGACGGAATATTTTTCTTTTATTCTCCTGTATTTGTTTACTTGATTTTTTTCATATATCATATTTAGCCATTTTCTATTTTTAGGCGTGATGAGAGACAGTTAATTTCTCAATATAAACTAAAACAAAGGTACTTTATAGGAAAACAAAAAAGGCCCCTCCCCCATTTAAGCCCCCTCCGAAAATTTGAATACTGATAAAACTTACCTGATATTATTGAAAACCTAATTTTCATAAAACATGACAAATTTGATCAAAATCATTAAAGCCGTTTTTGAGATAATCGAAAAAAAGTTAAAAATTGGAAAAAAAGTTATGAAATAAAGTGCCCCCTCCGTTTGACCAATTTTGATGAAATGTTTGCTGTCACATCGCGGGCATATACATATGTCAAATACCCAGTTTGATCAAAATCTTTAAAGCCGTTTTTGAGTAAATAAAAAAAACGCGTGAAAATTTATTAAGTAAAGTCCCCCCTCCGGTTAATCAATTTTGATGAAATTTTTACAGTCATATCTCGGGCACATCAAAACATCAAATACTCAGTTTAATCAAAATCGTTAGAGCCGTTTTTGAGAAAATCGAAAAAAACGTAAAAAGTTATTAAATAAAGTATCCCCTCCGGTTAATCAATTTTGATGAAATGTTTGCTGTCACATCGCGGGCATATACCCATACTAAATACCCAATTTCAGGTTCCCACGGTTTATAGTTTTTGAGCTAGTCTGTTCACACAGACAGACCATTTCGCGGGACTTGGTCAATTCGACTCAGGGGACCCCAAAACGTGTATTTCCGTTGAAAACCGGAAGTCGAAATTTTTCACGATCGCAATACTTCCACTTACTATATATTTCATATATAGGTAAGTGAAAGTAAAAAACTGTTGCTACAAATTTGTCTTTGCATTTCAGGGAAAAAGGAAAAAAAACTCACTAACAATGGATTATCCGACAAAGGATTAAGTGGCAACCACTGTATTTTAAAAAGTACTCTATATGTAGTAAACGAACTGATATTGTTAACATGTTAAGTGCGGCGGCGTATCCTGAATTGGACGGTATCGGTCCTGGAGGTCCGACTGCTATGCTCTGACAAAAGCGTTATTTTTTTACTGTAAAGTGAATTAAATGAGCTTCTCAAGGGCATTATCTCTTGGTAAGGATTAGACCTAGACATAACAGGCACAGGACATGTCCCTGGGATCCGATACAGGATTTACGCCATAGTTTATCAAAAATAGCATTAAACTGCTGGAATTTTGAATTACCATCCATATTGATAATTTTTGCAATATTAAAACAATTTTTAGGAGTCTTTTACTGCTTTACAACCACTTACTCTATGATAAAAAAAAATTCTTTTTAAAGAAATGAATTTATATAAAATAAATAAAGCAAATATCAGTGTTTTATTTATAATTACAGACTTAGTAAGAAGCATTAAAGATAACCATAAAGGTATTCTTTGCAATATTATCTGACCCCGGAGTCCGATTCTAAAAGACAATAGAATTTCATCTGTTAGCAAATTTTAGTGCACTAAAATGGATTATTGCATTAAAAACTGACTAGAGTCTTTGAGGTGTTCGGCCTTTCGGACATTTTAATGTGATAATCGGCTGTTAACATGGGAGGAATGTAAGACATCGGACCCCGGGGACCGATGCCGCACCTAACGTGTTAAATAGGTATTTTTCTTCTTGATGAATATGATAACATTTATCAACCAATATTATCTTCATAAATAAAACAATTTAACAACTGAAATAATGAAATATTGTATTTCATATAATTAAATCCATTTTAAATCATTCAGCAGTGAGGTACACCAACATCACATCTATAAAATAGATATGAAATGCCAAAAATAGCCGAGCGAGAAAATGGAGCCAGCCAATATGCATGTTCTGTTAAAAACTATTAATTTTATTTTGTGTGTGTGTATTTTGGATACTAAAGGTTATAGAAAATGAAGTACATCATATACAAATTTAAATACATCATTTTATATTGTATATTTTCTACATAAATTGCATTTTCATTTCAACCCTTTAACTAAAAAACCTATAATATCATAACAACTTGTATCGTACATTAAACAATAAAAATTTACAATTATTTTTTTTTTCCTTCTTAAAGAGTTTATAATTGAGAGAAATAGAGAGTTATAAGACTCTTACAAACATTCAACTACAAATTCATTTTCTATATTAAAGCGTTTGTAAGACATATGAAAAACCCAATATTTATTTTAGGTTTTTTTTTTGTTTTTGTTTTTTACATAACTTTCTATATCTTCAAAATATGTTTGTGAACGTATACAGAAACAAAATAAATGTATACACACATGCACATATATCTATAAATATATATATATATATATCTTTTACAATAAATTAATATGCAATATGGGCAAATTTTCAAATTATAACAGTATGTACAGTTTACAATCCCAATGATAATTAAAAATAATAAAATTAACAAATGACAAAACAATAATAAGCCACAATCGCTTAACATTCTACATTGATGCCCACACGGGATGAAGGGTGCATATAATATAATCAAAGCATCGCAGCTAAATTCATAAAAATGACACTTGTAAAAATTTTTTGTGATTTTCTTATTTCTTATATTATGGCAGCTCTCTGCCATTTATTCACTTATCATTTTATTTAAATATTTTAGCTTCACATATTTTATTTATAAATTTACTTTTACGTAACAGTTTTATATAATGTGTCACAATCGTACCGATAAGGCACCCCATCGGCAATGATCACCTTCTTGCCTCGGTCCAAGTTATGGGCGAGTGCTTGCACAACGCCACAAAATATAATATATTACATAATAGTTACATTTATTACATTACAATAAATTCATTATTTTTTTATATATATATTTATTATGTACATATTAATCATAATACGCAGTCCCATTCGCCGCTTTTTCTCTTTTTTTAAATATAAACATTTACAAAGTTATTTAAACATATATAAATATATAATATATATATAATACTATATAAAATGATGTGTTATACAGGATAAAAGTTGTTTTGTAGTTGATGTAACATCGATTAAAACTTCTCATTACAAGGAATAAGAAGCAGAAAATATATTAAAAAAAAAAAATAAAGGTTAGAAATCTATAATGGACATAAGACGCACAGAGCAATGCCCCGTCAGTACACGACATAGTCTTTGGTAGGTTGGTAGGGCTCCGAGAGATCTTCGAGCCGTTTGTTACTTGACGAGGACTTTCACTCTTTGCAAGAATTCGTAATATGAATGACCAGATTCCGTTTTGTCTTCTATCAGCTTCTCGACAAATAATTGTCTCTGCTGGCTGTCATCCCTATTTAAAAAATAAAAACATATTAGAAATTAAATTTATTTAGATAGATAATAATCTATATAGTACTTTTATTCTTTTTTATAAAAACCATTGAAAATTGTATTAATTGAATATCTTATTATTATATTTAGTTTTTATAGCACTTCCAAGTATATTTGAACCCTTTCAAAGTCAACTGTAACCTTGGGTGGATCCAGCGGACTGTAAAGGGGGGGCTGCAGCCCCACAGGCCTTCATTTGGATCTGCCAATCACCTTTTTTACCTTTATGTTTCTTTCCCACAACTAAAATTCTATCTGTTCTGCATATTATTTGTTCTTTGCCTTACTTTCTTACTTTAAAGAAAGTGAGATTCTATCTTTTAATGACAAAAAATTTTCCTAAGGGAGGGGCTTCAGCCCCCACAGCCCCCCCCCCTCTGGATCCGCCAATGACTGTAACCCTTACCAAACCAAATATATCCCCTTCCAACTCACTTGTCACCCTTTCCATTTCAATTCTCACCCTTGAAAATAAAAAATATATATAAAATTTAAGGTTATTTGGAATGGGTGAAGGAAGATAGAACTTGAAAGATTTTTTCAAGGGTGACAATTGAGTTGGAAGGGGTTACATTTGGTTTGGAAAGGGTTATGTTTGAATTCGAAAGGGTTACAGTTGACTTGGAATAGGATCAAATAGACTTGGAAATGCTATATATTCCAATTTATATTGATGAAATATAGTATCATATATATGTAAATCTCAACTACTACATTATATTGGCATTGGGAAGAGGTTTACTTTATACCTGACTGTAATTAGAACACATGTTGAAATCTTAGAACTTTATTATATACTTTCAGTGTGATGTCACAACCTGTAATTTAATTAATCTTTACAGGTTTGTTTTATTGTTTGTTTATTATGTTATTCTTGTAACATTCTTTTATGTATGTATTTATTTTAACATAAATGTAATCTTTACAGATTAATAAAATCAGTTGATACCGACTTATAAATTAAATTACAATTTGGACACATACAATGGATGATAAGGAGAAAATACCAAAATTATTTTTCCATATAATCAAGAGGGAGGAGGATAATTATGAATTGTTGGGAGTTTCCGAAGACAAAGAACTATGGTTTAGGTTACCTGAAGAGTACACAAACCTAAATCACCATCAGGTATTATTAACCAAATCAACAATTAATAATGCAGTTTCCGCGATTAGGCCAATTAACGGTTATAGGAAAGTAGGCATAAAAATAGATGACGATATAAGGAAACTATATTTTGATGCGGATGATAATCTTTGTTTTAACAACATTCCATTAGAAGAATCAAATGATGGTAATTTTCCTGTAAAATCTAGTAATTCGGAACAAAACTTTTTTTTAATGCAGAAAATTAAAGACCTAGAAAATAAATTGAGCTCTGATGAAATTAATCTCCATGAAATAGAAAAGAAATTTATCTTACAAAAATTCAATAAAAAACAAAATGCTAAGGAATGGATGGAACGTTATGAATCCGAATGTCTTAGACATAAACTGATGAATACCACGAGAATGATTGAAAATCTTCGTTTTTTTGTAGAGGGACCGGCCAAAGACTGGTATGAAGCAAACTTAAAGAAGATAGGGCTAGTGAATTGGTCAATGTGGAGGCAATCTTTTTTGACGGTTTTCGTTGATAAAGGGTGGTCCCAGATTAGGAAAGCTCACAGTTTTAAATATTTAGGGGGCTCTTTAGTTGACTATGCATTAGCAAAAGAAAGGTTATGTTTAGATGCAGAAAGCAATAGTACCATTTTTTCAAGGGTTAATATGATTGTCATGGGTCTACCATTAGCAGTACAAGAAAGTTTAGATAGGGAAGAAATCACAACTATTGAAAAACTGTTTGTAGATTTGCGACGATTAGATGATTCATTTTCAAGAATGAAGGGAAGTGGTACTTCAAATCGAATGAGCATACCCATGGATAAACCCACGGGCTATACACCGAAGAAACCCTGTTCTATTTGTGTAAGTTTAGGGTGGTCAAATCGGTATCATCCAGAAAGAGATTGCAGGAATAAAAAGTTTGTTGAAAAAAATAAATTAATTAATATTAATGAAACATATTCCAATAGTTCTAATAACACATGTGAGGAAAACGATAATATGAAAATTAATTTAAATGATAATATTTTAAACTAGATGGCCCGGAGAAATTAAACTCATTGATCAAAATAAATGTTCTAATTGATAAAAAGTTAAACGTGAGAGCTGTTTATGACAGTGGCTCAAATGTAAGTTTAATAAGTCAACGAGTGGTTGATCTATTAAAATTGAGTCTGATAAAAAACAAGACTGTATTTAGAACTATGAGTGGGTTGAATTTCAGTTCTGCCCGGGCAAATATAATATTAACAATCGGAAACTTAACCAATAACCTTGACACTTATATAGTGAAAAATAACAACTTCTCATATGATTTACTCCTAGGTCTTGATGCAATTAATAAATTCAATCTAATTCAAGACGAAAATTTAAATATACTTCAAAGAATTAATAAAGATGAAATATTAAAAATAGAAAATAGAAACACGACAGGGCTGATTAAGAATTTGGTCGAAGATAATATAGTTTCGAAGATGACTGAAAAAGATAAAGGAATTCCTAACCCGGATACTAAGGTTGAACTAAATATTAATGAAAGAAAAATAATGAAAGAAAGTACAACAAATTTAGATCATATAAATGATGGATATAGGAAAATAGAGATAGCCGACTTAATAGGAAAATATAAGCATGTATTTGCTAAGCACAAATTTGAAGTTGGTAGAGTTAAGACAAGAGAAGCTGAAATCAAATTAATGAGGCAGGAGTGGGTTACCTCACGAGCTTATAAATGTTCTATACCGGATGAACAAGAGATAAAGACTCAAATAAAAAAATTACTAGAAGCTGATCTTATAGAGGAGTCGGATTCGCCTTTTTCATCACCCGTCACCCTCGCATTTAAGAAAGAAGATGGTCGCAGAACAAGGCTTTGTATTGATTTTAGAAAATTAGTCTAATAGTACCGGAGTGTTACCCGTTTCCAACGATAAACGATGTCATAGATCGGGTGTCCAACTGCAAGTACTTCAGTGTCGTTGATATTAATTCTGCTTTCTGGAGTATCCCTTTAAAAAAAGAAGATCAAGAGAAGACATCGTTCATAACTAAATTCGGTAAATTTATGTTCAAAGTTCTTCCATTTGGACTTAAGAATGCCCCAGCGATCTTTCAACGGATTCTATCAAACATCTTAAGGAGAAGGAATTTAGAAGAATTTTGCGTCAACTATATTGATGATATATTGATATTTTCTAAATCATGGGAAGAACACGTTGAACACATTGAGAAACTTTTACAGGTGATTGAAGAAGAAGGTTTCAAATTAAAGTTAGAAAAGTGTGTTTTTGCTTCTAATTCAGTGAAGTATCTTGGACATATAATTCAAGAGAATACAATATCTCCCGCTCAAGAGAATTTAATAGCAATAAAAAACCTTAAGAGACTGACAAATAAATCGGGAGTAAGAAGTGTTTCAGGATCAATTAATTTTTATTTGAAATACATTGAAAATAGTGCCGAGAAATTTGAACCTTTGCATCGATTGTAGAGAAAGAATATTGATTTCAAGAACATGGACTCATTAATCAGTCAATTTTGCAAAAACTGTGTCATCTGCTTGGAAAATAAAGTACGGACCAGCAGACCCATTGGCTTAATGTCAAAGCTAGGTCCCGCTCATGAGCCTTATGAAATCTTGTCCATCGATTCTGTTGGTGGTTTTGGTGGAAATCGATCGCCTAAAAGATTTATGCACATCTTGGTTGACCATTTTAGCAGGTATGCATGGATTTCTACTTCGACAGGTCAGAGTGCCCAAGATTTCATAAAACTTATTGACCCCATCGCGCGAAAGAATAAAATAAATATTATTCTAGCTGACCAATATACGGCATTGAAATCAAAAATTCTCAAACGATATCTAGAGAAGATGAAAATCAGATTGATATTTACCTCTATAGATTGTCCACAATCAAACGGACTGAATGAGAGACGTAACCAAACACTAGTAAACAGGATAAGGTGCAAGATTAACAGTGGTGATAAACGTGCATGGCCAAAAATAGCTCAGGATTGTGTGTCAGAATATAATAGAACAATTCATTCATCAACTAAATTCGAACCAGGATATTTACTTTTTGGGAAGCAGTCCTTAATCTCTCCACTAAATACATCCATTCAAAATGATCTTACTGAAGATAGAAAACAGGCATTTCTAAATTCTATGAAAAATTTTGAAATAAATAAAAAAAGAGTAGACAAAACGAAAAGAGTTCACGAATTTAAGGTTGGTGATCAAGTATACATTGAGAATGGGAGCAAACTCAACAGAAAGAAAACTGATAAGGTGAGAATTGGACCATTTAGAATTACCAAGAAAATTTCAAGTTCAATGTATGAAGTGGAGTGTGGAAAAAAAAAGAACATATCTAATTGCTTTCATAGCAGCAAATTGTCACTTTTCTCTTCGGAAAAGTGATTTCAGGGGGGAAGGTGTAAATCTCAACTACTACATTATATTGGCATTGGGAAGAGGTTTACTTTATACCTGACTGTAATTAGAACACATGTTGAAATCTTAGAACTTTATTATATACTTTCAGTGTGGTGTCACAACCTGTAATTTAATTAATCTTTACAGGTTTGTTTTATTGTTTGTTTATTATGTTATTCTTGTAACATTCTTTTATGTATGTATTTATTTTAACATAAATGTAATCTTTACAGATTAATAAAATCAGTTGATACCGACTTATATATATTATTTCTAGTGTCCGACCGAAACCAAAATTATAGCATTTCCAAGTCTATTTGATCCTACGCTTATTCCAAGTCAACTGTAACCCTTTCGAATTCAAACAAAACCCTTTCGAATTCAAACAAAACCCTTTCCAAACCAAATGTAACCCTTTCCAACTCAATTGTCACCCTTGAAAAAATCTTTCAAGTTCTATCTTCCTTCACCCATTCCAAATAACCTTAAATTTTATATATATTTTTTATTTTCAAGGGTGAGAATTGAAATGGAAAGGGTGACAAGTGAGTTGGAAGGGGATATATTTTTAAAATTTTAGCCGAAACCGAATTTCGGCCATAGACCTAGTTTCGGGCCGAAACCGAAACTTATTTACGTGTCTATATATAATACGTATAAGCGTGTAATATGTCTAGTTTAGCAATAATATCAATGAAAGTTTATAAAATAACAGTAATTCAACTCAATTATTCATTTAATAAGTGAGCTGGTATTATTGATGAAATATAGTATCATATATATTATTTCTAGTGTCCGACCGAAACCAAAATTTTAGCCGAAACCGAAACCGAATTTCGGCCATAGACCTAGTTTCGGGCCGAAACCGTAACTTATTTACGTGTCTATATATAATACGTATAAGCGTGTAATATGTCTAGTTTAGCAATAATATCAATGAAAGTTTATAAAATAACAGTAATTCAACTCAATTATTCATTTAATAAGTGAGCTGGTATACAAGAGTGGTAAAACAGGTGTATTAGTTAAGTTATAGGATCCAATCCCGGCCCCCTCCTTCCTAGTACGGGTGGTCCCCGTGGGATGTTAGACCATATCCTCTTAACTAGTACAGCCCTAAAAGTTGAAATAACAAGCTGATGATAATAAAAGTTCTTCTTATTATGTATAAATAATAAATAATATAGTATATATTTCCATAATAAAGCCGATAGAATACAAAATGACGGCCTATTGAATACGTAAAGCTGTATGTCAGAAGCTATTTAATCTACTGAGGCAGTTTTGGTCTCAAATGTTAGTGGATTTAATCTAGTTAGAAAATTTATAGAATAGTTTTTGGTCGAAAACGTGCGTCTTCGTGGTAAAAATTGAGACAAGTTTTTGGGATGTTATTGGTAAACCGGTAGGGGAAAGGGGGCTCCCAATGTTGAAACTTTGGTATTGAAACTGATTCCCATGCCATACAAGAAAAAAGATCAAAACCTACTACCACCATTTGATGCAACTTTTAATAACAACGTTACTGACTAAAATATTTTTTTCAATTTTGAATTGAATCTGTGCTTTACACTTAACGTAAAGAATTCTGTAGGAAAAGCATGTTTTCATTACATGTTACAAGACTTGATGTGATTTACGAGGACATTTCTGTTTGTCACTCTCACACCCAACTTAAAGTTTTCGATCAAGTAAAGATACCAAAAGAATGAGAAAAATCTATGTTCTACCGAGTGTAATTAACTAAAATAACAGATACTTCCCACTATTAAAGTCAAGGGTGTTAAATGCCATGAAAGAGATCGAGCTTACAAGCTGAAATCGTGTGTCCTACTTCCTTCTTGGAGATGTCAGATACAGGAGCTAGTTTCGGCCTGGCCGAAGATTCGTCCAATTTTTGGCCGAAACCGAAACTTCGGTCGGTCACTAATTATTTCTCAAGGCATTTTTTTTTTGTCAGTTCACCATAACTTCCTTAATACTTCATGAAATTTCATGAATGAGGCATCATTTTAAAGCTTTCCTTAACCGCTACACCGGAAAAATATACCCATCGCCTTCGATTGCGAGTCATAAGGGCAAAACCGCGGTTTTTATGAGAAAAATGGTTGTAGAGGTTTTGTTTATAAATGGTGTCAATCTTTTCTGGGTTTCAAGAACATTTTTGGTCATATACATTGTAATCTACATGTACATTACAGTTGTAAGCGAAAAACTGCAATTCTCAGCGAAAAGGGTCGCAGGGCTTTTTCGAAGGTGTAATTTTTTTCAGTTTGTCGAGACTGATGAACATTTTTGGTTATATACACATTTCCAATAGCCACCATCTTTTGCAAGTTACAAGCCAAGACGCGCGATTTCAGTCAATAGAACCAGCGCACTCGCTTCCCGCGAAACCAATAGGTGTCTTGACATAAGTATGCGGCATTTTTTAGGATGCGTTCTTTCAGTGATATCTAAAAAAAAAAAAAAAAAAAAAAAACAAAAAAAAAAAAAAAAAAAAAAAAAAAAAAAAAAAAAAAAAAAAAAAAAAAAAAAAAAAAAAAACCCACCAACAATCATAGAGTTCAAAGAGGTCCTTTAAACACATAAATACTATGTAAATATGCAAATACCTTAAACTTACGTTTCAAAAAATAAATCTATCACATCTATTCTTTACTTCAACCCTCACCTATGCCCATGACGCACTAAACGATACTAAATATACGGTGGGTAGGTAGTAGGCAGAAGTAGGCGTGGCTTATTTAAGCTCTGCCCTCTGGTAAACTTCTTATGCTGTTGAGCTATACCCATAGTTTCATAAATCAGTATTAAACTTATAAAATACCTGATGATAAGCACCGCAGGAGCAACTGCCTTCTCATTTTGTAAATAGCTGATAAAGCCTCTCAGCTTCTTCGACTCGGGTGTGTTTAGTTCAGGCAATTCAAACTAAAAAAAAAAACAAATGATAAACATCAATAAACAACATACAACAGTTTATTTCAATCTTTCAAAATTATGGCTATTTTTCAACATAATCACCCCCCACAGTTATGCACTTGTCCCATCTTTCTTGCAGCTTCCTAATTCCCTTGGCGAAGAATTCTTTCGATTTACCCCAAAGCCACCTTTGCACTGCTTCCTTAACTTCCTCATTGTTAGCAAATCTTTTTCCACGTAGGGCGTCTTTGAGTGGTCCAAACAGGTAAGAATCGGACGGGGCGAGGTCGGGACTGTAGGCAGGATGAGGTAAAACCTCCTAACCCAATTCTTGAAGCTTATCACGGGTCAGCTGGGCTGAATCAGGGCGGGCGTTATCGTGCTGAAGAATGACTCCTTTTGACAAGAGTCCACGGCGTTCGCTCCTGATAGCTGGTCCAACTTTGTGTTCTAGCATCTCACAGTAGTGGCTATTGATAGTTCGCTGATCTTCAATGGAATCACAATAGACTGGACCCTGTGAGTCTCAAAAGATGGGCAGCATCACTTTACCGGAAGGTTGAACCTTGAATTTTTTGCGAACTGGAGAGCTACTGTGTTTGTGAGTATGGAGTGGCCATACTCTGCCTTTTGGTCTCAGGATCGTAGTGATGGATCCAGACTTTGTTGCGACTAAAAATCTAATGACTGAGCGCTGCTCTTCTAAAGTGCAATCTTCTAGTGGACTTGCCATGGTGAATTGAAAAGTTTGAGGTTATTTTGACATAAAATGATGAAACAGCTGATCACAGCATATCCCAAGGTTGCCAACTAAAACCCCTGAAAAGATTGTACACATTCATTGAATAGTTTTAAAATTATAGAATTTGTCTCTTTACTTACTGAATGACCCTAGTATATTGCCTTGATACATATTTGTGTAGGATTAATTAAGCTCGCAAAACATATAAGATGCGAGAGCTTGAATGTCGTAAAAGAACTCCGCACAGCAGGACAATCGGTGTGCCTACTAACCCACAATGGCGGACGACCTCATGCCACGCTACCTCCACAGTTAAAGGGTTAAACAATACAAAATGTACATCACACAACACCAACATGGGAAAAAAGGAACCTTGATTAACCTTAGGTTGCCAAATAATTTTCTAGAAATTAGATCACAGCCATGAAATAACATATTCGGTGCCCACAACCCGCCTGGCGGGTGCATTTGACCTAACCTCAGAGGCCCACGACCCCATTGCCTTCCCGGCTACCTGGATCGGTGGGGGCCTCTCGTTTTTACTTGATTTAACTCTGTATATTGAAAGTGTTGGTTTCTCCAAAACTTCTTTTTTTTGATCCGTGGCAATGTGTTTTGTGTAGTGCTACGCTTCTTGGAGTACCAGTCCCTTTTACAAATAAGTTGATTTTTTTTATTTATTGATTTTTTATTGATGTCTTGGAAGACTCATACTTGTTTCTCAATTTGTGAACGATTTATATTTAGGTACTTTTTTTGGATAGTAACGTGATTTTCACAAATTCTGATTGTAATTTATTGTATGTATTGTAATTTGTTTTTCAATAAAAACATTAGTGCATAATTTATATATATTGATGTAATTTATTTATTTAATAAAAGTGAATGTAATTTATTTTATTTTTTTATTGAATATTTTCCTCTACCTTCCAATAGCCTCCTTCAATTCTTCCCTTCATCTGTCCATATATATATATATCTGTGGGATTTATAAAAAGTAAAGCCATAATATTTTATAAAGCTTTATAAAAAAGCCAATTTAGAAATAATTTTTCATACCACCCAGTAAAAAAAAAAAAAAGAACTAAGAAAAAAATATATGAATCCCTCTCCTCCCCCCACAAACAAAAATTTGACATGCATTTTACATTAATTGAGTTATTGAAAGAAAATGCCATTTCTCACATTTAATTGAAAATTACGCTCTAAAAACTGATTTCATTATAGGAATATGAAGATACGTATGTACCCACTAGGCGGGTCGTAAGTTGCTGCGCGGCCCACGACCCGCCTAGCGGGTTGTATGTAAAAAAAAAGGTAAATGGTACTTGCATCAATGTTATAATGATTGATTTGATTTATTTAAGTGTTATTTACAAGAATGAATAAAAAAAAAACCATTGGGCCCCCGAGGATGTATGCTTATTGTTAGTGGGCACTGAATGCGTTTTTATACCAGAGAAAGTCGCAGAGATATGGTCACAAAAGAAGCAACAATAATAGAGAGAATATATTATCATTTTCACAAGCGTTTCGATTTAAGTTTTAGTTTATAAATTATTTTTTAAATGAACCTCTCTCCATATATTCCTATAAAGAACAAAATGTTGGGTGAAAACGTCACAAAAAATATAATATGTCTTAGATACTATTTATTTTTTTTTATCGCACCCCAACCAAACAATTTCAATGCTATAATATTAACACTACAATCAACTAATCTTTTACCATTGAGAAAAGTGTTGTATGAGTGTATCGCAAGAAATTTTTAAATTAATTTAAAAATTTAATTGATTTTAATTTATTAGGTTAGCCCTGTCTTTGTTGTTCAGTATTTTATTTTCACCCCAGTTATGCTTCTAGACTGTTATTATTTTATCTTCTAAACGCCATGGTTTACTTCATTATATGTAGTTTCTTGGGTTTCCAGCATTGGACAATTTAGTCTATTTCGAATAAAGCCGTGTTTTCGGGAACTAAACCTGACGCATGGGGATTGCCCGCATGCATGTAAAAGCTAAGAAATATATTTTTGAAACACGGCACAGCTCCTTTCCAATGAACAGCTGAGGATGAGATAAAAATCATCTTGACTATTTTTGGAACATTTCCAAAAAAAATATTTTTTTTAGTTTGTAAGTATCAAAGCAAAACAGCATAATATGTTTAATTAAACAGTTTTTTTTTTTTTTTTTCCCGGCACTGTGCACCGCGACCTCTTGGGTCTATTGAGCGCCTGATTCTGCCTGAGTTCTAAATTGCTATATTTAGAGCATCAGTGAATTTGAAGCAGACTTGTCGGGTTGACTAGATCGTTAGAACTTGGGTCAGGTATGTTCACCTTGCCAAAAAATCTGAATCTTAGTCTAGCAAGTCGTTCACACCAGCTTATAATGTGGTAAGTCTCTTCCTACCTGCCGCAGAATCTACAGATGGGTGAGTGCAGTTTAAGCTTATGTATGTGTTTATTTAGCTTACAGTGTCCCAAATAGATCGCTGTAATTCTTTTGAGTGCTTTCCTGTCCAAGTTCAGTAGGGTGTCACTTCTTTTGACAGAGTAGCCTTTTAAGAAAAGTTTGGAGTGATGCTGTGTATTATCATTCCAATTTTGTTTTTTAACTGCACCATAGATTTCCCCTATCCTTCTTTTGGCGTAGCTTAGGTTGATGCCAATTACTGGATCTGAGGTCATGGGTCTTTAGTAGGAATGGGCACCCATTTCATTCTAACTCTGTTGCTTTCAGCTAGTTTTTTGAGCGAAATTTTGTAAGCTTCAACAATCTGTGATTTAGTAACACGATTATTTATTGCTCCAATAGCTGCTTAGCTGTCAGTAAAGATGGTTATTTTCTTGTTTGTTGTTTTTTCCGCCAGCAGCTCTGAAGCGCACTGGTAAATTGCTAGCACTTCTGATTGAAAGACTGTGGCATATTTACCAAGTGAGATTGATATGCTTATAGTGGGTTTGTCGTCTCTCCAGATTCCCGGTCCAGATCCAGTCTTGGTGAGCGAGCCATCCGTATAGCAGTTGATTCCTTTATGTTTTTTGTGTGGTTTCAACTTGTTTATTATTGTTTGGTAGTTAGTATCCAGGATTTCTCGAATTTGTAGGTCAGAGTGCATGGACAGCACTTGATCTTTTTCGATCTTCCCATATATCTCTCCGTATATAATTAAACAGTTACTAAAATCACTGTTTGCTGATTCATAAAAAAAAAATGTCTTCCCTACTTCGCCCATTCAGTTGTACATTGTTTTTCCTGGGCCGAGGAGATGGCAGATGATTAAGAAATTTTACATGTAATCTTCAGGTTATTGGGTTGCCAGGTAACGAGTATTGCAAGCCCACTCCCCGATTATTCAATCCTATTAATTCACCAGTTAGGTTACTAGTAGACTACCCATTGGCCAAATAAAGTACCTTACATTTTTTCTCCCACCTTAACGATAACAAATATAATTTAAATACTAATAAAAAAAATTAATAGTAAACACACATAGTTATCATGAATAAACAGACTTACCATGTTTGAATTAATTGCTGAAAATGATGGTACACCGAAGAATGATACAGCTATCGATGGACTAATGTTGTGGCCTACGTAGATTATAATTGTTGTACCGTCGTCCATCAAGTAAACTCCCGTGGAGTCTATCCTTTCGGCTGATAGGTGGAGCAACGGTGGCTGGACGACTTGGTCTTCTCCGATCGTAACAAGAGGCTACAGAAAAAATAACATAAAATTATCCATGATTTCAATATTTAAAAACACTTATTTTTAAAAATTAATTATTTTAATCAGAGGTTATTAATATCAACAAAAGCATTATCAGGTTTAAAAGACTACTTTAACGTATGATTTAGTTGTATGTTAATATATATATATATATATATATATATATATATATATATATATGAGAGAAAGAGGGGGGGGGCACAATCTGAGAGTCAGAGAGGAGTCATTTTTTTTTTTTTACTTTCACTTACCTATATATGAAATATATAGTAAGGCGATCGTGAAAAATTTTGACTTCCGGTTTTCAACAAACAAAAGTAATTAAATGAATGTGGAAAAATGTGTGACTTTGAGAAATTGCATTTAAAAAACAAGTCAATTTTTAATCAAAGTAAGTTGGTAAGTGAAACTTGTAAGTTGCACACATCGCCCAGATTTGTATCATTATAAACTCCTTCCCTAGTAAGGAAACTATTTTTGATAAAATCTGATCTTACACTACTCCCAAAAATCTGGTGCGTGCGCGCAACACACAACTTTCACTTACCAACTTACTTAAATTAGAAATTGGTGTGTTTTGTTAATTGCCACTTCTCAAAGACACATTTTTCCACATTCATTTCTTATTTTTTCTTTTTGTTTGCTCTACAAAAAAAACTATTTTTTTTATTATTAAATAAAAGCTTGTGGTAATTCGGCAAGCATAATACTCCAAGTCGTCTGATTTTATAATTCTCTATGTAGTTGTTGAAAACTTCATTTACCATGAAACAAATAATTTCCATTAAATGAACAGATTGGCTTTAATTATGAACAATGGTCTATCATTAAAGGCGTACTCTGCATGAGTGGGCTCAACGTGTTTTATGAGTTGACTAATATTTTTCTTTTTTTCTCCTCTATATGTTTACTTGATTTTTATCATATCTCATATTTAGCCATTTCTTATTTTTAGGCGAAACGAGAGACAGATAATTTCTCCGTATAAACAAATACAAAGGTACTTTATATGAAGAAAAAAAGACACCTTCCTCATTTAAGCCCCCTCAGAACATTTTACTAATAATAAAGCTCACCTGATATTAAAGAACACCTAATTGTCATTAAACACGACGAATTTGATGAAAATCATTAAAGCTGTTTTTGAGATAATCGAAAAAAAGGTAAAAAGTTGTAAAAGAGTTATGAAATAAAGTGCCCCCTTCGTTTGACTAATTTTGATGAAATGTTGAGCATCACATCTTTGGCATATAAATACATCAAATACCCAGTTTGATCAAAATCGTTAAAGCCGTTGTTGAGTAAATAAAAAAAAACACGTGAAAATGATATAAAGTTTATTAAGTAAAGTCACCCCTCCGGTTGATCAATTTTGATGAAATTTGTACTGTCATATCTCGGGCATATACATACATCAAATATCCAGTTTGATCAAATTCTTTAATGCCGTTTTTGAGTAAATAAAAAAAACACGTGAAAATTATATAAAATTTTTAAGTAAAGTCCCCCTTCCGGTTGATAAATTTTGATGAAATTTTTACAGTCATATCTCGGGCATATACATACATCAAATACCCAGTTTGATCAAATTCTTTAATGCCGTTTTTGGGTAAATAAAAAAAACACGTGAAAATTATATAAAATTTTTAAGTAAAGTCCCCCCTCCGGTTGATAAATTTTGATGAAATTTTTACAGTCATATCTCGGGCATATACATACATCAAATACCCAGTTTGATCAAAATCGTTAAAGCCGTTTTTGAGTAAATAAAAAAAAACACGTGAAAATGATACAACATTTATTAAGTAAAGTCCCCCCTCCGGTTGATAAATTTTGATAAAATTTTTACAGTCATATCTCATGCATATTAATAGATCAAATACTCAGTTTAATCAAAATCGTTAGAGCCGTTTTTGAGAAAATCGAAAAAAACGTAAAAAGTTATTATATAAAGTGCCCCCTCCCTTTGAGCAATTTTGATAAAATTTTTGCTGTCACATCGCGTGCATACACCTACACTAAATACCCAATTTCAGATTCCCACGGCTTATAGTTTTTGAGCTAGTCTGTTCACACACACACACACAGACACACACACACACACACACACACACACAGACCATTTCGCGGGACTTGGTCATTTCGACTCAGGGGGTCCCAAAACGTGTATTTCCGTTGAAAACCGGAAGTCGAAATTTTTCACGATCGCAATACTTCCACTTACTATATATTTCATATATAGGTAAGTGAAAGTAATAATAAGAATTTCTGATTCGGTTTGGGCCCATTTCTGTCAAGTGAATGGAAATTCCGATCTAAAAACTCAAGCATATGAATGAATTAACAATACTAACTCATTTATATGAAGATGAAGCAGAAACTTGTTTTCGCTTACAATTGGAATCTTTCCGACTTTTTTTTTTTTTAGGATATAAAGAGATTCTATTTTTTTTCAGCTATTATCCTGCATTTGATGCACTGTGTGACGTATGAACTGGCCACATACCAGGTCTGCAAGTTTAAAATGTCGTTTTAATTCCAATAGAATGCGCTCTTAGCCTATTGAAGGATTTGCTTATCTCTAAACGCTATTTTGTTTGTTAGTCATTTGTTTACAAAAGTCAGTTGTTTTTAAGTCGTTTACGTGGACGTATCATACCTTTCTTTGGTGTTAAAAATGTCTAAATTTAAGCCAAATAAAGAGCATTTGCGGCATGTCATGATTTTCTTATTCAATCAAAAGAAAAAGGCATCTGAATGTCATCGAATTCTTGTTGAGACTTATGGCGATCTTGCTCCAACCGTCAAGACATGTGAACGTTGGTTTCAAAGTTTCAAACGTGGTGATTTTGATGTTACTGATAAAAAACGAGAAAATTGACCAAAAAAGTTTGAGGACGTCGAATTGCAATCTTTATTAGACGAAGACAATACCCAAACCCAACAAATGATGGCAGAACAGTTGAATGTCACTAGGCAAGCCATTTCCGATCGCCTGAGAGCTATGGGAAAAATTCAAAAGGTTGGAAAATGGGTTCCACATGAATTGGACGAACGACAGATGGAAAAACGAAAAACTGTGTGCGAAATGCTGCTTTTACGCCACGAAAGAAAGGGTTTTTTGCATCGAGTTGTAACTGGCGATGAAAAATGGATTTATTTTCAGAATCCCAAACGAATAAAATCATGGGTAACGCCAGGACAACCATCCACATCGAGTGCAAGACCGGATCGTTTTGGGAAGAAGACAATGCTGTGTGTGTGGTGGGATCAGAAGGGAGTAGTCTACTACGAGCTTCTCAAACCCGGCGAAACAGTCAATACCGACCGCTACCGACAACAAATGATCAATTTGAGTCACGCATTGATCGAAAAACGCCCAGAATGGGCTCACAGGCACGCCAAAGTCATTCTTCAGCATGATAACGCTCCTGCACATTCAGCCAGATTGACTAAGGAAACGATTTCTTCGCTTGGTTGGGAACTCCTACCCCACCCGCCGTATTCACCTGACCTGGCGCCTTCTGATTATCATCTCTTCTCATCGATGGGACACTCATTGGCTGAGCAACACTTTAACAATTTGGAGGATGTAAGAAAATGGCTCGATGAATGGATTTCAAATAAAGATGAAGCATTCTTTTGGAATGGTATCCATAAATTGCCCGAGAGATGGACAAAATGTGTAGAAAGCGAGGGCCAGTACTTTGAATAAAATATATTATACTTTTTTTTTAAATTACTGTGTATATATTTTAAGAAATAAACGACATTTTAAACTTGCAGACCTGGTAAAGTTGTCTATGTGAGAAGTTTAGATTCTCCAAATCTTTCCCACACTCTTGCTGTGATTTGTCTTGTGTATTGTCACTGCAAAAGCGAGTCTCGCAAAAAAACTGAAAGTTTAAATACAGTGACATATCTCCTTCATCTCAACCCTAACCACCTTCACCTATTCCCCTCCTGGCTTTGACAGCTGATAAGCACACTGCTATCTGTTGGTCACCAGGCGAACTACCGTCCCCACCACCTCTCTTCTTAGCCCTTAAAGGCCGAATTTATGGCTAAGTTAGAATTATATTACGCGCCTCTTTTTAGTAGTATCGGACCGTGACGTCATCTCAAACCTAACCACCTTCACCTATTCCTGGCAAGTAAACATCGATTAATCGTACTTTCTGTACAGATGATTAATTTTGAAAATCCCGCGTCTCCCCACCCTTGCATCTATAGAAAATTACTTTTTATCGAAATGTTATCATTTTTCGAATTATTAGTATTTTAGAGCCTGTAAAATATGAATATTGAACCTAGACCATACCAAATACAAGTAATTATGTAACTATTTGTTATGCTTATAAGTTCCTTACTTAAATATTTCATGATGGTTGATTCATTTATAATACATTTCCTCGTATTGTTTTCAAAATATATGTTTTTAAGAATATTTTTTCATAAAATTTGTTTATACACTGCCTCATTATCCACTTCTTTGTTTTTCTGTAACCTATTATCTTTCCATTATGCCTATAGTTTTTTAAATAAGTGACATTTACATGCTTTACAAAAAGTTAAAGTTAAAAAAAAAAAAAAAAAGAAAGTGACTTATGATGGAGCAAAGAGTGGGGAGACGCGGGTTATTTAAAAGTTAGATAATTACATCAACTGACACAAAATCGATGTGTTCCTTTCAGATGGGGTGAGATAGTGTGTGACATAATGCTGAGGTAAGACGGTTATTTTTCAAACAGGAGAAATAAGGCGGTCCTAGTAGTTGGCATGGTGACCAACAGGTAGCAGCGTGCTTATCAGCTGTCAAAGCCAGAAGGATGAATAGCGAAAGTAGTACCAAAGTTATTAATCGTAACAATTTGGCAATGCAAGTATATTACTCCAAAGTGTCTGATTGTATAATTCTCTAAATAGTTGTTAAAAACTTCATTTAGTTATCATGGAAAAAAATAATTTCCATTAAATTAATATAATGACTTTAATTATAAGCAATCGTCAGTCATTAAAGGCATACTGCGTATGTGTGGGCTCAACGTGTTTTAAGAGTTGACGGAATATTTTTCTTTTTTCTTCGTGTATATCTTTACTTGATTTTTTTCAAGCCCCAAGAGGGTCTATTGGCCTGAGACAATCTGCGACAGAATATTAAAGACCTTGAGCACAGCAGCTCACTGCCTTTACCAATGCTCTTAAAAAATAAATAAACCAATAAATGTAAACCAATAAATAAAAATATGGATCATTACCAATTCGTTGATATTGTGAATAGGATAGAGATCAGGATAAATGGCCTGTATTAATTGAGATAGGGGCAGAGACTTCATTTGGCACATGGCAAAGACTCGATCATCCAGTCTCGTGCTCTGCCCGACACGGAAAGCAATCTAAAATAAAAAAAGTTGAGTTAAAAAACAAAACAATTAATTAAATATTCTTTTAAAAAAGTAAGATAGATGGTAAAATATACATAAGTTTTTATATAAAATCAGAATATTAGATAGGTTTGAAAAATAAAAATAACTTACATATTTGAGCAAAGCGAGTACATATAGTGGAAGAAGGGAGAGACTAGTTGGAGCGATGAGTGAGGTAGGGGACACACCCGACTGTGTGATCCGGAACGCCGACAACATGTCTGCGACAACGTTCACGAAAGCTTCCCGAGCGTCGCTCAGTGATGACTGATGACACCTATCAACAGCTGTATAATGCAAAGTTAGATTAGAAAACAAAATTTTTCGATGAATGAATGAAAATATATGTACCTTTATTCTGGGACTTTTGGTCCCCTAAGAATAACAATAAGGAAACTTAAGATAATACATTTGTCTGATTAAAAATATAACTTTAGAATGAAATTATTATAAATTATATGTAGGGTAATAAAATAGAAATAATTCATAACTTTTTACGTATCAATGTAAATATTGACTATTTTTACATTTATATCAAAGATTGATTGCCTAGTAGATGGATAAATAAATAGGGTTTATATGAGGCCAAGGAAGAAGCGCTACGGATGGGGTTAAGTAAGGAATTCCAAAGATAGGTTGCACGTACGGAAAAGGATCGCTCAAAGGAGGCTGTTCTAGGATGACTGAGGAACATACAGATCTGTGGTATGAGATCTTATGTTTTACATGTAAAACACAGCATGCCCACCGCTGGGTAACTCCACAATAATGAATACCGGCCAGTGTGCTCACGGGTGGGCACAAGACGTTTTACTTGGGAACTGCTTGTATACCGGTGGATAAGGTAAAATAAAAATAAAAAATCATTTAGGACACAACTTTTAATATATATTTTATAAAAAAATATAATTTATTCAATATTTGTGAGACAACTTACAAAATATCTTTTATGAAACATTTTTGTGATTTTTTTTAAAAACAGTTGATACAAATTGGTATTTTTCATTTTTTATCATTTTGATAATGTTTTTAATAATTATATATTAAAAAAAAAAGGGATTATCCGATTAGGTGGCAACCACTGTAATAGTAAAAAGCACGCCTGTCAATGTAAACAAACATATAAACAGCAAACAGAATGGCTGAGTGGATATGACTGAAAATCCTAATGGCCTGATATGTACATATTTTTTGAAAATTATTACTTACGAGACTTTATTGTAATCCATTATGTAATGTAAAAAAATATTTCCTTACCCATCTTGGCCAGAAGACCAACAATGCATTGCTGGTCGGCCCCGTGCAAAACGTCTGAAAGGTTAGAAGCTATTGGAAGGCACAACGTGTGAACACGGATTCTCCTTTCACCTAAATAATTAAAATAAAATATTATCTTTGAACTGTGAAGTAATTATTTAAAAACAAAAATTGAGAAACACTGCATTAAAACTTACCTTTACTTGAGGTATACAGAAGAGCTGCTTGGAAGCATACGGTCTGTATATCAGTAAGGTTCTCATCTATCGATACCTGCATTCCGAAACCAGCATCAGGGTTCACGTTCGGCAGGGAAAGCAGGTCAGTCGAGCGAACGAAGAAATTTCCGTGGAATGTGTGAATTGATAACCCCCTGAAAATTAATAAAATATAAATTAAAATTAATTTTTTAAAATACATTATATTCTCCGTTTTAATTTGTTGGAATGTTAATTTTTAAAATAAAATATGGATAAGAACACTATGAATTAAGCAATTTAATTTCTTTCAAACTCTCTATTTATAACTAAGACTGACTAGTCTATATTAATTCTTTTAATTTCAAATTCTTTAAATTTAATTATAGCATTATTATGATATTTTCTATACATAAAATTTTATAAAAATGTTTTATTGTTAAATTATTTTTAGTAAGAGGTGAGTGAAATTTTATATTTGCTCTTTTTTTTTTTTTTTCTTTTCTTTTTTTTTTACTAAATAGTTTTTTTATTTTATTTTATATCCCAAATTAAGTAAATTAAATGCTTCTTTAATTAAAAAATACAGCTAAAAGGAAAAATGAAAAAGTATTATAATAAATTGACCGTTTTGTATCCCTTCTAGATATGTTTACTATATTATTATAAAAATATGTTTAGTATTATATAAGAGGCTTTGTCCTGACTGACAAAATCAACGCAGAGCAAAAACTACTAATGATAGAAACTTGAAGTTCGGAATTTAGATTTTAAATGCGATGTAGATAACCACTAAGAAAGGAATTTCAAAAATGTAACCCCTAAGGGGTTTAAATGGTGAAATTGTCGTTTAACTCTAACGGACATCTATTTTTGCACTTCGAGAAATTCTACTAGATTCTACTAAATCTCCTTAACATCAGGTAACATATTATATTAGATCTATACCAAGATAATGATCACAGAATTGATTTTAAAGGCTCGCGGGCAAAGCCGCGACGGGGAATGCTAGTAATTATATAAATCAAACATGATTATTCAATCATATTACTTTGGTTTTATATTAATAATATTTAAGTATTTAGATAATTATGAAACATAAATAATTGTGTGGTAATTTTTAAATTGAATACTTAATAAAATAAATATTATTACAATACAGTGTTTTTTAACTTTTAAACATTAGTAATTTTTTTTTTTTTTTTTTTTTTTTTTTTTTTAACTTTTACTTTTACTTACCTATATTTGAAATATATAGTATGGGAAAGTATTGCAATCGTGAAAAATTTCGACTTCCGGGTACATTACTTAATAAAGTCTGTCTCATTTTCACAAGTTTTTGTTGTTTATTAACGTCACTTTATGCCACTAAGGCTGATCAGACGATGCTACAGTAGGAGTCCTAAATTTTGCCTATCCAGGTATAATTAGAATAAGGATCTTTAACGAGTCCCTGACATCATACAGGCTCAGGACCTCCATTTTACGTCCTGTACGAGGGACGGCATAGCCAAGGGTTTTTTACTCCCATTAAAAAATCCTAGAGTCACCTCAGGGCACGAACCCGCGACCTAGAGTATTGTAGGTTGCTATGTTAACCACTACACTACAGGTGACCCTGCGTGTTTTTTTTATTTACTTAAAAATGGCTTAATGATTTTGATCATACCGATTATTATATGTAATTATATGCCCGTGATGTGACAGTCAAAATTCATCAATTGGAGGAGGTACTTTATTTTATTTTCAAGGTTTTTTTTTTTTTTTTCTCAAAAACAGCTGTGACTATTTTGATCAAACTGGGTATTTGATATGTGTATATGCCCATGAGGTGAAGGCCAAAATTTCTTATCCCATATAATAACTGATGAAAATAAAAACTTTTATTTAACAATAAAACAGTTTATTTTACTTTAGAGAGTGAACACGTGATTCTCAAATTATTTAAAGCATTTAAGTTGTGAAAAAATATGGTATAAGATAATATGTAATTAATTATATTTTAATTTAGAAACATTAGTACCATGATAAATTTCTGAAGGCAATATAAAGTGATTTTAGAGGAACAGTTATCATTCTCGATTTCCAGAAAGGCATTTGAGACAAACTTTACTATGAGTCATAAATAACCTCCTATCGATTCACCTTCACGATATATTTACAAAAAGCAAATCGCTGTAAAAACAACCAAGCAGTAAAAAAAAAAAAAAAAAAAAAATCGACTATTGATGAAATTAGGTCCCTTAAAAAAAGAAATAAGCAATAATGAATCGATAAGTACGGAGAACTTTCAAGTTTTGCATTACAGATGCAGATAACTTATGGATATATATGAATATAAGCATATAAATGTGGAAAAGTGTGGCGTTTACATACAAAACACGTTTATTTCTAAACTAAGTAAGTTAGTAAGTAAAAGTTGTGTTTTGCGCACCTCGCGTCAGATTTTTACTGTTTTGTTCTTGTTGTTTATAAAGGTAGAAAAAAGAAAAAAAAATATATATAAGATAAACAAAAAGCCACAAACCTGGTACAACGCAACCTCATGACAGATTCAAAGCCTATCTTACGACACAGATACCTCTGTAGGCTCCGCTGGAATGATTCGACGTGATGAGGGTTCTTGACTGAGAAGAGGGGGAAGTGGTGGATACAACCACCGGAAAATCTTGAAACACCGCCTGAAACAGGATCAAATATTTTTAATCTATTATTTGAATAAATATTTAAGTGCCCCATACTCATAGCTCACAGCGTGCAAATCCATCTTAGGGGACATCTTTCCTTATTTTATTATTATAACAGACTTCAGAAAAACAAGCCGATATTACAACTTCAATTCTAATTCTTCATCAATGATGATATAGCAATGAGTCCTGAATGCAATGTTGCATTCAATGCAAGCAATGTTCTGGCGTATTAGCGGAAACATCACTAAATATATTTTTTATCTTGAGAGAGAAATCTAATCTGGAGATGTTTGATTTCCGTACATGTTCAATGCTTTTTTTTTTTTTTTCCCCCCTAAGTGGATGGCATTGGTTTTGCCCATACAGCCAGGTCATGCTTATTTGTGTATTATATTATATGAAAATAATTATTTTAATTGCATACGTCTTTTAATATTTTGTTTTACAATAAATTCTATTTATCTATTTACTGCTATAATTCTATTATCCTGTATTGAGATCTTATCTCTTATTCTACTCAGTTTAACTATTACACATGTTTATTTATGGATTTTAAATATTTATGAATGGAAAGTATTTTACTATGTTCAGTTAACTTTAATAAGCTAGCGTAGGTAATATTATCTTTCATACCTGACTCTTTGAACATTACTTCTCTTTGTTTAGAGTACCCCGGGCATACCATTATAATATGTTCAAGAGTCTCGCTGTCTCCACATTTTTCGAAATGATTATTATCTGATAAACCTATTTTGTGCAAATAATTATTGCGAATTCCATGGTTTGTTCTGAGTCTAATGTATGTTTTTATGATGTCTTTTCGGATGTTTGCTTGTGAGAACCAGGATTTACGAAAGATTTGGGGAAATAATTTTTTATAAAATTGTCCAGCGGAATTTTCTAGATATTGTTTTTGCCAATTCATTTAGTAATAATCCGCGTAATGCATTTTAGTGTCTATTGGTTAGCCATTCGTAGTGGCTAGCTTAGCCATTTTATCTACTTTTTCTTTATCTGGGATACCTGCATGGGCCTTAATCCATTTAAAGATTATACTCTTATCATCCTTTATTGCAATTTGATGGTTTATTAATATCTCCATTTGAATATTGCTAATATTCTTATTTATGATATTATTTAATGATAGCAATGCGCTTTTACAATCTGTTAAAACAATAAAATTAGTATCTACGGATTGGTTAATATATTTGATTGCTTCTAATATGGCATATATTTCTGCATTATAAGATGAACATACATTAGGTAATTTATATTGAGCGGAAAGATTGCATTTAGGTACATATATCGCACATCCTGCGCTATCGTTGATTCTTGAGCCATCTACATATATACGGACATGGAAAGGTCGAAAATTTTTCGACGATTGAGTGGCTATTAATGAATGTCGCAATGAATTTTCTTAAATTTCTAAATGTATATTAAATTTTTGTAATAGCATTTCATATAGTATTTGAAATTGTGGGAGTCTTTCCGTTGTATATACATCCCGTACTGTTTGATATTTTAAAAAACTATTATAAATTATTTCTTTTTCTGCCAGTATGACCTACTTAAAATGAGGGTATTTAGATTTACTATTTTATTCTGTCTGTTAATTATTGTCTCCTGATCTTTGATGGTATTTCATTGGCTTCATTTAATAACGCATCTATAGGAGTGGAATTTGGAGCACCTAAACATATTCTTATGCTCCTATTACGTATTATATCTAACTTCCGCAAATGGGTAATGGGAGGTTCCCCATATAATAATAATAATAATAATAACTTTATTGGCTCTTAGAATACATTCTTTTAGCCAGGAGTCCGGCCCAATTGGTGTTAGTAAAGCTTTCAATATATTTGTTTTGTTTTTTTATATCATTAATGTTAGTATCAAAGTATGTAATAATTTTAACAAAACATATTAATTAAAAAGTGATAAAATATTAAAATATATCACATACAATATGTACTTATTAATATATACATATAATTTAATACAATATAAATCCCATTCGACAATTTAAAAGCAGTGGTAGTAATTTGACGGATTTAAGAATAACACAATTAATAATAACCGTATATATAATAAATTTGATAATATAATAATAAATTTGATAGCATACTCTAACATAATAACAAATACTGTGATTAAGTCTGTGTTTCAATCAGAACATCTTGATTAATAGGTTCCCCATATATTGCGGCCCCGTAGTCGAATATCGATCTTCTATAAGATAATAAAAAAATGCTTGGATCCGCTCCCCATTTACTGTCATGACTAATTATTTTTAGTACTTAATTTTTTGTCGGAGCGATTAGTGATTTCTTGAATGTGTTGTTTCCAATTTAGTTTACGGTTAAAGTATACACCTAGAAATCTCACGGATTGAACTGTAGGGAAGGAAATCCCTGCTAATTGAACATGTTCATTGAGCGGAAATGTACGTTATCTACTGAAGGGGCATATAACTAATTTAGAAGATGATATAGACATTCCGGTATTTAATTCCCATTTTCTTAATTCTTTTACGGTCCCATCCAGTAACTCTAAACATTTATTAATATCTCCATGAGAAGTATATATACATATATCATCGGCAAATTGTAAGATTGAAACTTTTTGCGGTATATATTTTCTTATATCAGTCGTGAAGATTGCGAATAATAAACTACTCAGAATACCTTCTTGCGGTAAACCTATCTGAGACCCTCTACTCGTAAATATTATATTTGATATTTTTAATGATAATTTTCTATCGCTATACAAACAGATGATAATTTCTACAAATTTATTAGGGAATCCCATATCTTTCATTTTACTTTCGAGTATGCTTAGCAGAACTGTGTCGTATACCTTAGTAATGTCCAAAAATAGAGCAACTTTTTTTTGTCCTGCCGTGACAGCTGTATGTATGTCTGCATTTAATTCGAGAAGGCAATCTACTGTTGATTTACCCTTACGAAAACCGAACTGGTAACTTGGGGTAGTTTACTTTGGGATTCTAACCACCACTCCATACGATATTTAATCATCCTTTCAAATGTCTTTAGCACACAGGAGCTTAAGGAGATCGGTCTGTACGAGGAAGCATTAAAAGGGTCCTTTTCCGGTTTCAATATTGGTAACACACAGTTCAATAATGGTAACACAACATATTGGTAACACACAGAACTCCTTCCACGAGTTGGGTATTTTCTTAAATTGCCTAACATCATCTAGAATTTTCAATAACAATATTTTAATTTTTTAAGGAAGTTTAGACAACATTATATAAAGAATAATGTCTAATCCCGGTGCTGTATTTGGGTTATTTTTTAAAGAATTTATGAATTCTTGCAATGTTAAGTCTTTCATCAGTTGAAAGCTGTTGTCCGAGAACTCTTCGCAATTTTCAACAGTTATATTATTTTTAAAAATAACTAAAGGAGGGGCCAATGTGTCCATAAATTCTTCACACCATTCGTTGTTTGTTATGGGTAAACAATTACTAATTTTATGATTATTAAGTAAAATTAGAGATGAGAGATGGTCAACTGTTCTCAATTACGATAGGTTAAATGATGGTCAGGATTTTCAGTTACAATGATATTTATTATGGTAAGCCAACGTTTCGATCCAACTTGTGGATCTTCATCAGGGCTAAAAGAAAACAAATATATGAGTATCTATGCTAGAGGGTGACAATAAATGGATACATTACAGAACTGATAATAATATAAAAGATGGTGTATACATAAATATTAAAATAAGAGGCTGGTTAACAAGATAAAATAGAATCTGATATTTACCTACTGAGTCCAGGTGGATACTAAGACTAAAGGTAAAAATAAGGTGAGAGGTAGTGGTAGGGGGTTAGTTTGCCGACTTCAAAGGTTTATGGCGGGGAAATCCAACGCTTTTGAAGTGAAGGCACATGACAACTGAGTGAACAAAAATATTTAAAAACTAACAAAATATATGGTACTGTATACAAATAGTTGTGTCTGGACTGAATAATAACATAAAAATGAGATAATACATAATGTAACAATGCATACAAATTTGGAAAATATATAGAAAGAAGCATACAATTATTATTATTATTATTTATTATTATTATTATTATTTGTATTGTATGCTTCTTTCTGTATATTTTCCAAATTTGTATGCATTGTTACATTATGTATTATCTCATTTTTATGTTATTATTCAGTCCAGACACAACTATTTGAATACAGTACCATATATTTTGTTAGTTTTTACATATTTTTGTTCACTTAGTTGTCATGTGCCTTCACTTCAAAAGCGTTGGATTTCCCCGCCATAAACCTTTGAAGTCGGCAAACTAACCCCCTACCACTACCTCTCACCTTATTTTTACCTTTAGTCTTAGTATCCACCTGGACTCAGTAGGTAAATATCAGATTCTATTTTATCTTGTTAACCAGCCTCTTATTTTAATATTTATGTATACACCATCTTTTATATTATTATCAGTTCTGTAATGTATCCATTTATTGTCACCCTCTAGCATAGATACTCATATATTTGTTTTCTTTTAGCCCTGATGAAGATCCACAAGTTGGATCGAAACGTTGGCTTACCATAATAAATATCATTGTAACTGAAAATCCTGACCATCATTTAACCTATTAAGTAAAATTATATAAAAGATTTTGTGCCGAAACCAAAACTTTGGTCAGTTACTAAAAATAAGCCATGCATGACTCTATTTACTCTCTATTATATTAGGTAGTTAACATTAATGCATAAATTAAGTAAAAATGAGAACTGTCATGATATATGATCATACATGATTCATGGTAAATGACGTGTTCATTGTTCGCCTTGATTAGGAGATTATATGTACTACCCGCTATTTAGAGAAGAGTAAATCCACCTCTAGAAGCTATTCATAATAACCTCCATTTGCTCCACGACTTTCAATATAGAAACAGTAGAATACTTACTCAGAGACGCCAGGTCGACAAATTGACTGTTAAGTACGAATAGGTCGACGGCAATCTGCTGCCCGGAGCAGTCGAGGGCCAACTTCTTGTAAAAGTCAGTGACCGGGTTGAGGTGGGACTGGTTCAGCCCCTCCCCGCTCCTCTGGTTCGGGTCCTCTCGCGGGGGCAACTTGCCAGGCCCGCTATTCGCCAAGCAGCTCGTCACCAACGTTACTCTTCCTCCAGTCGCCGCCTATTACGATAGAAAGATCGATTACTACAATAAACTTTTAAAAAATACTGTTACCACTAGAATGTACAATATATTGATCAAATTTTACACTACTTAATTTAAATTTACTAATTTGAACTAATAAACTATTTTTAAAAAAATCTGGTGCGTGCGCGCAACACACAACTTTCACCTACAACTCACTGTTTTGTTAATTGCCACTTATCATAGTCACACATGTTTCAACATTCATTTTTTATTTTTGTTTTTATTTTCTCAATGAAAAACAATATTTTTTTTTTATTATTAGATAAAAGTTTTTACTTGTGATATTTCGGCAATGCAAGCATAATACTCCAAGTCGCCTGATTTTATAATTCTCTATGTAATTGTTTAAAACTTCATTTAGTTGCCATGAAACAAATAATTTCCATCAAATGAACAGAACGGCTTTAATTATGAACAATGCGTGGGCTCGACGTGTTTTATGAGTCGACGGAATATTTTTCTTTTTTTCTCCTCTATAGGTTTACTTGATTTTATTCATATTTCATATTTAGACATTTCTTACTTTTAGGCGTAACGAGAGACAGTTAATTTCTCCTTATAAACAAAAACAAAGGTACTTTGTAGGAAAACAAAAAAGGCCCCTACCCCATTAAAACCCCCTCAGAACAATTTAATAATGATAAAGCTTACCTGATATTAAAGAACACCTAATTTTCATTAAACATGACAAATAAGATCAAAATCGTTTGATCCGTTCAGGATAAAATTGAAAAAACCTAAAAATTACACAAAATTCATTAAATAAAGTACCCCCTCCGTTTGACCAATTTTCATGAAATTTTTGCTGACACATCGTGGGCATTAATATATATCAAAATCATTAAAGCCGTTGTTGATTAAATAAAAAAAACACGTGAAAATGAGACAAAATTTATTAAGTAAAGTGCCCCCTGTAGTTGTTTAATTTTGATGAAATTTTTGCAGTCATATCTCAGGCATATTAATAGATCAAATACTCAGTTTGATCAAAATCGTTAGAGCCGTTTTTTAGAAAATCGAAAAAAACGTAAAAAGTTATTAAATAAAGTACTCCATCCGTTTGACCAATTTTGATGAAATTTTTGCTGTCACATCGAGGGCATTAACATATATTAAATACTCAATTCCAGATTTGCATGGTTTATAGTTTTTGAGCTAGTCTGTTCTCAAAAAAAAACACACACACACAGACCATTTCGATGGGACTTGGTTATTTTGACTCAGGGGACCACAAAATGTGTATTTCCGTTGAAAACCGGAAGTCGAAATTTTTCACGATCGCAATACATTCCCTTACTATATATTTCATAAGTAGGTAAGTGAAAGTAAAAATTTCAACAATTTAAAATTGGCATTAAAATTTTATCGAACAGTAAAAATTTCTATTTAAAGAAAAATTGATAAAACTTATGATAATTTTAATGTTTTATTTTTATTGGAAGGCTTCATAATTTCGCACAAAGATTTTATTACAAGTACGTACCAATAATTTGTAAGCTGCTTGTAAGGCGGGACCAACAGCGGTGCCTGTATCATAGGACTCCCTGTACTTGTTTGGTAGCTCTCGCAGAAGGTCCCGCACAAGTCCCAGGCACTCGCTCAGGTTCACCAGTAAGTTTTCGGGGCATGGAACGAACATATCTAATTTTTGGGAAAAAAATAAATATATATAGCACAGTATATATAATACAAAGAAAATTTATTCCAAAAATTGAAGAGAAGGCAAAATAGATGAAAGAGACCGTAACACTAATAAGTATTAGACCAGCATTGCTATTTATCGGCAAACATTGTGTTAGAAGATAATCACATAAGATGAAAATCAATAAAATCGTGTCAATATATTAAACACTTTTTTACCATCAATGTCCACGACTACCATCTGATGTGGTTGAGCCTGGGTGTCGGCGAGACTGTAATAGTGGACTGCGGAGTCGTATGTGATGAAAGCCACTGCCGTCCTCGAGTCGCCCGGCAGAGCCTCCAGCTGGGAGAGGAGGCAATCACAGAAAATGCGCAAGTAACCGCTATCGATTGCTAGTCTCGACACGTCCAGTACGAACACATACGCGGCTGGTTGCGGTGGCCGTACCTGTTACAATAGGGTAATTAAAAAATACAGCAATAAATAATAATGTATTCAAATTTTTTAAATATAAACACAAATGAAAAAAAAATATTTTGCTTAATTAATATGGATTCTTTTTTTAATTCTATGTATCCTCATACAGGGCTATAGAGACATTCATTGCTGTACAGAGGTTTTCTAATGGATCGCTTTGATTTACACGTTCGAGCCATACTCAGCTCGTTGTGACCACCACATCTTGAGATATCAATTGACACGTTTCAGTGAGTACTTCAGTGACTTTACAGTGAGTGATGGTCCTTCTCTTCTAATTCATTAATGTAGTGATCCCAGATTGCTCCTTTGGTTATATGGTTCAATCTTAATAATCCGACACACATGGGACCAGACAACCACCGGATTATCGGAAGTAAAATAAGAAATGTATTATAATGTAATATTTTTACTATAATACGAGGTGTGGCTATTAAATAACGAGACTGACGCTGTAAAACATTTTATTTTTATTTCATACATTTTTACTTATTATCACCTTCAATATACACCCCTCCTCTATCCCTACAACGCTCCATGCGAATCTTCCATTGTTCGAAACAGTGCTGGAAGTCTTTTTCTGTCAGCTCCTTCAGGACGCGTGCCGCTTTCTCTTTCACAGCTTCAACAGACTCAAATCTTGTTCCTTTTAATGCAGATTTCACCTTAGGAAACAGATAGAAGTCGCACGGCGCCAGATCCGGCGAATAAGGCGGATGGTCTAACACTGGGATGCTGAATTTGGCTAGAAACCTCTTAACAGACAATGCGGAATGAGCCGGCGCATTGTCTTGGTGGAGAACCCATGACTTGTCATTCAGGTCATTTTTTCCTTATTCTTTCGCGGAGTTCAGCAAGAACGTGAAGGTAGTAATGTTGATTAATCATTTGACCTTCAGGAACCCAGTGAAGGTACACAATCCCATGAATATAGAAAAAAACAACCAACATTGCTTAGAATTTTGATTTGCTCATTCGAGCTTTTTTGGCTCTCGGTGAAGATGGGCTCTTCCAGTGCATGGATTGGCGCTTTGTTTCAGGATCATACGTAAAAAACCACGATTCGTCACATGTTATTATCCTTTCCAGTAAGTTTGGGTCATTTTCAATGGCATTCAAAGTGTCAGTACAAACATTTTTGCGAGCTTCTTGTTGTTCAAATGTGAGAATTTTAGGCACCATTTTGGCACACACTTTTTGCATGTTAAAATTGTTACGTAATATTTGCCGTACGGATTCTTTATCAATTTGTACAGTTTCAGCAATCGCACGAATACTTAACCGACGGTCAGATCGAATCAGATTACCGTTTTTTTCGATATTGTCATCCGTTTTCGACGTGGAAGGGCGACCCGGGCGTGAATCATCTTGAACGTCTTCTCGGTCATCTTGAAAACGCTTAAACCACTCAAAAACATGTGCACGCAATAAACATTCATTGCCATACACTTCTTTCAATAAATTATAAGTTTCAGTAGCGGTTTTTCCAAGTTTCACATGAAATTTCACAACAATTCGTTGCTCTACTGTTACACTTAACATTTTTCCGGCGAAACAAAAAAACAACTCTAATGCGAATGAAGGCTACGGCTGTACTGATTTGTTTACAGAAGCGAGAGGCACTACATTCGAAAGAGAAGGCTTCACGATAACAGCTGTTGGTTGCTGGCGTTTGGCGCATGCGCACTTCTTCTGTAGCAGCGTCAGTCTCGTTATTTAATAGCCACACCTCGTATAATATTTATATTGAAACATTTGTACATATATAATAAAAGACCATGTACATATGAAGAATATGTTCATATTAAATAGAAATAACTGTAAAAAATACATACATATATATTATGAAAAATAATCATTAATTATTTTTTTGCTTTTTGCCTTTAACGTTTTGTCGAAAACGCGCACTTGCAACCTTTTAAGCACTAAAAATTTTGTGTACGGTAAGTTGAAACATCCTGGTCATCGCAATCTTCCTATTCATCCGTGAACCGAATTAGGCTGAGGATATCGTTGTTTGTGCTTTGATGCCATTCTTTGATGTCCTCATTTAACGCTCAGTTCACATTTGTTGGAAAACTTGTAAAAATCCTGAAGACAATTGTAAAGTGGAGTTACCTTCATCAGAATCACATCTTTAGAGTTCAAACAAGGATTGTATTGGCCAGATCTTTTTCCAAGAGCACTGAACGGTGTCACTTTTCACTTTAAATTAAGCTAAATTAAAAACGATGTCTTTAATGTTTGTTTTTTCAAAAATCAGAACTTTGAGGGATCTTCCAATCCTCTATGAAAGATAAGGAACAGAATAGTTAACCGCCATATATTCCATTTCGTCACTATTTATTTCTAAACCCCACTCTTTATATGCTTTAATGAGCCTCCTCATCATGTATTCCATATCATATTCATCTGAGGATATGACAACATGGTCATCTTCAAATTGAAGAGTAAAGAGGACATCATTACCAATCTCAATGCCCATACCTCGGCACCTCTGTTTCCAGGATTTCAGTGCCTGTTCAATATACAGTAAACCCTCATTATTACGAACTCGGATATAACGAACACCTCGATATAGCGAACCAAAATACTATCCCCCCAAAATTGCCATTATATTTCTGGTGAACCCCTCGTTATAGCGACATCCCTCGGTTAGTGCGAACCACGAACTAAATTTGATGCCTGAGAATTATTATATTCTGTTATAACGAACTGCTAGAATTTATATTAATTTTTTTTTTACTGTATTACGTAGAATGAGCGCGGGAAGACGAAGTAGCACCAGTTTCTAGAATTGAGATGTTTTTTTACTCTTAACTAATCAGATTTCCTTTTGCTCTCTCTCTCTCTCTGATTCCATTGACTTTTTTCTCAAAACTAGTTCAGTTCTGTTTTGACCTCTGTATTATTCGAATCAGTGTTCTGTAGTCGTTTATACTGTTTTTTTTAATACACAATGAGTTCGTTGGTAAACGTGTGTTACAAACGTAAATCCTTATCAATCAAGGAAAAATTGAAAATTCTCCTGGGAATTCTAAGTAAGGAAACCATCGCAGAAAAATATGAAATTCACAAATCAACATTGTCAACCATTATAAAAAACAAAGATAAAATAGATTCAACCGCAGCCCAAGGATTAACTTCAGCATCAAATAAACGACTGCGCTCTGCGGCTCATGAATATTTGGAAAAAAATTGCTAAATTGCTTTAAACAAATGAGATCTCAAATACCAATCTCAGACCCTCTTATTAAAGCTAAGGCTAAAGAACTCTCGAGTGAACTTGGCAGGTAAATTGATGAATCTCATTGTTTAATTAATATGTAGTTTAACTAAAAATAAATTACATACATGAGTTTTAATTTAACTAGTTCTACTGAATGAATTTCCTTCTAAATATGATCAAATTAGTGCGGCCATTGGCTAAAAAAAGAATCCTCAGCTATAACGAATCTCGTTATAGCGAACTATGAATATCAAACCCCCTACCAGTTCGCTATATCGAGGATTTACTGTGGATATTGAAAAGTGTTGTGGAAAGGCAACATCCCTGCTTCAAGCCCTTAGAGATTAAATTAAAATTAAAATTAAATTAAATTAAAATTTACCAACCATGTATTCAGATGGGGCGATGAATTCTATAGTTGCAGATTTTATTTCTGGTCGTCTAGTAGGGTCTCCATATGTTTTCGTTAATGGGTCATATTGAAATTCTTCAGGCACTATAAACAAAAAAAAAAAAAAAAAAAAAAATAGACAAATTAAAAATTTAAAATTGAAACAAAAAGTATTCTAAAAGCTATAAATGAAGGATCCAGAGGAGAAAATTTTGAGGTTACGCTAACAAAGAATTTAAGAAAAACTAAATCTTAACTTTTCAAACAGTTTCTGTTTTTTCTTGGGCAATTTTCATATTTGAAAACTATTAAAACAAATTATTTAAGAAATCATGACGACAAAAAGTACAATAAAAAAATATGAAGTGAAAATTTTAAAATTATACACATATATTGTCAAAATATTCAGATTACTTGTGAACTAACATAACTGCATAACTTCCTGAATAATGGAGGATTAAATTTTCAGTAAATACACGCATCATCTATGTCATTTTTTATAAGAACGTAATAAAAAAAAAAAAAAAAAATTTTTTTTACTTTATTCATCTTCAAACAGAGAACAAAGGCCAGTTAATAACTAAAGCTATCTTCTGCATAGTAAGAAGTTAAATCGGAAGCTTAATATATAGATTTTGAACACATTTCATTCTTCTTTTTAACTTGAAATTCACTCAATGAAAAATCATATTATATGAGCTATTGCGTTGTTGAAAGGAGTAAGCAAATTGTTCTTCAGAGCTCAAGGAAATTAAGAAAATACTAAGCTAACTATAAAAATAATAATATTAATATAATAAAAATATTAGTAGCTGTTTATCAGTTTTTATGTATAAAAATCAAACCTCTATACTTTAGAAATGAATAGTCAAATGTGAAATTATAGTCTAATTATATTAACCTTCCGTCGGGCGGAATGTATGAACTCCCAAGTTCAGGCAACACTTGCCTATCCAGCATAGGTTCAAAATTGATTATAACCTTTAATTTAAGTAACAAATATATATTGTGAGCAAAATTTTGTGTGTTGTTCAGAGAAAAATAGTTACCAAGAGTTGTTGAAAAAATGTATTTATAACCATAAACCAATAAATACAAGGAGATATAAAAATACAGTGAGACCTCCATTATCCGGGCCTCTATTAACCGGGGCAGGTACAAAAAAACAAAACAGTTAGAGGTAGAGGTAAAGAACATACAGAGAGAGAGAGAGAGAGAGAGAGAGAGAGAGAGAGAGAGAGAGAGAGAGAGAGAGAGAGAGAGAGAGAGAGAGAGAGAGAGAGAGAGAGAGAGAGAGAGAGAGAGAGAGAGAGAGAGAGAGAGAGAGAGAGAGAGAGAGAGAGAGAGAGAGAGAGAGAGAGAGAGAGAGAGAGAGAGAAAGAGACAAAATGATAGGTAAAGTAAGTATAAAGTAAGTAAAGTCCCCCCTCCGGTTAATCAATTTTGATGAAATTTTTACAGTCATATCTCGAGCATATAAATAGATCAAATACTGAGTTTAATCAAAATCGTTAGAGCTGTTTTTGAGAAAATCGAAAAAAACTTAAAAATTTATTAAATAAAGTACCCCCTCCCTTTGAGCAATTTTGATGAAATTTTTGCTGTCACATCGCGGGCATATACCTACACTAAATACCCAATTTCAGGTTCCCACGGTTTATAGTTTTTGAGCTAGTCTGTTCACATACACACACACACACACACACAGACACACACACAGACCATTTCGCGGGACTTGGTTATTTCGACTCAGGGGGTCCCAAAACGTGTATTTCCGTTGAAAACCGGAAGTCGAAAATTTTCACGATCGCAATACTTCCACTTACTATATATTTCATATATAGGTAAGTGAAAGTAAAAAGATAATTCTCTTCAAAACGAACTTTGAATGTTTGCTATCATTACTTTTTGTTAAATAATAAAGAAATACTTACAATCATTCACCCTGAAGCAGAGGTTGCACTTCCAGTGCTTCGAGTCAACAAAGAATACAAAAGGATTAATATACGTCCTACATGCTCTACAACGCACTATCACCGTGCACTGGATAACAGACAGTTGCTAAAATAAGAAAGATAATACAAAATAAAAATAATTCATTACTCATTTGCATATGAAAAACAACAACAAAACAATAAGAAAATATAAAAGACTTACATTCAGGTCCTTAAATGGATGAATTAATACACCGAGAGGAAGTCTAGATTTATCAAGAAGAGATTTGGTCTCAGGTATTTTCGTAAGCGTACATCTGAATATCCTGATAATAATAATAATAATATTAATATAAACAAAATATTAGAAGATGTTTATCAATTTGGATGTGTAAGAATAAAACCTCTAAACTTCAGGTTTAGGTTTAGAGTTTGAATTGTTTAACGTGAAATTAAATTATTAAATTTATTTTATATCAAGCAAATAATTTTCTGAGAATGAATTAGTGATGAATGAGATACACTTCAGTCATACTTCCTGATATCTGATTTGATCCGAATGACACCCAACTGCCAGGTTTTATAGAGGCTGCCTGTGGGCCCAAGGGGGATTTCTCGACCCCAGGGTTAACATTCACAGCTAATGTATCAGAATAGAAAAGTACTTGTCAAAGCCGGGCTCAAATCTGGTACTAATAACATAGTAGTAATATGCCTTCCATTCGCAGGCGCAAGCGACGGTGCTGCTTCTTGACTGGAACTAGAGAAACGGGGATAGAAGCCGGGCTGGGATTCATAGGATTTTTTGGCGTTTTTAATTTATTGGTCTATAATTAAAACCCGATTGAACAAAATATTATTTGAAAAATGTCTAATAGGTATTGCTCGGTCCCTCAGTGTTCAATTAGAAAACCAAAAGACCTGTCATTCCATTTATTTCCAAAAAATAAAAAGCTTCTTAAAGAGTGTGTTGTAAATATAAGAATAGATAAGCCTGTTTCGAAACATATGACGATACGTTGTATTAATTTTAAAAAAAGTGACTATATTTATCCAGTTAAATATTAGTATTTGACATTTTATTATTCCAAAATGCTAGTTTTATGCAAATAACATTGGGATCATAGTGTCATAGATTTTCTTTTCTAATTTTCCCCATTTTTGTATTATATCCGTTGTGCTTAATTGTTCCAAGTTTTCAATGCGATGCCTGAAAGTTTTGACAAATGACTAAATAGTATGACAAAGAAACTAAGCTGTCATAACAATGATTGTAAGAATAGGTAATTAATGTTATTACTAAACGAAAAATCTAGAGTAAAGTTACAATGATGTGTTTGCATTTAACTACCAGCTTTACATGTATAATTACAAGAAAATTGCTTATTATTATTAATGAATTTGATTTCCACTTTTATTTTATGGAACATTCCTTTAAGATCGCTTGTTTGAAGGCACAAGGCTTGTAAAATAACTGTTTTTTTACTTCTAGAAATTATTCCACATGTAATTATGTGGTTTGCATCAAGGATAGCCTGCCCTTCAATTAATGGTCTTTTAAAATTACCAATTACCAAAAAACCAATCAACTATGTCTATCCCCGCTCCTTCCGACATTTTGCAAAACTACTAGCGCACCCTATGGTCGATTGTGCCCGCTAATAAGGAGCAATACCAAAATTAAAATTGAACAAAATGAAAAATTAAGATGATTTACCTCCAAGTTTAGCAATTATAAATAACACTCACTCAGGGCTAACTTTTGTCGAATCATAGTACTCCTGGGAAAGACGAATCGGAGGAGCCTCGACCCTCGTAGGCGGGAGAACATCACGACACTTCATCAAGTCAACTGTATCCCTTCCCTAAAAATAGATTTAAAAAATAATAATGATAGAATGACACAAAAAACTAATAACAGTGAACAATTGATCAGTCTGCAGAGAGGCGTCGGTCAACTGATGAGACAAAAAAATTATAGTTGAAGTTTCCCGATACTACTTCTGGGCGTGGCCTGCTTCGGGAGCTTATGTTACCAAGATTTAAGGGGACTCCCATTCAGTTAAAAAGTGCCTCGCTTAGCTTTGTTAGATCCCAGCTTTCGACTAGCGCTCGATCTTCAGAGATAAACAAAATCCCGAACGGATCCTTTTCAGTGAAGCCGCAATAAACGGCGCCATGTTGGCTTTTCCCAGAAGTAGTATCAGGAAACTGGTACCAAATTAAATTAAAAAACAAGCTTACCCATAATTTATTAAAGCCTAGTTGAGAAACGCTAAGGTTCGACATCTGATTAGCAAGCTCATCCCCGCTTGGGTAATAGCCGCCTCCCATCGACTGGCTGTAAGGAGGTAACCCGGTATTGTTCTGGAAAAAAAAAATATGATACATATAAAATACAAACACCATAAATATAAAATTTATCAATGTAGGCTGACATGCCTCATGTAAGCTAAACAGTCGAAGCAATATTAACTACATTAACCCTTTGTTACACGTGCCTCACAAACTTTCATTCCTGCCCGCTAGTGGCAATGAGTGCCTCATCGGTATTTTTCTGTGTTTTTCGACGAACATTTTGATTTTCTCGAACTGAGGTTTTGCGCTTATAACTCGCAATCGAAGGCAAAATGAGAGATTTGTATATTTTTCCGGTGTAGGAGTTAAGAAAAGCTTTAAAATGATGCCTCATTCATGAAATTTGATGAAGTATTAAGGAAGTTATGGCGTACCGACAAAAAAAAGGCTCTTTGAAATAAGTATATGATGATTAAATATAGTGTCTGGATTAAATAGCCTTCTTATATGAAATTTAATTTGCTTAGTCAGTTGATTTTGGTTATTTTCATTTTCAATCATTGCAGAGGTGTATAATAATAATTTTATTTAAAAATTAAAAGGGAAACTAATCATTTAAATTTAATGTAGTGTAATTTAAAGGGTACATCTGAAACAAAAACTATATCAAACCAATTGAGTGAACTATAACTTAGAGCTTTATGGTTGTCAGGTGCTAAAACTAAACTTAAAATTAATTAATCCAGCAGTCGTGTACAGGTATGCAAATTATAAATTGCGATAGGTAGAAAATTCCACTTAAATCTTATCTTATAGAACGGAATCGCCCTATGGAAAAGCTAGAAAGTCATAAAACTTCCTAAATCGTTCCTGGACTCATTTTTGAGTTTTAGTGGCAGGCACATTGTACACTTTGCTTTATAATATACAGCTAGCTAAAAATCAAATTTTAGCCAAGGAAAAAAAGGAAAAATAAAAGACTATTCTTTTAATTTTTTCGTTTATAAATTAACCCTTAATATTTGATCATTTTTAAACATTTTCAATTTCATAAACAACGTTTTAAGAAATTTATAAAAATTATTTATACAAAATTAAAAAAAAGTCTGTGTACACTAATTATTTCAAAAAATAATATTATTTTTATTTTTGGTAAACATATTGTTATTGTGGTGTTACTATTAGCTGGTAATTTTGTTGCAGCGCAGTGGTGCACTCATTGTAGGATTATCATTCACAGATCGCAAAATTGCAGGCCTGTGATTTCTCAAAATTTATTTGGGCCTCCCAGATCTAGGTTGACTTTGAAGATAACTGGTTTCTTGGTAATGCTTAATTATTCTTTTAACTGTAGAGTGATGTTTCTTAATTATTTCTGCGATTTCTCTCAAAGATTTTCCCTCATTTCTTAAATTAATAATCAATTGTCTAATTCCTACACAAATTTCCATTTTTAGCAAAGTAACAGAAAAACTCGCAAATCACGGCCACTATAAAGACTTAACTGACTAAAATAAAGCTTTTTGTTTAAATTGAAAACGTTTGTTTATTATTGTACAGGATTCGAAGGAGTTTATAATAAATGTATACAGACTTATTTTGCAATCGTTCAGGAGTTCTATTGGCAATTATCTTTACCTTATCTTTAATGTTATATTTATTTTTCTTTTTGTAGTGAATTTTAATTCTTTCAAAGTTACATATTAAAAGAAAATAATATAAAAAATGTTTACTTCATTTCCTTTGATGTCCTGGGCAAACTTAAAAAATTTTAATGTGGTGTACACAGACTTTTTTTACTAACTGTATATCGATTAACTTATTATAAACTAGCTAGGGTGTCCGGCTTCGCTCCGGTAAATGTGTGGTAGTATAACGGAAAAAATTAGCACCTTCTTGAAACTTCGGTTTTAACTTGGTATTAATATTAAGATTCGAGATCAGCAGAGTCCGCCCAAGTAAGGAACCCTATATATTTTGTGGGGGATTGAAAATGGTAAAAGAAAAATTAATTTTACGCAAATGAAGGCACAATTTCTTTACCATATTTCTTTTAACCCTGAACTATAAGGATTGATAAAATCTTATTGAAAAAATGCTGAAATTGGAGTTAGCAATTTTGTCAACTGGAATGCTCATCATACATAGTAATCAAACCAACTTCTATATCATAGCTACAATAAGAACACTTCAAACTTTTTGTTTTGATTTATATTCAGTGAAGTTATCCTTTTTTTTTATGGCTGTTTTTATTCACTCACTATACTACTTATAATTTTAATCATATTGCATTAAATTTACTTATATATTATATACTAGCATTCCCCGTCGCAGCTTTGTCCGCGAGACTTTAAAATCAATTCTGTGATATTATTTTGGCATTGATTTAATATAATATGTTAACTGATTTTCAGGAGATTTAGTAGAATCGGAGCTTCCCGTAGGTGGAATGTTGGAGGGGAGAGCTGCCGGCTGAGACACGCAATGGAGAGAGTTCACTAAAACTGCCAAAAAAAAAAATTGCTTACTCATCGTGCACGCTTCATTTTTCGGCTTTAAAACATGGTTTACGACATTCCGTAGGGGCTTTCTAGTTAAACTTGTCATATCAAGATCTTTAAAATGAGTCCAAATTAGATACTTTTTCGCAAAGTGCAAAAATAGTTGTCCGTTAGAGTTAAACGACAAATTCGCCATTTAAACCCCTTAGTGGTTACCTACATCGCGTTTAAAATCTAAATTCCGAACTTCCAAGTTTCTATCATCAGTAGTTTTTGCTCTGCGTTGATTCTGACAGTCAGGACAAAGCCTCTTATATATATGGAGAAGAGATCGAAATAAATGTACACCATCCCCAATCATGGGAATCACAGTGTGCATAACTTGATTACCACTAATAGTTAAATAATCAGTAGCCATATTTTATGTGAATGTCTATTTTAGTAATATTGTAAAGTTAAATCGATATTCAAATAAAAAACATATGGTTTAAAATCTCAAAAATAGATTTCCGTTAGAGTTAAATGACAATTTCACCATTTAAGCTCCTTAGGGGTTACATTTTTGAAATTCCTTTCTTAGTGGTTACCTACAACGCATTTATAATCTAAATTCCCTACTTCAAGTTTCTATCATTCGTAGTTTTTGCTCTGCGTTGATTCTGTCAGTCAGGACAAAGCCTCTTATATATATATAGATTGATTAAATGTAATGTGTTGATCAATTAGCCTTTTTATGAGAAAATTAATGTGTTAAGGAATCCAGTCGGTTTTCTAATTGATTGCAGGCAGGTAAAATCACTTATTTTTTTTTAACCCATGAAAGGAAGGAGAAAGTATTTATTAACGCTTAATTTTGTAGAAATTTTAAAAGAACTGTGAAAAAATATATAACCCTTACAAACTGAATGAATGGACCATAAACATTGAGTGAAACGCACCCTAGCGCTTCCTGGTAGTCTGAAGCTCGAACTGAATTTTACATTCACTAACCCGAACAGATAGGCTAATTACATGGTGCGAGAGGCTTACAATTCCGCGTCTATTCTCTTAAATTTTGCATCCCAAAGATAAAAAAGGAAAACTACTACACGGTTAAGGGTTATACTGCTACACGACATAGCTTTCTTGGTCTTACGTGGAGTCGTTTTTGAGCCTCATTTTCCTGGCACGCACATTGTACACTTTGCTTTATAATATATATTGATTAATACCTGAGGGTGTGAATAAGTTGGATATTGCTGGTACGGTGGCGGTGGATAGCCTCTGGGTTTAAGAGGTGCGGGAGGTCTTGGTGCCACTCGTGGCGGCTGTTGCTGTTGCTGCTGCTGTAGAGGCTGCATCGGTTGGTAATATCCTCCGCCGTCGGGAAGTTTAGGCCTTGCCACTTGTGATGTAGCGGGTTCCTGATGATAAATGATCAATAAATAGGTCAGATCCGATACGTACGAATGAAGGAAAAAAAATTAAGTAACAGAAAAAAATAAAAATAATTATTGTAAAACGACTCGAGCATCCAGGAACAAACAAAAATATTAAATCAGATCATTACTACACATCAGATATTCATTATTTCCATTCCATTGGGAGATAATTAAATTAAACGAATGCCTAATTAAATAAATTCTTGGTAAAAATGTAACTCAATACTGCTTGACACCTGAAACCATGCTGAAGATAATGTTTTTATCAATTATGATTATCTACTTATCCAAAATGGAAACTGATAAAGTCATTAGGGAAAAACTTAAACATATTATTATTTTCTTTTTAAGAATTGTAACGTTTTATATTAAAAAAACAATTGTACAGTGTAATCTCAATAATCCGACACATATGGGACAAGAGGGGTGCCGGATTAATGACATTATTTAATTTTTACACTTCAAAAACTCAATAAACTTTAATAAAAATAATGAATATATTAAATTTTACTTCAAAAAAATTACCAAAATAAAAATAAAACTTGTATGTAACCTTTAAAAATGAATAGGAACTTCGTTATCACATAAATAGGAATGCTAAAAGACATACTTATGAATGTAAATAAACTTAATTATATTTTTTGGAAAAACGTATCAATTTTTGTTTGTTTTTTAACTTTTAAGAAGAGTTCAATGGCTTTCTCCCTTCATTTTCTTAACACCAATATATCACTAGCACCAAAATTCTGTGTCATTGTCACCACAATAACATTATCCAACGAAGTGACAGCTTCTCCATGTTTAGCCAATGAGGGCTTCTGCGCCTGGGCTACCCGGGGAGGGGGAAGCTTCTTGGATTCCGGCGGCTCTCCGGAGAAGGCCAGATTACTGGGTGTATCGGACTATTGTAGGGCCGGATTAACGAGATTGTACTGTACAATTATGTAGTTTTCTGTATTCTAGATATTTTGAAAGCTACGTTTTTCCATAACTTCCTTTAGATATGAAGAAAATATCCTAACAATTTTATAAATATAAAAATAAATAGATTAAATATTGTATAAAATTAATTAAACAATTTCAGGAGGCAATATTAGTACCTAATTTTCACATAAAGATTAGGTTATTATTTAAAACCAGTTATTAGAAGTATATTTCATTGAGTAGGGGATTTCTTAAAGGGTTATGGTCTAAATTTCCGCTAAGAGCAACCGTACGGGGAAGCAGGGGCTGGGATCCGATCTTATGATCTTCATCTAAATAGGCGGGCGCAATCGGCTATAGGGCGCTAGTAGTTTTGCAAAATGTCGGAAAGAACGGGGATAGACAGTTGATGTGATATAGATATTTGGTAATTTTAAAAGACCATTAATTGAAGGGCAGGCTATCCTTCATGCAAACCACATAATTACTTGTGGAATAATATCTAAAAGTAAAAAAACAGTTATTTTACAAGCCTTGTGCCTTCAAACTAGCAATCTTAAAAAGACTGCCCCATCAAATAAAAGTGGAAATCAAATTTATTAATAATAATAAACAATTTTCTTGTCATTGTACGTGTAAAGCTGGTAGTTCTGGTAAATGCAAACACATCATTGTAACTCACTCTACGTTTTTCGGTTAGTAATAACATTAATTACCTATTCATACAATCATTGTTATGACAGCTTAGATTCTTTGTCATATTATTTATTTATTTGTCAAAACTTTCAGGCTTCGCATTGAAAACTTGGAACAATTAAGCACAACGGATGTAAAACAAAAATGGGGAAAATTAAAAAAGAAAAACAAATATGACACTATGGTTCCAATGTTATTTGCATAAAACTAACATTTTGGAATAATAAAATGTCAAATACTAATATTTACCTGGATAAATATAGTCACTTTCTTTAAAATGAAGACTACATATGGTCATATGTTTCGAAACAGGCTTATCTATTCTTAATTTTACAATACACTCTTTAAGAAGCTTTTTATTTTTTGGAAATAAATGGAATGACACGTCTTTTGATTTTTTAGTTGAACACTGAGGGACCGAGCAATACCTAATAGACATTTTTCAAATGATTTTGTGCTCATAATAGACCTTTTTCAAATGATTTTTTGCTCAATCGGGTTTTAATTATGGAAAAATAAATTAAAAACGCCAAAAAACCCTATGAATCCCAGGTAATGGCCCGGCTTTTATCCCCGTTTCTCTAGTTCCTGAAAAGAAGCAGCACCGTCGCTTGCGCCCGCCTATAGTAGAGTGCTGATAACCATTCTGCTATTCAGGCCACAACATTTAGGTTATATTGTCATTATCACTGTTCATTATCTATTACTAATAACAAATGAGTTAAGCTTCAAAAAATAAAGGTAACTAAAATGCTAACAAAATTATCTAGCTTCTCTCAACTCTAATATATATGTCATTTTTTTTATTATATGTAATTTAAGTAATATTTATCGGAATAATAATGAAATCACTGGTATTTGGATCTGACTTAAAGATAAACAATAGACAGTGAAAGTAAAATTTTAATATTGAACACAGATCATGTACGGTGCAGTCAACTTAATTCTTGAACCATCTTATGGACCAACTACCATGAATTACTATTATGTTAATAAAAAACAATAATGTTAAAATATTTTTATGAAACATTTCTTAATATTAAAATATTACAAAACTTTAATGATTTGTATCATGTTTCTTTCTATGTGAGAAATTAATTTATTATAACTTTTGAATAAGTAATAATTGCTACATACTGTGGCATAGGGAATTATCCCTAATACATTAGTTCTCGGTGGTCCTGAAGATATCGGTTCGTCGAGTGACCTGGACTGTGTCAGGGGAAGGTTCATCTGCGGTCTTCCACTTATCGCTGAAGAGGGTTGAGGTTGATAATAACCCTGCTGTTGGTAGGTAGACCTCGGTGCATCGCCCGGAGATTGAGGATAGCTTTGGTTATCTTGAGGCACTGAATTCATGTATGGGTTAGAGGTTGGCGATATTAAGGGCTTCTGAACTTGATAGCCTTGAGTTTGAGCATGATGCTGTTGTTCGGGCTTCATTGTCTGGTTTGGCAATACATTTTCTTGCCTGTAGGGATTATTTACTGTTTGAGTATAGCCCTGATAATAATCAGATATTGATAAATTAGATGTAGGGATATTTTCATGATTTTTAATTAAATTACTCTCCGATGTTTTTGGCTGCATTACACTATCTAACTTTTGTGTGCTATATTGATTAACAAACTGTTTCTGATCATTTGATATTTGATTTAAATGTGATGAGCTATAGACAGGTTTAGAAACAGATGAACCTAAACTAGTTATTATTTGAGATGATGTTGTAAATGGTCTTAACTGAGCTTGCCCCAGTCTCTGGGGCTGATTAATGTCGTTATTAGTATCACTAACGTAGGGTTGAACTGTTGCTCTGTTAGTCGGTGCGTTGGAGTCGGGATATATTTGCCCATAAACAGAATTTGAATTTGTATACTTGTCGTTTGTTTTATAATTCATATAATTACCAGATGAATTAAGAGATTTTTCAGAATTTATATGGTTAAGGTTAGGTTGAAGACGGGATGGGGATGGATCACGGGAAGATTGTGAAGACAAACTAGCTGCAAAAAATGAAAAACAATAATTGTTAATAACATATTCGATGAATGTTACACTATATTTTTAAAAATAATATCCTTTACCTGGATAGCTTGTAGATGAAGGTGTTGGAGTACCATTTCCAGAGTCAGAATAAGTGAAAGATTGGCCGTTCATTATTTAAACTAAAAACAAAATGCAAATGAGTACTTTAAAGCTGAAGATTGAAACATTATGAGGGAAATTGAGTAATAAAGTAGAAAAATTAGCCTAAACATGATACATCAAATATTAGATTAGATACTGCTAATCATGAGTTTTTTAAATCTTTGATAATGAAAATTATAACTTAATCTCATTCACAATAGTTATGTTTAAAGTTGAATTTAAATAGAATAAATTGCTATAATGTTGTCTAACCTATCAAAGGTACTTACATTACAATAAGCGTTCAAGGGCTTCTTAGTTCAATTTGAAAACATGAATCAGCTCTATCAATTTCAATTCATTAATTAAATTACAAATGGAAGTCTGATAATACATGGACGGTTACACTTTGATCTATGTCACTCCCCTTTTCACACAGAGATACTACGAGGCGATGGATGTAAGCTTTTATAGTACCATTTAAAACAATTTTATAAAACTCGAGAGTCCCTTTGATTAAAACTAGAAACAGGTAAAAGTTTTTGGAACTTGTAGACACGCATGAAATCGTACCGTTTTTATAACCAGGATAAATCTTTGGGTTATAGCACACATGAAACCAAACAGCGAAACGGTAACATTTTTTTTTCTTCTTATTTTAAACACTCTGGCCCGGTTTCATATATACTTACGATATTTTTGTACGTTTAATTTTAAATAGTCCTAACGAATATGTTTATCAGAATAACAAGACTGCTAAGGCACACTAGCCTAAATAAAAAACAGTCTGGCGGAAGCTGTCAAGAAAGTGAGGTTACGTGGCCTACGGTGAAGGATTCAACTATTCTAGAATTCTTTACCTGGCGCCCGATTCAAATTATCAATAGTTTAATGTCATCATTCTCTAATTCAAAATTATAATTTAAGATTTAAAATATTTTACTTAACAAGCAAGTATTTAAAAGGAACACTCATAGACTGAAGATAACATAAATGCAAGTATAATCTTTAAAAAAAAAATCTTAGTAACTGAAACTTAGATACGTCATATCACGCATTTAATTCTCGCATTAATTGCTCGAGTTGATTATGAATGACTCTTCCACTTTTCTACTCTAATGCATTCGTCCTTTATTTAAATATTATTATGTAATCATTAATATCACGAAACTTAATGTTTATTATTTTTTTTAAATATTAAATAAGATACGACCCTTAAAAAATAAAAAGATATGCATTAATTGTTTATTATTATTTTTAATTTTCTTTTTTTTCTTAAAAAGAGGTATAGTTATCGAAACAGCTGTCAGATATATATATATATATATATATATATATATATATTTTTTATTTATACTCGCAGCTTAAAGTGTTTTAAGTACGAAATCTTAGATTCGAGAAAAAAGCATTTGAAGAAGTTAGGAATTTGTAAAATTATTCTTGAAACGTTTATTAGTCACTTACTACAGTTGGCAATCACTTGAATGTTTTAATCTATTCATCAAGGTCTCGTCTACCAAGTGTCAAAAGTCTGCAAAGTTATGCGTACAATAGGGTTGATCGAAAAACAAAAATTTTTTTTTTTCGAAACCCTATACCGCGGAAAACTTGCCTCTGGGGTAGGTAAGTAAAATGCAAATTAAATAAAAAAATAATATTGAAAACCCAGCTAGCGCATCGCACTTGAAATGTCGATTTTTCTCGAAAATCAAGTCTTTTTAAACAATTTTTTTTTACATTGCTCAGCCAATAATATTTTAAACTGCTACAATGAAAATCCTTTAGGATAAGGGTTTAAAAACACACAAAAAAATTAAAACCATCAAAATCTCTTAATTTGTGGTAGCGCAAAAGACTCAAAAATTGCTAAATTATTGCATTTAAGCTGCTTAATAGCACCTTAAAGAAAGGTGAAGTGTAGCATGCTGCGTTTTATGTTAATGGCCCTTTACTTAATTTTTTTACTTTAAGAATTAATTTTAATATAAAGGATAAATAAAACAATTTATTATATTTATTAAAAAAAAAAAAATAATAATAATAAAAATACACTTTCACAAAAATATATAAATGTTTTGTACCTCTGATTTCAAGTTTTGGGAACATTACATTTATTTAATTAATAAACTATAAAAAAAGTATTTTTTTGCATCGAAGCCCTAGATGCTAGGGTGGATCTTATTAAACCATCGTGGTTCACGGATGGCACAGAAAACTTTTTGAGATGCTTCCGTCACTAACTTCACGCAGCGGTCAATAGCTTGAGTGTGACATGGAAAATTTCCGAAGTTCCATTCTTCAGCAGTTTCACCGGCAGTGATTTTTGCCCAAACAGGAACTCGTGTTTGGCGGTGGCGGCACAATGGTGGCGGTGGAAGTGCAGTGGTATTCCAATCAATTATTTCAGTAAAGTCTGTTGCCTAAAAGTTAATTTTTTGAGGTCGGAAACACCTTATTGATTCTATTAACATTCATGCTTTTACAATTCTTCTGAAACCTAATTCTCTGATGTTCCTCGTTTCATCGACTGTCATGACTAAGGAGCAAGTTTTCTGGATGCGCGAAAAATGCGTTTCTTTAGATCACAGGACCAACCAATCGAACCAAATTCTGTGGTAGAAATCTGGTTGATTTGATAATCTCAAAAATCTGGTGCGATGCGCGCAACACACAACTTTCACTTACGAACTTAATTAGATTAGAAATCGACGTGTTTCGATATTATGTAAACGCCAATCCTCAACTTCACACATTTTTCCACATTTAAGTATATACTTATATTTGTATACCTCCATAAGTTATAGAGTATCTGTATAGCAAAATTTGGTTGTTCTCAGCACTTTTCGATTCATTATTGCTAATTTATTTATGAAGGGACTAATTTCATCAACAGACGAGTTTTTTTACTGCTTTCTTGTTTTTTACTACGAGTTGCTTTTTGCAAATACATCGTGAAGGTGAATCGATAGGTGTATTTACGTCTCTTATGCCTTTCTTGAAATCAAGAACGATTACTGTTCCTCTAAAATCGCTTTATATTGTTTTCAAAAATTTATTATGGAACAAAAATAGACTAAAATATGCCTATATTAATTATATACTATTATCTTATACCATATTTTTACACACCTGCGATGCTTAAAAAAATTTGAGCATCACGTATTTACTCTCTCAAGTAAAATTCATCTTTTTATTAATAAATAAAAGTTTTTATTTTCATAATACTGTTAATAAATTTTGGCTGTCACATATATATACATCAAATACCAAGTTTGATCAAAATCGTTAAAGCCGTTTTTAAGTAAAAAAAAAAAAAACACGTGAAAATGGGACAACATTTATTAAGTAAAGTGCCCCCTCCAATTGATCAATTTTGATGAAAATTTGACTGCCACATCGCGGGCATATACATACACCAAATACTGAGTTTAATCAAAATCGTTATGGCCGTTTTTGAGAAAATAGAGAAAAACGTAAAAAATAGATAAAATTCTTTAAATAAAGTACCCCCTCCGTTTGACCAATTTTGATGAAATTTTTGCTGTCACATCGCGGGCATATACATACAGCAAATACCCAATTTCAGTTTTGCACAGCCATGGGCGGATCCAGCCGATCGTAAAGGGGGGGCTGCAACCCCACATCCCTTCATTTGGATCTGCTAATCAGCTTTTTTACCTTTATTTTCCTTTCCCACAACTAAAGTTCTACTTGTTCTGCATATTATTTGTTCTTTTACTTGCTTCCTTACATTAAGGAAAGTCAAATTCTATCTTTAAATGACGAAAAATTTTCCAAAGCGAGGGGCTGCATCCCCACAGCCCCCCCCCCCTGGATCCGCCAATGTGCACAGCTTACAGTTTTTGAGCTAATCTGTTCACACACAGACCATTTCGCGGGACTTGGTTATTCGGACTCAGGGGACCAAACGTGTATTTCCGTTGAAAACCGGAAGTCGAAATTTTTCACGATCGCAATACTTTCCTTACTATATATTTTATTTATAGGTAAGTGAAAGTAACTCGATCGCAATACTTTCCTTACTATATATTTCATTTACAGGTTAGTGAAAGTAAAAATTACTCCAGGACCATGTGTTAAATGCCTGCTTTTCTTTATTTTGAACCATACAGGCATGTATGATTTGAGAATGAAAGATACTAACATCTTATATTCATCTGAAGGGGTTTCCACATTTCCGTACAGTCTCAAAACTCTGTTAGCTCTTTTCAACCATCGTGAGTGGGAAAGAGGACCTGGTTCATAAACAGGTAAGCCCAGAGGACAGTTGGTTGATCCTGTGATCGAAAGAAACGCATCTTATGGGTATCAGATGATAAAATTTGGTCTAAAATCACTGCCGGTGAAACTGCTGGCGAATGGAACTTCGGAAATTTCCCATGTCACACTCAAGCTGTTGAGTTAGTGCCTGCGTGTAGTTAGTGCCTGAAGCATCTCAAATAGTTGTCGGTGCCATGAACCGCGGTGGTTTAATAAGATCCACAGCAGCTTCAAACCTAGCCATACAAAAATAGGAGTAAAATGCGTTTTTTGGAAGACTAAAATTGTACTTTTTAGAAATGCATTAAATTGAAGGCCTAAAGTTATCAGGGTATTTTCAATTTGCCTTTTTTGGGATAGAATTGTAGTAAATTAGTTACCAAAAAAAAGAACCTTTTTATTTATTAATTAAATAAAAGTAATGTTCCAGAAACTTTAAATCAGAGGTACAAAACATATATTTTTTTTGCAAGTCTATTTTCATTGTTTGTACTAAATGTAATAAGTTCTTTTATTTATCCTTTATATTAAAATTAATTGTTAAAGTAAAAAAAAATTAAGTGAAGGGCCATTAACATAAAACGCAGCATGCTACACATCACCTTTCCTTAAGGTGCTATGCAATAATTTAGCTATTTTTGAGTCTTTTGCGCTACCAAAAATTAAACGAATTTGATAGTTTTAATTTTTTTGAGTATTTTTAAACCCTTATACTAAAGGATTTTCATTATAGCAGTTTAAAATATTATTGGCTGAGCAATGCAAAAATTTTTTTAAAAAGACTTGATTTTCGAGAAAAATCGAAATTTTAAGTGGGATGCGTTAGCTGCGTTTTCAATATTATTTTTTTTATTCAATTTGCATTTTACTTACCTACCCAAGAGGCAAGTTTTCTGCGGTATACCATAGGATTTCGAAAAAAAAATTTTTTTGTTTTTCGACCCACCCTAGTGTAGAAGAATTTAAAAAAATTGTTTTGTACGGACTTAACACAGTTTACGATGCGAGAACAGTTATAATCATAAATTTTAATTTAAAAAACTTGTCTGCCTTCCCAAGGTTTTTAAATAAAAAGCATTTTTTTGTTTTTAAATTTAAAAAAATTAAAATCTGGTGCGAAGCGCGCAACACACAACTTTCACATACCAACCTAATTGGGATGGAAACCGACGTGTTTTGATAATTTTGTAAACGCAATTAAGAAAATTCACAGAAATTAGCATAATGCACATTTATTAACTTATTTTTTATCGCTTATTCTCCATAAGATATAGAGTAGGATAATTATTGCAAAACTTGAAAGTCTTTAGTAGTTTTTAATTTATTATTAATTAGCTGTATATATCGGTTTCACCCGGAGAATTTCATGTTTTAAATCTATAAAGTGAGACTTTTATCGACTCAAACGGTCGATTTCGTAAAAACCAATGTAAAGTCAACCAATTTAAGTTATGCAATTTTAATATGTATAGGTGTACGCACCTGGTATCAAAGAACCACTGGGCGAAATTTGGAGAATTTAGGACAAACGGTAGGGATTTTTATAAAGAACAAACAGAATTTCATCTTTATTTACATAGATTATAGGTGCATATCCCGGTTTCACCCGGGGAATTTCATTTTTCTAATGAAACGGTCGATTTCGTAAAGAACCATTGTAAAGCGAGATCATTACGATTTTTATAACAAAGAATATCGGCTGAAGTTATGCAATTTTAATATGGACAGGTGTTCGCTTTTATAAAACTTTTATAATACAAATTGAAAAAACTATTATTATAAAAAACAATATCAATATATATAAACCCACTAAGTGCCTTAGTTATAATTATGAATTATATGGTAAAAATCTGGTGCGATGCGCGCAACACACAACTTTCACTTACGAACTTACTTAGATTAGAAATCGACGTGTTTCGATAATATATAAACGCCATTCCTCAACTTCACACATTTTTCCACATTAAAGTAGGTATATACTTATATTTGAATATTTCCATAAGTTAAAGAGTATCTGGAAAGCAAAATTTGGAAGTTCTCAGCACTTTTCAATTCATTATTGCTAATTTATTTATGAAGGGACTAATTTCATCAACAGTCGAGTTTTTTTACTGCTTGCTTGTTTTTTACTACGAGTTGCTTTTTGCAAATAAATCGTGAAGGTGAATCAATAGTTGTATTTACATCTCTTATGCCTTTCTGGAAATCAAGAATGATTACTGTTCCTAAAAATTTATTATGGAACAAAAGTTTCTAAACTAAAATATACCTGTATTAATTATAGACTACTATCTTATACCATATTTTTACACACCTGCGATGCTTCAAAAATTTACTGTCTTAAGTAACATTAATTTTTTTACTAATAAATAAAAGTTGTTATTTCCATCATACGTTTAGTAAAATTTTGGCTGTCACATATGCATACATCAAATACCAAGTTTGATCCAAATCGTTAAAGCTGTTTTTGAGCAAATAAAAAAATAAAACAAGTGAAAATGGGATTAAGTAACAACAACAAAATTTATTAAGTAAAGTACCACCTCCGTTTGGCCAATTTTGATGAACTTTGGACTGTCGTATCGCGGGCATATTCATACAACAATACCCAGTTTCATCAAAATCGTTAAAGCCGTTTTTTAGTAAAAAAACACGTGAAAATGGGACAAAATTTATTAAGTAAAGTGCCACCTCCAATTGATCAATTTTGATGAAATTTTGACTGTCACATCGCGGGCATATACATACACCAAATACCTAGTTTAATTAAAATCGTTGGAGCCGTTTTTGAGAAAATTGAGAAAAACCTAAAAATTGCACAAAATTCTTTAAATAAAGTACCCCCTCCGTTGTTTCCCCCCTGGCCGGGGAAAAACCCCCCTTTGGTTTTTGGGACCTGTAGATTGTTTTATTGTAAATAATTAATGATGTAAATAGTCTTTAGTTTAATTGATTACCACACCACCCTTGCCCAATGATGCCTGTGTCATGATGGAACTGTAGATTTAAGAAGAGGGGTGACACATTTTTTGTATCTTTCTTTCTGGGAACTCTATAATGTACGACTGGAAGGCATGCTTCCGCATCCGCATATGGTTTTCCATGTGTCATTATTGCCAATCACTGGTGAAAATGAAATTTATGTTGTTTAACTTCCATTTATCTATACTTGTTCTGGTCACCATGCTACTTTTCACACCGTGTTCATTCTTAGGTCCGTCGGTGAAGATCAATTCATGGTCAGCAGATAAGTTTTCAGTTTTTTCATGGTATCTAAATCTTAGTATTTCTGGTTAGGTATTCTTTATAAGCTTGGTTAGGTCGAGCTCAGTATTAATTAATGGGACTGTCCATGGTGTAGTATCTCCTATTTTCTGGGGAACCTCTCTCTATAGGCAAGGAGAGGTTGAGCTCATTGAGGTAATGTGTTTCCGATCTACGAGGTTCAGTGTTATTAGTATTGTCATTATGTAGAATGTTATAGATGTTGTGGTCTGGCATACTGAAAATTTTCACCGCGTAGCGGAGCACTAGCAGTTTCCTTTGTAGTAAGCAGTGGTAATTAATTCCTCCGTTTCGCTTAGTAACGCTGATATGGGACTTGTTCTAAACGGCCCGGTAGAAAGCCTCTGTGCCAAATTGTGAACGGAGACCAATTTGCTTAGAAAGCTGTTACATGCTGAGGAATACACAATGCAGCCAAAGTCTAGTTTTGATCTTATTGGTGTTATTTTTCTATCTGCACCCCAGCCTTGGTGGATGAGAATTTTTAGAAGTTTCAGTCTTCTATTGCACTCCTCTTTCAAATTTTCTATGTGGTTTTTCCATTCTAGTTTTCGATCTAAAATAATGCCTGCAATTTTTATTTCGTTGCGAAATACGATTTCAAGGTTTTTATGGAAATTTCTCTAAACGTCTGCAATTTCATTTTTCTGGAAAAAAAATAATTGCTTGTGATTTTTCTGCAGAAAATTTGACTACTGTTTGTCTCCCCCATTGCTCTATTTGGAATATTGTTTCCTGCATTATTTGTCTTGTGAGGTTTAGATCTTTCCCTTTGCAACAAAGCAATAAATCGTCGGCATAAAGAAATCCTGTTAAGGTGCCTTTACACCTTATGAACCTCACCTTCGAACAAGTTCTCCTTCGAACCTTGGCGTACCGACGTGAAGCGAACAGCCATTTATACTTCACGTGACGTTAAGCGAACCAATATGGCTGACGCTCCCAAAGCTTTCTTATGATAAAGAAAAAATCTCCATTATCAATATACTTATATTATCTGAAAAATAAAAAAATAGGAGACGATTTACAACTTTTCACAAATTACACTAGTATCACAAACAACTCCTGTCTCTTAGGAAAAACCCAAATCAAAAGTGACACTAGCGCTACCCCCGAACCCAGGCGAACAGATGAAGTACCTAGAACACCCGAACAGTCGACGTGAAGGCTTCACGAAGGTTGTTCGAGGGTGGTGTTCGAAGGTAAAGTTCGTAAGGTGTAAAGGCACCTTTACGGGTAAGTTAATGCGAACGGCTATGTCATTCATAGAAATGAGGAACAATGTTAGACTTATGACCCGGCTTTGGGGACGCCATTTTCGAGTTATACTCTTCGGGGTTGACTTCGTTTGCCCTTACCTGCATAACCTTATTGTTTAGAAAATTCTCAATGAAATTGAGCATATTTCCCATTACACTACTTTGGTGTATGTTTTCAAGGATTCTTGGTCGGTATACCATGTCAAGTCGGTATACTCTTTCTGTATGTCAAGATTGACAGCTGTTAAACTCATGTTATCTGAGAATGCTGTGATTATTTCGTTACTGATATTAGTGAGGTGGTCAGTCGTTGAGTAAGTACGCCTGAAACCTGCTTGGTTTTTGTTAAAGAAATTTTTATGCTCAAGGTACCATAGGAGCCTTTTGTTGATTATCATTTCCACGAGATTGCACATTGTGCATGTCAACGACATAGCTTTGAGGGTCTTGTTTATTTTAATTCGGTTTTAGCATTGGGATTATAGGTAAAATGTTATAGCATTTGTATAATGTTATAAAATTATATAAAGTGATAAGAAATCTTGTAAACAAAGATATCAAAACAAAAGAATATATCAGAACGAAGAAGTAAGAAATAAAGGAATTACATGTTTATTTGTTATAAACCTTGCTGTACATCTAAGCTGAAGGATCCAGAAGTCAGTGCACGTTTTAGCCTGGAACCTGAGGCTAGATGAATGAAAGAGAGGCAGACGCAAGTTAGTCGGAAAACTTTGTAGAAGAACAATGGAACACCCTCTCTCGAATAGTTAAAGAGACACCGGAGGAAGCTACGGCTAGAGAAACGAGCTGTACGGTCCCCGTGGTTTGATGCTGAGTATACAGTTGCCACGGATGCAAAGAATGAAGCCTAAAGAAAGTTGGTTCAGAAGCGGTCCACGAGAAGGGCCACAAAAGAATATAGAAATAAAAGAAAGGAAGAAAAGAGACTTCACTGAAGAAAGAAAAGAGAATGGGAAAGGCGGCAGCTGGAGGAGAAGTAGAAGCAAAGGGGGCAAAATGACTCAAGAGCATTCTACGAGATGGTGAATGAAAGTAGAAGACCATTCAAACCAAGGGTCCGATCATGTCAAAAAGAAGACGGCTCCATGATCACAGAGAAGGAAGAGATTCTGGCTTGATGATCCCGTCACTTCAATGCGCTTCTAAACGAGAGTGAAGGAGCCCAGGATTATTTGATCCCTTGACTTGAGGAGAAAGGTCCACAGTTGATCAGACGATATTGGAATACAGAATAACCAGGTGGTGGATGGTTATTGACTTCAGGAGTTCTTCATACGACAACATTAAGAGATCTCAACTGTAAGCAGCCTTGTGTGATCTTGGAAACTATCCGCCTAATCAAGATGACTATGGATGATGTGACTATGATGTGGTGTGACCATGTGTGCTGTTCGATTTAAGTCAGACTTGTCGCCTGAATTTCATTCCACGCGAGGAATGATGGTCTTGTTTCTAAAGTTTAACCTGGCTAAGCAACTCGAGAATGCCGACTTTATCATCAACAGGTTGACACAAACACTAAGGTTCGCTGAGGATCTAGACCAGGTAGCACGTTCCTTTGAACCTCTTACAAATGCGTTTTTAAAGTTGGCTGAAGCAGCAGAGACTTGGGGAATGAGCATACACCAGGAAAAAAACATGTATATGAGTGCAGGACCTGGAATAGGGCCGTAGTTTGAGTACGTATTAATAGGTATTGCTCGGTCCCTCAGTGTTCAATTAGAAAATCAAAAGACGTGTCATTCCATTTATTTCCAAAAAATACAAAGCTTCTTAAATAGTGGATTGTAAAATTAAGAATATATAAGCCTGTTTCGAAACATATGAAGATATGTAGTCTTCATTTTAAAGAAAGTGACTATATTTATCCAGGTAAATATTAGTATTTGACATTTTATTATTCCAAAATGCTAGTTTTATGCAAATAACATTAGGACCGTAGTGTCATAGATTTGTTTTTCTTTTTTAATTTTCCCCATTTTTGTATTACATCCATTGTGCTTAATTGTTTCAAGTTTTCAATGCGATGCCTGAAAGTTTTGACAAATAAATAAATAATACGTTTATTTGATTTAGCAGTCCTTTAAGATTGCTTGTTGAAGGCACAAGCTTTATTATTATTAAAATGTTCTGAGGGGGCTTTTTTTTGGGGGGGTTAGGGCTTTTTTTTGTTTGTTTCCTATAAAGTACCTTTGTTTTTGTTTATATGCAGAAATTAACTGGCTCTCGTTACGCCTAAAAATAAGAAATGGCTAAATATGAGATATGATAAAAATAAATAAAACATAAAGAGGAGAAAAAAAAATATTCAGTCAACCCATAAAACTCGTTGAGCCCACGCATGCGGAGTACGCCTTTAAGGACAGACCATTATTCACAATTAAAGCCGTTCTGTTCATTTGAAAAGTGGCAATTAACAAAACGCATTAATTTCTAATCTTAGTAAGTTGGTAAGTGAATGTTGTGTGTTGCGCGCACGCACCAGATTTTTTTACTTCTAGATATTATTCCACATGTAATTATGTGGTTTTCATCAAGGATAGCCTGCCCTTCAATTAATAGTCCTTTAAAATTACCAATTATCTCTATTACATCAACTATGTCTATCCCCGTTCCTTCCGACATTTTGCAAAACTACTAGCGCACCCTATAGTCTTTTGCGCCCGCGAATAGATCAAAAAAGGTTCCGAAATTTTTTCAAGTAGGAGGGTGAATTCGGTTTAGGTAATCGGATAGCTGAAACTTCATTTTTGGCGGTTTATGTATCCACGGTTTATGTACCTATACCTGGTTTAGCTATAGTTTTTTTGTTAAGGAATGTAATTGCTGAATTTATTCTTCCTGACAGCGGGAGATTTGAATTTGTTCTTTCTTTGAAAACTATTGAGAATTTCGGTTTGAAAATATAGTTATATGATGGATGTTCGCTTTGAAAAAAAAACTTAGAAACATAGTTAATGGCTAGTTTTTTCTCCTAACCAAAAGAGAGGATATTCCTGCTTCACAACACAAACTGAGAATTGGACTAGTTCGAAATGCCCCAACGGCAATCTTAATGATGGTATGACGGACGGCATCGAGTGTGTTTAGGATCCGGTATGAAATATAGTCCAGCTTGGAGCGTACCAAGGTGCGGTAAAGTTTCAATAGAGTTAGTCTATGAGAACCCAAGGTGGTACCACAATAGCATATTTCATTACTAGTACCGAAATGGGCCTTTTCCCGTGCGCTACGGAATTTCACGTGTGAGGCGTAGCCGAACACGGGAATCTGAGTTTTACGTGCGAGGCGAAGCCGAGTACGGGAATAGTTTGAGTAAGCTTGGGAAAAGCACTTTTGGTACGTGTTATGAACGATATTTTTCATTACACTGCAAAATGGCAGTATAACAGAAATCTCAAACTAACATAATTAATTAACTTAAATTATAATTTCAAACACTAGTATACTGTTTGATTAGTTTATTGATCAACAAACAATAGCTGAATACAAATTAAATAAAATACTGAAATAAATCAGGGTTCTAAGAATTTTAGAAATTGAAATTAATATTTACTGTACAATAGGTTAAATAATGGTCAGGATTTTCAGTTACAATTATATTTATTATGGTAAGCCAACGTTTCGATCCAACTTGTGGATCTTCATCAGGGCTAAAAGAAAACAAATTAAACAGAAAACAAATTTGTTTTCTTTTAGCCCTAATGAAGATCCACAAGTTGGATCGAAACGTTGGCTTACCATAATAAATATAATTGTAACTGAAAATCCTGACCATTATTAAACCTATCGTAATTGAAGAACAGTTGTCCATCTCTCATCTCTATTTACTGTACAGTTTTGATTGTTGCTTATATTTATGATTTTATTTGCTTGCCATAATGATATGCCCTATAGCCATTTTATTGATTGCGGGCAATGCCATTTCTTCAAAGCACCAAGTAAACTGACAACTTTTGAAAATATTTATGACACAAAAACTAATTGTAATCGGTGGATTTTCAGTTTTCTTGATTTCAATTTTTCATTAAACAGCTGTTCTTAATACAATCAGCAAGCGCTACTGGTGGCCGGGAAACGAAATAACAAGTACACCGAAAATTTTCGGTGCACTTATAAATTTTCCGTGTGCGTGCAAATTTTCGGTGCAGTTTTAGAAGTAAACGGGAAACAGCTGTTTTCTGTACTGTTTGCATGCATCGAAAGTAGTTACTTTCCGTGCAGTGTAATGAAAAGATATTTTAGAATTGTTAATTTTTTGGTAGCTGTAAATTTTAATTTCGAAATGTGTGATTCCCAAGTCACCAAGTCAGTTTTTGGTCGAACACAAGAATCTATGTTTATTTGCATAGTGTATGAGGGAATTTCCTAGATAAAGTTCGGGAGAGGGTGGAGGGTTCCTTATTCGATTGAAATAGACTCTTTTAGTTTTTTCAGAAGAGAATTGCAGGTCAATGGACCAGTTTTTTATTCTGTCTATAGCTTCTTGTAGTTTATGTTGTATAGTAGCGATGTTTTCGGAACGACATATGATAGCTAAGTCATCTGCGAATAGTGTTAAGGCTTAACACCTCTAGGTAAAGTGAGACCCAATTCATTTATCGCTAGACAAAACAGGGTTGAGCTAAGGACAAGCCTTGTGGGACCCCGGAGCTTTTTTCATGGACCTCGGAGAGCTCACAGTCTACTCAAACTCTAAAATAGCGATTAGAGAGGAATTGCCTGATGTAACTTAACATTTTTCCTCGGATTCCGATGGTTGATAGCTTATTTAAGATGACGGGGATTTAAGCTATCAAATACATTCTTCATGTCAAAGAAAACCTCTATCGCATGTTGACAGTTTATGAAAGCATACTCGATTTCCACCTCTAATGTAACCACCTATTAGGAATTGGCCTTTGCGGATTGATATAAAGGTTGAAAGCGTTGTAACAAATTATTGTTCTCAATAATCCACACTAATCTCTTATTTACCATCCGCTCCATAATCTTACTTAGGCAATGTGGTGAAATATTACCTTTTTATGCACTGTTATAACTTGTAAACATATGTTTCCTTTACCTTTATACACTGTTATATCTAATGTTATACAATTCACATCTAGTGTAATTATGATTGCAATAAAGCCTTATTTTACAACTAGAAGGTTTAATCATTACAATTTATTGCAATCATTTCAATAATAGTTATTTGATAACATTTATTATCAAGATGGACAAGTATTTTAAGCCCGAAAGATTTGAAGCTGAACACACATCTGCATCAAGCACTTCTCAGTGGAATCATTGGAAGAGAACATTCGAAATCTTCACAGCATCAATCAAGGCCTCTGAAGCAGATAAGTTATTACTACTTTATAATCATATCAGTCACCCTATTTATGAGCTTATTAGTGAATGTATGTCCTACGAGGCGGCTATTACTAGGTTAGATGGACTTTACATTAAACCTAAAAATGAGATATATTCTAGGCACAAATTAATGACACGACAACAACAGCCTGGTGAAACTGTAGATCAATTTTTACAATCCTTACGTCAACTTAGTGTTGATTGTGGCTTCAAAACGGTCCAGGCTGAAGTCTACAGGGACGAATACATTCGCGATGCCTTTATAAGCGGTCTTTCCTCCCATAACATTCGACAAAGGCTACTTGAGAATTTCACTTTAACTCTAGACGATGCTTTATTGAAAGCTCGCTCGTTAGAATCAGCACAAACATTCTCTGAGACATATTTAAGCAATAATTCGCAAGTTGCAACAACTGATACTTTAAGGACGCCTTCAACTCCGACATTAACTGCAGCTGTTAATTCTAAATGTTTCTTTTGTGGTCTTAATCGACACTCACGGATATCATGCCCTGCTCGTGATGCTATTTGTAAGCTCTGTAGTAAGAAAGGCCATTATGCTAAAGTTTGCAGATCTTCCAAACTTCAAAACCGGACTGCAGCCACATCTTCCCGTCCCGATTCGCCTCAGCAGCAAGATACTGATAGCTTTGGAACAGTGGCTTGTCTCCCAGGTAAAACGTTTACATCCCAGGTAACTCGGTGTTCAGGGATTTCAGCAGCTTCCCCTCTCAGTCTTTCCAAATCTATTATTAAGATAAAAATAAATGATTTCTCAGCAGAGGGGCTAATTGATACCGGAAGCTCTGAAAGCTATATCAGCGATGCGTTCGCTTCCCAACACAATATTCAACAGTACCCTACCTCTTCAGAAGTTGCCATGGCTTCATCCTCCTTGGCCATGTCAATTAAAGCTTATTGTTTGGTCAATTTACAAATATCAAATAATCGATATGCTAACACAAAGTTGAGCGTTCTGAAAGATTGTTGTGCAGATATTATTTTGGGACATGATATCTTACAACAACATTCTCAATTATCCATACAATTTGGTGGTAAAAAACCTGTTTTACAGATCAGTAGTAGCCTAACATGTGCCAAAGTCAGTCCTGCTTCACTATTTCAGCATTTAGCCCCAAACTGTAGGCCGATCGCCATCAAATCCCGGCGTTATTCAGTAGAAGACGAAGAATTTATCTCATCACACATTAAAAAACTACTTTCCGATGGTATAATTGAGGAAAGTAACTCACCATGGAGAGCACAGGTGTTGGTAGTAAGCGGAACCCACAGAAAACGCATGGTTGTCGACTACTCACAAACAATTAATAAATATACTATGTTGGATGCATATCCCGTCCCCCCTATTGAAAAAATAGCTTCCAATGTCGCCAAGTATAGTATTCATAGCACTATAGATCTAAAAAGTGCATATTACCAGATACCTATCAGAAAGGATGAGAGGCATTTTACTGCTTTTGAGGCTGCAGGAAAACTGTGGCAATTTAAGCGGATACCTATGGGTGTAACTAACGGTGTGGCGGCATTCCAGAGGAAGATGGACGAGATTAGGACCAGAGAAGGCTTGAAAGGAGTCAACATTTATTTGGACGACATAACAGTCAGTGGCAAGGACCAAGCTGAGCATGACTTAAACCTAGAAAAATTTCTGAGTGTTTGTCAAAAATATGCTTTGACAATAAACAAACAAAAATCCCGGTTTAATTTAACATCCATTAAAATCCTGGGATACCTCATAGAAAACAACACTTTGAAACCTGATCCCGATAGACTGAAACCTTTAATCGATTTCCCTATTCCGAGAAATAGAGTTTCACTGGAGCGGGCACTTGGAATGTTTGCGCATTACTCGAAATGGGTTCCAAAATTTTCAGATAAAATACGGAGACTAGTTAACTGCAGAAAATTTCCTATGGATACAGAATTAGTTCAAGACTTCAATAATATTCGTTCCTGTATCGCTAAATCCTACGTTTTCAATATCGAGGAAGATATACCATTTTGCGTTGAAACAGATGCCTCGGATATAGCAATAGCAGCTGTACTCACTCAGAATAAACGTCCTGCAGTTGAGAAAGAAGCCTACGCAATCATGGAATCCCTTCGAAAATGGCGCCACTATTTAATTGGTCGGAGGTTCCAACTTATAACGGATCAAAAATCCATTTCTTACATGTTTGACATTCGACATTCTGGAAAAATAAAAAATGAAAAATTTACTAGATGGCGTCTTGAACTTGCACCATACAACTACGACATTGTCTACAGACCAGGGAAGGAGAATCATGCTGCTGACGCATTATCGAGGACTTGCAGCTCAGTACATACTTTTGACAGGCTGGTGTATTTTCATAATGCCCTCTGTCATCCTGGTGTTACACGGATGGCCCATTGGGTAAAAAGTCAAAATCTACCTTATTCAATTGATGAAGTTCGGAAGGTAACTTCTTCTTGCAGGACTTGCTCCGAAGTGAAGCCTCGTTTTCATTACAGGCAAAGCTCACTTATCAAAGCAACATCCCCCTTTGAGCGACTAAGCATCGATTTTAAAGGTCCATTACCCTCAAACACTCCTCGTAAATATCTTTTAACAGTGGTCGATGAATTCTCCAGATTCCCGTTCGCTATACCTTGTGCAGACTTATCATCAACAACCGTTATTCAGGCACTAAACCAAATCTTCTACATATTTGGATATCCTTCCTACATTCATTCAGATAGAGGAACCTCTTTCATTTCAAGAGAACTCCAAATGTTTCTTCATTCTAATGGCGTGGCAACCAGCTTCACAACTCCATACAACCCGTGTGGTAATGGTCAGGTGGAACGCTACAATGGAGTAATATGGAAAACTATTTCATTGGCCTTAAAATCCAAAGGACTGGCGGTGGCTCAGTGGGAGAAAGTGCTGCCTGAAGCTTTACATGCCATACGTTCATTGCTGTGTACAACTATCAACTCAACTCCCCATGAACGTATGTTTTTCCATAAAAGGAAATCTAGTTCTGGAGTGGCGCTTCCCTCATGGCTGACAACTCAAGGAAAAGTACTGATGAAAAATCATGTACGTCAGAGCAAATATGACCCTCTGGTTCAAGAAGTCACACTACTACATGCTAATCCTGACTACGCGCTGGTGGAACTACCTGACGGAAGGGAAACGACTGTAAATTTAAGGCATCTAGCGCCAGCTGGTTATAAACCCGAAGGAGAAAAAACAGAAAATCCTACAGAAACTCCTATATCATCAGGAGATTTTATTCTTATTCAAGAAAGGCCTGAACATGATGCAACTCGGCAATCGTATTTGAGAAGTTCTCTTGACACTGTAGATGAACTAAGAACTAGCTGTCCCCCAGCCCCTTCCAGCTCTCATCCAAGTCCACTACCTGTTCCTCCAAAGCAATCGCTAACTCCAGGGAATGAAATTATTACATCGCCGGCCAAATCTAAGCCTAGTCCACCACCTCCTGTTTGGAGATCATCTAGAACAATCCGAGCTCCAAGATACCTTCAGGACTATGTCTGTAAATGAAGTGGGGGAGAATGTGGTGAAATATTACCTTTTTATGCACTGTTATAACTTTTAAACATATGTTTCCTTTACCTTTATACACTGTTATATCTAATGTTATACAATTCACATCTAGTGTAATTATGATTGCAATAAAGCCTTATTTTACAACTAGAAGGTTTAATCATTACAGGCAACTTGTGAGAAATATTGGGCGATAGCTATTTGAGAGTCGCTTGTACTTTCCGCTTTACAAAATAGGGATCACTAGGGAATTGCGCCAAGTTATAGGGAAGTATCCCGTAGCTAACTAACTCTAACTCTGTTGGCGCTATGGTCCCTGTAGGACCTTGGCCCCCTCGACAATCTTCCTCCATTTGGCTCGATCCTCTGCCGCGCTCCTCCATTCCACCACTCCCATCAGTCGAATATCTGCCTCCAAATCTTCCTGCCATCGCAGTCTAGGTCTGCCTCTTTCTCTTTTACCTTCCGGGCGTCGTTCCATTATTTGCTTCGGGATTCTTCCTTGACCCATCCGTTGTAAGTGCCCCAACCATCTTATTCTACATTTTTTGATAAGGGAAACTAGGTCTGGATCCTCGTACAGGTCCCTAAGTTCCCTATTTGCTTTAATTCGAAACTTATTGGCGTCTATCCTGGTTGGGCCATTTATTTTTCTTTGGATCTTTCCATGCGTTTAGAAGTCTCTCTCGCTGTTTTGTTAGGGTCCACGCCTCGCTACCATACATCACCACTGGTCGGAGCACCGTCTTGTAGACTCTTTTTTTAATGTTCCAGGATATTTCTTGGTTTTGGAAAATTCTCTTTAAAGACCAGTAGCACCTGTTGCCACTTTGGATCCTCGCTCTGATCTCATCCTCTATTTTATTGGTACGTGTCACAATTGTGCCAAGATATTTGAATTTTCCAACATCTTCGAAAAGTATCCCGTAGACCAAACATAATTATAATATTCAAGCAGCCATTTTAATGTGTCAGTCGAGAGGTTTTTAATCATGTCGTAGTGGATAATGTCAGAGCCAGGTGTTGTTCCTTTATCAGTATTTAGGATAGTTTTCAATTCCCACCAGGAAAAAGGGATATTATATAAAAGGTTGTCATCATTTATTGTGTTTTGAAATTCTATTTCTTTATGGCCTCTTCTATTTCCATCGGAGTTGAAGGTTTGAGAGAAATATTCAGCGAATGTGTTTGATACAACAAATTGATTGTAATATAGTTGACCGTTGGCTAAAATTGTGTAACGAGAGTCGTATTTTTTGTAATTTTATGAACTTTATTCCATACGTCAGTTGTTGTCGCGGAAGAATTGATGGAACTTACATATTTTTTCCAAGATTCAGACTTACACTTGTTAAATAATGTTCTGCAAATGGCTCGCTGTCTTTTATATTCTATAAGATTTTCAATCGTCATAAATCCCTGGTATGCCCCCCCTAAAGGATTACCCCTGCTATGGTATACTATATGGTATATACCCCTGCTATAGGATTTACGGCGTTGTTTAATGCCTTTTTTACAATCCTCATTAAACCAGGGGACAAGCGGTCTTCTTGGTGAACCTGAAGTCATCGGTATTCATTTGCTGCTTGCGTGATGGAGTTCGTAATTATTTCGCAGCCTAAATCAATATTCAATTCGGATGCAGGAGTATCGGGTGGAGAGGCCAAGGAGGAAAACAGCGACCAATCAGCTCTGTTGAGTACCCATTTCGGTTTTAAGCGTGTAGCGATTGTATTTTTGAATTTGATTATAAGTGGAAAATGATCACTGCTGCGTAGGTCGGGTAGGACTCTCCAATCTAGAGTATTGTATAATGAAGGGCTACAGAGGAAACTGGCTGAAAACGATCCATACGTTGAACTGAGAAATGTTGACTCTCCGGCATTAAGTAAGAGAAGATTAGAGAGGTCTATAAAGGTTTCTATAATTTTACACCGAGTGTTGATGTCATTGGATCCCCAAAGGGGATTGTGGCCATTCAGGTCTCCCATGAAAAGAACATGTTGGGGCAATTGAATGTATATGTCTAGAAGATGGTGTGATTCTATTGTACGATCTTGTGGTAAGTATACAATGCAGATTGAATAACTAAATCCTCGATACACTCTGACGGCAACGGTTTGTAAATGGGAGTTGATTGTAATTGGTTCTGAATATACGGATTTGTTTAAGCTATTAAGACTCCATGGTGACTATGGTTTGGGTTCGGGCTATCTTTTCAGTATATTTCAAAATTTTAAAATTAAAATTATCTTTTATTGTCAGCTGTGTTTCCTGGAGGGCAAGACAAACCGGGTCTATATCAGATATTAATAATTTTAAATCGCTGAAGTGGGTTTTAAGCCATTGCAATTCCACTGAAATTATGCAGTGTATTTAAAGGAATATATCTAGCTATATAAATAAAGATGAAAATCTGTTTCTTTGTTCTTTATAGAAATCCATAACGTTTGTCCTAAATTCTCCAAATTTCGAAGTAGTTCTTTCATACCAGGTTCGAAAATCTGTCCATGTTAAAATTGAATAACTTCAGCCGATCTTCAGCTGATATTCTTTGTTCTTATAAATATCGTAATGATCTCGCTTTACGAAATCGACCGTTACATTAGAAAAATGAAATTCCCCGGGTGAAACCGGGATATGCAGCTATAATCTGTGTAAATAAAGATGAAATACTGTTTGTTCTTTATAGAAATCCATACCAGGTGAAAACACCTGCCCATATTAGACATAAACACCTGCATAACCTCAGCCGATCTTCAGCTGATATTCTTTATTGTTATAAAAATCGTGATGATCTCGCTTTACATTGGTTTTTTACATTAGAAAAATGAAATTCCCTGGATGAAACTGGGAAATAAAGATGAAATTCTGTACGGTCTTCATAAAAATCCCTACCGTTTGTCTCCGCTCAGTGGTTCTTTGATACCAGGTGCGAACACCTGTCCATATTAAAATTGCTTAACTTCAGCTAATCTCTGGGTATATTCTTTATTGTTATAAAAATCGTTTTGATCTCGCTTTACATTGGTTTTTACGAAATCGACCATTTGATCAATAAAAGTCTCACTTTTTTTTTACTTTTTTTTCGGATTATAGATTTAAATAAATGAAATTCTCCGGGTGAAACCGGTATATACAGCTAGTAAATAACAAATAATAATAAAGATATGAAGAGGAACTAAAATGAAATAAAAATAATATGAAGTCTTTACTTGGCTGAAATGTTTTTATTTGCTGGCTTTTCTTTCTTGATTTTCCCTTTATTATACAATACTTCAGTGTATCCTTCGTCCGCATTCGGCGGATCAAAGTAACTGAAGGTGGTCTTCGCAAACAGACCCTTTTTTTCGATTTAATTACTTCAGAAAAAAATCTGTTTAACTGATGCGGTTTTTCTAGTTTGAATATATTTTTTGCTTCATTATAAGATACTTTCTTAGTAAATTGTATGGTTTTGATTTCTTTATTCATTTGGTAAATAAGGCATGAACGATCTAGACTGTTATGTTTGTAACCAAAATTGATACATTTAGGCCATTTATCATCAGTGTATTTTCCCACACGACACAGGCAACAAATAATTTTAGGGTTTTTACATTTTAATGCAGGGGTCGAAAGAGTCAACTTTTTTAAATAAGTTTCATTTTAAAAGTATTTGAAAAACTTATTACTAAAAAGTTTTTTTAAAAAGTTTTATCAAGAAAAGTTTTCCAATAACTTTTTGATAAAAGTTTTCCTTCAAAAAGTTCAAGGCTCACCTAACCATATGGAGCAATTAAAATTAAAGTGCGAGTTAAAAAATAACTTTTTCGCCCTGGGTTTTGATCATAAAAGTTTTTATTATAGAAAAAGAGTTTTTTAACCAATACTGTTTACTAATACTCATTAAACATTACGAATTTGATCAAAATCGTTAAAGCTATTTTTGAGAAAACCGAAAAAAAACTTAAAAAAGGGAAAAAAAGTTATGAAATAAATTGCCCCCACCGGTAGACAATTTTGATGAAATTTTTATCATATCTCGGGCATAAGATTAAGTACTGAGTTTTATCAAAATCGTTAGAGCCGTTTTTGAGAAAATCGAAAAAAACGTAAAAATATAAATCGTTGGAGGGCCATGTATGTATATATATATATTATATATATATTATTTATTTATATATTGATTAATTTAATTTATTTATATAATAATATATTTACCACTAATCGCCTTCTATTTATATATTGTTCTTTTTGTTGTTGTTGTTTCTTTGTTTTATATTTTAAATCATTCTATCCCATTTTATATAAAACTTTGAGCTGTTGTTGAGTATTGTTGCTCTTAATATTTTACCTAGTTTTAAAATTTTTATTATTTCATTACTTAATTTTTAGAGGCCAGGTAAGCCTATAGAGAGAAAATGTTATAAAGTTTAAATGTAAAAAAAAAATATGTTTTTACTTTCACTTACCTATATATGAAATATATAGTAAGTGGAAGTATTGCGATCGTGAAAATTTTCGACTTCCGGTTTTCAACAGAAATACTCGTTTTGGGGTCCCCTGAGTCAAAATAACCAAGTCCCGCGAAATGGTCTGTGTGTGTGTGTGTCTGTGTGTGTGTGTGTGTGTGTGTGTGTGTGTGTGTGTGTGTGTGTGTGTGTGTGTGTATGTGAACAGACTAGCTCAAAAACTATAATCCGTGCGAACCTGAAATTGGGTATTTAGAGTATGTATAAGCCCGCGATGTGACAGCAAAAATTTCATCAAATTTGCTCAAAGGGAGGGGGTACTTTATTTAATAACTTTTTAAGTTTTTTTCGATTTTCTCAAAAACGGCTCTAACGATTTTGATTAAACTGAGTATTTGGTCTATTTATATGCCCGAAATATGACTGTTAAAATTTCATCAAAATTGATCAACCGGATGGGGGACTTTACTTAATAAATTTTGTATCATTTTCACATGTTTTTTTTATTTACTCAAAACCGGTTTTAACGATTTTGATCAAACTTGGTATTTGATGTATTTATATGCCATAGATGTGATAACCAACATTTCATCACAATTGATCTACGGGAGGGGGGACTTTACTTAATAAATTTTGTATCATTTTCACGGTTTTTTTTTATTTACTCAAAAACGGCTTTAACGATTAACAAAAATAAGATATGAATGTAGAAAAATGTGTGACTTTGGGAAATGATATTTAGCAAAACACGTCAATTTCTAATCTAAGTAAGTTGGTAAGTGAAAGTTGTGTGTTGCGCGCACGCACCAGATTTTTTTGTATACGTATTAGTCTTATTAGTATTTAAAATTAACAAATAGTCTCTATAATAGATAAATTAGTATGCTGTGTATTAGCAACCCAATATAATTGGGCAGCGCCACTATTTTCAATAAAGTGTTTCTCTCTCCCCTCCTTTGTCTAAATTTGACTAAATTTTTGCTGTCACAGCACGGGCATACACATATACCAAATACCCAATTTGAGGTTCGTACGGTTTATAGTTTTTGAGCTAGTCTGTCAACACACACACAGACCTTTTCGCGGGACTTGGTTATAAATAAATTATTTTCTTTGACTAAAATCTTTTTATGAATAAGCTTCAGAATAACTTTTTGAAATGAACGGAAAAAGTTATTTGGATAAAAGTTTTAAGATAACTTATTCAAAAAGTTTTCCTAATGAATAAGTTAATGTTCAATAACAAATTCAAGTAGGGAAAGAACAAAATATAAGTTTAACTTAAACTTTTTTATAATAAAAGTTAACTTATAATTTCGACCACTATCTTAATGTGTGGTGGGAATACATCTAAAGCACCTCGTAGGATTAGGTGTGTACTGTTGGACCTTGATGCTTTGATATATTATCTTAAGGGTTTCCGGTGGGAAAGGAGTTGGAAAAGTCATAACATATGAATTTGTGAATTTTAATTGCCGTTTATTTTAATTTCTATTCTTTGAGTTTCTTTGATTTTGCCACCTATTTCATATATAATTTCGCTTTTTTCTTAATATTGCAAATCAAAACATCAAAACATTTTACTATAGGCGGGCGCAAGCGACGGTGCTGCTTCTTTACAGGAACTAGAGAGACGGGGATAGAAGCCGGGCCAGTGCATGGGATTCATAGGGTTTTTTTGGCGTTTTAAATTTATTTTTCGGTTGGTGATAAAAGGTTATGCACGTGCTTTATTTTCTCTCTATGTTTTAAAAGTTTTATTTAATGTTTTAAGTGATAAAATTAAGTTATTTTTACTGCTTTCACTTCGCATTAGTAAGTATAACAAGTGTGCGATTGAAGGAAGTGAATCTTTTAGTGAAGCGGGTTCATCCGCTTAAACAATGAATGAACCGCAAGGTTCTAGTGGTGTACCTATTGAAATAGACAATAGTGATGGTAAGGGCCACGAAACAATCTCTTGGGAGGTTGTTTCAGGTAGGAAAAGACAAATGGTATCGGAAAGAGACCCTCGGAAGCATCCTAAGGTTAGTGATACAATTGTTTTACAAAATAGTTTCGCGCCTTTATCGAACCTAAAAGAAGATTCCCAGCCACCAAATAAGCCACCTTTAAACACTAAACCTCCGCCAATACACTTAAGTGATGTTAAAGACTATAGAGCGCTAGTAACCTTCCTTCAAAATGAAGGTGGCCCCAACAGCTTCAGGCTGAAAACATCTGTGAGGGGGGTGAGTGTCTATCCAGAAAATGCAGACGTGTATCGAAAGTTTGTTACCAGTCTAAGAAAAGGAGGTGCAGACTTTCATACCTACCAACTCCAGGAAGATAAAAGCCCTCGAGTGGTCATAAAAAACCTTCACTTTGCTACACCCGTAGAAATCATCAAACAAGAACTAGCAAACTACGGCTATGAAGCTACAAGTGTAGTGAATGTTATTTCACGCTACAAAACTCCACTCCCAATGTTTTTTGTTGACGTGTCAAAAGCAACATTCAACGAAAAAATCTTTGAAATCAATTCTTTATACTATACGCAGGTGAAAATAGAAGAGCCACGTAAGAAAAGAATGATCCCTCAATGCGTGCGATGTCAAGAGTATGGGCACACGAAAGCATATTGCAACCACCCCCCGAAATGCGTGAGATGCGGTATGGCCCATGAAAGTTCGTCATGTACCAAGACCCGAGAAACTGCGGCAAGATGTGCTAACTGCAATGGACCACATCCCGCTAATTACAGGGGCTGCATAACGCTGAAGGAGCTGAGGAAACGTCGCAGCATCCACAACATTCTTCAGAGGCCCCCGAAAGTGCAGGCCCCACCACCACCCAACCTCGATGAGTTTCCCGTTCTACCTCAGCCGCAACAGCGTCAGCCACTTCAATCAGGCCCGAGACTGCAACAACAGAGGCAGCGACCAGCTCCAGCACCACCGCAACAGGAATTTACAGGTATGAGTGGGAATTTTATCCACCCGGCTCCCCCAACTGAAAATGGCTCAGGTCAGATATTAAATTTGATTAATGGACTGAATAACCTCATCCAGCCCCTCTTTGGTCTACTTCAACAACTCTCGCAAGCTACCCTCGCCCTGAGCCAGCAATATGCCCCTTAATCAGTCAACTGTGGGCTCCATGTCTGTTATACTGTGGAATGCAAACGGACTGAATCAACACAGGACTGAATTGGACATATACTTACACGAGAAACGCATTGACATAGCACTCATGACAGAAACACATTTGACACCACATTCTAGATTTTACATTCAGGGTTATAAAATCTACCGGACAGACCACCCGGACGGTACTGCACACGGAGGCACTGCCATACTCATCAGAACAACACTCAAACACAACTTGATACAAATACCCATAACACCGCACATCCAAGCTACTGCAATAACACTATTTACTAAACATCAAAACATTACTTTTGCTGCGGTTTACTGCCCTCCTAGGTATGTCTTGTCGTCTGCAATGTTTAGTGACTTCCTTAAAAGTCTAGGTAGATGCTTCATTGCAGGAGGTGACTTTAATGCTAAACATGAGTTCTGGGGCTCAAGACTATCCACCCCCAGAGGAAGGAACCTAAGGTATGTTCTTCACGAGCTTTCATTAGACACCATATCACCTCATTCACCTACCTACTGGCCCACTTCTAGACGGAAAACACCAGACTTACTAGACTTTTTCATTACTAAAGGACTCCGAGCAACACCACATACCATAAGTACTAGCTCAGATCTTTGTTCTGATCACTCCCTCGTGCATTTAATCTTACTAGATGAGCCCTGCCAAGCTACACAGAGACCGTCTCTAATAAACGGAAGAATGGATTGGGACGGATATAGAAGTTTTTTGGACAACTCTCTCTCAGTTCCTCTTTCTATCAGGAATGAAAAGGAACTTGAAGATGCTGTTGAATGTTTTACAAAGAACATACAAGAAGCAGCTTGGTCTTCATCAGTATCCAAGCCCAGAAAAACAGAAAGTCTTCCTATGTATCCACAATACATAAGGGATCTGATAAGGGCAAAGAGAAGAGCTAGAAAAATTTGGCAGACTGACAGACTTCCATCAGATAAACAAGTTTACAATAGACTCAATAACGACCTCAAACGACAGATTCTAAAATTTAAACGAACAACTTATGACAACTATATTACTAATCTTTCGACTGACGATGGGAGCTTGTGGAGACATACCAAAAAACTTACTAGGCATCGTGAGGTGCCGGCACCCCTCCGGAGGGAGGATGATTCATGGGCTGTGGCTGACGGAGAAAAATCAGAACTCTTCGCTGACTACCTATCGTCTGTTTTTATACCACACTTAGAACTCACAAATACTGAACACGATAGCCTTGTACATAACACTCTAGACATACCACTTCAACTTACACCACCTCCTCCATCCTTCACACCAGCACAGGTCGCTGAACATATCAAAAAGTTACCTAAAAGAAAAGCCCCTGGACATGACTTGATTAACGCCGAAGTGCTCCAGCAAATGCCCAGGAAAGCTCTAGTGTTTCTGACGACTATTTACAATGCAATACTGAGAACTACTAAATTCCCGTTACAATGGAAATACTCTCACATAACTATGATTCAAAAGCCAAACAAAGACAAAAACGTGCCCTCATCATATCGACCAATCAGTTTACTTCCAATCTGCTCTAAAATTTTCGAAAGTCTATTGTACAAAAGACTTATTGACATACTAACAAACTTGCATATAATACCAGACCATCAATTTGGATTCAGGACACACCACTCAACTATACATCAACTACACAGAGTCACAGACTACATATCCACGGCACTAGAGCAGAAATTATATACGACTGGTGTATTTCTGGATGTTGCTCAAGCGTTCGACAGAGTGTGGCACCAGGGACTTCTCTATAAACTCAAGATAATACTTCCACCTACCTACTATCTTATTCTTCAATCCTTCCTTACTGACAGATTTTTCTCCGTTAGACAGGGTTCAGAGATGTCTTCTGTACGGTCAATCGCAGCAGGAGTACCTCAAGGTTCCGTGCTCGCCCCATTACTCTACATTACGTACACACACGACATTCCTTGCAGCCCTGAAATTTTAACAGCAACATACGCTGACGACACAGCAATCCTAACAAGGCACGAAAATCCAACCCATGCATCACAGAACCTTCAACATTATTTGACAAAATTACATGACTGGTTTAAACTTTGGAAAATCCGACTAAATCACGACAAATCACAGCACATAACCTTTACTCTTCGACGTGAAACGTGCCCTCCTGTTTTCCTTGACAATACACAGATACCACAGACAGACACAGTACACTACCTTGGTTTGACATTTGATCGAAGGATGACATGGGGTCCACATATTAAGAAAAAAAGAAAAACTCTAAACCAAAGATTAAAACTTCTTTACTCACTTCTTTCAAAGCATTCAAAACTAAAACTAAGACAGAAATTAAACACCTACACTTACTTACTGAAACCTATTTGGACCTATGCATCACAAATATATGGGACGGCAAAAAAGACACATATTAACAAACTACAAATCTTTCAGGCAAAGACATTCAGAACAATCACTAAAGCACCATGGTATGTTAGCAACATAACTTTACACACCGACCTACACATACCGACTGTCAACGAACACATACGAACCCACTACAAAAGATTCCATGAAAAATTACAAGGACACCCCAACTCACTCATTAATGACATGTCCACAACAGTGATGCCAGGTACCGCCCGTAGAAGGCTAAAGAGGAGCTGGATGAGGGACCTCCTCGTCTAGTGATCAAACCTAGTAACATTCAAGCCAGGAGGAGATGCCGCTGGGTAGTGCTCCCCCTCATGCCTCTCATGCCATTATTATAAATTTATTGTCAGCAAATTCACTGGTTGTTACTATTATATTAATTAACAGGTGTGAATAAAGATTAAAAGTTAAAAAAAAAAAAAAAAAAAAAATTTATTTTTCCCTAATTAAAACCCGATTGAGCAAAAAATTATTTGAACAATGTCTAATAGCTATTGCTCAGTCCCTCTGTGTTCAATTAGACAATTAAAAGACGTTTCATTGCATTTATTTGCAAAAAATAAAAAGCTTCTTAAAGAGTGAATTGTAAAATTAAGAATAGATAAGGCTGTTTCGAAACATATGACGACATGTAGTCTTCATTTTAAAGAAAGTGTCTATATTTATCCTTGTAAATATTAGTATTTGACATTTTATTATTCCAAAATGCTAGTTTTATCCAAATAACATTGAGACCATAGTGTCATACATTTGTTTTTCTTTTTTAATTTTCCCCATTTTTGTATTACATCCATTGTGCTTAATTGTTCCGAGTTTTGAATGCGATGCCTGAAAGTTTTGACAAATAAATATATAATATGAGAAAGAAACTAAGCTGTCATGAAAATGACAGCTGCCATAACAATGATTGTATGCATAAGTAATTAATGTTATTACTAACCAAAACACGTAGAGTAAAGTTACAATGATGTGTTAGCATTTACCAGAACCACCTGCATTACACAAGAAAATTGCTTATTGTTATTAATAAATTTTATTTCCACTTTTATTTGATTTGGCAGTCCTTTAAGATTACTTGTCGAAGGCACAAGGCTTGAAAAATGACTGGTTTTTTTACTTCTAGATGTTATTCCACATGTAATCATGTGGTTTGCATCAAGGATAGCCTGCCCTTAAATTAATGGTCTTTTAAAATTACCAATTATCTGTATCACATCAACTGTGTCTATTCCCGTTCCTTCCGACATTTTACAAAACTGCTAGCGCACCCTATAGTCGATTGCGCTCGCGAATAGTTTAAAGTAGCGTGCGCCTTAAAATTTATATTAAACTGATCGGCAAACCGCTTACAATATAAAAGTTTTTGAGATTGTTTGCTATTACTTGTTTCAATTAATAAATCACAGTCCCTCATTTTTTTAATGTATTTAACATCTCCAACCAGATTAAGGAAAAACTTATTGATCGAAAATGGGGATGGTTAGGGATGGTTACCTTCTGGATCCCCTCACCTCCTTCCCTATTCATTATTAAATACATAGGAAATTTGTTTATAACTTTTATACGACCCTTTTTTCGTCGTTTACTTGAGCTAAAAAATGGCTCGTCAAATTAAAATAACTTAATATTAATTAGTAGTAAATATAATAAAATAAAGAAAAAGCAAAAAAAAGTCTAAACTTCTAAATCAAAAACGGTAAAGGTACTGAAGAGCGGCTGATGGGCGTGGCCTGTTTTGAGAGGTTATGTGACCGTCATGTTATCGAACTCCCATCGCCTTTTTTCAGTTTAAAAGTAGCTTTCGACTCTCGCTCGCTCTTCAGAGATAAGTCGTATAGATAATAAACCCCCAAAAGGGTTCTTATTAGTGGAGATCGGGCCTTACTTTGAAGGACGCCTTAGTCAACGGCGCATAAGCCGCACTTCAGTACTTGTTCTACAAAAACTGATAAACTACAATTGAAGGGGTCGGAGCAAAATAGTGCCAAGCAACATTTTTAACAAAAATAAACTGTAGCTGCAGTCTGCTGTATATTACGTAGAACTATATGTCTATGATGGAAATGCCACTTAAATATGACTATATAGAGCCTCTTTAGTCATATTTAGGTGGCATTTCCATCATACATGTATAGTCCTACGTAATATACAGCAGACTGCAGCTACAGTTTATTTTTGTTAAAAATGTTGCTTGGCACTATTTTGCCCCGGTCCCTTCAATTAAATGTAGTGAATATAGAACACGAAATAAATAAAGAATTCTTAGCTGATATTTGACAAACAGCAGGCAGTCAATCCTACGGAGCTCCGTTATCACAACCTCTCTCTGTGAAGTCTAAAAACTAACTGGGGAGGGAAAAGTGATCACAATTGGAGGTAGTCTTGGGGGATAAAAGGGATCAATTTTGGAAGTGTTCTAGGGAGAGGAGAGGTATCACACTGGGAGGTTGTCTAGAGAGGGATAAGAGATTCTGCTGTGAGGTGTTCTAGAGAGAGTGGTGTTCATCCACTCGTGATCACTTTCCTCTTCCTTGAACACCTCCCAAAAGAATCCCTTCCTTCTCCCTAGACCACCTCCCAAGAAAACCTCCCACCATAATCCATTTACTACAATCCCAAGACCACCTCAAAACATGATACCTTTCCTCTCCATAGACCAACTTTTACCTTAGTAAAGAAAAGTGATCACAATTGGAGGTAGTCTAGGGGGATAAAAGTGATCAATTTTGGAGGTGTTCTAGGGAGAGGAGAGGTATCACGCTGGGAGGTTGTCTAGAGAGGGATAAGAGATTCTGCTGTGAGGTGTTCTAGAGAGAGTGGTGTTCATCCACTCGTGATCACTTTCCTCTTCCTTGAACACCTCCCAAAAGAATCCCTTCCTTCTTCCTAGACCACCTCCCAGCATTATCTCTTTTCTCTCCCAAGAAAACCTGCCACTATAATCCATTTACTACACTCCCTAGACCACCTCCAAGCATGATACCTTTCCTCTCCATCGACCAACTTTTAGCATAATCCCTTATCCTTCCCTAGATCATCATCAAGCATGATCCATTTACTTCCAATTCTTATTCCATTATGCCCTTACCCAACTTACGCAATTTCTAAACCGCGTGTAGGACGAAAAAAAGGTAAATCCCAGCATGATCCTGTAGGAGGCATGTGCGCTCTTTAAATGTAAGGTTTAATCGAAATTGTCACAGCCGTTTTTTGAGAAGATCGAAGAAACGTAAAAATATACCTTCCGCTTGGCAAATCTTGCAAAATTTTAGGAATACGCGCACTTTATAAGCCAGGATTGATAAAAATTGTCACAGCCGAGGTGGTCAAATGAGAGTAAAGGGATCTTGCTGGAAGGTAGTATGCTTAGGCTTTCCAGAGCCCTTGCTCTCCCTAGACCACCTCCAAGCATTATCCCTTTTGTCTCCGTAGACCTACTCCCAGCTTAATCCCTTTACCCTCCGTAACAGAGCCAAGTAAGGATCTGAATTAGAGTCTTTACACATGTTGATCATATTTTTGACTATTTTTACAGTACTCTCTGGCCATACCGTTCGACCTAGGATTTTAAGGACTGGTAATAGTATGATTTATGTCCCATTTAGTAGTAAATTCCTTGAAATTACCCGATTAAAAGGAGGACCACCATGGGATATTAATTGTTTATGGATACCATAACGACTGACAATTGATTTCGGGTTTGGTATCACATGAGCCACACTCGAGGAACTAATCATAGCCGGATCTATAAATTTAGAATGATATAATGTAATATATAATTCTGCCTGTAATATGACTGATGACACTTTTGCCATGAACATTCAGTATTGCTTCGTAAGAACTTTCTCAGTTCGGTTGTCTTTTCTGCCAATGAAGATATATATCAGGCTAAGTAGGTTATCATATAAATATCAGTGCCTTCTTGTCTGTTGAAGTGGGCATTTCCTGAATTGCCTTAACCTTATTTGGATCAGAACACATGCATTGATGTGAAAATACATGTCCGAAATAAGTCACTTGCTTCATTCCAAATTAGCACTAAGACTTGAGGCGTTTTGTTTCAAAACCGGCTACATCCATTTCCAACAATTTTTCAGGACTGTTCAAAAAAAGATCAATTTAAAAATTAATCAATTTAACAAATATTTTTTTGTCCTTTTTCGTTGTTTTGCCAACAATTACCTTCAAACAAAAATTTTTGACAACTTTTTATCACATTTTCTTTTTTAAATCTCATTTAACATTAAAAAATATGTTGGATGTACCTGACTATGATGAGAAAATATCAATTTTTTGATAAAATAATTAGATTTTTTTAAAAACAAATCTCTTTATTTAATATGAACAATAGTTAGTTTTTATTTTTTAAATTTACAAATTTTCACTTAAATCTTGATATTGACCCACATCCATATTGGCAGTGGCGGTCCCAGGGGGGGGGGGTATTGGGGATCATTCCCTCCCCGAAATTTCGACGAAAAAAAAATTAGTGGGATGAATTAAAAAAAAAATTAATTACGCATTTAACTTTTACGAGTTTTCTAGGGAAGTTTAGTTTAATTTTGACTAGAATTTTTTATACAGAATTTTGTATATGAACTTAATGTATAGGCATAAGCAAATAAAGCTATTTTTACGCTAGTAGGGAGGAATTGCCGGTTCTGGCGCCTACATTTGCGGAGTCAAATTGGACTTTGGACCCTGGGCTTGCCCAGGGCCACGTGGTCCAGGGCCAAACCAACCTTAACCACCACGTGGTCTTAATCCCTAATCCCCTAATTAATCCTTAATCCCCTAATTAAACCCTAATCCCTAATTAATCCCTAATCCCTAAAATATATTATTTTGAAACTTTTTCAGACATGTTTGAACTTGTCGAGTGCATGTCGGAACTTGTCGAACATATACATTTATTTCTTCTAAATATTCAAAAGCCACAGCCATCTTGATAATTTTTCGAAATATATTTTCGAATAAGCACTGCTATCGTGATAATTTTTCGAAATATAAACCTCCAAATATATAACATATGATCGAAATAACCTTACATGATAACCACATCAGCTGTTACCTTATGATCGTAATATATTTTCGAATAAGCACTGCCATCTATATAATTTATCGAAATATTTTCGAATAGTTACTGCCATCTTGATAATTTTTCGAAATATATTTTCGAATAAACACAACCATCTATATAATTTATCGAAATATTTTCGAATAAGCACTACCATCTATATAATCTATCGAAATATATTCGAATAGTTATTGCCATCTTGATAATTTCTCGAAATATATTTTCGAATAAGCACTGCTATCGTGATAATTTTTCGAAATATCTTTTCGAATAAGCACTGCTATCGTGATAATTTTCGAAATATAAACCTCGAAATATATAACATATGATCGACATAACCTTACATGATAACCACATCAGCTGTTACCTTATGATCGTAATATATTTTCGAATAAGCACTGCCATCTATATAATTTATCGAAATATTTTCGAATAGTTACTGCCATCTTGATAATTTTTCGAAATATATTTTCGAATAAACACAACCATCTATATAATTTATCGAAATATTTTCGAATAAGCACTACCATCTATATAATCTATCGAAATATATTCGAATAGTTATTGCCATCTTGATAATCTTTCGAAATATATTTTCGAATAAGCACTGCCATCTATATAATTTTTCGAAATATATACCTTGAAATATATAACATATAATCCCTAATCCCCTAATTAATCCCTAATCCCTAATTAATCCCTAAAATATATTATTTTGAATCTTTTTCGGACATGTTTGAACTTGTCGAGTGCATGTCGGAACTTGTTGAACATATACATTTATTTCTTCTAAATATTCAAATGCCACAGCCATCTTGATAATTTTTCGAAATATATTTTCGAATAAGCACTGCTATCGTGATAATTTTTCGAAATATATTTTCGAATAAGCACTGCTAGCGTGATAATTTTTCGAAATATATTTTCGAATAAGCACTGCTAGCGTGATAATTTTCGAAATATAAACCTCGAAATATATAACAAATGATCGACATAACCTTACATGATAACCACATCAGCTGTAACCTTATGATCGTAATATATTTTCGAATAAGCACTGCTATCTATATAATTTATCGAAATATTTTCGAATAGTTACTGCCATCTTGATAATTTTTCGAAATATATTTTCGAATAAGCACAACCATCTATATAATTTATCGAAATATTTTCGAATAAGCACTACCATCTATATAATCTTTCGAAATATATTTTCGAAAAAGCACTGCCATCTATATAATTTTTCGAAATATATAACATATAATCCCTAATCCCCTAATTAATCCCTAATCCCTAATTAATCCCTAATCCGTAAACCCTAAAATATATTATTTTGAATCTTTTTCGGACATGTTTGAACTTGTCGAGTGCATGTCGGAACTTGTCGAACATATACATTTATTTCTTCTAAATATTCAAATGCCACAGCCATCTTGATAATTTTTCGAAATATATTTTCGAATAAGCACTACCATCTATATAATCTATCGAAATATATTCGAATAGTTATTGCTATCTTGATAATTTCTCGAAATATATTTTCGAATAAGCACTGCTATCGTGATAATTTTTCGAAATATATTTTCGAATAAGCACTGCTATCGTGATAATTTTCGAAATATAAACCTCCAAATATATAACATATGATCGACATAACCTTACATTAGGGATTAGGGATTAATTAGGGGATTAGGGATTATATGTTATATATTTCGAAAAATTATATAGATGGCAGTGCTTTTTCGAAAATATATTTCGAAAGATTATATAGATGGTAGTGCTTATTCGAAAATATTTCGATAAATTATATAGATGGTTGTGTTTATTCGAAAATATATTTCGAAAAATTATCAAGATGGCAGTAACTATTCGAAAATATTTCGATAAATTATATAGATGGCAGTGCTTATTCGAAAATATATTACGATCATAAGGTAACAGCTGATGTGGTTATCATGTAAGGTTATGTCGATCATATGTTATATATTTGGAGGTTTATATTTCGAAAATTATCACGATAGCAGTGCTTATTCGAAAATATATTTCGAAAAATTATCACGATAGCAGTGCTTATTCGAAAATATATTTCGAGAACTTATCAAGATGGCAATAACTATTCGAATATATTTCGATAGATTATATAGATGGTAGTGCTTATTCGAAAATATATTTCGAAAAATTATCAAGATGGCTGTGGCATTTGAATATTTAGAAGAAATAAATGTATATGTTCGACAAGTTCCGACATGCACTCGACAAGTTCAAACATGTCCGAAAAAGATTCAAAATAATATATTTTAGGGATTAGGGATTAGGGATTAATTAGGGATTAGGGATTAATTAGGGGATTAGGGATTATATGTTATATATTTCGAGAAGTTATCAAGATGGCAATAACTATTCGAATATATTTCGATAGATTATATAGATGGTAGTGCTTATTCGAAAATATATTTCGAAAAATTATCAAGATGGCTGTGGCATTTGAATATTTAGAAGAAATAAATGTATATGTTCGACAAGTTCCGACATGCACTCGACAAGTTCAAACATGTCCGAAAAAGATTCAAAATAATATATTTTAGGGATTACGGATTAGGGATTAATTAGGGATTAGGGATTAATTAGGGGATTAGGGATTATATGTTATATATTTCGAAAAATTATATAGATGGCAGTGCTTTTTCGAAAATATATTTCGAAAGATTATATAGATGGTAGTGCTTATTCGAAAATATTTCGATAAATTATATAGATGGTTGTGCTTATTCGAAAATATATTTCGAAAAATTATCAAGATGGCAGTAACTATTCGAAAATATTTCGATAAATTATATAGATAGCAGTGCTTATTCGAAAATATATTACGATCATAAGGTTACAGCTGATGTGGTTATCATGTAAGGTTATGTCGATCATTTGTTATATATTTCGAGGTTTATATTTCGAAAATTATCACGCTAGCAGTGCTTATTCGAAAATATATTTCGAAAAATTATCACGATAGCAGTGCTTATTCGAAAATATATTTCGAAAAATTATCAAGATGGCTGTGGCATTTGAATATTTAGAAGAAATAAATGTATATGTTCGACAAGTTCCGACATGCACTCGACAAGTTCAAACATGTCCGAAAAAGATTCAAAATAATATATTTTAGGGATTACGGATTAGGGATTAATTAGGGATTAGGGATTAATTAGGGGATTAGGGATTATATGTTATATATTTCGAAAAATTATATAGATGGCAGTGCTTTTTCGAAAATATATTTCGAAAGATTATATAGATGGTAGTGCTTATTCGAAAATATTTCGATAAATTATATAGATGGTTGTGCTTATTCGAAAATATATTTCGAAAAATTATCAAGATGGCAGTAACTATTCGAAAATATTTCGATAAATTATATAGATAGCAGTGCTTATTCGAAAATATATTACGATCATAAGGTTACAGCTGATGTGGTTATCATGTAAGGTTATGTCGATCATTTGTTATATATTTCGAGGTTTATATTTCGAAAATTATCACGCTAGCAGTGCTTATTCGAAAATATATTTCGAAAAATTATCACGATAGCAGTGCTTATTCGAAAATATATTTCGAAAAATTATCAAGATGGCTGTGGCATTTGAATATTTAGAAGAAATAAATGTATATGTTCAACAAGTTCCGACATGCACTCGACAAGTTCAAACATGTCCGAAAAAGATTCAAAATAATATATTTTAGGGATTAGGTATTAGGGATTAATTAGGGATTAGGGATTAATTAGGGGATTATGGATTATATGTTATATATTTCGAAAAATTATATAGATGGCAGTGCTTTTTCGAAAATATATTTCGAAAGATTATATAGATGGTAGTGCTTATTCGAAAATATTTCGATAAACTATATAGATGGTTGTGCTTATTCGAAAATATATTTCGAAAAATTATCAAGATGGCAGTAACTATTCGAAAATATTTCGATAAATTATATAGATAGCAGTGCTTATTCGAAAATATATTACGATCATAAGGTTACAGCTGATGTGGTTATCATGTAAGGTTATGTCGATCATTTGTTATATATTTCGAGGTTTATATTTCGAAAATTATCACGCTAGCAGTGCTTATTCGAAAATATATTTCGAAAAATTATCACGATAGCAGTGCTTATTCGAAAATATATTTCGAAAAATTATCAAGATGGCTGTGGCATTTGAATATTTAGAAGAAATAAATGTATATGTTCAACAAGTTCCGACATGCACTCGACAAGTTCAAACATGTCCGAAAAAGATTCAAAATAATATATTTTAGGGATTAATTAGGGATTAGGGATTAATTAGGGGATTAGGGATTATATGTTATATATTTCAAGGTATATATTTCGAAAAATTATATAGATGGCAGTGCTTATTCGAAAATATATTTCGAAAGATTATCAAGATGGCAATAACTATTCGAATATATTTCGATAGATTATATAGATGGTAGTGCTTATTCGAAAATATTTCGATAAATTATATAGATGGTTGTGTTTATTCGAATATATATTTCGAAAAATTATCAAGATGGCAGTAACTATTCGAAAATATTTCGATAAATTATATAGATGGCAGTGCTTATTCGAAAATATATTACGATCATAAGGTGACAGCTGATGTGGTTATCATGTAAGGTTATGTCGATCATATGTTATATATTTGGAGGTTTATATTTCGAAAATTATCACGATAGCAGTGCTTATTTGAAAATTTATTTCGAAAAATTATCACGATAGCAGTGCTTATTCGAAAATATATTTCGAAAAATTATCAAGATGGCTGTGGTTATTCGAAATATTTAGTGGTTATTTTTAAATATTTACATTTGAATATTTAGAAGAAATAAATGTATATGTTCGACAAGTTCCGACATGCACTCGACAAGTTCAAACATGTCTGAAAAAGTTTCAAAATAATATATTTTAGGGATTAGGGATTACGGATTAATTAGGGGATTAAGGATTAATTAGGGTATTAGGGATTAAGACCACGTGGTGGTTAAGGTTGGTTTGGCCCTGGACCACGTGGCCCTGGGCAAGCCCAGGGTCCAAAGTCCAATTTGACTCCGCAAATGTAGGCGCCAGAACCGGCAATTCCTCCCTACTTACGCTGTTTTTTTTTCTACCGACCAATCCCGTATTGATTTTTGAAGGATCTAGACGTCTTTAAAAATAAAACGCGTCTAACACATTATTTCTAACATTAATAACTTGCAAAAAAAAAAAAGAAAAAATGGATTTAACCGGTTTTGAAACCAAACGCCCCTCACTTATTGAATTTAATGTTTAATTTAGAGGCACGTTCTAAAACTTTTTTAAGTATTTCATCATGAGTGGAGATGCCTTTTGCATGCACTAATAGGTCCTCTATAAAGACACATACAATTCTGAAGGAATGTTTCTGGGGCAACATTGATCCCGAATATCAATCTCAGGAACTTATATCACCCTAATGGAGTTTCCGAACATCAACAGATGTTTACTTTTACTTACCTATATATGAAATATATAGTAAGGGAAAGTATTGCGATCGTGAAAAATTTCGACTTCCGGTTTTCAACCGAAATACACGTTTTGGGGTCCCCTGAATTGAAATAACCAAGTCCCACAAAATGGTCTGTCTCTGTGTGTGTGTGTGTGTGTGTTTGTGTGTGTGTGTGTGCGTGCGTGCGTGCGTGCGTGCGTGCGTGCGTGCGTGCGTGCGTGTGTGTGTGTGAACAGACTAGCTCAAAAACTATACACCATGCGAACCTGAAATTGGGTATTTATTGTATGTATATGCCCGCGATGTGACAGCAAAAATTTCCTCAAAGGGATGGGGTACTTTATTTAACCCTTAAGTAGTCGCGCCAAAATAATTACGTAAGTAGTCGCGCCGGGTCAATATGACCCGACACCGAATTCATATCCCAAAGGGCAATAAAAAGGATTTATTTAAACAAAAACTTGTAAAATAATTTATTTTAAAGATAATTTATGTACATTATGATGAATTATAATTGAAAAAATCTACAAGGTTTAACAAAACGTACGATAAATTTTGAAAAAAATAATACTTCAATTGAAATCACATTGAGGGACTAAGAAGGTTTATTCTAGTCAACACAAGTAAAATATATGCCTACAAATGTTCAATAAAAAAAAAAAAAAAAAAAAAAAATTAAAATTAATTAAAACACACATAAAAAATGTCAATATTTTCAGCAATAATTATTGTTGTCCTCGTTGCATTCTTTGCATATTATTAGGGAATGATTTTTGCAAATTGAATTATCGCACAACGAACATCTCTGATTGTATTTAGTGTCACACGATCCTTGGCAAAGATGGCATCGTTTTCTTGGTCTAGGGCTTGATGTTTGTTGCTGAACACCTTGCTGCTGAACACCTTGTTTGTGAACACCAACTTTTTGTACCTTAGTGGGTGGCGGCTGATCATCTTCCAAATATAATTGAATCCTTTTTCGCAAGTTTTTAGGAATGCAGCTGATCGTTGATCTGCTTTGACGGTGCTTGAGACATAGCTTTTTTGAGAGTTCTTTCAAAAAAGTGCTCCTTTGTATTTGTTCTTCCTTCTCACCACTTGCAAGTCGGTTATGTTTATAAATTACAAAAGCATTGTATGCAGAAAAAGTGAAAAAATATTGCCAGAGGCCATCTTTTTGTTCTTCTACCAACGTTGTAATAGCTGCACAGTTGGTCCAATACATCGACACCTCCTTTAGTTGCATTATAGTCAGTAATGATGTCTGGTTTCCTTTTTTCGTTTGTTGCCTCGTCGATGTGGTTATCACGATGCATAGAAGAAACTAACACTACGGCCTTGTTTTTCTTCGGAACATATGAAACCATTGCAAGTTTCTGAGTGAAACCAAAAAGGCTGGAGTAAACTTCTCGTGATTTTTTCGGCAAAAATTCTGGTGGGATTTCTGGCTTATTTTTTCTCAAAGTGCCGACAAGGGTTAAATTGTTTTCCAAAAGGGAAAGAGAAAGAGGTATGCTGGTATACCAATTGTCGGTTGTGATATTACGTCCCGAGCCATTGATGGGCTCTGGACATATAAATAAATAAAATCTGCCAGCCTGTGTACAATATCACTCGGCGAATTGGACTTGTGGAAAGGTCCATCAGGATGTGTTCCAGCATAGATTTCAAAATTCAACAAATAAAATGTTCTAGCGTCTACTAGTGGAAATACTTTTATCCCATACTTGTTGGGCTTATTAGGCAAGTATTGCCGAAAAGGACAACGACCTCTAAAGGGTATCAATTGTTCACCAATTGTGGTATATTCGGCCGGGCTGTAGTGCTTGGAAAAGTTTTCTTGCAAAATAGTCAAAACTCGCGCACAGCTGCTAACTTGTCTGTTTTTGTCCGTATTTCCCTGTCTTCAGTGTTATCGAATCTTAAACATCTCAATAAAAAAAGGAACCTGTGGCTTGACATAGTGATTGGAAAATCTGTTATGCCGTTTTTTTCCCACAAATCTCTGAAACTAACGTGTGCTGCCCTAAAAAAAATTTTGTCACGTAAGTAGTCGCGCCGGGTCAAAATCGACAAAAGCGTTAAAATGGTTGGCTTGTGGGCTCCTGCACTAAGACTGATACTCCCCACCTGTCGAGAAGGGCGAGAAAATCAGCTAGAGAGGGGATAAAAGGGATCCGCTTCCCCTAAGGGACTCAGCTCTTTGAGGAAAGTAAACAGTGGGCCAATATGACCCGGCGCGACTACTTAAGGGTTAATAACTTTTTAAGTTTTTTTCGATTTTCTCAAAAACGGCTTTAACGATTTTGATTAAACTGAGTATTTGGTCTATTTATGTGCCCGAGATATGACTGTAAAAATTTCATCAAAATTTATCAACCAGAGGGGGGACTTTACTTAATAAATTTTGTATCATTTTCACGCGTTTTTTTTATTTACTCAAAAACGGCTTTAACGATTTTGATCAAACTGGGTATTTGATATATTTATATGCCAAAGATGTGACAGCCAACATTTCATCAAAATTGGTCAAACGGAGGGGGCACTTTATTTCATAAATTTTTTTTCAATTTTTACCTTTTTTTAGATTATCTCAAAAACGGCATTATGATTTTGATCAAATTCGTCATGTTTAATGAAAATTAGGTGTTATTTAATACCATGTAAGCTTTATCATTATTAAAATGTTCTGAGGGGGCTTAAATGGAGAATGGACCTTTTTTGTTATCCTATAAAGTACCTTTATTTTTGTTTATAAGGAGAAATTAAATGTCTCTCATTACGCCTAAAAATAAGAAATGGCTAAATATGAAAAATGAAAAAAATCAAGTAAAAATATAGAGGAGAAAAAAAGAAAATTATTCCATCATAAAACAGGTCATATGCGGAGTACGCCTTTAATGACAGACCATTGTTCATAATTAAAGTTGTTCTACTCATTTAATAGAAATTATTTGTTTCATGGTAACTAAATAAAGTTTTCAACAATTACATAGAGAATTATAAAATCAGAGGGCTTGGAGTATTATGCTTGCATTGCCGAATTATCACAAGTAAAAACTTTTATTTAATAATAAAAAAAAATATAGTTTTTTTTATAGAGCAAATAAAAACAAAAATAAGAAATGAATGTTGAAAAATGAGTGACTTTGAGAAGTTGCAATTAACAAAACACATCAATTTCTAATCTAAGTAAGTTGGTAAGTGAAAGTTGTGTGTTGCGCGCACGCACCAGATTTTTACTCTCGAGTCCATCAGAATGTTACAAAACCCTGAGTTTGCATCCAAAGTAGAAAAAATGACAGATTGGTTTAGTTTTGACCTTATAACATCCAAAGATGGCAGCTGATAGTAACTTCTTGATAAATTCAAATTCAAATTTCTAGGATCTAGACAAATTCTCAATGTGGTCGTTTTCCTCTCAGTTACAACCATCGAACTAACCCAGTATGTCGGCTCTGTTAGAGCTTGAATCTTTTACCATTTTGTCCAACTCAGGCTATAACGGGATCATGCTGGGAGGTGGTCTAGGGAGAGAAAAGGGATAATGCTGGGAGGTTTTCTAGGGAGAGGAAAGGGTCCTCCGCCTAATTTGGGACAAAAATTTTTTTACCTTTACGCCCCACTAAAACGGAAAATACTTAAAAAATGATAAATATTGTGGTTTGTTAACGTTAATTAAATTAGCCCTAGGCGCGCCAAATGTTTTTACACTACTGGGCGCGTGGTTGACTTTGGACACCATTACTTTTATTTACTTAAAATTAAGTATAGCAGGATCTCCATTATCCAGGCCTCGATTAACTGGGGATCCAATTAACCAGGGTGCCGAGGAGCCAATTTTATTATTTTTTAATAAGCTTTTTTTAATTTTTATGCCATTTTTCTTGTATGTATAATATTTAAAACAAAATTTATACGTAAATATTTAACGATTACACAATAGTTAACTATATATTATGAAATAAAACAATAAATGGAAAAACACAGAAAGCGAGCATTGTATGATGAGATGTTTCTGGTATCTGATACTCCAATTCACAATCTAGGAACGGTATTGTTTTCAAGTCTTTCCAGGAAACTCCTACTCTGGCCTGTTTGGCTACAAAACAATATATTGTCAGTTGTGATTTAGTGTCAATTTAAATACTTACGAAGAAGCGAAATGTCGGAAAAAAGAAAACATCATTTTAACGCTTGAAGATAAATTAACTACTATAAAAAGATTAGAAAAGGGTGAAAGTGTTAAAAAATTGTCCGCTGAATTAGGAATCGGCGATCAAACTGTATGGGATATTTTGAAGAAGAAAAAGACATTTTCGACTTTGTATCGTCGTCGGCCCATAATATATAAAAACATACATTTACTTTTCTTGTTATTTTTGTATATTATAATTTATAATACGTATATAAAACGTTTGTTTGTTAATAAAAGTGATTATACCTTACAAGTGATTTTTTAACCTTTTTTTCTATCACATTAAGTCAATAAAATGTTTAAATTTGATTATCTGGAGTTTTCGATTATCTGTGGACCCCCCTACCCATCATTACCCCGGATAATGGAGGTTCTACTGTATAGGTTTATTAATAATTTAAAATTATTTATAAATGTTGTATTATTATGATTTTTCTACAAATAAAACAAGAAAATAATAATAAAAATAATTTGAATATTGAAAATAATTAAATATTTTGAAAAATCTAAAAACAACTATTTGAAACTATTAAAAACTATTTAACTATAATATTTAAATAAATTATTTGAGTAAAACATTCAATTTCTGAAAAAGCATTTTTTTTCATCCCCCTTAGGGCAGAGAAATGTTTTTAAAATATTTTTCGACTTTGTTCTTGAATTAGGTTTTGAAAAATCTTTCGTTGACCAAATTGATTCACCGTCCTTTCCAAAAAGGAATTTCCTATCATCATCATCCGACTTATATTCATCATCCAGATTGGCTTCTTGTTCTGAGTCACTGTCATGCTCTTGGTCAGAATAATTTATGGCTTCATCTTCCCCTTCAGAAAAATCCGACTCCGATTCTTAGCAGATCCCTTCTTTCTCCTCATCATACAACTCTCTTAAAATCCTTGGAATGTTTTCATATTTTATAATATTGCCCCTTAAAGAGAATAAGTTTTGAATATTTAACATAAATAAAAAAAAAAAAAAAAAAAAAAATCCGAAAATAAAATAATAAAAAGAGGAAATTTATAACTTACATGTCCAGGCGCGTGGTTGCTTTTGGACACCAGCTGTGGTTTTCAATAATAAACACGCAATAACTGGTCACTTGTCACTCGAACAAAAGGCGGTGTGAGACTTATCTATGGAGGAGGAGTCCAGGGAAAGGTACTAAGGGCGGGATGGGGAAATTCAAATTGCTACCTTCACGACTGACTGACCTTTAATGAGAATTGGTGTCCAAAGTCAACCAGCGCGTCCGGCCAAGGGTTAGATAAAGGTATAAGTACAAAATAAAAAATTAATAAAATTTACAATAAATTTATTAATATTTTATAAACGGTAACAAAAATAACAAATTATGCTTGTGCAAGAGATATTATTTAATAAAGCATACACATCTTTGAGTTCCAAAGATAAAAGTTTATATAATAATATAAGGATTTAATAAAAATATAAATCTAATAATGAATTTAAAAAATAGTAAAAAAAAAAAGCTAGTTGAATTACCAATGACTAGACTAAAAGATTAGTTGTTGTTAAGAATAATATTTAAACTATTTCGAAAATGGAATGAAATAGGAATGTTCCATCCAAAACCTATTTTAATAAAAACTGCTCTAAAATAATAACTCATAAATAAAGATTTGATATTTTAATTATATTTAAAAATTATTTATAAAGAAAGCACAAAGATTTAATAAAATGTATTTGATATAACATTGTAACACACATATATATTTATATAATATGCATCATTAACGTGGAATAAGAATTAAGATATATAAATATGTTTTACATAAATAATTGTTCTTAGAAAGCTACTTACATTTGTACAGAAGGAAGATATTAACTAAAAGTTAAAAATGAATATTATATCCAATCGAGACAAAAATTTATACCATAAAATAAAAAGGGGTAAAGTGTTATATAGAATCAATAAAAATATATAATTAAGATCACAGAGATCTTTAAGCGATTACATAGAGTATGAGTTAGGAAAACATTTCAGAAATTCTATAATAGAAATTTTTTTTTCTATATTAGAAATTCAGAAATTTTATAATAATAACCTTTCTATTAGTCATAGTTCAACACCTTTTTATGAGCATAAGCATCAACACCTGCGACAATAAATGGTCGGTGTAATGTGTGTTTGGTGAACCAAGCACCAAGCCATTTCAATTCTTTTTTTTTTTTAATTTTTAAATGTAGTACGATAGGTTTGTTGATGGATTAGAAATGAATACATTAAATGCTTCTCAAAATATAGAGTTTGGCGCTTAGTTCGCTTTGGCTTTACACCGACCAAATATGAGTATTAAAAACATATAATTTTTTAAAACTAAGTGACAAAATATTCAATTAAGATAGAGTTCCAAATATTTAAAATCACATTTTCAGCATCAACTCCCATATTTCGCTTAAAGATATATTCATTGATTGTAATAAGCCATTATTAATGTGTCAAAAGTAACAGAAAAAAAAATATATACACTACCAGTCAAAAGTTTAGACTCACTTGTATTTAATTCACAATCTTCAAGAAAAAAAAAAAAATTGTAACTCAAGAGATAAAATTTCAAAAATTATATGATTGTTTCGAATACAATCTATATAAATAAAGATGGAATTCTGTTTGTTTGATTATATGTTTGTTCTTTATAGAAATCTATACCTTTTGTCCTAAATTCTCCAAATTTCGCTTAGTGCTTCTTTCATACCAGGTGCGAACACCTGAGCATATTAAAATAGCATTACTTCATCCAATCTCATGGTATATTCTTTATTGTTATAAAAATCGCTATGATCTCGGTTTATATTAGATTTTACAAAATCAACCGTTGTAGTCGAAAAAAAATCTCATTTCTATCCTAACGAACTTTTCTTGACCCACGGCTTTTCTAATTGTTTTCCAAGTTCCCTGGGCGAAACCGGGATATACAGCTGGTTATAAATAAATTAAAAATAAAATTATAGCTGTTATGTTGTTCAATAAATAAAATGTTGTTATTTATTTATTTTTCAAAATCTAAGGGTGAGTCTAAACTTTTGACTGATATTGTAAATTTTATTGTGGTTACGACACATTGTCGCTACCACGACGAACTATCAAATTTGAAGATCGGTACTTTACACAGTAACAAAGAACATGGGTCTTTAGGACTGCCACTTACTTTTTAGTAACATCTATTCTCACTCAGGTTATTTTTTAGCAACTGACTTAATCACATGACAATTATAAAGACAGGCTGCCAACAATGAGGTATAGTCATTGAACTCTCTACGTCATTCTAAAAATTTTGTTGATTCTATAAGGGATACAAATAATCAGTCATTTGAGTCTCCTTCGGCGAAAGACAAAAAGAAGAAATAAAAAGGAATTTAGCACAAGGCAAGAAAGGATCAAACCATATTCACATAAACTTTTGTGACAGCGGAGAAATGGAGACTAAGACATATTTGAACAAATTTTCAAGGATTCAGCTGATGTTTTACAAATTTAAATTTTATTTTATCCAATGTAATGTACTGTCTTGAAATAAATACTTAAGTTGGCGAGAACTAACTAGAGCTCGCATCGACAAACTTGGTCGCGGTAGTCAGGGGAGGGGTGGAAAGCCCCCCCCCCACCACTACACCATATAATAAACACTTTTTGAATATTTACCTTTGCGAGAGGTAATTAGCTAGGAAAAAACCAATAGTAATTAGTTAATGAAAATTTATGTGTATGAGAGCTAACAAGAGCTTGAGAGTTCCTGGTGGGGTCGGAGAAAACCCTCCCCCCTCCCTAATCAATAGTCTTACCAAATAAAGATATTTGGACTAATTACCTATGCGAGAGGTAACTAGTCACGAAAAAAAAAGCCGTATCCATTACGGTTTGAAAATTTAAGTTCGTGAGAACTAACTAGAGCTCGCATTGACAAAGTTGGTCACGGTAGTCAGGGGAGGGGAGGAATTGTTCTAGTAACATCTTCTAATCAGATGTAACTTGATATTTATTACTGTAAAATAACTTAAGTGACAACAGAGGTTACTAAAAATTAGTAATTAGAAAAGATTTCAAAGGATCGTCTAATGCATATGTTAATGTAGGCACCGTTTGCCGGCCAATATCACAAGCTAATATAAATTTTTTCGATAGAATAATTTGGGATATATAGGTGCTGATATTAACATCAGCAAATTTGATGGGTTTTAAATTTCATTGATCGACCAATTTTTATCTATCAGAAGTAAATAAATAATAAACCATTCACTTATCAAAACTAAATCTTTATAGGTTAGCTACCGATATTAATATCTGTGTTTGTATGTATACTGCATAGCAATTTATACCACGATAGAAACACACATTAAAGAAAAATACCTCTCCATCTATAGCAAATTTCTATTAATTATTCTATTACATATTATTATTAGTCAAATTATGTGAGAAATAAACAAATGAAACATAAACTAAAAAATCTATATCCAATATTAGTATCGAAAAAAAAAAAATATTATATTGGTGAATCCCTAGTTTTTTCTATCTACATTCAACTTATATATTAATGTTAATCAGTTTCATGTCTTGCATAGTGCATGCAGTAATAAAGTATGGAATCTAAAAGGAAAAAAAATTCACATTCGAAAGTTTGATGTGGTAGCGACAATATAACTGATAGTCAAACATTTGCTAAAACAACAGAAATTTCAAGTTAAATAAAATTGACTATTTTTGGACTGCCAGTGATATTTGGACAATAATATTGCCACCTGATTTTTATTTAAATAATCTTTACGAATTAAATCATTTTAAAAATACAAGTTTTGTCGTAAATGTCATAAATAATGTTAGCTAGCAATCATCAAGTATTGAAATTCTCATACCAAAAAAAGGTTTTGTCAGTCAAGTTGGTAATGTTAAAAATAAATGAACATCCATTTCATAAACTAGTACTTTTTTTAAAATTATTATTTATCAAAATTATAGATCTAAAAATATATCTTATAACATATAAAACTGTAGGATTTAAAGGAACGTAACTTCATAATGAAAAGTTATGGTTTTGAAAAGTAAATTTCCTTTCATAATAATGAAAAAAATTTAACCGAATCATAGATGTATTACTAACAAGGAATTAGGTAAAGATCATTAATTAATGAAAAAATCTTCACCAAATATTACAATCCTATATTTTATCTAGAATTATTTTTATTTTTTCTTTTTTTGTTTATTATTAAAATTTTAAATTTTTTTTTTTTTTTTTAAAATTTTATAGAGAATACTAAAAGTGTACATAAATACAAAATAAGCTCAGAAATTTCCCTATTTTAATCTGTGATGATCTTAAACAACAAATAATATCAATATAATAAAAAAAAAAAAAAAAAAAAAAAATACTGAATAAATGCTTAGAATAGAATAACCCCACCATTCTGCTGGGCTAGACACAAAGATAAAGAGCCTAGCTCAATACCACCTCGAAAAATTTATATAATTGGCCATAATAAAAAATATATTATAAAGATTTCTTTACTAAGGTAGCAAAATGTCATATCTCACATAAATTTTTTATAATTTTCTATTATACCTTCATCCGGGCGCATGCGAGGTAGTTTACCGTCACATATAGAAAATCTCGCACAGGTTTTATCAGGCAAGTGACAGGTAGCCGGGAGGGGCATGTATTCTCGAATTGAATCTTATCACTCACTGCAGAGACAAGAATCAACTTGATCTGAGAAGTGTCTTTTCTCTTTTAGTGTTCTAACTCCGAAAGTGGCGGGTGTCGGTAGATTACTGTCGCGCGCCCCTTTACGTATCTTTTTTAATCTCTAACCATCCGAGCGAAATGTAAATATTGAAAATAAATAATTTTAATGTAAATGTTTTTTAATAATTTTATTGACCACATTCTTACCGTGATCATAGGAGACATTATTGGAGGTTTAATTTTGACAATATTTCTGTTCTCTCTTCAAAAATTTGACCAAGCTTGTATTACGCTGATTTCCTTTCGAATTTTGTAATTTTTTGTTCCTAGTTTTTCTTCTTCTTCTTCTTCTTCTTTCTCTATCTTCTTAGTGCTGTTAAGAGTGGAGTAGCCTCGGCCCACTTCCTGTAAGTGTCCCTGTCCTGGGCCTTCCTTTTCATCTCCTCTAGGGTTGATCCCCGCTCTCGACCGAGTCTGTCCATATAACTATTATATGAAATTCTTGGGCGTCCAACCGGTCGCTGCCCCCTTGGTCTGGCCTCCATTAGCCACCTTGCTCTACGCTCGTCCCCCATCCTGCAGACATGGTTCCTAGTTTTTTTGATGCTAAATTTTCTCTTCGATAATTTCTTTCTAAGTTAATTTTTATGATAAAGTTTAAATGTGTTATGATAGCAAGTTAAATTTTTATTTTATACAGCAATATTTAAATTTTAAATTTTTTTTTGCTGGCTTTTCCTCTTCAATGTCAAAAATATGCAGTTTTATTGCAAATAATATTTGTAGTTTGCATGTTTCATTGATATTTATAAAACATGTAAAAACCGGAGTTCGAATTTTATTCGTCTTTTCTTCTTTAAATTACATTACGTTATCGGTCAGTGTATGTTTAAAAAAATGAATATGCAGAAATTTGAATATTTTTGGCAAAGAGTAGAGGCGAAAAGGCGTAAAACTGGTGATGATGCGGTAAATTACCGTCATGCGCCTACTTACGCTACGTTAGGAGGTGCGCCCGGAAGAAGGTTAAAATTATATATATATATATATATATATATAGGCATTATGCTAGCTTGCTATTACAGTACAATCTTGATAATCCGGCGCTATGGGGGACACACAAAAGAAGAGGAACTTCAATCGCATGACCATCAAAATGGCCCCCAAACATGACACCTCTCGCAGCCTATGGATCAAAATATAATTCAGCAAATAAAAAAACAAAAACAAACATTAAATAAATAGTTTTTAATTTAGCGCACAGCTGGAACAAATTGAAAAGTGACACCATCCAGTTTTCTTGAGAAAAGATCTGGCCATTAGACCCTGGGGTTTGAACTCTAAAAATGTGATTGACAATTCTGAGAAAGGTAACTCCACAAGCTCAACTCTACAATTGTCTTCAGAATTTGTACAAGCTTTCCAACAAATGTGAACTGAGCGTTACCCTATCAAATGAGGACAACGAAGAATAACTTCTCAGCCCAAACGAAGAAAATTAGCAATCTTTATAAGATGCCAAAAATACTCAGCCAAGTTCGGTTCACGTATGAACCGGAAGATTGCCATGACCAGGATGTTATAACTCACCTAAATGTAACCTACAATGACGCATTCAGTGTATGCACAAAATGGGCAGAAGATGATATGTCAGTGATCAAAAGATTACAAGAGCGCGTTTTCAAAAAACTTTTAAGGCAAAAAAGAAAAAAAAAAAAAAAATGTATTTTTCATAATACATATGTATGTATTTTTGCCAGTTACTTTTATTCAATATGAACATATTCTTCATATCTATGCAGTATTTTGTTTCATATGTACAACTGTACCAATATAAATATTACATTATAATAAAAATATAACAATATAATACATTTTTTTATTTTACTCCGATAACTCGGCGGTTTTCTGGTCCCATATGAGGCGTAGAATTCCAAAACCAGCCAAGTCCATTTCCAGATTTTTATTTTTTTTTTAAATAGTTTTTCTATTAGATTATCATTAGGTGGAAGGATTTCTTCCAAAAGAGGTTAAATCATATTGAAAACGGCCCTACAGAAATAAGGTCTGTTCTAAATCCAGCCAGATAATCTACAAAAAGACAATTAAAAAAAAAATAAAAATCTGGGAATTTGACTTGGCTGGTTTTGGAATTCTATGCCTCATATGTGTCGGATTATCAAGATTGTACTGTATGTGGCTTTTGACTTATTACAATGTTCTATTGCAGTTTTCTCAAAAACTAATGTAACAAACGCCTTATGACATTTTGCCGCAATCTGAACAATTATGATTAATGATCGAGACTCTAGAATGATAAGAAACTTGTTTTTAAGTAAAGGTGACATATGTCATTTTGCCACCTGAGCGCAGATTTATTTTTAACTGTGATAGTTATAAAAAATATTGTATCTATTAACTCGAACGTTTATTTCAGAAATCCCTCAACTGACATTTTTCTCGAAAATGTGAAAAGCTCCTGTAAGGCCTTTACTGAGAACAAAGCGTTTATCCAAAAACCCACCAATTTTTAAGCCACCCAATGATTTTATTTTTATTATAAAAATTCTTTTTGGTCCAGAAATTCGCAAACAGTGGTGGCTTTCTGTTGTAAATTTCGAGTTCATCTAGTGGCAATCCTGCCGCGCAAAGTTTTCTTCTGATTACATCCATTTAGGCGGATTTTTACACCCTAATCGTAAATTTAGTAGAAGAATTCACATATCAGTATGAAGCTAAGATGAATATTGAATTAAATAAGCATGTTTTACAGATCACCGAATAAAAAGCAAAATGATCAATAGTTTTGGGTACTACATTCACTATTCCACTTCTGGCTTTGACAGCTGATAAGCCCAGTGCTATCTGTTGTTCACCATGCGAACTACTAGGACCGCCATCTTCCTCCTGTTTGAAAAATAACCGTCTTACCTCAGCATTACGTAATTAGCAGTATTGACGTAATTTTTACGTCACACACTATCTCACCCCATCTGAAATTTACACATCCATTTTGTGTCAGTCGATATAATTATCTAACTTTTAAAAAAAACGCGTCTCCCCACCCTTTGCTCCATCATTTCTCCGACTATTTCGAAAAATCAGTATTTCGAACTGTATTCGGAGTCGAAGAATAATTCAAACCTATACCGTAACGTACTTTTTCATTTAACAATTCATTTTTAAAAACCACTTCGATCACTTTTTTAATAATAAACCCAAGACATTCCATGAACATGAAAAATTAGAAAAATTCATATTAAACATAATTTTTTTAACATTATTTTTAAAGACCACTTAGATCACTTTTTTAATAATAATCCCTAGACATACTAGTATTTGGTATGGTCTAGGTTCAATATTAATATTTTACCGGCTATAAAATACTAATAAAGGTCTAGCCACACATGTCCGCACCATAGCAATAATATAGGTTATGTTCAGAATATTTTTAATTTAACTTACATATTACCTTTAGTTATGCCTAAAGTTCAGGCCACAGATATCAGACACAGACCACTTTAGGCATAACTAAAGGTAATATGAAAGTTAAATTAAAAATATTCTGAACATAACCCACGGTTAATAGATATATATCTCTATATAGATCTCTAGATATCTCTATTAACCGTGAACATAACCTATATTATTGCTCCGGTGCGGACATGTGTGGCCAGACCCTAATTCGAAAAATGATAACATTTCGATGAGAATTAATGTATGATAGACGCAATGGTGGGAAGACGCGGGATTTTCAAAATTAATCATATGTACAGAAAGTACGATTAATCGATGTTTATTTGCCAGGAACAGGTGAAGGTGGTTAGGGTTGAGATGACGTCACAGTCCGAAAGCCGGAAGGGGAATAGCTAAAGTGGTACCGAAAGAAAAACAAGATTCCTTTTAAGGTGCCTTTACACCTTACGAACCTCACCTTCGAACAAGTTCTCCTTCGAACCTTGCCGTACCGACGTGAAGCGAACAGCCATTTATACTTCACGTGACGTTAGCGAACCAATATGGCTGACGCACCCAAAGCTAGCTTATGATAAAGAAAAAATCTCCATTATCAATATATTTTATATTACCTGAAAAATAAAAAAATACGAGACGATTTACAACATTTCACAAATTACACTAGTATCACAAACAACTCCTGTCACTTAGGAAAACCCAAATCAAAAGTGACACTAGCACTACCCCCGAACCCAGGCGAACAGATGAAGTACCTAGAACACCCGAACAGTCGACGTGAAGGCTTCACGAAGGTTGTTCGAGGGTGGTGTTTGAAGGTAAAGTTCGTAAGGTGTAAAGGCACCTTTAAAGTGTCCATGTACAATTTATTCTATTATTTTTTTCTTCAAGTTTTTTTTTTCACATTAACTTTATGCATTAAATTTAATACAGTTTAATACTGTATCAATAAATGTAATAAAAAAATTGTTAATCTTTGCTTGAGACCGTACGGTATGTTTTTTATATTTAATAAATCTAGTAATAAAGTATAAATTGTTTCAATTGAACATTTGTTGTTTAAACAGTTATTAATTTATTATTTCTTTTTCCTTTATAGCTAAAACCCATCAAATGACAAATTTTTATTTATTTATTTTTTAAACAGAGTGCAATTTTTAACACTAAATACAAATATTATTTGTTAGAAGGAGAAACTGAGAAACTCTGTATTTTTTTTTTTTTTTTTTCAAAAAGTTTGAAAAATGCACTTGACTGGTTTCTGAAATAAACGATTCAACTTCAAGTTCAATATTATTAAAAAATAAAAAATAGTATATTTTTTATTGGATTAATTTTTAATTAATAACTAATCAATTAAACACATGCCCAGAACTCGACACTGGTTGTTTGATTATAAATAACAAAATAAAAACTGGTACCAAAAGCGTCATTGTTATTAAAAAGGACCGATTTTTTTTCTCTTTAAGTTTTATAATGATTCTGGCCAACGTTCAATCATTAGAATCATGAAACATGAAAATCATATTTCATCTTATACTATAGTAATCAATTAAATACAATTTAAATCGAAGTTTAGTGAATAAAAAAGTTAATAAGAAGAAAATATTAATGTTGAAATAGTCATATGATGATGAAGTTTACTATTCCTATACCGTTCCTTCTTTTTAAGAAACAAGAAGACAAAATGTTAAAGTAAAAATCAGAAAACGAACGTGAAAGTAAGCGAAATAACAAGGGATAGCTTATGACAACGAATGCTCATAAGCTGTTGAGAAGAAAGCACCAAACATATGAAAAACGTGGAATAATGACTAGAATTTTATGATAAAACTGATGGATGTACTGTAAGCTAAATCGTTGAGGACTCAACCAGCGTCGATGAGAGTCGTCAGCCGAGACACCTGGTCCCTGAGGTCTGAGAGAGTGTCCCCGAGTACGCAGGAGTAAAGAGCTTTCGGTACCCCAGTATCTCGCAGGTGCTTTCGCATATCACCTAAGAAAAATTAAATATAATAAATAAACAAGAATAGGAGTTGCTATGTTCCTTGTTTTAATTAATGATAATAGTATTCATAAAAAGGTCCATGGATCTTAGTTATATCAAATAATTGGAACATAAGCAAAAACACAGAATTTACGCCGTGGAAATAATTTATAATTGGTAATAATATATACATATGTACATATAAAGAAATATATCTAATTATTATAAAAATACAGGCCCGAAAAAAAGGAAGTGGGGTTCGCCGGAGCAAGGCAGCAAATACATGAGGTTATATCAAGATTCTAAGACTGATGTACGGGGTTTTTTCGATTAATCCCTTCGTTCGCGAGTTGTAAGTGAAAAAGCGTCCCTCGGATAGGACGTAAAATAGAGAACACGAGCCTGTGCGATATCCAGTACTCGTTAAAGATCCCATTCCTAATTATACCTGGATATGCAAAATTTAGGACTCCCACTGTAGCATCGTCCGATTAGCCTTAGTTGCATAAAGGGACGTTAAACAAACAAACAAAATAAATACGTGTCAACTAATTAAGTCTGTAATCTCTAAATATTATTTAAAAGTGCTCAAAACAAACCTGAAAATCAATTCCACTTAAATATTTGAATAAGTTTAGAGTTCAGGTTCTACTAAACTCAAACATCACCTTGTTCCTATTTCCCTCACTAAAAGTCCATCTCCATCATTCCACACGAATGAGGGAGATAGATTTTTGAGGTAATATTAAAGTAGACCATTCCATGTCAGTCTCTTATGAACAACATTTATGGGTTGTTGAAATCCCTTGTAAACCTACAAATTAACTGTAATATAACGTGAATCAAACTCACCTTTTAGGAAATATCACTGGGTGAGGGAGATAGGAGATGTAACGACACTCACTGTTTTAACCGATAAAAACACCCTCACAAGGAAACTAGAGCAGAACTTCTGTGAAAAAGGTTATCGGTCGTTGAGACGGGAATCTGTTACAATGTTGCCAGCAATGAAGTATAATGAAATAAAGGTTTCCAAAGTTTTGAGGCCCGATTTCAAAACAATGTGAGGGAGATAGGTTGCATCTATGGGACAGGAAGATTATGGATCATAACTTTTTTTCTATAATACGAAAATAGCAATATATCGTAAAACCAAATAATTAAGACCTTCTAACAAGTATGGAAAAAAGTAGGTTATAAACTATCATAAAATAAAATAAAAAAATAAAGATTTCATAAATTAACATTCAATACTCACTAGAATTGACCAACTGGCCGACAAAGGCTAAGAGGTTGTGGAAGACCTCCCTCTGCGGGGTGGCCTGCTGGAGGAAGTTGGTGATGGCGCTGCCGACGCTCGCCCGCAGCAGGCTGTACTCGGCGTCCTGGCCTCGCATAGCCGTCATCAGGTTGAGGGCGAGGAACGCCTCAGCCTGCATCACGGTGTGCTCTGCCTGGGACATCCGCACTAAGCATTCCACACAGCCCCTTCCGACCATTTTACCGATCACGTCACGGTCTCTGTAAAAATGAATTAATATTGTTAAAGCCCTAGTTAATTTCTATTTTATCTTTATTTTTCTCTTAAGCAATTTTATTTTTATCCCAGGCCCTTTTATTTGTTATAATGATTTTGTTTTTCTTTATAACTCATTAATTTATTGGCTAATAAATAATAATTATATGCAGGGTTTGAAATCTATAATTATTTTTTTCCAAAATATCATCTAATAATTATTATTTCTGATTTTTAATTTAAAAATCATTCTTAATTTATAAATAAAAATTTAAATTTATCTTTGATTTTTATTAATTGGATTAAAGATAATGATCACTCACCGAGTGATGCGGTATTAAATAAATAATGATTAAATTGTGATAAAACAAATATTGATCAGAAAATAAAAATCACCTTTTAAAAGCAAATTAATTTATTATAACATGTGGATTCCAAATCTGGTGCTATTTTGCTTCTAACTTCAATAATGACCGAATTATAGCCCCTCCAGTCAGGTAATTGGCTTTGAATAAAGATGGCGGATCACGATAAAGAGGTACTAGGATTAGTACTAGGTACAAGTATTACAGTAGTACTAGTACTAGGATAGGAGCTTCGACCTTTGTGCAAAATTGTATTAAAATTGGCAAAGTAGTTTTGAATAGGCGTACAGAGGACCGAAGACTTTTTTAATTCAATTTTCGGATTCTACTCATCTTGAAATAAAATGTCAAATTTTTAAGAGTGGGGGGGGGGGTGGGGGGGGGGGGGTATAATAAAACGTCTTCTTCGGAACATCACAATAATAAACTAAAAATTTATTTTTAGTTTTTTATATTATTTTATATTATTTTTATTTTATTTTTAGTTTTTGATTTATAAAATTATTAGTCGAAAATTATTATTATTGTTAATCGAAAAAAAATAAATACAAAATAATGATCAGGTTATGATTTTTTTCACTTTTGATCAAAAATAAAAATCACTCTCAATAAAAATCATCAAATGATTTTTAAAAATTCCAGATAAAAATTTTGATTGGATTTGATTTTTATTTTAATTTTAATAAATATCGATTTCAAACCCTGATTATATGTATATTGTAAATGGCGTGTTTATTTCGAATACTATTAAGATACAATATCATATATATGGTGTATGATGGTGTCTAGTGGTATTAAGGACCACAAACACGGCGATAAGGCCGCGGCCAGTGATAGTGTGCGAGTTGTACGGGGCACACCGATTTATATCCTCACCAATTGTGCCCTCACCCACCATTATTGTTTCATCTCATCTCATCTTCAATACATTAGAATGCTGCAAATCAAGATCTATAATATTTACAAGGACGATGAGTATATAACACAACAGTGGATTCACTGAGAATTTCTAGAAGGTAGGATCCTCCTAACTCACCAATTTTTCTAATGGGAATATACAACGTCGAAGAACATCTTTTCTTTTTTTTCTCTCTCGAAGATCTAGTTTAATGGACAATTATTTTATTTAATTTTGTGTACAAAGCGTTAGATTAATTTTTTTTTTTTTCATTATTTTGTAAAGAAGTTAATTTATTTTTTGTTCTTAGAAATCTAATTTATTTTTTTTCTTATTTTTCTTTGAATATTTGTATATTAATTTTGGGAGTTAAATGTTATCAATTTATTTTTTTTAATCCCTTTTTTTTTCTTTATTAATATATTTTTGTAAACTTATGGAAGGGCCTTTTATTTATTTTAAACCAAAACCTATAAACTACATTGATTTTATTTTATTTTCTCTTTGCATGAAATGTTTTTATATTTATTAATTTATTTTATCACCATTTTTTTTTTCCCTTATAGCAAAACCCACCTTGCCCATTTTTTCTATACAGTCCATTTATTTTGTCTTTGCCCGTTTGGAGGGGGGAGACAAAATTCTCACCGGGGAAGGATTGCATTTCGGACTACATTCCACTTGACCACTTATTCACTGGACGACAAATATATATTCAATAATTAGTCAATGAACCTGCTGTTTTTTACAATCCACGCCAATAAACGATTCGCCTCTCCTTGAACGCCTGGATGATCATCAGTGCAACACCATTCAACCAACTTATCGATGATTTCCTCTTTGCTCCCCAATTCGGAAGCTGCTTCAGCTGTAATAAACATTAGACATGAGCAAGAATTAGTTTACATTATATTTAAAATTACCTCTTAATTAAATTAATCAAACATTAAAGCCAGAGCATTATTAATTATTGTAACACTTCTGTGGGTTAACAAATATTTATTCAACAAAAATATACAATTATAAATGCCAAACAAATTATAACAACGTAAATATTGGAGCAGGTTACAAAACTTATAACTTTGAAAACACAAATCATATGGCTTGAGCTTCACAGTTCAGGCAAAGACTCAGACTAACAAGGGGAGGGCACAGCTATGGGGTCGTCGATCGGGCCCATTTTTTTTCTGGTGATTCTATATCGAAAAATAGTCGACACGTGTCCGAGCGTTCCATCCAATGGGCCTTAAGTGCTGAGAAAAAAAATAAAACACCTTGAAAATCCTTTATTTTTTATCTTGAGTTTGGAAAATGATATTGACATGATTCTTTCACTAATTCATTTATTTTAAAGAGTAGATTAAAGTAAAAATACAATCGTTAAAGAATTATTCATATTTCTTCAATTTAATTTAAAAAAAGCTTCAAGTTTTCAAGTAAACTAGCTTTATAAATTTTTTCACATAAAAAACAATAGCAGAATTGAGTCCAGCACCTCAAGAAACCCTGATTTCTTAAATATCATCCAAAACGAAAAATAAAAAATTTCCAGTCAGGGAGGTGTATGTGTGTTTTATACAGTGTGCTGTGTGCCGGAGTCGGCTTTGTTTTCAATGCTTCTACGTTTCCTACCACCCAAAATATTGTAAAAAGTAGTAAAGCAAAAGTTAGAATAAATTATTGTATATATGACTAAACAATAAATTTTCTTTTCATCAATGCATAGTAATTTAATTCCTCTTCAATGAGAGTAGGGGTATTTTTAAACAACACCAAACTTTGAAATGATTTTCTACAAGAAATAGAGAAATTATTCGGGTTGGAAACTATTATCCTTATTCTGCCTTATTGTTAGAGTTAGGTTCATGGAATATTCTGAAAAAATAATGACATTAAAAAATCATTTTGTGTTAGTACATATTGTGAAACTGTTTTTGTTTCATAACAGTTTTCAGATTCGTTTTGAGGACAATCAAAAAAACCTATTAGCATATTTTGGGAAGATTAAAAAAAAAAGTTAAAAATTGCATTTAAAGTTTAGCTAAGGCTAGACCCTTACAATTTCGTTAAACATCCAAAAATCCGACCATATTTCGGAGAAAATTCTACCGATTCTCATCAAATTCATAGGGTAAATAAAGGCTCTAGAGTTACACATTTTTACATAATCGAGATATTTTACGTATTCACGAATCAACATAATATAAAGAAAAGTTTGAATTTAATATTTATTTTGAGGACCATTTTTTACAAGAGCTTCCCGAGATAATACAATAGTTATTTATATGGTTAGAAAAAGGAAGCTTTCTTCTATGCAACGAGCTCAAGAACGTAAAAATCGGATCAGCTCAACACGAGATGCAGAATTTGAAACTACACATACAATTTTGCTGAAACATTTTTAAGCTGTTCCTGACAGGAAAAAAAATTTATTTTTTGTTTTAGATGATATTTAAGACATCAGGGTTTCTTGAGGTGCTGAACTCAATTCTGCTATTGTTTTTTATGTGAAAAATTTATAAAGCTAGTTTACTTGAAAACTTGAAGCTTTTTTTAAATAAAATTGAAGAAGTATTTTTCCTTTAATCTACTCTCTAAAATAAATGAATTAGTGAAAGAATCATGTCGATATCATTTTCCAAACTCAAGATAAAAAATAAAGGATTTTCAAGGTATTTTATTTTATTTCTCAGCACCTAAGGCCCATTGGACGGAACGCTCGGACACGTGTCGATTATTTTTCGATGTAGAATCACCAGAAAAAAAATGGGCCCGATCGACGACCCCATAGCTGTGCCCTCCCCTTGAAACTCTAATCACTTGCTCCTTATACACTCAGCAGCAAAAAAAAAAAAACCGGACACACTGATTTTCCCCCATAATTCTAGTATATAAGTTTTTTTCTAAAATTATTTGTAACAATTAGTTTCTTTGAAGGTTATGTAAACAAACTCTGCCAATAACAAATCATTTTTCTATTTAAATGATTTTAAATAAATTATAAAATAAAAAAATAAGAAATTAGTACTTCTGTTAAAATTAATAATTAAATTTTCTTGAAGTTATCAGGCCTGCTAATAACGGGTATTTTTTTTTTTATTCCTCCCCTTCCTCACCTTGTAAGCTATACGGGGTTTCCCGGGCCAGGGTGGGAGGGTGGGGGATTGATGCCGAGTATAATAAAATTTTTCCCTGGCTCCGGGTTTTGAACTTATCTTTCCAAATTTCCAAACAGACGTTGCCATTGGCAACGCGTATTTTTTAACTCTTTTGCCCACTCAGCCATCCCGCCACCCTAATAACCCCCTCTTTCACGGAGAAGGTCCCTAACCCTATCAGGCATTGAAGAAATTACATTTTGGGTGTACTCCGCTGGCTCAGCATCCCATTCTTCACGAAGAGCAATTCGAGGCTGCCTTACATCACTAGGAGGAGGATAACGATGCCGGACACATCCCCCTAAATAATCCCACAAATGTTCTATCGGATTCATATCAGATTATGCAGGGCTGTCCAAAACTGTGATTCCCACATGCTGCAAGTATTCGGTAATGATTTTTTCAGTGTGCAGTCGTGCATTATCATGCAACAAAATGAACTTTTCACCAATATATGGAGCAAAAGGGATTACAGCCTCTATGAGTACTCCCTTAATGTACCTCTGAGCAGTCAGAGCCCAGAGGCAGAGTTCGGTACGGGCGTGGAAATTAATTCTTCCCCAAACCATAACTGATTGCCTTTGGAAAGGCTGTGACTCACGAAGATTACATTAAGAAAATCTCTCCCCTCGTCCTCTCCACACTCTGTCTCGACCGTCTGATTGGTACAGACCAAAGCTAGACTCGTGTGTGAATAAAACAGCTCCCCACCGCTCCATAGTCCAATGAATATGATGGTCAGCAAATAAACGTCTTTCTCTCCGATGCCTTTCCAGGAGTTGGGGCCCTGCTGCGGGGAGTCTTGCTCCATTTCCATACTCACTCAGTATCCACCGTACGGTATCTGAGCTAATAACAGTATTTCTAGCCATTTGAAGCCTATCCCGAACCTCAGGAGCAGTTAAATGGCAATCTCTCAATACCGAGAGCGTCATAAATCAGTCGTCAGATCGAGTTGTGGCCCTCGATCAGCCACTGCCAGGCCTCCTCTCGTAGAGTCCTGTCTCCCGGAAATGCCGAAGTCCGTCATAAATTGTCGACCTAGCTACGCCAAGCTTTACAGCAATTAATCACTCTCTTAACAACAACAATTACTACCACATAATTAGTATAAATAATCTATGTATATAAAGATCAAATTCTGTTTGTCATTTATAGAAACCCATTCCGTTTGTCCTCAATTCTCCAAATTTCGCTAAGCGCTTCTTTCAGACCCGGTGCGAACACCTGTCCATATTAAAATTGCGAAACTTCAGCCGATCTTCAGCTGATATTCTTTATTCTCCAAATTTCGCTCAGCGGTTCTTTCAGACCTGGTGCGAACACCTGTTCATATTAAAATTGCATAACTTCAGCCGATCTTCAGCTGATATTCTTTATTGTTATAAAAATCATAATGATCTCACTTTACAATGTTTTTTTTTTTTACTAAATCGACCGTTTCTTTAGAAAAATGAAATTCCCCGTGATAAACCGGGATATACAGCTATAATCTATGTATATAAAGATCAAATTCTGTTTGTCATTTATAGAAACCCATTCCGTTTGTCCTCAATTCTCCAAATTTCGCTAAGCGCTTCTTTCAGACCCGGTGCGAACACCTGTCCATATTAAAATTGCGAAACTTCAGCCGATCTTCAGCTGATATTCTTTATTGTTATAAAAATCATAATGATCTCACTTTACAATGTTTTTTTTTTACGAAATCGACCGTTTCTTTAGAAAAATGAAATTCCCCGTGTGGAACTGGGATATACAGCTATAATCTGTGCATATAAAGGTGAAATTCTGTTTGTTCTTTATAGAAATCCATACCGTTTATCCTAAATTCTCCAAATTTCGCTCAGTGGTTCTTTCAGACCAGGTGCGAACACCTGTCCATATTAAAATTGCATAACTTCAGCCGATCTCTAGGTATATTCTTTATTGTTATAATAATCGTTTTGATCTCGCTTTGCATTGATTTTTACAAAATCGACCGTTTGAGTCGATAAAAGTCTCAGTTTATAGATTTTATAGATTTAAAAATTGAAATTTTCCGGGTGAAACCGGGATATACAGCTAGTAATAAATATAACAGTAAATATATGCATTATAAAATTTAAGTACATTAGAAAAAAATATAAAATAAAATTAACATCAAAAAAGCTATGTTTATGCATTTAAGTTTGTGTTGAAATCTATTTTTCCTAGTTAAGCTAGTGTGAAACCTATTTTATCTCAAGTTATTCAATTTTAGTTGGCTAGATGTCTATACCCTATTATGCCTGTTATGTAAAAAAAGAGTTTCTTGGATTTAATATTTGATTAGGTAGTTGCGTTTTTATTCCTGAAAGAAAAGAATTTCTTAAAGAGTTATATATTGGGCATTCAAATATTATATGGTATAGTGCCTCCTTTACCCACATATTGCATATTTGACAGTTTATCTGAGGGTTAATTATGTGACAGTTACTTTTAGCCGCAAGTTTTATTTAGTATTTTCCAGACATTCTTAGCTGAGCAATACACTTCTTATATGATAAATTGATGTCCATCTTATTATATTCAGGGATAATGTTTTGTTCTCTCTACGTAGGAAGCGTGTGTTTGACAGAGATTCCCAATCTTTTCCCTCCAAATATTTTCTATATTTTCCCAATACGCCATTTTGTTTTATTTTTAGTGCCTTTGGCTCATTTATTAGGATAGCATCAGCTTCATTGACAATACTGAGGTGGTCATCAATTCTTATATTAGTAATTTAACAAAAACGTTCAGAATTGTTTTACCAAGCAGAATATGCAACTTATTAGGATGTGCAATTTTTATATAAAGATTGTTTTTTTTGAATGTGTGATTTCAAGATCTAGTTACGTCATTTGAACACTTTAAATAACATATAAAGAGCCATCACAAAATCAATATCATAATGACATTTTCAATAATTAAACCTAGTTACTAAATGAATAATACTCACGTTGCCCATCAATAACCATCCTCAGAGATCCTAACAATTTAAAGACGACAGGAAACGTCGGTATGCTGAACATCGGGTAGATACATTGCAGGAAACCTTGCTGAAGAACTGTTTCTTTGTTGACTGCGGGAATGACGAGGTTTCTGAAAAAAATATTGTAATTTCACATAAGTATTGTTCTATACATTATTATTTACAAAAATCATCTTCATAATCATTTATCCCCTAAACCGCTCTGCAGTGTGGGATTATACCTTACCGAGCCTGGACCAGGTAATCCGTTCTTGAGCCAGCTCTCTCCTTCTATTCCAATTTATATTCCACTTCCTGAACACCTCCTTGACATTTCCTTCTGGGAAATGCGCAGCCTTCCACAAGGACTCCTTCCAAGGACATGTTTCGTAGGTTTTCCTGGTAGTTCGTTCTGTATCCATCCTATGGAAGTGTCGAAACCACCATAACTTGGTTAACTCTAGGATGGTTTCGGCCAGCTTAACTTCGGGACTAGTCCATGGTGATGTTCCGGATCCTATCATGTCGGATATTTCCTTCCACTTAAACCTCCGTCGGGCACGTTATCTGTGAGATACACGTTTTAAAGAAAACTATTCACCAAATTGCCTTTTGAGGGTGGTGGTGTTGTGCTTTCAGTTATGTATTCCACAGGCCTTTCTGTAAAGTTTAGTAGTGTAATTGCATTGGATAGTGTTCTGTGATTTACTTGCCATTAGTTTTAATCTGCTTGATACAACGCGCCCGTTCACGTAAGTTTTTTCAATTGCGTATTACTTTTTTTTATTTATTGATTTAGTGTCTCAAACTAACAATTAAAATATAAATACATCTTAATTACTATAATCTGAGAGATACACGCGCCCGGTGTCGTATTTTTCTACTTTTTGGAATGGAATACAAGACTATTTTCGATTTGGATAAACAGGATGATGTAAATGCTATTCATAAATTGTTAATGAATGATGTTAGTGATCAAGAAATTGACGAGAACAACGACGATGAACTGGATACTGACGATAGTATTGACTTCGAAGATAGGGAGGGCCGTATAGACACGGAAAGGGATGGGGACTCTGAATCTGAGGTAGGCAAAAATTGTGATAAAAAGTAATAAACGGCCAAAATTTTTATAATAATTTAAATAAAAAGGAGTTTCCTTGAAATTATTTAAGCATATTTATTTTAAAATTGCATCATATTGTTTTTGGACAAATTTTTCCAGATTGGAAATGATTCATATAAAATATTTGTATTTTTTTTTTTTTACTTTTCCTTTGTATCAGACATGTTATTTACACATAGTCTTTTTATATTCTGGAAATTCTTTTGCATGTTTTTAAAAATTTCTATTGATTAACTGTGATACAGTAATATTTTACATTATTTGTAATAATAAAATCCTATTTCG